>OY728143.1:1709620429-1710910013 GCA_963277665.1 Viscum album
CATGGCCCAAACCCTCCGACGATCTTTTTTTTGGTATTTTAATATAGGCCAATCAATTAACACATTAATAATGTGATTTTGATGGCCATGTAGTGATGGTGGCATCTTAGGAGGCATGTAGGCACTGACAGGATGAAGAATGGACCACCAAAGTGCGTTCATTGGTCTGATGAACATTATTCCTAGCCCGTAGTGGTGGACTACCATGGAGGAGGTGGTGGTAGCCAATGGGCTACTGTAGAGGAGGCATCACAAATTTATTCTGACCCGCACCTGTGGGTCCTGCCTTGGACTGGTCCAAGCAGACCGGTCAGGTGAAGTGGCTCCTAGCTGGGGTCGCTGTTGGAGGACCAGAACTGACCGTGCCCAACTGGACCCGTGGCCCTATGGTTCAAGCCCAACCATTTCAGGCCGGGTCCAGTAGGTCAAGTCAGTTGCCTCAGACTAGGTCGGGTCGGGGTCGGTCCAACCAGGTCAGACCGGACCAAGACCCAATTTGACCCAGATTTGTTCAAAGAGCAATAACTTCTAAACTGGACGTCCGTTGGACGAACCGTCAGTGAATCTAGAACCCATTGGAAAAGGCGGTCCTTTTGAGATACTCCACATAGTTTTTTTGAGAATCATAGAGTATGTATATGTTGGATCTAACTAGAATTAAATCGGTACATTGGTACTAATATGCCTATAACTTACAGATCTGGCATCCGAATGACGCGCCATCTGTTGCGTTGGAACCCTTATGACAGGACATTTCTTTGGGTCACATATATGTGGGACTTCTTGGAAGCTTAGGTACATCTCTGGCATGAGGATCATAATATATTGAACTCGTGCACACCAATCGTGTTAATCCTTTGGCTAAATGTCACGTGAGGAGTGACCCTTTATGGATCGACGTTAGAGCGACCTTATTTGGATCAGCAATAGAAAGACCCAACAAGGACAAGCCTTAGAGATTCCCATCGTGGAACATCAACTTACAACCTTGTGTGGATGTATGACATACGACCCTATGTGGATCGATGACTTAGGACCTTGTGTGGATTGACGACTTATGACCCTCTGTGGATCGATGACTTACGACCCTGTGTGGATCGATGACATACAACCCTATGTGGATCGGTGACAAATGACCATGTGTGGATCGGTAATATAATGACTTATTCATGTTTGAGTAGTGGTACATATCAAAGGAATAAGATGATTTTTCTTTATGACTAATCATAATTATTCCTATTCTTTTTGTTATATACTTGGTGTGATCTGTCTTGTACTTAGTGATTTGTGATTGAGATCATGTTTTCTAGATTTCTCTTTTGTGGAATTTTCTGAGACCTTCATTGGTCTCAGGGTCCCTAATTGGTATTATTATACTAACCCCTGTACGGGTTTCTCCCAAACCTTGTTGTGTCTTATGCAGACAACAAAATACTCTATATATTGGCCCATTCGACTTGAGTTCAAACTTTTTCTTTCAGAAGTCATACTCTGTGGGTTTCTCTTGTTGTGTAACAGGTTTTTGTGTTTTCATGATTAACGAAGTTCCTTCCCATTTTAATTTTACACCATTCCGGTGCTAGTCGCTAACCCCTGGTCTATGGAAGGCTGAGTTGGGGTATTCACGACATGGGCCCCGAGGTCGATTCATGACATCTTGTACCCCCAATTAATGGAAATATTAAAGAATACATAGTCATCATACTAAATATATATGCGGATGATCCTATAATCATCATATTCCTTATGAAATTCATTTTATTCCTTAATATACTATTGAGACACATGGATCTTCATAATTAATATCTACACCACATCAGTACCAAGGATATATAACTCTTAAACCAGAAGACAACATAATGAAAAATGACACAATTTATTATATGAAACATCTAATGGATCTATACTAATATATTATTAAAATCTTTTGTTTTAGTAAAACAAATTCAATTATAGGTGGTTACCCCCAATCATCCAATATCTATGAAATAAGTTAAAAAATAGCCACCATACTCTAGATGGATCTCTCTATCTCCCTGTATGTATTGAAATATAATGTATTGTTAAGGTGTTACTAATAGAAAAAAATATCATAATTTTCTCCAAGATTACAACATAACATGATAATAAAAATCAAAAAAAATGGTTCTTAGTACCCCATTGTGTATAACAGCCTGATCAATATATGGCCTTTCCAAATAATTCACATCAGTCAAATCCCTGATCACCATTGTATAAGATGAATTTTCTAATTGGTCAATGATTACCCATAAAATCTTTCAAATTCATCGGTCATCTGGTAACCTAGAGAAAATATCCAATGAGGGTTCATCCCGCACACACATCGGTACATTAGAGGTATACAGAAAAACCTATAGGAATATGGTTCCCAACATTCACCAAATAAAAAATGAGACATAATTCCCTGAACTCCACCATTAACCACTTCACCCAAATAGCCAATGCTTTCTCCTTAAACAATAGTACATCTTGGATACACCTAGATTAAATGTTTTTGGTGAATTATAATGCTCAAAATGAAATTTAATATGCAAGTGAAATTAAACAAACTCCCTTTAAAGGACACCTAATCCTGATTATCCTTAGACAACCCCTTTGGGGCATCACCATGTTTATCAGGGTCTCATATTTTTCTTTCCTCTGAGAATCCCCACTGAGATGCCTCAACCTACTACATTAGGGATAATTACATTATCATATTATTGAAAAACCTATATCATTGGATTTATACACATTTCTAGGAATCACTTCAAGATACACAATAAGTTTATGTGAATAATTAGACTCCTATTAAATATTTACCCATAGAATATCTCTCAATAATTCATTGACTACATTCCCCTTTATTGGGGTGCAGATGATATAAAAAAATCACATTCTTAGAGAAAAACAAATTAGAATATACTAATTTTGGATTGAAGACCTCTATAATAAAAAAACCTTTATGCCCATACAGTCTATGAAGACCATAATGTGTTTATTGATGAGGTAATAGTGCCACAACAAAAGTTAAAACACAATTACATCAGGACCAAAAATCCTAAGTGGCATCCTAACACTAATGGAGATGAAACTTCATACACCTATAAGACATCTATGCACACATATACCTTCAGATTCATCCCTATCCCATATAAAAAGTGTCAAAAATTACCTTAAACATCTCCCCTTACTCTAAAAATAAGATAACAAGGGAAATTATCAACCTCTCTGTCAGGTAGTCGATTGTTTAATGGAACCAATTAGTCTAAATGAATTTCTGGTTCATCCTTATAAAAGCTATAAAAGAAGATACTATAATACCACAATATTTTAAAAGAATAAAATTGGTTTCAATATTCTATATTACATTAAACATTGATTATATAAGAGAATAAAACCCTATAGGGGTTTATGATATATTTATTTGAAAAATAAATTCACTGTCTTCAAAATCTTGCAGAAGAGAAAACCCAGATACTAAATGAACCATAATAAAGTATACCATATAAACCTATAAATTATATATGTTTTACTAATTTTAATTAATTAATAATGAAAATTACGGTCATATGTTGAATATAGAGAATGTTAAAATCATTTAAATGAAAAATAATTGGTGTTTGAAAAAATGGGTTTTCAAAGATGGTTAGGTACTGATTTGAAAAAATAATTTATTATTAACATTTACCATTTTTAGAAAATTTATTTTAATAAATTAAATTATTTTCTAAAATCATCATATATTAATTATAATTGGGTGAATTGTTTGGGGTTTTCCTTGAAAGAATCAAAATTTTTAAATAGTGAAAGGTAAAGGTTTTTATTGAAAAATACACTTTAATTTAAATAATACCAATATTAAATTATAATAAATTATTTAAAAATTAATATTAGTAAATTATTTTACAATTTAACAAATTTAGGAAATTGGAGTGGATTTCATACTGAATTTTGATATTAAAACCTTCTATATTTATTGGAATTTTATTATTTGGAAACCCGCCATTTTGTGGATTCTGTGGGAATGATATTAAATTGGATTATTCTGCATTAGTGAATTGACTTTCAAAAAAGGGATTTCATATTTTGAATAATTATAAAATATATTATCTAATATTTTTAACTTAATTTATAGCCATTATGAATAGTTAATGAACTATAAAATTCATTACCCTCTTTAAGGATGAAATTATTTCACCAAGAGTTATACTAAAAATATATGGGTTACAAATTACATAAAATATTTCCAATGCTGATTGGAATTAAATATATCAACCTTATATCCTCTAAGTGTCTAAAATGTACCATTTTATTTTCTTTTTCATGATAACAACATGAGTATAATTGGTTCCTTTTTAAAATTCCATATATGTCTTCTCCCGCACATATAAAAGTAACCACCTCTCCAATCTTATTAAAACATCCAAATATATTTATTTTATATACTCCATAAAAAGTTAACTTTCATTATCCCCTATAAACATCTTATATCCCTTTTATGGTAATATAAATATCTTGGAAGGATTTTAGTGAAAATTAAAAGGTTTTTCCAAAGAAGTGGTATCTTTATAAAACAATGTTTTTGGTTGGTTTCTTCATGGACCTCTTTAAAATATTTTAAATACATAATTTGAAAAAATAATTATTTTTTATATAATGATATATTTTTATTTTAATGGCTTGACCTATATCAATTTTCCCTTCTATCGAATGAGAAATGAAATTCTCAATCTTGTGTATAGTGGAATACCGTTACACTAACCGATATAATTAGTCTTCCACAATAACCATTAAAATATGGATATATTGATCAATTTAAAACATTTATATGATAGTTATTATATTAGTATACTTCTTTAATTTTAATATCCCACATATGTTCTTACATTTCATTACTTTTAAATATGATAACGTCACTCGTGTGTACATCATATTACTACATCACAAAGCGATGTTATTTTTATCTCACTAATAGTTTACATGGAAGGTAATAAGGATAAATTTAGTGAATTTGTTTTATATATAATACATTTTATTGGTTTGAAAAATTAATACATCAGACCCTTCATCACCCTTTACCAATTATGGAAATGATAATGTTGGTTGTTTGTATGTTTATCCTGCCATCTCCAGGATGAGATGTGATTCATTATCTACTTTCAGATTTCAATGGAGATTACAAAATATTATAGAGAGGGATAAAATATATTTATACTAGTAATATCATTTAGGAGATGATTTATCTAAATAAAATTTATAAAATCCATAACATTAATGGGAAGAAATGTTTGAGAAAAGAAGGAAATTAACACCTAAAATAATTGGAATAATGAAATATTATTAACAATAGGTGGTAAGATGTAATAGGGGGATCATATATGAAATTAAAAATATTCATATGGTTCTAGAGTAGATTAATAACATTCTTCATACCATTATACGTGAGTTTAAATAACATTCAACCAGAATTCTGTGTGGCGAAAGGACTTCTCCTCAATTTCCCTTCACTGAGGCATATTATAATGTTATATACCTAATTGAATTGATATTGTATACAAAATTCCAATTTTACATTTAATTTAATGACTCTTTATTAATTATAGTTATTTTATGTTCCAATTTGTATTATTTCATCCAAGTTGATTTGACTTGAATGTTACCAAGTGGTAAATAATTTCATAACTAAATTTATTTTCATTATGTTATATTACCTCTTCATTTCATATGATATTTTATTATTATGTGTGTAATGAATTTTGATTATTTTATGTTGTATTTAAATTTTTTATGTGTGTTTATTTTTGATACAAATATTCTAGTCAATGAAAAATTATCAATTCAACGTTATGATATTTGTAATGGTTTATTTCACAATCTAATATTAATTTTCATTTTCATGCATGAGCCTACATTACAAAAAATAATTGACCACATAATAATAAAACCCGTTGAATTTATTTATCCTTTGGTAAATCAAAATGTTTTTGACTAAAATTACCATTTTTTCAAAAATGGGTACTCAAAATGATTGATATGATGTTTTTATGAAAATATAACTTCATTTCAATCCTTTGGAAAAATACATTTTCTTCTAAATCAATGTTTTTTGGAAAATAATTTCAAAAATGTGTTCAAAATTCTCCAAATTATTTTTAAAATAAAATTTTACCCATGATTGTCCTTTTACAAATTTATTTTTATTTATTATTCATGTTACTTTCCCAACATGCCCTGTTTAGATTTTACTAACAATAGCAATGAAATAATTATTTTAACACTTACATAATATTTGAAATTTCCTTATGTGGTGACCACTGAAGGTTTTAGAGATTACTTTTTATGTTTCAATGGTTATTTTAATAGGAAATTATTTTATTAATATTTTATGAACCATTAAATTTGAAAAATATTTTTTTAAATTAATAAAATATATTTTTCTCAAAAGTTTTTTCAAATATATTTTTATAGTATTTCTATTCATCAATTTCAAACACACTTTATTTCACTTATACTATATTGGGGATATGTTATATTAACACCATTCTTATTAGTTTTATGGATATTTAGTGACATTTTTTGACCGATTATTCTATTGAATGTCACATTATTGATTTTGTTTTATCATAATTAACATTCCCTTGAAATATTCACTTTCCTGTGATCATTTGAGTTTTAATTTTTCCTAAGTATCCATATTAATTAATGATTCTCGCTCAAATTTACCCAAGATATTAAGGTAGAATGGTCCTTGTAGTCTAGCTTGGGTTGTCGAAGCCATAGAGACCTAAGAAGTAACCTATAGACACGCAAATTCTAAGGACTGTTTTTGGCTATGAAGTAGCCATATTGGGTTGATTTTAGATTGGTTTAAAGGATCTATAAGGGACTTAAGTGAATTAATTTTAATAGAATGAGTTGATCCTGGGTTATCGCTCGGGGTGGATTGGACGTATTTCCTTTTTAATGATTTCAATTTCTTATATTTGAGATGGGTTCATTTAAAGAGATAAAACAACATCACCACTTACTGGTTTAATTCCTACACCCTTTGATACTAATCACCTTTACACATGAAGGATAAATGTTTTGAGCACTTAAAGGTAAAGGTTCGTATTGGCAAATGAAGTGTGTGGCCTTAAATTCAACAAGGACAATGGAGTTTAAAAATGGTCAAATAAAAATCTCAATTAAAGTAGTGATTATACATTAATGGTGTGATAAATAAAATCCAATCCAGCCCCTTTCTACTCCTTTGGATCAAACCATTAGTTGGTTATCCCTCCACTGATTCTATGGTTTCAATGGAAGCGGAATGTAGACTCATGAGGGAGGAAATGGAGAAGTAAAAAAAACCGCAATAAAATAACAATCACTCCACCATTGTGTGATAATCTCACAAGGTTTTGTATGAACAAGTTCACACCTTGAACCAACGGTATCAAAGTGATGATTAGAATAACAGAATAATAAGAGAAGAAGAACTTTTATTAAGAAACAATGATGAATTAAAACAACTTACATGTGAAGGAAGAACATTACAAAGGGAAATTGGCAGCATAACATTAAGATGAAAACAGGCTCCAGGATTCCTAAATCCTCCAACACCACTACCTTAAATAGGAATTTTTGAGCCTTTGGGTCGAGCCTCAAACAGTACAAATAATCTCAATTAATTTTTGTAGGCCATAGGTGGTGGAAAGCTTGTGGAATTTGGACTTTTCCACATTTGACCCGAGGTAGTAGACAACTTTCATCCAATGAACAGACGCATTTGGATAACCTTCTAGATGGCCGAATCAGAGTGGGCCATAGAAGTAGAAAATGGAGCTCCGGAAGTCTTATAACCCCATGTAAAATATGGGCCCATTTGAAGATGTGAATTCCGAGATAAGATAAAATTAGTGCGATGTGTTTCTGGGCCGCAGAATCGGGTCCAGAATTGTATCTCTAACTTGGGGCGCCTTAATGACCACCATAGATGCCGAATTAGAATTATCTCTTGAATAGTGAATTGTTTCCCAACATTTCTTCTATCATCCCACAAAATTTGGGATTCATTGGGCCTGTATGATGGGCCCCACAGTATCATAAGTTGGCTGGTATCCAATCTTCCTTCTCTAGAATTGCTTTCATTCATCTCCAAATATCTCCATCATCGTTTATGAATCATCCATTGATCCCTGAATAAAAAATGTTCAAATTTAAGTTTAGATATAGTTCCAAAAATATCAAATTAAAATATTTATAATTACATTCCTTATAATCAGATGACTCATTGGGCCTAAATTGGTGTATATTAGGCATGATGTGCACAAATGATGAGAATGGATGTTCATAATGAAAATGCACTAACTCAGGCCCATAAGATCAAAAAAAAATTTAATACCATTAAATTGTAATTAAAATAAATGTTTTTATTGGATAATCGCACCCCCTAACTTGAGATTTTCTAGTCTCGAGCAAATAATTCAATGATTTTATTTGAATTCCTTTCTTCAAACACATTATAATAAATAGTGATCACAATGTAAACTGCACACAAATATATTTTTATAAAGTATCGAGATAATTTAACACAAGATGAATTTAAAAGCAGATCCCAATCCCAAGCCCATTCCTTTGATCAAATCCATCATCATACTTCATCCAACTCAATTAGGTGTAATGATGTGTTGTGAATCACAATAGATATGGGGGTTCATTTTCATTCAAGTGGTAAATCATGGAAGCACTAGGTGGAATCACATTTAATACTAATATGAGTATTCTTCATTATCTTTTTTTGATTTTTTTTTTCAATATTGCTATAGTAATTGAGATTGCAGTTAATCAAATTTACCCATGTAGTAAGACTCTGCCGATGGCTCCCAAACTCAAAGGCAGTAGAGCACCAAGTGAAGCCCACATACTCAGGAATCGTCTCGAGTTAACTTAATAAAAAATGAATTCATATTACCATAAATAGAGATATATTGAAAAACTCAGGGCTAGACAACTCTGGGGTCATGATCCCCAAGTGCTGAAAGCCTCGCATTTTATCAATCAATTGCTCTACATGAAATTTATTTTTTTATTTTTTTTGAATACTGATATTATTCATAAAAATCAAACCAGCCTATGATATTTATAATGGGACCCCAAAAATTCAAATTAGCACCCCACAGTCTAGAGGACGTGCATTGTGGCATTTTGATTTAATGGATGAAAATAAAAAAGATGAAAATTTTCATTGGACAACCAAACTTCCAAAATGAATTCTTTTAAACATAATCATGAATTAATTTAAAATTCAAGGAAATAAAAGTTATTTTATATGTAGTTTTAATGTGATAAAAGATGTTATTATATGAATGATAAAGGAATTTTACTTCTTTTTTATCATTGTTTTTTGTAAACAAACATTTTGTGTCCACACCCCCAAATTAGAATGAAACTGTCCCTATTTTCATAAAAATAAAATTTATAATGGGGTAGAGGAATAAAAGGAGAGTTCAATAAGAAAATTGAAATATGAGGATCATGGAATGAAACCACCTGGTGGTTGAAGTTTGAAGTTATTTCCGCTCGAATTTAGTCCTTTTATATCCTTGTCGCTTGCAAAGTTCCCTAGTGAAAAAAGGAAAAACAAAACAAAAAAAAACAAAATATATATATATATATATATATATATATATATATTTATATAATAAAGGAAGTAAAATATAAGTATATATATAAAAATTATAGAATAATGAAGCACTAGAAGTCGTAGGTCAGTGGTAAGCGCGCGCCCATGTCTCCCTTTGGTCCCAGGTTCGAGTCCCCGCGGCTTCACCAGCTGTGATGGGGTTTTCCCCACGGCCTATGGAGTGTCCCCTTTTTTAATTATTATTTTTATTATTTTTATTATTTTTATCTTAAACTATAAAATAATAAAAATAAAACAAAATAAACTGATGATACATTGTCTTCTATTTAAATTTCTGGGTAAGGTATTACTCAAGGATCACACCATGTGACACGGATGAATATGGTGCTCCCCATTCATACCCATCCATACTCATAATAGAAGAACATGTCAAAAGTCTATTTTTTTATTTTTAAATATAAAAATGATTAAGTAATCTTATTTGAAAAAAAAATATGATTCAGAAAGATTAGAAACATAAAAACCACGGGTTGCCTCCCATGCAGGGCTTTGTTTAACATCGTTAGCCCGACATAGATCCTAAATTTATTAATTTTTACCTGGTTCATAGGTTGGCTCAGTTTACTCAACTTCTATTTCCTGTTTATTGAATGATTCAATGACTGGTTTTAACCATTGACCAGTGACCTTGAAAATGTAACCAATTATGGGATCTTGAATCTCTACTGCCCCATGGGGTTACACATAATGCACTATGAAAGGTCATGACCATCTAGACCTTAACTTTCCCAGGTGTAAATGATGTTTTGAACTATACAAGAGAACAACTTTTCCTGGTTCAAAATATTTGACCTTGATATTCAATGATTGGTAGGCTTGAACTCTAGCTTTATTGATCCTTGAAATTTAATAAGCCTTCATCCTTAGTTCCTCCAGTTCATTGAGATCTAATTTCCAATTTGTTCCGGCCAATGAAAGATCATAATCCATTTTCATGATTTCCCAAAAGGCCTTATGTTCAATCTCTACTCGAAAATTGAATGCTTTACCATAAACCAACCTATATTGGTACATTCCTAAAATGGTTTTATATGCGGTTCTATAGGCCCAAAGAGAATCTAAGAGTTTCTCAGACCAATCTTTCCTAAAGGGGTTGACAATTTTTTCAAGAATTTTCTTAATCTCCCTATTCAAAAACACAGCTTGACCATTGGTTTGAGGATGGTATACAATTGACACTTTATGAGAAATACCATACATAGACATGAGTGAAGAGAATGGGTGGTTACAGAAATGGGTTCCTCGATCACTGATTATTTCCCAAGGAATTCCAAATCCAGAAAATATGTTCTCTTTCATAAATTGAATCACAACATGATGATTATTGGACTTAGTGGGAATGACCTCAACCCATTTTGAGACATAAACTACAGCTAAGAGTATGTAGAGGTATCCACGAGATTTTGGGAAGGGACCCTTGAAATTAGTCCACCAATAGTAAAATATTTCAACCACTAAGATGGGAGTGAGTGGCACTTGATTCCTTTATGTGATGGACCCAACTTGATGACACCTAGGACAACTTTGAAAAAATGTGTAGGAGTCCTTTGAGAGGGTGGGATAGAAGAGACCACATTTAATAATCTTAGAAGATGTTTTCTTAGAGGAAAAGTGACCTCCACATGCCTCACTATGACAAAATTTAAGGATGGACTCTTTTTCAGATTCTGGAACACACCTCCTAATGACTTGGTCAGGATAGATCTTATAGAGGTATGGATCATCAAACACATAGTGTCTAACATCAGAAAGGAATTTCCTTCGAGCTTGAGTCCCTAAGAATTTTGGAATGACTCCTGTAACTAAGAAATTGGCTATGTCGGCATACCAAGGGCAGTCCCTCACAGAGTATAGGTGTTCATCAGGAAATGAATCAGACACAGAAAGGTGATTTTTGTTGCCTTTGAATTCCATCCTATAGAGGTGATCAGCTACAACATTTTCAACACCATTTTATCCTTGATTGTGAGGTAAAATTATTGTAAGAGAAGGACCCACCTAATTAGTCTAGCCTTGGAATCTTGTTTTTGGAAGAGGTATTTTAGTGCAGAATGGTCAGTGAACATAGTGATGGGGGATCCTAAGAGGTATGACCTAAAATTCTCTAACAAAAACACAATAGAAAGTTATTCCTTTTCAGTAGTGGTGTAGTTTATTTGTGCATCATTTAAGGATTTGCTTTCATAAGCAATGACATAAAGAGTTTTATCACAGTATTGTCCTAACACAACTCCAACAGCAAAGTCATTGGAATCACACATAAGTTCAAAAGGAAAGTTCCAATTTGGAGATTTCATAATGGGAGGAGAGGTGAGAGAGGATTTGAGGGTTGAGAATGAACCCTCACAGCTTTCTGTCTAAACAAATGGAGCATACTTTACTAAGAGAGCACAAAGAGGACGGGATATTTAACTAGAGTCCTTGATGATTCTTCTATAGAAACCAGCATGTCCTAAAAAATACCTCACATCCTTGACAGTTTTGGGTGATGGAAGGTGACGAATGATGTCAACCTTGGCTTTATCAACTTCAATTCCACTACTCGAAACCAGATGGCCTAGAACAAGTCCCTCTTTAACCATAAAATGACATTTTTCCTAGTTTAGGACTAGATTATTTTCTTCACATCTTGACAAGACTCTCTCTACATTCTGCAGACATCCCTCTAATGTATCCCCAAACACAGAGAAGTCATTCATGAAGACCTCTAGAAAATCCCCTACCATGTCTTAGAAGATTCCCACCATGCACCGTTTGAAGGTTCTAGGGGCATTGCATAACCCGATGGGCATGCTTTTGAAAGAAAAGGTTCCGAATGGACATGTGAATGAAGTCTTCCCTAGATCCTCTAGGGAGAACTCAATTTGATTGTACCCCAAGTACCCATCTAAGAAAAAGTAGAAGGCATGACCTGCCACTCTCTCACGGACTTGATCAATGAATGGTAAGTGGAAGTGCTCCTTCTTTGTGAATGAGTTTAGCTTCCTGTAGTCAATACAGACCCCAAATCCACTACTCACCCTTATTGGAGAATCTCTCCATCCTCATTGGTTATCACTGTGATTCCAGCCCTTTTTGGAACCACATGGATTGGACTCACCCAATCACTCTCATCTATGGTATAGATGATACCAGCTTTTAACAATTTCAGAAGTTATTTCCTTATTACCTCAATGAGATCCTCTATGAGATTAGGATTGAGTCACCATTGAGGTTGAAGACATGGCTTTTATTCTGATTCCAGAACAATCCTATTAGTCCCGATAACTGGGCTAATCCCAGGAATATCAGAAAGGGTCCAACCAATGGCTTTCTTATGCTTCCTAAGTACATCTAGAAGCATCCTCTCATGATTTTCTTCAAGAGAAGAAGAAATGACAATAGGATGTGTTTGATTATCCCCTAGGAAATCATACTTGAGGGTAGTGGGAAGTTCCTTAAATTCATGATCAGGTTGGTTCATAATTTCAGCAGAAGACCGGGACATTAGATCAAGTTCAATTGCTTTTTTATATTATCATATAGGATTGATTCCCCACATGTAGACGTTTCAGCTACTAGATTGGATTGATCAGATTTAGGGAAGGAAATTGAAGTGGTCTCCATGAAAGCGGTTTCTTGAAAGGTTTCACTGATTGTTGGACCTAAGACTTCATCATAAGAGCAATTTAAAAATGATTCAAGCCAAGGAGATAAACTTCCTTCATCTGAAAAATATAAATCAATATCATCCTAACTTAAACATCCATCAAATATTCCTTGATGTTCTATTGATTAATTATCAATGATTCTTATCATGTTTACTTCATGAATGTCCTCTTCATCCCCTATTTGTGAGATTTCATTATAGATGTTCAAGTCTAGACTCATGTTCCCAAAGGTGATGGTCATGTTCTCATTTAGGACTCGGATAACAGAGTTGAAGGTTGTAAGGAAAGGACGACCAAGGATGATTGGGGTTTGTTCCGTATTTCCTAAGTTTGGATTGTTGTCAAGGACAATGAAGTCATCAGGGTAGATGAAGTTTTCAACCTTTACCAGAACGTCCTTTAAAATCCCCTTTGGAACCCTAATGCTACGATCAGCAAGCTGAAGAGTGACAGATGTGGGTTGGAGTTCTTCTAGGCCTAACTAGCAGTACACTGTATAGGGGATGAGATTGACACTAGCACCTTGATCACACAAGGCCTTGACAACTTTTCTCTCTCATAGTTAAACGTTCATGTAAGGGAAACCTGGGTCTATCAACTTAGGAGGAATGGTCCCTTGAATGGTGGTACTCACATTAGCAGCCAAAAGGACACGGTTTTTATATGAAAATTTTCATTTAAAAGTTCACAAGTCCTTAAGGTACTTTGAGTAGGAAGGTATGGTTTGGACTGAATCGAGAAGGGGTATGTCCAACTTGACTTGTGAAAATATTTCTCTCAACGTTTCACTCTGTTCAGGCTTGGTTTTCCCCCTTATGCGTTGAGGAAATGGTGCAGGTTGTGGGGTTGTTTGTTGAAGAGTTTTTTCTTTCACATTGTTATCAGTTTCCTCAGTTTGATCTTGTGGTTCATTTAAATTTTCATCCAAGTTTGAATATTTAGGTGGGTTCTGAATTATTTTTTCAGGTTTCTCAATTGATTTCCCACTTCTTAAAACAGTCATAACCTTTAGTTGTTCATGAGTTGTTTGAGTGCAACTTTACTCTCCATTTGAAGTTGAGGATGTCACCGCCGGAGTAGGCATGGGTGCCTTTCCAGTTTTGATGGTTTTAAGATCTTGTTTTACTGAAGATCCTTCTGAGTTAATCCTCTCCATTTGATTGCACAGTTGTTCTAGTAGGGTTTGTGGAACAGTTTGGGTTGGTGCTTGAGAAGATTGGTTAATCCCGGGGGGATATGTTGGAGGTGGGATGGTTTGTTGAAAATTGACCAGTGGTTGTTGGTATTGGATAGGTTGGGTTTGGAACTGGTTATGGGTTTGGAACTGGTGGGGGTAAGGATTTTGTCCCTGTGGTGGGTTAGGTTTTTGGTTATCTTTCCAGTGGAATCCTGGGTGGTGGTTATACCTTGGGTTGAAGTTGTTTTGGTATTGAGGCTTTTGAAAGTTCAAGGTATTAACTTCCACTGCGGGTCCTCCTAAAATAACATCCTTGATGGATGGAATGGTTGGGCAGTTGTCTATCTTATGGTCATTTTTGTCACAAATTGTGTAAACAGGGTCAATAGTTTGGATTTCATGGACTTTCCTAAGGTTTATCTCTTCATACTTCCTAGAGAGTGCTGCGATTTTAGCCCTAAGGATTTCCTCTTCTCTATGTGTATAAATTACAGTAGTTCTTCGTGGCTTTTCATAATAAGGTTATTTTCCCCATGTTTGGTTTTGATCAGAAAGGCTTTCTAGATACTTGTAAGAATCATTTGGGGATTTGTTTTTAAATTTTCCATTACACATCATGTCAATGAATTGTTTGTTCCCCAAACCCAACCCTTCATAGAAAATTATCACTTGTTCAGGAATAGAAAAACCAGGGTGTGGAACCATGTTTAGAGATTCTTTGAACCTTTCCCATGTTTCATATAATGACTCTCCCTCTTTTTCAAAAACGTTTTGGATACTCTTTTTAAGTGCAATTGTTTTGTGGTGGGGAATGTATTTTTTTGTAGAATTCTCTTTGTAGTTGGTCCCAAGAGTTTATGGATGATGGTATCAAATTGGTTAGATAATTTTTAGCTCGATCATTTAAAGAAAAAGTAAATAGCCTCATCTTAGATGATTCTAGTTGATGTGGGGGACACATGGTTTCTACAATGTCATTTAACTCCTTAATGTGAAGGTAGGGCATTTCGAACTCCATTCCAAGGAATGTGAGAATGTGGTGTAGGACATGGGGTTTAAATATGTAGTTGAAATATTCTAGTGAATTTTGTCTAATGCATGAGGGGGAATTGTTCCAGGAATGTGTGAGGAAGTCATTCATGGTTTGATCAATTGCATTCCCCATGTTTGGGGCTGCCTCATTTGGGTTTCCATTTTGGTTCCCACCTGGGTTTATGAGTTGGTTTCATTGAAGACCTTCCATTGAAATTGGCTCAATTTTAGACTCTAGAGTATTATGAAGATTAGGATATAATGGAAAGAGTTGCCTTGGTGTACTTGACTCCCCAAACCCAGGACTGTCCACCCTAACAAGATGGTTTAATTGATCGCGGGTGTAGGCAAACATGCGCCAAAAGAAAAAAAAACGAGAAAGGGACAAGATAAGAGAATTTGGATGAGAAAAGAAGAAATGGGGTAGAATATAATGGGTGTTTAGAGGACTTACTTGGGTCACTAGCATCAATGCAAAAAAAAATTCTCGCTCAAATTTAGCAAAGATATGAAGGTAGAACGGTCCTTGTAGTCTAGCTTGGGTTGTCAAATCCACAGAGACCTAAGAAGTAACCTATAGACACGCACATTATAAGGACTGTTTTTGGCTACGAAGTGGCCAACTTGTGTTGATTTTGGATGGGTTTAATGTAACTCTAAGAGACTTAATTGAATTCAATTTAAAAGAATGAGTTGATCCTAGGTTATCGCTCGGGGTGGATTGGACGTATTTCCTTTTTAAGGATTTCAATTTCTTATATTTGAGAAGGTTTCATTTAAAGAGATAAAACAACATCATCACTTACTGGTTTAATTCATACAACCTTTGATACTAATCACCTATACACTTGAAGAATCAATGTTTTGAGCACTTCAAGGTAAAGGTTCGTATTAGCACATGAAGTGTGTGGCCTTAAATTCAACAAGGATGATGGAGTTTATGTAGAGACCCGTATCCTGATGTACATTGACATTAAATTACATTTGCGGAATACTTAGTACATAACAAAAACACACACACAAGGATCGTAATAGTTTAGTGTCTTTGGAAACTCGGAACGTAATCTTCTAATCGTGGTGAAAGATCTTCAACATCTCTTATAAAGATCTTCCAATTTTTTACCTAAAACCTTTCTTTATATCCTAGGGAAAAGAAAACATAAAAGGGTGAGCTCAAATGCTCAGTAAGGGTAAACAAAAAAAATATCAATCACATCGTATTCATAAGAACATATCATTTTGGAAATCTTAACCTGCAAAAAAGAGCATAATTTCATAACATGGGATAAATCATGGTAGTGAAATGTAATCACAATAATCATAACATAAAACATGAAACTTTGTGGCATTCACACATAATCATAGAGAATCATTTCTTGTTAGTCAAGACTCATTGCCAAAACTATCTTAGTTGACAAAGTCCCTTTCTGAATCGAGTAACCCTCGTTTCAGTCCTGTTTCACTGAACCGGTATAACCTACCGTTCCAGCCCTGTCTATTTCATGAGATATGAAATCTTTACCCAATGCATTGGAGGGAGATATAGGTCCCACCAATCTCATAATGATACCATTCTTATGTGTGCCACAAAATCATAAATCATACATCATTTCATAACCCATGTAATACAAATGGGAATCTTAAACATCATGACATCATAAAACAATTCATATAAGATAAAGAAATTCATAAAAATAATTCCATCACGACATAATCAAATCAATTTAATAATAGGGATAAAAACAGAACCCTTTATTATCTTAGATGGAAGATAATTTTGATAAAACACTTGAACTCCATTCTTGAGGAAAAAATCCTTTCTTCTTCAAAAAACATTTTTCCTTTCATAACATGTCATACGACTTTAAAATAAAAGAAGTTGATTAAAAATAAACATGAAAACTTGTAAAGGAATCTTCTTGGAAATAATGTTTTAAAAATCCATACATGCCATATAAGTTAAAAAAACATTCTTCGTACTTTTGTCGGAAAAGTCAAAAAAGTACCTCGTACGAAAAACGACGAAAGATTCCTTTCATATCCTTTACTAAAAATTCACCGAAGGGTAAAATTGGATTTAAGAAATTTTAGGTGGATTGAAATAATATTACATATTTAGTAAACATGGATGTGGATGATAAAATACACCACATTAAATACCAAAGTATAAACAATCTCGGATAAAAATGAGATTGTGATATTTCCCTTACCTTAGGTCAGACTTGCTTTGTACGTGTCCGAACCTCCTGTATAATGATTTAAATCATGTTATTGACTTATTACAGAATCATATCCATTTTTATTATATCATATATGGTCCACTTATGACTTTATATTACTCGTTCTTTTGTAAATTCATGTTAAAGAAACGTTTTGGGTAAAATCGTTTCATTTATCGTAGGTGTTTGGACTTGTTGTTATTGACATTATTATTACTTATATGATGATTTAAATACTTCCAGAATATAAAATATGATTTATATATCATATATATTCAGTATATATATATATATAATAGATAGATAAATTAAATGAAAAACACCGTTCATGGAGACGGTAGTCCGTACGTACGCATGAACGCTGTTTTCCTTTCCTTATTGTCTTGAATGGAAGTAAGTAGATGACATAAATATATATATATATACATAATTCAAGTAGCCTTATAATGTCATATATTTCATTATTATTTCTTATATATACTTTATAATCATTCTTAAATGGTTAACATGGAGAATGAATCTCATCGCGTCGTGGAGACGGTAGTCCGTACGTACGCACAAGCGATGATATCATTTCCATAAATATTGAATTGAATTGGAGTGGATTATACAATATATCAGAATCAATATGATGTTGTAATAACTATGTATAGTTATTCTTTACACCATTATACCCATCCATGTAAGGTGGTGGTGGAAAATAGATTACAGCACGGCGTGGAGACGGTATTCCGTACGTACGCACGCGCGGTGATTTCTTTTTCCATAGGATGGATAGATGGTGAAATAGGGTTGTTTCATACTTATAATAACATATCAGTATATGAGTGATACTGATGTTATTACTTCATAATGAAACAACCTACGAAGAAGAAGTGGAAGAAGAAATAAAGATGAAATAATTGGTAACGGTAATTACCTCTTCTTTGAAACGCCTCTTTGAGACTTCCTCTTAGGGCACTAAAATTGGTCTTTGAGGAAGACCCGAACCTCTAGGATGCTTTTAGGGAAGTGGATAAGGGATTTTGGCAGGTGTTGGCCGAGCTTGAGTTCTCAAATTGGTGTGAGGAGGAGGGGGAGGAGGTGTCCTTTTATAAGGGAGGAGAGGGGCACCTTAGGAATATCTCAAAATATTATTTTATATTAAAGTCAAAATCGGTTTATAATGGTTCCAAAGGGTCTTATTTCTAAGCTAAAGTGGGGATGGGTCGAAAGCCTATCAACCAATAGGATTTTGACAAGTTTAGGATATTATTTTAACCTTATAAATTAGATTTAACTCCAAGTTAAATAATTTAACTTTTACCGTGTCTTTTTGTTTTCTTTCACTATATGGTTAATACACTTACTATAACATGCCAAAAGAACCCCAAATTGTTTATTATTAATATATATATTCTAATATAAGTCCTTTGTTTAAACCATAGATTTTTAGGAATAAAATAACAATTAATATTATAATATTTGATTTAAAAACTATTTTGTGTCAATTTTGACACAATTTGATATTTGATTTTTGTGAAAGTTATAACAGAATTATATGTTCGAAACAAGTTGATTAAATCAACACTAATATATCATATTAACCTATAAAATTAGTGTAATTCTTAAAAAGTCTCAAATTACATTTATTTTGGTGTTTATAACATCAATTATGTCAATATTTCATAAATAAGATAATTACTGCATCATCTTTGTGTCATAAATAAATTAAATTATTTGATGTCTAAAAATTATAAATAAAATACCATTATGTAGGAAATCGTGTTAGATTTCTAATGAATATTTACAATAGAATTTATCTTATGTAAAACCTTATATTAAAAATGTTTTAGTAAATAAACACTGATTTTAACTCTTTTAACTCTTCTTTGAATTAAATAATAATAAATGTCCTAATCTAATCCAAGTGGGCCTAAATGATAATATTTTACACTTAAGGTTGTTTTTGGTCGAGATAAACTTGTCCAATAGAATTAGGACATGAGTTAGGGTAATATTAATATCATTCTAACCCTTAATTACCCTATTTACTTTTAACCGTGGTAAATAAAAGTAAAAAGTTACTATTCACCAAAAATTATTTTCATCTCATTGAACCACATTTTACTTACTGACATCAACCGTGTCTCTCGGATTTTTGAAATTCCATTCATAGAAGCCGTAAAATTATGTTTTATGAAAAATTCAGTTTTTTAACTACCACTTAGTAGTTTCACTATTCATAAAAAATTGAAGTTTTTTCAGAACAATGCCAAAATTTCATCCTAAGCTATATTTCATATTCCGAATTAAAAAATGAAGTCTATTTTACCAAATTCATAACATAGAATTTGCATTAATTAATTTTATAATTAAATCCCGCTGTTAAAAAAAATAGCATGTTTTTAAGAAACAGTATCTATCAAAAGATTGACACTTGATTATGTCTGGTTTAAATGTGAAATTACAACCAATGACCAACATTGTATTAAATTGTAAAAATATATTCTAAATATACTTTAAAACCACTCAAATTAATAATTTATCACTATTAATTATTTCGATTAAAAAAGTTGTTTTTAATAATAATTTAGTAATTTTCACTATTTATCAGAATATGAAAGTTATCCGAAAAGTACCAAAATTTCACCTTAGGCTAAATTCGATACTCCGAATCCAAAAATGAAGTCCATTTTGAGAGATAAATTTTCTAAAATTTAAAAAGCGGTTATTACCATTCATAACGGCTAGTTTTAATAATATTTTAATAGCATATCGTTGTTTCGTGAAACTCAGTATTGCGTACTACACACGCTATCGAGGAAGGTTGCGATTGCGTGTAATGCAAGGCAAGTCATGGATGCGTGTTGTGCAAGATCCTTTTGGTGTAGCGTACAACACAAGACATTAATAAATTTAAAAAGAATATTTTTCATAAAATCTCGGGCTGTTACATTCTACCCCCCTTAAAATGAATTTCGCCCTCGAAATTCGTCGGGGTTATAAATGGTTTACTATTTGAAAGTTTCTTTAATAGAAACCCACATCGTAAAAAGGAATATCAAAACCAATATTTAAAAACAAAAGTATGAAACGTAACGGTTACCCAAATAAACTAATCACTGGGTTTCCACATAGGTGAAAATATGGATATGGAAGAGAAATCTAACCATCATGTTCTGATGGAGAGTGGTAGAGAACATGGATATGGAAAATACAGTAATCACAAATCCATAAATTTGTGACGATCTAAGGTACCATCTGATTCATCTGGTATAAGATCACTAGGACAACATTTTTGGTTTTCAAGATCGTTTCACTAAAGTTAATGAATTTGAATTAGAATAAATACTTACATTATTTTGGTACAATCTCACTGTTGTTTGTGCCTTTAAAAATTTCCACTTCATCTCTTAAATAAATGAAGTTGAATTTGTTATTCGTGAAGTGTTAGTAGATCATGTGATAGAATGACGGGTCATTCCATCTGTCTCAAAGAAAAGGTTAGCAAAAAATTATGTAAATAAGTCGATTTATAGTGAGATTAATCATATATGGTTCCTAAAATGGACTTATGCATCATATGTCATACAACTTAATATAATAAAACTAGTTTCTACTAAACAGGGACTTCCTGTAGGCCAGTGGTAGGCGATAAAGGCCAGTCGCACTTCGGTTGTGGGTTCGATTTCCACAGCCTTGTCCGACGCGATGGGTTGTCGCCCGTCCTGCAGGTTGTCCTTTTTCTAAAACTATATTACTATAACATCCCATCAATAATATCGAGAAAACTTCTATCCTTAAACAATACTAACTTATGTCCAACATAATCCATTCCAATCTTTAGGCTTATCCATAATACTGCAGTCCACTCTCATAACATAGTGAAAACGATTACCAGAGATTTAACACCATCGTCGATCCCCATATATCATAAGATATGTTTTGTTGGTCACATTCCAAACATTCAAAGTCCTTAATCATGTATTCTCTTGAATACCTTAGTGAAAACATGAATGTAGTTAAAATTTAACACTTTCCACATACCAAAATCCTCAATATTCTATATACTCAAACAATGATATCACTTAGTCCTTATATCAATCATGAGCTCATGAATACAATCAAACATCTCATTATCTTCTTATCCCTTCATTATGCTCATATCATCTGTTTACCAAAAATGTCTCAATCACTTTTCATGGTTACCAGTACCATAAAATTATTGAAAACCACAATAGACCAAAACATAAATATTACAATATTCCACGATACTATATACAACATTATTTTGGAATCCCATTACATAAACACTTAATCATTCCACCACATCATTGTCATATTCAAAATCGCCAATAGTGATCGCATGTGACTTCCCTTTGTCCTTTACCTTAAGTGGTTTCTCATGTTGATCATCACTAACCCTTGGATTAGGGCATTTATTAGCATAATGCCCCATTTCCTTGCACTTGGATCATTGAAGTGTTGGTGGTGCGTTCTCTGCAGTGTTTTCTTTATTCATATCATTAGAAAGCCTTTTTCCATTACTTCGACACTCAGCTGCTCGATGACCTTCTTTTCCAAACTTAAAAGATTTTCTAGTCCCTTTAAGACAATCTCCACCATGCTTCTTTCCACACTTTGTGCATAAGGAAACATTCATATTCTTTTCACCATTATTCTGAGATTTCTCCTTGAACTCCATCTTTTGTTTCTTGTCAAAACCATGAGATGGATATGTAACACCAACTTCCATTTCTACCTTGATAGCACAACGCACAATTTCTTCATAGCTACTGAAGTCTCTTATAGCTAATGCCCTTCGAAGACTTGGTTTTAAGCCACTGAAAAATCGATCAACTTTACTTTCAGGTTGGATGATAATGCCAGATGCATACCTTGCAAGTCTTGTAAAATTCGCTTCGTATATACCAACAGATTCATCATCCTTTTTCTTTAGTTCAAGAAACTCCTTCTCCATCTTTGTTCTAAGAATACGAGGGAAGTACTTATTGAAAAATAAGTTCTTGAACTCGTCCCATTCCATGGACTCAATTTCATCTCTTTGCCTTGTATTCTTGATAAGATTCCACCATTGATCAGCTTCACCTTCCAAACGATATACTGCTAAGATGACTTTATCATGTTCAGAACATTGAAGAACTGAAAATATCTTTTCAGTGGTACTGATCCATTGTTCAGCAACAAGTGGATCAGAAGACCCACTGAAAGAAGGTGGACGTTGCCTCATGAAGGACTCAATAGAATATTGTTCCCTTCTCTGATTCATAGTTTGTGTAAGTATAGAAATAAGATTTTGCACTCCATCTCCCATAACATTTTTTTGTTCAGGAGGACAATCATTGCATTGTCCATTGCATTGATCAACACGGTTCCTTCGGGTTCCAGCCATCGTCTAAAACCCAAAAAGAATAGTGTGAGAGGCAAAAATCTAGGGAAAAAAACATAATAAAGGGGGAGTACCTTCAATATCTAACATCTTAGGTTTAATTCTATGATCGTTAGCGTAGTTCTAGTACTATAACCTATACGTATACTTAATCTTAGGGACATCCCTAGACATACCGTAGAAATATCTCTAGGGATCTCACTAACGTTTTCGCATCCTAGTTTCCAAAGGTTGACTAAACCTTTCCTCTGATACCAACTGTAGAGACCCGTATCCTGATGTACATTGACATTACATTACATTTGCGGAATACTTAGTACATAACAAAAACACACACACAAGGATCGTAATAGTTTAGTGTCTTTGGAAACTCGGAACGTAATCTTCTAATCGTGGTGAAAGATCTTCAACATCTCTTATAAAGATCTTCCTTTTTTTACCTAAAACCTTTCTTTATATCCTGGGGAAAAGAAAACATAAAAGGGTGAGCTCAATTGCTCAGTAAGGGTAAACAAAAAAAATATGAATCACATCGTATTCATAAGAACATAACATTTTGGAAATCTTAACCTGCAAAAAAGAGCATAATTTCATAACATGGGATAAATCATGGCAGTGAAATGTAATCACAATAATCATAACATAAAACATGAAACTTTGTGGCATTCACACATAATCGTAGAGAATCATTTCTTGTTAGTCAAGACTCATTGCCAAGACTATCTTAGTGGACAAAGTCCCTTTCTGAATCGAGTAGCCCTCGTTTCAGTCCTATTTCACTGAACCGGTATAATCTACCGTTCCAGCCCTGTCTATTTCATGAGATATTAAATCTTTACCCAATTCATTGGAGGGAGATATAGGTCCCACCCATCTCATAATGATACCATTCTTATGTGTGCCACAAAATCATAAATCATACATCATTTCATAACCCATGTAATACAAATGGGAATCTTAAACATCATGACATCATAAAACAATTCATATAAGATAAAGGAATTCATAAAAATAATTCCATCATGACATAATCAAATCAATTTAATAATAGGGATAAAAACAGAACCCTTTATTATCTTAGATGGAAGATAATTTTGATAAAACACTTGAACTCCATTCTTGAGGAAAATATCCTTTCTTCTTCAAAAAACAATTTTCCTTTCATAAAATGTCATACGACTTTAAAATAAAAGAAGTTGATTAAAAATAAACTTGAAAACTTGTAAAGGAATCTTCTTGGAAATAATGTTTTAAAAATCCATACATGCCGTATAAGTTAAAAAAACATTCTTCGTACTTTTGTCGAAAAAGTCAAAAAAGTACCTCGTACGAAAAACGACAAAAGATTCATTTCATATCCTTTACTAAAAACTCACCAAAGGGTAAAATTGGATTTAAACAATTTTAGGTGGATGGAAATAATATTACATATTGAGTAAACATGGATGTGGATGAAATAATACACCCCATTAAATACCAAAGTATAAACAATCTCGGATAAAAATGAGATTGTGATATTTCCCTTACCTTAGGTCCGACTTGCTTTGTACGTGTCCGAACCTCCTGTATAATGATTTAAATCATGTTATTGACTTATTCCAGAATCATATTCATTTTTATTATATCATATATGGTCCACTTATGACTTTATATTACCCGTTCTTTTGTAAATTCATGTTAAAGAAGCGTTTTGGGTAAAATCGTTTCATTTATCGTAGGTGTTTGGACTTGTTGTTCATGAAATTATTATTACTTATATCATGATTTACTTACTTCCAGAATATAAAATATGATTTATATATCATATATATTCAGTATATATATATATATATAATAGACAGATAAATGAAATGAAAAACACCGTTCATGGAGACGGTAGTCCGTACGTACGCATGAACGCTGTTTTCCTTTCCTTATTGTCTTGAATGGAAGTAAGTAGATGACATAAATATATATATATATATACATAAATACATTAGCTTTATAATGTCATATATTTCATTATTATTTCTTATATATACTTTATAATCATTCTTAAATGGTTAACATGGAGAATGAATCTCATCGCGTCGTGGAGACCGTAGTCTGTACGTACGCACAAGCGATGATATCATTTCCATAAATATTGAATTGAATTGGAGTGGATTATACAATATATCAGAATCAATATGATGTTGTAATAACTATGTATAGTTATTCTTTACACCATTATACCCATCCATGTAAGGTGGTGGTGGAAAATAGATTACACCACGGCGTGGAGACGGTATTCCGTACGTACGCACGCGCGGTGTTTTATTTTTCCATAGGATGGATAGATGGTGAAATAGGGTTGTTTCATACTTATAATAACATATCAGTATATTAGTGATACTGATGTTATTACTTCATAATGAAACAACCTACAAAGAAGAAGTGGAAGAAGAAATAAAGATGAAAGAATTGGTAACGGTAATTACCTCTTCTTTGAAACGCCTCTTTGAGACCTCCTCTTAGGGCACTAAAATTGGTCTTTGAGGAAGACCAGAACCTCTAGGATGTTTCTAGGGAAGTGGATAAGAGATTTTGGCAGGAGTTGGCCGAGCTTGAGTGCTCATATTGGTGTGAGGAGGAGGGGTGGGAGGCGTCCTTTTATAAAGGAGGAGAGGGGCACCTTAGGAATATCTCAAAATATTATTTTATATTAAAGTAAAAATCGGTTTATAATGGTTCCAAAGGGTCTTATTTCTAATCTAAAGTGGGGATGGGTCGAAATCCTATCAACCAATAGGATTTAGACAAGTTTAGGGTATTATTTTAACCTTATCAATTAGATTTAACTCCAAGTTAAATAATTTAACTTTTACCGTGTCTTTTTGTTTTCTTTCACTATATGGTTAATACACTTACTATAACCTGCCAAAAGAACCCCAAATTGTTTATTATTAATATATATTCTTATATAAGTCATTTGGCCGAACCTTAGATTTTTATGAATAAAATAACAATTAATAATATAATATTTGATTTAAAAACTATTTTTTGTCAATTTTGAAACTATTTGATATATGATTTTTGTGAAAGTCATAACAGAATTATATGTTCAAAACAAGTTGATTAAATCAACACTAATATATCATAGTAACATAGAAAATTAGTGGAATTCATAAAACGTCTCAAATTACATTTATTTTGGTGTTTATAACATCAATTATGTCAATATTTCATAAATAAGATAATTACTGCATCATCTTTGTGTCATAAATAAATTAAATTATTTGATGTCTAAAAATTAAAAATAAAATAGAATTGTGTAGTAAATCTTGTTAGATTTCTAATGAATATTTACAATAGAATTTATCTTATGTACAACCCTATATTAAAAATGTTTTAGTAAATAAACATTGATTTTAACTCTTTTAACTGTACTTTGAATTAAATAATAATAAATGTCCTAATCTAATCCCAGTGGGCCTAAATGATAATATTTTACACTTAAGGTTGTTTTTGGTCGAGGTACACTTGTCCAATAGAATTAGGACATGTGTTAGGGTAATATTAATATCATTCTTACCCTTAATTACCCTATTTACTTTTAACCGTGGTAAATAAAAGTAAAAAGTTACTATTCACCAAAAATTATTTTCATCTCATTGAACCACATTTTACTTACTGACATCAACCGTGTCTCTCGGATTTTTGAAATTCCATTCACAGAAGCGGTAAAATTAAGTTTTATGAAAAATTCAGTTTTTTAACTACCACTTAGTAGTTTCACTATTCATAAAAAATTGATGTTTTTCAGAACAATATCAAAATTTAATCCTAAGCTATATTTCATATTCCGAATTCAAAAATGAAGTCTATTTTACCAAATTCATAACATAGAAGTTTCATTAATTAATTTTATAATTAAATCCCGCTGTTAAAACAAATAGCGTGTTTTTAAAAAAACAATATCTATCAAAAGATTGACACTTGATTATGTCTGGTTTAAAGGTGAAATTACAACCAATGACCAACATTGTATTAAATTGTAAAAATATATTCTAAATATACTTTAAAACCACTCAAATTAATAATTTATCACTATTAATTATTTCGATTAAAAAAGTTGTTTTTAATTATAATTTAGTAATTTTCACTATTCATCAGAATATGAAAGTTATCCGAAAAGTACCAAAATTTCACCTTAGGCTAAATTCGATACTCTGAATCCAAAAATGAAGTCCATTTTGAGAGCTAAATTTTCTAAAATTTAAAAAGTGGTTATTACCATTCATAACGGCTAGTTTTAATAATATTTTAATAGCATATCGTTGTTTCGTGAAACTCAGTATTGCGTACTACACACGCTATCGAGGAAGGTTGCGATTGCGTGTAATGAAAGGCAAGTCAGGGATGTGTGTTGTGCAAGATCCTTTTGGTGTAGCGTACAACACAAGACATTAATAAAATTAAAAAGAATATTTTTCATAAAATCTCGGGCTGTTACAGTTTAAAAATCATCAAATAAAAATCCCAATTAAAGAAGTGATTATACATTAATGGTTTGATAAATAACATCTAATACAGCCCCTTTCTACTCCCTTGGATCAACCAATAAAAGTTTTAGCCCTCCATTGATTCTATGGTTTCAATGGTTGCGGAAAGTAGACTCATGAGGGAGTAAATGGAGAAGTAAAAAACGCAATAAAATAACAATCACTCCACCGTTGGGTGATAATCTCACAAGGTTTGGTATGAACATGTTCACACCTTGAACCAACGGTATCAAAGTGATAAGGAAAAGAACATAATAATAAGATAAGAATATATTTTATTAAGAAACAATGATGAATTAAAAAAACTTACATGTGAAGTAAGAACATTACAAAGAGAAATTGGCAGCATAACATTAAGATAAAAACAAGCTCCAAGATTCCTAAATCCTCCAACACCACTGCCTTAAATAAGCATTTTTGATCCTTTGGGTCGACCCCCCAACAGTAATAAGCATCTCAATTAATTTTGGTAGGCCATAGGTGGTGGAAATCTTGTAGAATTTGGACTTTTCCACATTTGACCCGAGGTGGCAGCCAGCTTTCATCCACCGAACAAACACGTTTGGAAGACATTCTAGAAGGCCGAATCAGAGTGGCCCATTGTAGAAGAAAATGGAGCTCCGGATGTCTTATAAAATCCTGTAAAACATGAGCCCATTTGGTGTTGTGAATTCCGAGATATGATAAAAGTAGTGGGCTGCTTTTCTGGGACGCAGAATCTGGCCCAGAATTGTATCTCTAACTTGGAGCGCCTTAATGGCCACCATAAAAGCCTAAGTAGCATTATCTCCTGAACAGTGATTTGTTCCTAAACATATCTTCTATCATCCCACAAAATCTGCGATTCATTGGGCTGGTATGTTGGGACCCACAGTCTCATAAGTGGGATGGTGTCTAATTTGGCTTCTCTAGAATTGCTTCCATTCATCTCCAAATATCTCCATCATTGTTTATGAATCATCCATTGATCCCTGAATGAAAAATGTTCAAATTTAAGTGTAGATTTAATTCCAAAAATATCATATTAAAATATTGATAATTACATTCCTTAGAATGAGATGACTTATTGGGCCTAAATTGGTGTATATTAGGCATGATGTGCACAAATGATGAGAATGGATGTCCATAATGAAAATGCACTAACTCAGGTCCATAAGATCAAAAATGAACATTTATTACCATTAAAATGTAATTAAAATAAATGTTTTTATTGTATAATCAATTAACCCTAGATATATATATTTGATACACCATATTTCATTTCAACATACATTGTTCTAAATTTAAATATATTTTTTATCTCAGGAAATTTTCATAAATATATTTCCTTTTAAAAAATGGATATTTGATGAAAAGAAAAATTATTTATTAATTAAATTGATTATTCAATTCATAAGGAATGGTTTAAATATGTAGTAATGGGTGGGTATCAGAATAATATATCGCCTCAATGTATTGGTAATCACACGAGGTGAAGCAGTAAGTTATAATTAAAGGGGTTTTACCCATATTTTTACATTATCTAGAGAAAGGTCTTTATAGTAGAGATATCAAGATGTCTAAGATCATTATGAAAAATAATTAAGAATTTCCTTCATTGATAATTTATTTTTCATTATCTATGATTGTTTTTCAAGGATATTATCCTTGGATTCATTTCATTTATAGTTATTGACTAAATACAATGTTTTTTAAATTATTGTCCCTGACATATTGATTATTAAATATCAATTTATAATTGTATTATTATTTAATGTGCAAATTTTTTCATTTATTTATATTTTCATATTGATTGTGAATTACCAATTCATGATGGTTATGTTAATTGAATGACATGTGTATTCATTTATTTTCCTTTACATACATATTATTCCTTGTCTAATCATGATAATAATGTTATTCATTAAATAGAATCTATGTTATGATACTTTCCTTGAAATATTTTTTATTCCATATTAAATACTCATTATTTTCCCATAACAGCTGCCTCTTTACTTGTCACTTAATAAGAATTTGATATCACCCTTATTTTATTTCCATTATAATTAATGAATAAACAATATTATGAATGATATTAAATTATATAGTATAGGATAAAATTATATTCCAAATTTCTTTATAATTTGTATATTCACATGTAATTTTAAAATCAGTTATTTATCTCATTTCAAAAAACTAATAAAATATTCAGCCATTATGGGCTCAATTCCATGTATCTTATTCCTACATATTAATGTAGACCCCATATTTGGGATACTGGGGTTGAGGTCATTATGGATAGTATCAATGTATATTTAGTAGAAATATGGGCACTAAATTTAAGAAAACATAGATTATGGATTATAACCCAATGGCTGTTTATGAGGATAAGTATAGAAAATTATCCTATTGTTTTGTAAAGGTATAGTTCATGTGGTTTTTTCTCAGTGTCATCGGTCCCTTTCCAAACACTCCCCTACTCATTCCTCCCTTCTCATGGCCTCCTTACTTTTCTAATCCTCACTTTATCAACAATTTCCTTTTTGATTTCCTCTTCAGATGATGATTTGTTGATGCCCTTACTTGATATTCTTCTAATATTATTTAGAATTACCACATTTCTAACATGATCCTGGTCCATGCGTTGGTTTTTATTTGGTAGTTTCGGTTGTACAGGTTGAGGGAGTATTGGTTTCCCACAAGCATGACCTGCAGCTGTCTCCTTCCTATTTTGTAATTATCTCTTGTGGTGATGCTTGTTCCTCTTATATATTTTATTTTGATGTTAGGGCCCTAAACTGGCTTTAAATCTTATATGGATTGCTTCTCCATTACTCTTACTCTATTCAGTTTGGTGTCCTGGTGTTTTCAGATGCTTTGGGAGGTGTTTTTTGGGATGTCGATTTCTTATAGGTTTCACGACCTTCGTCTAGATATTTTTGGTTTTCAGATGGGGCTTCATTCATAATTTCGATGTTGGTTCGTTGTTTGAGTCTATAGTCATGGTTTTTATATTCTTGAGGTTCGGATGCCATCCGAAATTTATGACAGTGTTTTATGTGTTTTCACTAATGATGATGATTTCTGACGATGATTTTTCCAATGAACAGGGTTCGATAAAGGATAGTTTGTGACATAGTGTTCATCACAAGGCGATATGCTTGAGGAAGTGATGATATTATATTTTTTATTTTCAAATAGTTTCATGTGTCAGGGTGTTCATCATGATGAGGTAGGATGAAGGCAGTATCGATAGTCTCTCATTTATATTCTGAACATGTTGTCTGATGTCAGTTTGTGGCATGGTGATGATTGTTCTTTATGTTAGTTTGAAAATTTAAATCTATAATGTATTGTTTTTTTGGGATCTAAGTAACTTCAGGGTAATTTTCTTTGTAGGTTATTGCATACCCTTAAAATAGATTTCATTATAATTTAAAAATGGATTTTTGGAGGGTTACCTAGAATATTAAAAGGGGTCTCACAGTGAACCTGATTTTACACAGATAGGGGATATTATTTTCATAGTTCACATTTTCTTTAAAAAAAAATAAAAATTATTGGAATATATGATTAAAATGGATAAACTTAGTAAAACAATAGGTGTATCATATTGAAAATAATTTATCAAAATTTATATATCCTATAATTGATGGTATAGTTTTTTATCTATGATTATTATTGCTTACACTTTTCTTTTTGGTTTTAGCCAATAAATGGAACCTGGACAAATATTGTAAAAATTGAACATGATGGAAAATGAGGCGACTATGTGAAACCAGATGATATTATGATAGGAGTGAAATATATCATGGTTATTTCTAAATAGTAAACATGATATAGGATCAAGAACCTACAACTTAACCAATTACGAATCTCACAGAATAAGAGAAGGATGGTGTTTCCATAGAGCTTTAGTGATGGAGGACATAGAGGAAAAATTATTGATTAAATTCCTTTCAGAAATGGGGGCAGTGACTCTTATAATAGTGTCTTAAATTTTGGGAATACCATTTTACCTGTGGGAAAGAATGGCATAAAAAATCATTTCTAGGTAAAAGTGAAGACTGAAATAGGAAGAATTAAATTTCATTATAAGCACACATTTATTGTGTTTTGTCTTAATTGCTTAGAACCTGATCATTCATCGATTCAATGTCCTTTTATAAATATTAATCGATATACCATGAATGGAACTATGTTACAATAAAATGGTTCACGCATTTATGTATTGGGATTCTAGAATTTTTTTTGGAATTTTTTTCAATGGTATTTTTTCTGTAAGAATGATGAATCATCTAAGGATTGTGTAAAATTTTAGAAGCATATATTTATTCATTAATAACGACATATGGATATCATCATGGGTTTATGATTTTAATATTGATCATAGGTTCAAAGTTGTAAAACCCCATATTTTAGTTTTATGTTATGAGAGTCTATTAAGATTAAGGATATTTTGGGAATGATTTATGCAAATACCACCCATTGGTTCAGTATATGTTTTAGTTAAAATATTATTTATGGAATAATTCCCATTTATTTTGTGGGAATAATTTTAAAGGTATTGGTAATCTTTATGGTTTATCATATCTTGATGTGTATGTAATTTATGTATTATTACTATTTCGTAGCACTGATAGAATTAGATATGTATAGTTTTAGAAAAAGTATACCCTACATGTCGGGTGACAACCTATCAGATATCACATGGGACCTAGTCTTGAACCCATAGTCAAAGGGAGACATGGTTGAAGTGACGATTACTGGCCTACAAGATAATCTACTTAATCTTCCATTTCTTATGTAAATGATTTGATAAACTAATATTAATGATAAACATGTGGTGTTACTATTGAGATTTAGATATTTAATGATTATGTTGGATAACTTATGGTGAACATATTGGTTTGGGAAAATTTTAGACATATATGAAAAGAATCAACACACTTTTAAAGATTTTTTGATCCCTTAAAATTTAATTTTAAATAATGAGGAATAAAAAATATGATTTTTTTTGGAAAATCATTTTCTGGTGTAATTGAAGAATTATAAATTAGTCAAAGAATAACCAAAGAATTAAATTGTGATTATGAAACAAAAATATATCATGTAAGTATATTTAATTATGTTCATTGTCTTAATTTTAAATGAATTCATACACATTAAAAAATTGATCTTGAAACAAAACAATTATCCTATTACCTTTATATCAGATGGATAAAATTCACTTTTAAATCATCACATATTTATGGGTTATAAGTCTATAAATTTCAATTAAAAATCCATTTTCTTGTAATCAATGGCCACTATAACTATTTACAATCATTTATTCTTTTATTCCATGTGCATATTTTCAATAGAAACCAATGTTATCCTTTGAAGAGACTTAGTTACGTGTTACTCTATATGATGTTTTTTTACATCCCTTTCATTCTTATATTGAGGATATTTTATTAAATCTTTTAAAATTTTTGTTTTCTAAATATTGGAATTTCCAAATGTCAAACACTTGATTACCGTGATCAGGTTTAAATTAATAGAGTGGAATTTATTAAAGGTGGTTAACTGTAACAACCAAAGATTTTAAAGGTTGAAATTTGGTTTTTAGGGGTTATATGGTATAAAACAATGAGATTACGGGATAATGTGAAACCTAATGAAATTATGAAATATTTATTTGTAAATAAATCTGAACTCTTCAATTGCATGGGGAACAAAAATCCCTGAGACAAAAAGAACAAAAGTATAGTATAAAATTAAAACAAATCCATTGAATTTTATGATATTAATATTAATAACTAATTTATTAAATTTAGGTTAATATATTTATTAGAAATAAAATATTAACCATTTAAAATAAAGAAAAGGGTATTCTCCAAAAGTGTTTTTCTCTAAAAGATGATATAAAAGATTTTTTCCAATAATTTAAAATTACTGTTTACATATTTTTGATAATTTATTTTAAAAATGTAAACATTTTATTGAAAATTATATCAAAATTAACTTATGATGATTTTTTATTTTTCTAACATGAATCATTTTTTTTGGAATAGTGAACAATATTTATTTTCATTGAAATCTACATTTTCATTTTATTATGTTATAAGGATAAATTATATATTAAATTGAGTTTAAATTATAATTATTTTAATAATTTTACAATTTAACTATTTTTTTCATTTGACTCAATTTCAAATTGAATTTTGAAATAAAAACTATACTTTTGAAAATTTTCTATTTCGAAACCTGATTTTTTGTTGTGTCTATGAGTTTAGTTTTAAATTGGATTAAGCAATTTCTATGAATTAAATTTTGAAAAATGTATTCCATATTTAAAATCATAAAAATATATATTATATAATTAGTTAAGCTTAATTTTTTTAATTATAAATATTTAAAATCCTTAAAACATTAATTCCCATGGTCAAAGTAAAAACAAATTTAGATGGGATTAAAATGAAATAACAATGGTTAAAAGTTATGTAAATCATTTTACAATACAATATTTTTGTCCTATATCCTTTTTCCAGCATTTTTATAATGAATTACCCATTTTTTACGCTTTAGTAATGACAAAATTGTTGGTGTAACTAATTGTTTTCAAACATCCAATCTGGGTCAACTCCTCTACATATAAAGGACCACCCACTCTCCTCCAATATTCACAATTAAAAATACATTATTTTTAGAAAATACCTAGAGAAATCATGTACATTATCCCATAAAATCTTCAAAGAGACATTTTTATATTACAATTCCATCATAAGAGTGATAATTGTGAAAACGTAAAGATGTTTTCAAATAAAAGGTAATATTCTTAAATGAAAATTTATAATATGTCCTTTTTTTGAAATAATTAAAACACTATTAATAAATAGTCATATAATAACCGAAGAATCATCCAAATAAATATATCTTATTATTTTATGCTCATGGCCTATATCCATCTCCTTTTTCATCAAACGGAAAAATAATCTATCTATCATGTGTATGGTTTATTACCGCCTTGCGAACATGCATAATTTATTTTACATAAACACCATTATAGTCTGGATATAATGATTTATTTAAGAAATGTTTATGATATTTATTAAATTATTATACTTTTAGAATTTTTTTATCACATATACCTTCTTACAATAAATTCCTTTAATCATATGATAGCATCACTCGTGTGTTTTGAGGACTACTGCATCATGAAGTGATTGGATTCAATTTCCACCAACACTTTATATGAAAGGAAATAAGTATAAATTTAGGGAATATATGTGATATATATAAAATTATTTTGATTCTAAAAATTAATATATCACACACTTTTTTACCTGTCACTCATAAAGGAAATGATAACATCACTTCTGTGTACATACGACCTGGTATATCCCTAAAGTGATGTGATCCATTCTCACTGTTCAAATTCAAATAATTATTATAAATTTTAACATCAGTGGAAAAATTTATATTTAAAAAATTAATAACATTATATATTAGATTTATCTATATAACAAAAAAATAATTAGAACTTTCATGAAAAATATGAAAGATAAAACAAGGTAATTAACAATTAAAACAATGAAACCAATAAAAAATTATTATCTAACAGGTGGTAAAATTTTATAAGTATATAACATATGATATTATAATGATTGATATGGTTTTTTTATAAATTATTAACATGATTAAAACCATTATAATTGTTATTAATGCATGTTCAAAGAAAATGAATTGTGAGGTAATGTATTTCGTCAAAATTTCCATTCATTAAATAATATTGAAATGCCATGTGCATATTTTATTTAATATTGTGTATATAGATTGACATGTAATATTATTTCTAATTTATATATAATGATATTTTAGTTTTTAAATGGAAGTATTTCATCAAAGGGGGTTTGAAAAAAAATATTCCCAGGGTTAATGATTTTATTACTTGATTTATTTTCATTATAATATATTAATTATTAATCCTCTTTGATATTCTAAGATTATTTGTGTAATGTATTTTTAATATATTATGATTTATTTAAAATATTATTATTTGAATTTACCTTTTACTAGAATATTCTATTGATTTGTTAATTCTCACTACAATGTTATGACCTATCAAAGAGATTATTTCGTTGTCTCATTTTAATCAAGATTGTGGATGCTGGAATTTAAATTGTAGGGGTTTATTTGATAATTTTTTAATAGATGAATTTTAACATCCCCTACTGTGATTATTTACTAATTTTTCATGTAATTATACCATTTTATACTATTTTTTATTTAAAATGATTGATAATTTTTTTTCAAAAAATCAGACATCAATTCTCACGTCGGTTAAAAATACTTTCTCATCCAAAAACCTATCTTCTAGAAATGTTTTAAAAAATATCCCATTTATTTATTTATGAAAAGTTTTACCCATGTTGAAATGTTTACAAAATATTTTTAAATTAATATTCATTTCATTTTCCAAATAAACCCGATTTAAATTTTATGGAAAATTTGAATGGATTCATTATTTTAACATGTATGGAATGTACTAAATTTCATACCATCATGAACAATCAGTTTTGTGGAGATTATATTATATGATTCCAATGTAATTTTATTGAAAAATTAAGTGAAAATATGTTATGAACATTTTTAAAATATATATATATTTTCAATGTGAACATTACATTTTCCTTAATACTATTTTTAAATATGTTTTAATGGAATTACTATTCATCAACTACAAAAACCATTATATTAATTATACTCCATGAGGGATACGATGTTTTATAACCATATTTATTCTGTATATGTGTGCTCTATTATAATTTTGGCCATGAAAATTATTGACATTCACATTCTTGATTCATTTTTATTGTCATTTACATTCCCTTCATATACTCAATTTATTATGACCATAGAACAATAAATTGTCCCTAAATATCCATCGTTATTTTTCATAGATATGTTTACCTATAAAAAAACATAATTTATATATTTGGTGATATACATTGAATGTTATTTTTTATCTAGGTAAATTTTGATAAATTTTAATCTTTTACTCTATATATATATTTCATGAAAAGGCTTGTTGTTCATGAATTAAATCAGTTATTTGATATATGAGGAATTCTTTGAACATGATGTAATGGTTCGGCCCAGAATAATGTATCTCGTTAATGTATAGGTACTTTCTTGAAGAAAATTTGTAGTTTAACATTGAATAAGGTTTTTCCTTGTCTTTTAATCTATATTGTGAAAGGTCATAATAGTATAAGTATCATGGTCTGATATCATGTTGTCTAATAATTAAGAATTTATAATGTTAACAATTAATTTATAATTATCCATGACTTCTCCTAAATGATATTATATCTCGATGCATTTCATTATTATTTATGGATTATATTTCGTGTATTTATAATTTTTTACCATTCCATATTTATTATTCAATTTGTATTCATGATACTCATGTAATTTAAATGGTACATGTTTTCAGTTATTTAACATTCCATATAGATTATCCCTTATCTATTTATAATATTATTTTTATATAAAGGAAAAGTGAATTTATTAATTTACCATTATATTTTTATTTTTCATTATAAATTCATGATATTAATGTTATTGATTTAATTGAAAATTCATTCAGAGATTTAAATTTTCATATTTGTTATACCATTTGGATTATTCTTTTTTTAATCATGATAGCTTCTACTTTATGTAACTATTACAAAGAATTTTATATCACCCTTTTTTCAATTCCTATTAATCGAGGAACTATAATCTTAAGGATATCCAAGGATATTATGGAGGGAATAATGATATTAACAAAAACTAATGTTGTCATTTGTATATTGTAATGTAATATTGGAATCATTTATGTATCTAGATTACAAATACTACTAATCTATATGTTTTTTTAGTATTTTAATCCTTATGTCTTATTACAATGTAATAATTTCTAAATTTTCTCTGGGTTACTAGAGTAATGGTCATCAAAACTACAATTAGAGATAAGATGGAAAAAACTCATCTAATATCCTATAGGAAAATTTAATTTGTGAAACTATTCCTTATTTTCATGTATTGAACAAGAAACAAAATCCTATTAACATTTCAAATCGATGAACACACCCTTTTGAGACACTTTATTTAAATGTAATGGCACATCTTAGGTGAAAAACAGTCGATTGGATAGCTTTCCATAAATTTTTTTGTGCTCAAGGAACTATATGAAAACTCTAATATTATAAAAAAATATCCTACTCTAAACATGATTATATATGTATATATTCAATGAACACAACTAGAAAATGGTTCAGGAACACAAATAATATAGAGTTCTTGAGTCCCATTATCATAACTAGTGATTTAAATATACAGAATGTAATGACCAAAAACATAAAATAACTATACATAAAATTGATGGAATTAATCAGGATGTCTTCCAATATTACACTCATTTACAAATCCTGTTTCATTTGGTTTCTCATGAAAAATATCATTCCATTGTCCGTTATATCCATCATTATCGTGAATCTTCCAGTTTCCATCTATTTTCTAAAACTCAAAAAGAATAGTGTGAGAGGAAAAAATCATTCTAGGAAATCAACAAAATAAAGGGGGAGTACCTTCATTGTATAACATATTAGGTTTAATTTTAATATCATTACCATAATTCTAGGACTATAACCTATACACATACTTAACCTTAGATACATCCCTAGACATACCTTAGAAACATCTCAAGGGATTTGACTAATTTTTTCACATCCTAGTTTCCAAAGGTTAACTAAAACTTTCCTCTGATACCAACTGTAGAGACCCATTATTAATGTATATGGACATTATATTACTTTTGTGCAATTCTTAATACCTAAAAAAACCAACACACAAGGACTATAATAGTTTAGTTTCTTTGGAAATTCAGAAAAATAATCTTCTAATCAAGGTGAAAGATCTTCAACATATCCCATAAAGATCATCCCCTTTTGTTTTCTTACCAAAAACGATTATTTATATCCTGTGGAAAAGAAAACATTAAAAGGGTGGGCTCAAATGCTCAATAAGGGTAAGCATATGGAACATAAAACAATCCATAAAAATTTTAATTAAAAAATTTGAACATAAAATCAAAACATCAAAATCATGAGTAATGACATAAATAATGGAAGTATGTAAGGCATATTTCATAAAGCAACATCAATCATGATAAAATAGCATGGGAATAAAAAAATTAATTTTGGAAAACCGTTATGCACATGATATGACTTCCATATTAGCCAAGGCATTGCTACCAAGACTATCTTTGTGGACAAAGTCCCTTTCTAAATCGAGTTCACTCCTCATTCCAGTCATGTATAACTGAAACGGATTAACATACCATTTCAGCCATGTATATCACATGAGATATAAATTTTTACCTAATTCATTGGGGGGAGATATAGGTCCCACCCATCCCATAATGAAATCATTATTATTTGTGCAACAAAATAAATATACAACATTCATCATAACCCAAAGAAGAAAATTTGTTTCATAAACATCATCCAATCATCACATGATCCATATAAAACAAATGGATATTTCATCATTTGAAAAGTGAAACCATGTAAATCATATAGAAATTATACTTGAAACATACACATATGAAATAATGTTATCTTAGATGGAAATTGGTTTTGATAAAACACTTGAAATTTAATACTTGCGGAAAATATCATTTCATTTCAAAATAATTTTCTTTTCACAAAATTCCATGTAATTTTAAAAGAAAATGACTTTTGTTGAAAATAATAATGAAATCTTGTAAATTATTCTTTATGATAATTAGGCGTTATGAAACCATAATAATCAGTTTGTGCCGTATAAGTTAAAAAATCGGTCTTCTCGTACTTTTGCCGGAAAAGTTAAAAAGTACGTCGTATGGTAATGAAAAGAAGGATTCCTTACATACCATTAGTAAAAGAAAAAAATGGTTAAAAAAGACTTTAAACATACATGAAACCATTTTTAGAAAATAGGGACATGGATGATAAATATAACGCCTGTAAATTCTTACGAATAAACAATCTTGGATAAAAACGAGATTGGAAAAGTTATCCCTTACCTTAGGTCTGATATGCTTCATACGTATTCGAACCTCTTGTATAATGAATAAAATAATTTAATTGAATTATTACAGAATCATTTTCATTGTTATGATATCATATATGGTTCACTTATGTTATTATATTACCCGTTCTTTTGTAAATTCGATGTTAAAGCAACATTTTGGGTAAAATCGTTTAATTTATCGTACGTGTTTCGACATGTTGTTCTTGATATTATTACTTATATCTTGATTTACTAAATTCCAGAATGTAAAACATGATTTATATATAATATATATTCCGTATATAAATATATATTATAGATAGATAAATGGGAATAAATACACTGTTCATGGAGACGGTAGGCCGTGCGTACGCATGGACGCTATTTTCGTTTCCTTATTGAATTAAAAGTAATTAATTAAATGAAACATATATGTACATAAATACAGTATCATTATTATGTAATATATTTTATTATTATTTATTAAATATACTTTATAATCATACTCAGATGGTTAATCATGGAAAATGAATCTCATCGCGTTCGTGGAGACCATAGTCCGTACGTACGCACGAGCGATGATATCATTCCCACGTTCGTGGAATTGTATTGAAGTGTTTGTACAATATTTCAGAATCAATATAAATTTACTATAATCATATATATATATATTTATTTACACCATTATACCCATAAAAGTAAGGTGGTGGTGGAAAACAGATTACAACACGGTGTGGAGACGGTATTCCGTACGTACGCACGGGCGGTGATTTCATTTTCCGTATGATAGATAGAAGATTAAATTGGGTTTTTTCATATTTATAATAACATATAAGTATATGAGTTATACTAAAGTTATTAATTTATGATTAATCAAATAAATAATAAGAAGTAGAAGAAGAAATAAATTTGAATGAATTGGTAAAGGATATTACCTCTTCCTTGACGTGCCTCATCTTAACCTCCTCTTAAGGCACTAGGGTTGGACTTTTGAGGAGACCTGAACCTATATAATGTTTCTAGGGTAGATGAAAAGGGAAATGGGCATGGGTTGGAGGAGAATCAAGGCACAAAAGGGTTTTAATATTAGAGGGAAGGAATCCCTTTTTTATAATGGAGGAGAGGGGAACCTTTAGAAAAACATAAAATATTATTTTATAATGAAGTAATATTCAGTTTATAACAGCTCCAAATTGATTTATTTCTAATATAATGTGGGTATGTGTATAAATCCTTTAAACCAGTAGATTTAATCATGTTTAGGTTTCTTTTTTAACATTATCATTTAGATTTAACTCTAAGTTAAATAATTTATCTTTTACTGTGTCTTCTTGTTTTCTAACAATATATGGTTAATAAACATACAATAACAAGACAAACGAACCAAAAGTGGTTCATTATTAATATATATAAACTTATCTATGTCATTTTGGAGAACCATAGATTTTTAGTAATGTAATAAAAATAAATAATATAATATTTGTTTTAAAAACTATTTTATGACAATTTTGACAGTATTTGGTAATTGATTTTTGCAAAGATCATAACAACATGATTAGTTCTAAAACAATTAATTGAATCAATACTAACATGTCATATTAACCTAGAAAAATATATTAAATCATATAAAGTCTCAAATTACATTTATTTGGGTATTTATAATATCAATTATTTTAATATTTCATTATTTAGGTAATTACTGCATCGCCATTGTGTCATAAATAAATTAAAATATTTAATTACTAAAAATTATAAATAAAATAAAATTAGGAATGAAATTGTTTTAGATTTCCAATTAATATTTATAGTCGAATTTATCTTATGTATAACCCTATATTAAAAATGTTTTAGTTATTAAAATTTGATTTTAACTATTTTAAGTATTCTTTAAATAAAATAATAAGAAGTGCCCTAATCTAATCCATGTGGACCTAAAGGGTAATATTTTATTCATAAGGTTGTTTTTGGTCGAATTAAACTTATCCAATAGAATTAGGACATGTTTTAGGGTAATAATAATATCATTTTACCCTTAATTAACCTATTTACTTTTAACCATGGTAAATAAAAGTAAAAAGTTATTATTCACAAAAAATTATTTTTATCTTATTAAACCACATTTTACTCCTTGATATTTACAGTGTCTCTTGGATTTTCTAAAATCCACTCACAGAAGCGGTAAATTAAATTTTTATGTAGATTTTTAAATTTTCCTAGGAGGTGGGTAAAAGACGGTAAAAAGGTCAATAAACTTTATATATATATATAATTATTATAAAATTCTTCAAATGAATTGCATTGAACTTATATAGGTATTATGTAACAATTTCGACCTAAAAGAAATTTAAATAAAATAAATAATTATTTTAGTAAAAAGACAGTTTTTAAATAGTAACCTAGAGTTTTCACTATTTATCAAAAATTGAATTTTTTCAGAAAAATACAAAAAATTCAGCCTAGGCTAATTTCGATATTCCGAATCAAAAAAATAAAGTCCATTTTGAATGATAAAATTTATAAAATTTCAAAGAGTTGGTTTTACAATTCTTAATTGCTACTTTATATAATATTTTAATAACATATCGTTGTTTAGTGAAACTTGGTTTTGCGTACTACACACGCTATTAAAGAAGGTCGTGATGGCGTGTAATGAAATCCAAGTCATGGATGCGTGTAGTGCAAGCTCCATTTGTTGTTGCATATAACATAATCAAAACTTATTTCATTTATTCATTAAACAAAATCTATACTTAATATTGCGTAGAATAATTCCTGCAAAACGAACTTGAAATTGTGCGTAATATGAGCCAATAATAGTGTTGTGTATACCTTAATCCAATACGGTGTTGCATATAGCACAAGCTAATTTTGGTGTAGAGTAAAACACAAAACATCAATGAAATTAAAAATAATAATTCTCATAAAATCTCGGGTTGTTACATTAATAATGTGGGTTGGAAATTACTATTTGGAAGATGAATTATAAAAATTTAATAATAATATATATCTAGTACTTAAATAATAATTAAATGAAAATATTAGATACAATAGGTTTTCTCTAAAGAAGATGTAAAATAAATTAATTAATTAAATGTGGATGGAAAATTAATAATCTAGAATGGTGTTGACTGCATAATTGGGATAAGTAATGTGGGTTATGTGTCCAACAAATTTGTGTGGTGGAGTTTCAGATAGTTGGTGGCAGTATGTGGTTACATTAGTATGGTGTTGATTATAAGGCCAAGGTATGTAATAATTGATATGAATCATTTATTCCAGTCTTGTTTATTTCAATTTATATATTTTAATTTATTTTAATTTTATATTTTATACACTTCGCAACCACATTTAGGTCATCCACTAGACATGTTTTTTAAATAATATCACACTTATCATTTGAGAGATATTTAAAAATAAGAGAAAAAATTAATATAAATTAATTTCATATTAAATTCATAACTATTTAATCCTAATAAATACATATATACACATGTTTTATTCCTTTTTATTCTTATTTCATATGATTTAGTTTTGGAATTCCTATAATGACCCAAAATTTATAGATAGAAATTTACCTTAATAATATATATGTTTTGCATATAAGCTAATATATATGTTATGAAACAAATCCCATTATTATTAACTCATAATATACAATTTCTATAATACCTCCATGGTGATGAAAATCTATCTTGTGGTATAGTAATAATATAAATAAATTTCACGAATTAAAATGAATTTTAAAAAAATTATTTATTATGTCTTTAGAAGTTATATTTATAACTAACTTTTATAAAATATATATATTTAATAATATAAAATAATATCCTTTCTAAAAAATCAGTTCAAAATGAGAAAAAAATATTTCGATTTCTCTGAACTAGTATATTTTTATATTGATTACAAAAATTTAACAATTTTTTAAGAAAAATAGAAATATTTTTATGATATTTTGATAAAATAATAGTGACCTGGAAATTTATAATTATATTCAATGAAATTATGAGATAATAATTATGTATTTTATCATTTTTTGTTTTTCATAATAATAATATTCATATCATTTTTCTACTTAAGTGTTATTTATTCAAAATAATACAATTACATTAATAATTTCACCAAATTTAATATTATTATTGTAATATTCAATTTAAGTTTATCTAAAAAAAATCGTTAATTAGTTGTAAAATAAAAAAATTATTAAAAACAAAAAATGTTTACAATATTCTCTAAAAGATAAAATTAATGCTTCAAATGAACATTTTCTATGATATGGGTTTTACACGTTAATGCAGATATTTTTTTATAAATTCTAGAAAGTTAATTTTATAAAATAATTTAAATATTTTAAATTTAGATATTAAAATTATTAAATCATTTCAATTTTTATTTGGACCATTATATTTAATAATAGACGGTAAAAGAGGAGTTACTGTAGTATTTGTAAATTTGGGTAAAAGTGGTATAACATAGTGATTTTTTAATGAAAATGTGAAAATATGATATTTTATAGTGGAGGGAGTAATGGGCTCATATATTTACCCACCTAATTATTGAAAAATTTTCTATCCTTTTCCCATGTATAATAGAATAACATTATTGAAAAGTGAAGATATATTACAATAATGATATAATATTTACTTTTAAACGGTGATCACATTCTCCCCATTTGAAAACCCATTATGATGATGTTGATCAACCAAAATACTATAATCTCATATCTTCAACACCCTTGAATTTGTGGTCTCACAAAATGAACATGCCAAAGATAATTAACGAGATACCCAATGGAAAACTTTTAATGGAGAGGTAATACACTCAAACAAACATTTCTAGAACATTTATTTTTATACACCCCTCATGTACACAATATACATGATATCATGATAAAAAAAACCGTATAAGAATTTTTAAATGTTATTATACTTCTGGAATATAAATTTTATAACTTCCTCTAAAACCATTGAAAAACTGAAAAGTACGTCGTGCATATTTGCATACTACTACCTTAGTGATGGATGTATTTTATTTTTCAAAACCACCTTAATTATAATGTTAAAAATAATTCTTCAATTACCTAATTTAATATTTATAACATTATAATAAATTTTGAAATGATATTTATTCCATTTTCTATATCCCCTTCAAATGGAAAATTAAAGTCTTAGCTACGCATATGTGCAGACTGTTACCTCCATGAAATTAAATAGTTTGTTTTCATTAAACACATAACAGAGATGAAATAAAAAATGTAATTATATTATAAAAAATTATACTATTTATTTCCTTAATCTTATTTAAAGTAATATTGGTAATTTAATATGTGTGATTAATAAGATCCAAACATAGTTTCTTATGGGACCATAAATAGGCATGTCAATTAACATTTCATAATTTTAATTTATTTTTAGAAAAAAAATATAATATAATTATTTCTATAAAAATATTTTATATGTAAATTGACCTACAAAAATATGGATATTATGAAGTTATTTTACACCACAATTGACAATGGAAAAAAATAAGATATTTTACATTCAAATTAACTGAATAACCCAAAGTAATAGATAAAAGTTTAAATAAAAACCGAATTAGTAAAATTAAATAAATACAACTTATAAAATTAAATATATATTAATAATGGTCAATATTATATATTTAATGAACACAATTTAATTATTCTGGATTTTATGTGAAAGTTCATATTTAATTCAGAGAAGTTTTGGGGATCTTCTATACCACCCACATTACAATTTTGTTTTTAAATTATATTTTTTTCCTCCATTTATATAATCTAAATCTTATAGAAATATTATACATTTTTCTATATATATCTAATTAAATATAATTTTTTTTCTTTGTGTTAAACCACATTATAGTTCCTATTAATATTCCCAATTTAACATGATCCTGGATTATGGGAACTTTTATTATTTAATGTATATTGCCAAATATATTCCAAAAAAAAATATAAACTAGATAAATATTCTAAAAATTCATATATTTACGGTATAATAGGTTCAATTTTTTATTTTAAAGATAAAAATAATCTATATCCTTACATAAAAATATCCTTTACTTATTTCATAAAGCATCACTAAAGTAGTTCATTTTTATTCTCACATCTCAAGATCAACCTCACTAATTTTCTACATAATAATTACATGTTCATACACTATATTTGTTTTCAAATTATGAATTTCCAAAAAAAATGATTCCTCCTTTATTAGGGAATACTTGGGATTTATTCATGTTTTATGATTTAAAGTACAATTATGAAATTGAAAACCACATCAGGTGTTAGATTTGGAATATTATGAATATATGGTTTCTTATCCATTTGTTGGAAAGAATATGTATTATTTTCAATTTTTTCAAAGTTCATTTATACTCTCAAACACTAGGGTAGTAAAAATTTATATATATAGTTTTTCAAATATTGGATACAACCCTTCTATGAATTGGGTATGAAATTATATATCTTGAGACACTATAAATGGGATTTGGGAATAAGCCTAATACTCCGTGGGATGTATTCCAATTTAAGATGATCTTCTTGGGGGAAACTTGTCAAATATTTTTGTGATGTCCAATATTATGTTTTCCCCATATATACTATGATTCATTGACTGCATGATTTCATTTACACATACCATTTTTCATTCATATGATAAATTTATTTATGATATATTTTTAGGACTCTTTAAACTCATGTTATTCATTCTTTAAAAGTTTATTTTCATTCTAGGATTTCATGATCACACTTTTCCTTATCTATTTTTACCTTGGTATCCAATATATTTTAATTTTTTCTAGGGGTGTTAGGAGAACTATGTAGATATTTTAATAATGAGGATGATTTTTCATTTAATATGATGAATTTTTTATCTAATCTTGAAAAGAAACTAAACACTAGATCCATGGAATGTATTTTTTGGAAACATTGGTAACTATTATGAAATTAATGTTTTATATGGGTAAATATTTTTGGAATCAAAGAATTGTATAGTAATTTTTAGTCATCTTATTAGGTTAATTTAGATTGATCATTTGGAATGTTTTTACTAATTGGATAACATCATGATGTTTGAGAAATGTTTTCAATATGTTATATTCCTAGAAATTATTTCCCTTTCTGGATAATATATATATAAAGGCCCTCACACTATATTACACAATGGTAAAAATCATAGAAAAGAGAAGATTGGGTATTAATTTGATCTCCACTGGGTGAATAAAAAGGAGATCGAACTACACAGTTGGATTGAAACTACTAATAAAAATCATTTACATAATTGAAATGATATTTATAGTCCATTATGAAGGATAAAAAAATTTCTTTGAAACTAAAAGAGGTTAAATAATTTAAATGAAAACATTCCATGGGAAATATAGATTCAAACATAGAGATTCAGATGTTAAAATTTTCTCATTAATTATGATTTACTCATTATATTCCTTTATATAACCTTCTACACATTTAATATTAAATTTATTCACATTCATAACTATACATTAGTTTTAACAAGAGGTAGATATAGTAGGAATCTTCCATGAAAATGTAAAATAGGAAATGGAATTATTTACTAAATGAAATTATTAGAAAGATGGTATAAGGATAAGGGACCCTCTTAGTGGTTTCAGAAAAACGAAATCATGCTCTCACTAGTAACATAAATAATATTAAATTACATCTAAGAGATCATGTTTCAGATGAGTCATTTAGGAAAAATAAACCTTAATCATTTAGGGGGTTTTATGATCTCATATAAAGTGAATAATGTATTAACTAAATTGAGAATATATTTTCCATCCTTCAATTGTTTGAGGAACAAAATATCAAAAAGGGTGTTTACTTCCAAAACAACGAAACGTATTAGTATTGGACACCATTAAAGAATATGAACTCATGAAAGGCATATATTCTCTGAAGAGGTATTAATTTTAATTTTTATATATCATAACAATATTTCGGTCACACTCTCTATCCAAAAATATAGATTTATTTCCCATAATTAATGGAAATAGAGGATTCATGTATCAAATCAAATAAAGAAAACTCGACAAGGATTATTGTATTTTCATCTAGGTTTCTCATTAAAATAAAAACTAAAATCATCCACTTTAGTAGGAAGATATTTTTGATTCTATAGAGATATTTGGAAATATTATTTTTTATAGTTATGTGGAAGTTACTTGATCTTCTCTCAATGTTTAAATGTAAACCGGAAATTCAATGTTTTGATAAGGGACTGGATATAGAAAATAATGAAATAAGTCTGAATCTAAGGGATCACAATATAAAAATCATTATTCTATGAAAACTCAAAACATCATGGATCAAAATTTCAAAACCCCAGGATTTTATGGAAATTATCTTTTTAAAATAATTTAATCTCTTTGAGAGCATACATTTCATTTAAAATCGAGCTTAAAAGAACACAAAAAAGAATATTATTTAACAGGACCATTACAAAATGGTTATTAAATTGGCTGGTGTGATTAGGATTAACTACATTATGAAATATATAATTTTAATACACTTTTTTAATTTATTAATTAATATATTATTAACTATAACATAATATTTATTAAAATTATTTTATTTTCAATTATTTTTTTTCTTCAATAATAGTATTTTTTATTTTTTAGGATTAGATATTAAAATAAATTTTTAGAATTTATAGAAATTATATTTTATGATAATGATATATTTTTTTAAATAAAAATATTAAAATAAATTATGGTTAATTTTTTAGAATTTTTTGTGGGGATTTATTTTCTAGTGAATATGGAAAAAATGTGTATTTTTTTATGAAAAACTATAAATTTCTCTAAATTAAAAAGTTGGTATATTATTTTAATTTGATCATAAATTAAATTAAATAAATTTTAGATAGATATAAAATATTTAATAATATTTGAATGATTTTTATTCATTTTTTATAAGTAGATTTTTAGGTTTAAATATAGATTTTTCAAAAAAAACTATTATTCGTTGCATTTTATGAGATTAATTTTTAATTAAATTCTAAAAAATCTATGTTTTTAATTTGAAAAAATTATTTAATATTTGGATTAATAAATTCTAAATATATTTAATATTTTCATTTTATTTCTCACCAATATGAATAGTAACTTTTGTAATATTTGTGTCCATAGTAATGTGTAAATTGGGAAATATAAGATACAAAAAAATAATAAGCACTAGAAAATGATACTAAATCTTGAGCCATTTTTATTGGATGAATAAATTTCTTCAATAAGTATAAATTGTTTAACTATATGTATAATTTTAACATTAGTAAATTATGACCCTTATAATATTATATTTATAGAAAATTCAAAGATGTAATATTAATTGTCTTAATAATTATAGAATTTTTAATATATTATCTAGAAGATAGAAGCAACTATTAATATTATTCTAAAATATAAAATATCTATGTGAATAATGGTAATTTATTTATAATTTTTAGTATAGAAATAATTATCTTATATTCTCCCATAGTGCTGATGAAATAATTATTTTATTATTCGAAATATCAAATTTATGCTGTTTAAAATAGTAAAATAAATATAACATGAGATAATTAGTATAATAAAATAATTTTAATGAATAACATGACATTTTAGGGATGTAAATTAGTATCTCTTTTTTTAATTATATTTTTATTTTGTTATTATTAATGTCATTGTATTGAGTAGTTCCTTAAATTGAAATTATCTATATTTTATAGTAACTAATATTTTATTAAATGATATAAAATTCTAAAAAATATCACATTTGTCAAAATTATTATATAAAAGGTTTAAAATTTCATCATAATCCATGATATGGTGATTTTTTTCATTCTATTTTAACAATATTGACCCTCAAAGAGTAAAAATAAATGTGTAATGGTATGAGATAAAGGGAATAAATTTGGGTTAAAACTAAATGATAAGGGTATAAAAAGGTCCTAAATATATATAAACATAAATAGAAAAACTTATTGAGACCCATAATCATATTATATATGAGATATGTAACTTTGGATCTATTTATTATAAATTCTTAATTTATATTAATTTAATATTAAAAAAATTTCCCCAAATTTCCCCTCAAAACAATTATAAAAGGGAACCGCTTCCATATATTCTCTACACATCCTTGTGTGATATAGCTTGTCCAAAACAAACTGATTTATCTTCCCTTCATATGAAGGAATGTTTTTTAGGTTCTTTTATTCTCAAAATACCAACCCTATTGTCCATAAACTGAGATTTAAAAAAATTTCACATTAAAAGTGGTGATCACCTTTTTCGACTCAATAAAGCTAATTTCTTCATCTATTTTCTATTAATATATTATTTAAATAATTTTTTAATAACTAAATCATCATATATATAATTATATAATATTATGATAATGTAATAACCATATTCTACCTTTTATCTAACCTATTAAAAATGAAATTATCGCACATGTGTAAGTACAACATACAATATTTAAGAAGGGATGTGGTTCATTTAATATGTTCAAAATTGATGAATTGTTTAAAAACGTATTAAAAGATTAGTTATAATAATAATTAAAGAAATATCATTCTAGGTATGACTGAAATATATCATATGAATGATAACTACTACTTTCATGAAAAACATTCCCAAGAAAATAGGGAAATTAATACTTCAAACAGTGAAAATAATAAATCACTATTATTTAACAGTTGGTATGATAGTATAAAATGATCATATAAGATGTTAAAATTATGAATATGGTTCTATTAAAAATTTCTTCCATTTTTGAAACCATTATACATGATTTTTTAACATGTTTCAAGGAAGTCAAACCTTTGGTAAGGTATTTGTAACTCATTTTTTGTGTGGGACACATATCTAATTAACCACTAATTTCATTTTTCATTGTATATTATGAACCTTTTAAATATTATAAAATTAATACATTTGTCATGATTTTATTTATTTTTTATTTTGATGATATTTCATTCTTGGGTCTTACAATTACAATGATACTCAAGTGGTAAGGATTTATTTTATTATCTTGTCATTATTCGGGATCGTTTATATTTAAGTGTACACTGAAGAATATGTATCTTCCATTAACATGTTCTATAAATATTACGTTAAATATGTTTTCATTATTTTGAAATGATTTCTTAAACTTATTTTAATCCTATTTTGGACTATTTTTTAAATTAAAATCAATACTTCTATAATTTTCCAAAAGGTACTTTCTAAATTTTCATTAAAAAGTTTGATTTTATTAAGAAAAAATATAGATAAAATATAATTTACTGTATCCATTTCACATTTAATCATTTAATATTACTTTAATGATTAAAAGTTTATCATAAAAATGTTATATTTTTTGTGAATTTTTATAAATATTATTTTTAATGTAAAAGGTCATTTTATCATGTAGTATTTCAGTAATCCCTTTTACGTTTTTCATCTATTTCAACATCATTTGTTGAATATTATGTTGATCATCTACTCTAATAATAAAAATCATAGTATTTCTTATAAGTATTATGTTTGGATTGATTGGGGGAAAATGATATTATGTATAACTAGTAGATCCAATATAGAAATGTATTGATTTTGATAAGGCATATTGATTCTGTTGTATTAGTTATTCATATGATGAATTCATTAGACTTAGTATGTGATTATTGAGTCATGTAATATGCCCTAAATGCATAAAAGTGTCTCATGAGACAAATCACATGGCCAAATCAGATTGGTTTAAACCCACCAAGTTAATCTCTTATAATGATAGATCTCGATAGGATCTGTCTTGAGGAAAGATCATAATAGTAACTATCTTGGGAAAAGATCTTCAAAGATAAAATGTACCACATTATGCATTACATAACTATTAAATTAGGTATTGATGTCCATGTGATTATTCAATTTTTATAATATCCATGGTGAAGTTTCATTATCATTTTATTATTTATTTAGAATTATTTTATCATCATCTATTACTGTCATTTTTTTCTAAATTTTTCAATTTAATGGAATTTTTTTATATTATTTACCTTTCCATATTATTTATTAATAATCATCTGATCTCACATTTTTATTTGGTTATCCCTTGACATAGAATGACAAGAAATGTTTTTTGATTGATTTTGTGGGGATATGATAAGAGGAAAGTTGTGTTCCTAAACCAAATATTTTTTATATTTTTTGTTTGTATTATAATATTAACTTCATGTATTTTTCTACTTTACCAATACTACTAAACAATTTGGTTTTCAAGATATTAATCCATTTATATTGTACCAATATAATAATATAACCACAAAATTTGGGCTACTAGGGTTGGGGTCATTACAGTTTCTATTAGAAGGTGTATACTATAATTCATGGAAACAACATTTTTGAGAACATAGAAAATGGAATATAACCTTATTCATGAATTTGAGGATATTCAACGGTATTGGATAACATCCTAGAGATTTTGTAATGTAAATATATTACCTATTCTAAACATAAGGAATCAAATACTCAGAAAGTGTCATTTTTTACATTATATAAATAATTATTCGTGACTATGTGACATATCACTATGATTAGTGTAGCTAACACTGAGTATTTGATATTAACAAATTATTGGAACTAGAAATATCTAGGATAATTATAAATGTGATAGAAAATGTTTTGATTATAAACCAAGTGGGATAATTATTGGAATAAAGAAGATAGTGATCATGATATTGATTTACAACAATCACCATAACCGACTCTTGAACTCACTGAATTAGATAAGGTAAGATTTTATTAAGAGCTTTGGTGGTAGAAACTATTGTGTGTATATGATGCAGTTTATTTTATGTTGAGAATGTGAGAAAAAACACACAATTTAATGTCTTATATGAATAGAAATAAGATTTGGGTGTGGAAAAGGAGGATATATCACAAGTAATTTGTGAGGAAAAATTAAAAGTTTGTAATAATGTTATCTGTATGGTATTATTGATAGTTGAATGTTTTAAATATATAAAAAATGGGGATTATGATATTATATAACATATGGGAGAAAATCATGAAGAGAATTATCAAGGTTATATAGGTTCTGGTTACAATATGAATAATTAATATACTTAAAATAACATATTAATGGAAAGATGTATTGATGAATAAGATGAAGAATAATATCTAATGGATTAATAATTATGTTGAATGATTATAGTTATTATATATTTGGATACAATAATTATGTTGTAAAAAGTATTTTATCAATAGTTCTATGGTTAATATAATCCTGATATTATAAGGATTGTATAGTAGTACATATTTTTTATGGATTTGAAATTATTTTATGAATAGTTCCAATAACCATATGATGTGATTATATTGCATTTTTATCTCCTGGAAAACATTTTATTTGGTTATATACCCGAAATTTGTTCCAAATGGTAAATAAATGATTATGGGTTTATTTCATTCAGGCTTTCGGCCTCGAAACGCCCAACGGCTCTGTATCGATAGATTGATGGACCTGCTGTCCAAAGGCAGGCGTTTTCTGGATGGTCTAACAAGCGTCTCTTAAAAACTCACATTGGTCGAGAGGATGGGATGTTGGGCTCATCACACCCATTTTGGGAGGAAATTATTGCCTGTTCTGGGACTCTCTTATAGATTTAAGACGTATTCATAGGTTCGAGAATCTTTGGTTTATACCCAAACATAGTATCCATGGATTTAACCTTGGTGGGCAATGGTCAACTAGACGAAGGGGGCCAAAATCATTTATACACAAGGTTTACAATCCCTTGTTGAATTAATGACCCCGAAGGGTTGGAACTCGCTTAAGGCGGCACTAGGAGTGGCGCGGTGAACCGATGTGGAGACGATCGGATCGACCGGATGTTGGGATTGAACCTCAGGGAGGCTTCCTACGTACCCTGGATAAGAAGCATGGATCAAATTCCACATAGTTTGGATAGGTTTCGGGGAACTGACATGAAGAGAGACCATGTGGTCCGATGGGTGGTGGTCCTGAAACTCATGGAGGCTTCCTATGTAGCCTGTCTTGGCGGTAGGGATCAAAATTCCACGTAGTTCGCATATATAGTCTAACGGCGTGCTGGACGAGGGTGGAACTCGATGTGAAGAAACAACCGAGTGGTGGGCTTGAACCTCATGGAGGCTTCCTTTGTACCATGATTTGGCAGAGATCAAAGTACCCGTAGTTCGCTTATGGCTTGGGGATTACGCTCTGGGGAAACCCAGATTGATGGATTGGGGATTACACTCTGAGGAGGCCCAGAATGATGGATTGGGGCTTATACTCTGAGGAGGCCCAAAGGAGGATGTCATGGTCAATGCTTACTCTATGCCCACGTGAGTCATGCTCGCTGTGAGAAACAAGAGGCAATAGGGACTAGAGGATCGCGTTGTGAAAGGTGCGTCTATGAGAAGTGGAGTTGGGCTTACGTATGAGGGTGTCCCAGGTTGATTAAATGGGGATTACACTCTGAGGAGGCCCAAAAGGTCGGGGCATACTCCGAGATGGACGCCCGGGCGACAAAGCCGAACGGGAGAGGGAAAAGGGGTGCTCATGTGCCCATCTCCTCTCTTGCAAGGCATGAGGGATTCCTTCTTATGGCTATTTTACCATCTTCGAGGAACCCTGAACAAGTGGAGGGGAAGAAATAAGATTCCCGAGCTCAGACTCCACATTACCATGGGAATGTGAAGCCAGGAATGCTTCAGGAATCTTCTCAAGGGTTGGGGAAACCCCATTTCCTCAATTTATTGTGGGTATGTGAACTGAAAATGGCGCGCTGATGTGCCTGAAAGTTACACCACATAGACTTGGTGCATCTGGTGGAGGCCTCGGCTCGGGGCTGATGAATAGACCAATGAGGGAGTCGTGGAGTCCTTGGCTGGATCAGAAGGATTTTACCTGGCTCGGGAAATGAGAATACCAAAGTATTTGGGGAGCCACTGAGAGGTATGGGTGGTGGCGCCCTTCACGTGGGGAAGTGCCACGTAGCTGGAGAAGCCATCCACAAACTAGGGTGGTAGTGGACTGATTATCGTCCCACGAACTAGGGTGGTTCGCAGCTTCGGGTTCAATCTGCGAACCAGGGTGGTTCGCAGAGGGTTCTAGGCGGGCAGCATTGGCCAAGGGCGGTACCAGTCGGAGGCTCTTCGGTCAGGGATTCGCCCATGTAGGAGAGTGCCACGCGATGCGAAGAATGGGAAAAGAGGCATAAACTCCCTGGTTCGTAGGGAAGTCATCCGTGGAGGGGGTATGGTTCGCTGTTCTCCTTTCTTGTTATTTTAGGATCGTGGTTCACCAAATTATTATGCTTTTTCCAACTCCTTGTTAATTCATATACATGATATGGTTCGCGGATGGGAATTTCACTGTTTGTGAAATCCGAAGCCTTCCTTCAACCGATCTCCTTCTAAATATCCAGTCCCTCCGAATCTGATTCCAGTTCTCCGATCCCTTTTTCTTTCCCCCTTTGTATCCTTTTATAGAGTTGGGAAAGGGACATATTTGTGGCCACGCAAGACCTTTTGCGGAGGCCCATAACCAAAAACCCGGTTCACAGCTGACATGCTCAATCCGCGATTGGCGGTGGGTATTGAACGCTCCCCCCCCCCCTCCGTGAGGCGAACTCATGAAGTGCTCTACGGCTGCGAAGGGTTCCTCCTCTATTCCTTGAATGACAGCGGGTGTAGTTTGAACCGGTCGACGCGGTCCGTGATTGGGGCAGTTCGTGACTGTGAACTGGACTCGTGCCAATCCTTCCTCGCGACCGTAGAGGCTCTCCGCTTCCATTTTGAGAACGCATTGGTTCTTGGTGGGGGTTCCTTGTGGGGCCTGGCCATGTTGCACTTCCAAGGGACCGGTTTTTGGACCGGTCCTTTCATTGATTATTTTCCCGAATTCATTGGGGTATTTGGGTAAAATTTCTTCTGAGTATTTTTCAGGACCCTATAAATTCCCCCCTTTGGAATGGGGTCCGATCGGAATGAAGAGGAGGCCATTCCGATGCAAAGTGGTCCTGAAACTAATATGGTTTGCGGTAGAAAGTTGGACCTAGTAGAGGACCACCCCTATAAAAACAGGGAGACCTTCACTTTTCCTTTACCGAATTCTTTGCGAAACTAGAGCTCCTTCTCCTCCGCATGTTTGCTCCTTCGTGAAGTGCCTCGTCCGCAAACCACCAACAATCCTCTGCAAAACATTCCTTCTTCGTGGTAGCCTCCACCTACGAACAAACTTCCCAACCATGAACCATTACTCTTAATTAAAAAAAATGTAAGTGATGATGGGATGTGGCGGAACTTGCTTCGCGGTTTCGATGCTCTGTGGACTAAAGAAATGTTTGATCTTTAAAAAGTATCTAAGTCTTCCAAATAAACATGGGATTGAAATTCCGCGGAGCAATTTGGTTCGTAGTTTCATGGCCAATGCTATGTAGGCTAGGCATTCACGGACTGATTTCGCGAAGGGCTGGTTCGTGGGATGATGTCATCACGAACCATCCTCGAAGGCCTCCTTGCGGATTTTGCTTATTAAGGCTCCTTAGCCATATATGTGGTAATTTTTTTCCAGATTTTTATTCCGGACTAACCGATTGTCTGGATCTCATTGTGCTGGGATAAAATATGGTTCCCCCTCATTCTGCACCGAGACCTAATGCAGAGCCCCTCTCAACCGGCTCAGAGAGACGTTCAACTATGATTCACAGAGCGGAGGGCATCAAAGAAGACCCTATTCGGTCCATCATTCCTGATAACAGTGTATTGAAGAACATGCTCTGTCATGAGCTTCTATGTTATCCATTATCAAATTAGCTCCCGCTCTATGGCTTCAGTCTTTAGGATGACGTCTCTACCCCCCTACTTTCTCAGGTCTCCCTTCTCCCTTCCTGGATGCGTCGTCAAAATGTATTCAGGAAACCCTTACCCAATCCGGGGAGATAATCTCTAATTCTAGCCCAAAAAAAACACATTTATTATGAGGGGCTCTGTCTGGACCCAAACCGATCAGTGCACTAAAGAGTTTTCTCAGAAAGTTGTCCTTAAGGACTACCCTTCTATTATAAACCTTGCTCAAACGGATCCTGATGCGGAGTGGCTTCCCAGGTGGGATCTTCTATCTGACGAACTCTTCTCAAATAATTGGACTTGGGATTTTTGGGTCCATCATCATTTTTAATAGCCTCCCGAATCACTAGAAGTAGTCAATATATACTCTGCAGTGTGGGCTTCCCAATTATATGTTTACCCACCATCTTTGATCATGCCCGACCATTTCAGCCGCTGGTGTTCAAGTACTAATACTTTCCACCTTTCCCACAGTGAAGTCGACATTAGTCTGTGCGGCATCTACCAGATAAGAGGACTGCCAATTACTTGTGAGATGTATGATGAATTTTTTCCCACTCCTGACGCACAGGACGACGTCAAACATGTGCCTTTATTGGGAAAGGAGCTGCTATCCATAGCAGAGCAGTCATTGGGTCAGGTTTTGCATGCCCGCTCCCTTATTCATTATAGCACATGGATAGGGTTATTTCTGAACACCAATAGTCTTACGCCGAAGATTAAGAATCCTAGGTCTCATCCTTCCCAATAGTCACAAACCATTCAAGGTTCTTACTGGGCGATTCTGGTAGTAGGTGACTACCTTTCATGGGGTTACAAGGTGCGCCCTGGTGGGTCTCCTATGCTCTAGTTGGCCGGACATTTTGCTATGTTTTTGAGCGGATGTCTATTTCCTTCCCAGGATGTTAACCTAGGTCTCCCAGCCCACACTTTGATGGTGGAGGCTGAGTTAGCAGGGGGCCACTTGGTGAATTTAGTCGTGCCCACATTGGCCTGTATCTACAAGCTACTCGGCCACATGCAGGTGGGCGGGGCACCCTACGGTCTAAGTTTGCCATTTCAATTTTTCTAAGGATGGGTGGAGTATCATTGTCGCTGTTATGAATATCATCACAACACTGTCATCCTACTCCCTACCTTTCGGCCTACCCTACTGGATATAGCCGGAGTTCGCTTGAAATCTCCCAACTCTTGTGATGTCCTCGAGCTTCTGATTGACTTCTCCCAGTTCATCTTCACTCCCTACCCCACCCCTTATGGTGTCTTAGTTGGCAACCATCACGCGAGCCTGGATGAGCGCTCTTACATGATCTCCGTGCTGGATGGGTTTCGGTCTGCATGGATCGATGCGGTTTCTTTGTGTGTGTTGTATGTCCCATATCGCTTTTCTCGCCAGTTGGGGTGCCTGCAAGTCCATGTTTCTCTTCCCCCTTCATGGGCTCAGGGACTGCATCTTGCCGCACTTCGTCAGTGGTGGCTGATGCTGACGTGGGATGGATCTAACGCAAGCATTCCCCTGCCTAATATGGGGGAGGCCGCCAGAATTTCCATGGAGTATAAAAAACATTGGTAAAATACTATCCTGATTGGATCCTAGGGAAGGATTTCCACCAGGTTCCCAAATCAGGAGGTATGGTGGCTGTTACATCCACTACACCATCCTCATCTGTTTTAAGGGAGGACCAACTAATGGCTCATCGATCAAAGCGACTCAACGAACTTTCCTCTCCCACCCCAGCGGTGGCCACTGTTCTAAAAAATTCATCCTTCTTGTGCATGGATGAGGATGACCCTGTGGTTTTGGGTCCTAGTGAGACCATCCCAGAGGTTCTTCTAGTCGATACAAGGCTTAGCAACTTGGTCCCCAAGACGGAACCAGGGTTAGAAATTCCAGACTTTCCAGCTTCAGAGTCAACATCTAGTGAGCACACGTCTTCGCGGGCTGCCATGCCAGACTTTGTTCTCATGTCTCCCAGCGAGGATACCAATGATCCTCATACCATGGAGGACCATCGGGAAATGCACAGGTGGGCCTAGCCCCGAATCTATGAAATCATCACTGAAACCCCCTTAGCTGAAATGGAATCTAAACTCGAAGCTCTTCGTCAGCTCTTCCTAGATTTTGGTTCGGGTGGCTTTGACTATTTTTAGTTCCATTCCCTTGGTTTCCATGTTATCATGGCATGCGAGGAAGAGGTCACTAATGAATGCAATCTTTCTCACTTCGAGACCACTCATTGTGGGTCCCAATCCTTGTAGGAAACCACAACAAAGCTCCATCAACTGATAGCATGGGAGGCGATATCTCGAGAGTAGGCGGCCATCCTATCCTCCGAGTTGCATGAATGCGAAGAATGGGCTACGAAGCTAAGCGATCAGTTATCATCTTTGATTGGTGGGCTTGATGTTACTAGAAAGGGGATCAACGACCTCCAAACTGTAGTGGAGTGTATCCGTCCGGTGGCTGAGGTTGATACTAGGGGGAAAGCAATGTTGGAACAATCCTACAATGACCTTCGTCGCGCGGTCACTGATCTGGTGGTGAGATCGAGTCAGGCTCCGTTATAACTATCAGAGCTACTTTTTTATCCCATGTTTTACTTACCCCTCTGCCCCCCTTTTTTGTGAAGGAGAGACCTCAGCTTGTGGACATCATGCTTTTTTTGTTCGAACGAAACATAGTCTCTGTCAATCACTTGTTAATGTGGAATTTCATTGTTACTTATAACAATTGTTGTGAAAATAACAATTCACTGAATCAGAATTAATCATAACTCAGGAATACAAGCTCTAATTTTTTCCTAGAATGTGGGATCCCGCGAGCATAGTCTGACTATTACTAGGGTTTTGTAAGAAAACACCACAAACTTTTTGTCTCTTTCTTTTAATTCCCTGATTTTTCCTGGGCCCATTTAGTGTGGTCCCAGCGGGTATAACCTGGCTTTTTCTTAGGTAAACATTTTTGGGTTTTTTGACTAACAGGCTTTGTGCCTCTTTCTTTTTTGAGCGGTTTAATGTCCCGCCGTCAAGACTATCTCTACTGATGTTTTAGGTCAAACATCTTTGACCAAATATAGTGGGGAGAGGGCCCCAATGGGGTTAAACTGATTAAAAGATGTCTTAATACACTTCATACGCATGTGGGGGGGAAACATGTTTAAATTTGAGCGGCATGCAAGGCATGTCTCAAGGCAAGGGAGCCATGTTGGCGTATAGAGGTAGGAAGAGAATTGCCTAAGGAAAATGTGCCTTTGGTAGATGGGCCAGGGGCAATCAATATGAAGATCTGCTGAGGTCATGGTATGCATAGTCATACAAATGTGTCCTTAAGTCAAAGACATATCCACTTCTGATGTCCAGGGGACTTCATGGTAGTCCAGCTTATGGAATCCACAATGTGTGGTTTGGAAAAAAAATGAAAACCATCGGGCATGGATCAGAAAGTGTATGTGATGTCTAAAAGGTTTTTAGAACATCTGTATCAATCTGGAGTGTGGAAGAAAGGTTCCCATCCTACGCATTTATCTAGCGTAAAGGACAGTTGGGGCTTGGTGCAGTTTAAAGTCATGCAGCTGGGACATCATCTGAAATGGAAGGACTTCTCCGGGTTCTCGGTAATCTCGTCAAAGACATTCCTCCGCATTCAGGTAGGATTGTGGAAGATGTTGGTAAACTATAGCTTATAGGGTTTCCGTATCCTGGGATAGAAATGGGGGCTCAGAGGCCCAGTGGCGTACGGAGAGAATCATTGCCTAAGGAAATCATGCCTTTGATAGATGGGCCAGGGGCGATCAATATGCAGAGCTGCTAAGGGAATGGTATGAATAGTTATACAAAGGTGTCCTTAAGTCAATGACTATCCACTTCCGATAGCCGGGCAACTTCAGGGAAGTTGATATTTGGGACCACCAGGGGTGGCTTATGAGAGTTTGTCTTTTTATGAGTACAGAGTGTGGTTTATGATGAGAGGGTTCCTCAATACGGGGGAAATATCTAGACTAAACTTCCTGAGAATGGGTGAAGTAATTCATTCTCACACTTTTGTGAGGCGGTGGTTCGTGCAGGTCTAACCTGTGCACTGAAAGATGGAGAAAAGCCTATGTTTCTCATTAAACCCTTGATTAGTATGACCATGTAGTTGGTCATCATGTGGTTGGGACATAATCCATGCAGTTTAGCATCATTCGGCAAGGACGGGAGGTGGTTTTGAAGGTTGTTGTTCAATTTAACGTCATGCAGTGAGGATAGGGACTTTTTTGAATGATGATATGGATTTTAACGTCATGCAGCGAGGACGATGGGAATTTTTATAAAGGCCGCTCTTTATCAAAATGTAGCTGGGATTTAATACCTCAAAATTCCCTAGGTGTGGGGGGGGGGTATGATTGTTGTAAATCATGGTTCTGGGGATTCTTGGATCATCAAAGGTGATATGTGGGCTCTGTGGCCGGTAAGCGTATGGAGCTAGGAAGAGCATCGCCTATGGAAATATTTCTTTTGATGAATGATCCAAGGGATATCATTATGCAGAGCCGCTGATGGCATGGTATGAATAGTCTTACAAAGGTGTCCACGGGTCGATCACTTTCCACTTCCGATGGCCATGAATGGTTATGAGGATCCGCAATTATCTGGGCCACGAAGTCTGTCATTTGGCAGGGGAATGTCTGGACATGTCGGGGATATCCATACCTTGTTTCTTGTTGAGTTCCAAAGAGCCCCATGTTCTGATATTTTCTCTATTTTTTTGTGTGTGGGGGGTGTGCCTTCATTCCATGCAGTTTCATGTCATGCGGTAAGGACGAGTTACTCCTAGTTTATCGGTCATAGAGCTTGGACCATTGGGTGACTATTGATGCAGTCAATTGAAGGATAACTGAGTCAACATGTTTTGATGTACATGGAACAAGGCAGGGGATGACAGTCGTAAACTACAACATTGAGCTTTCCCGGATCAAGAGGTATGATTGTGGGGGCTCTACGGCCGATAGCCGTACGGAGCTGGGAGGAGTACCGCCTGAGGAAATCTTGCCTTTGATGGACGAGCCAGGGGCTATCATTATGCAGAGCCGCTGAGGCAATGGTATGCATAGTCATACAAAGGTATCCCTGGGTCAATAACATTCCACTTCCGATGGCCATGAATGATTATAAAAATCCACGATTACTCACAGTGCTGAGTTCGACATGTGGGGATAATGGTGTCCGAGTATAGAAGCGACATCTTCACTGAAATTTCTCATTGAGTCAAAGTAGCATACTCTTGACTTGATGTTTGTTGATGTAGGTCGCTATGTGAACCATTAACAGACACATAGGCTATCCAGATAAGGATACCCTGGAAACACCTGGATGTGAATAGGGGAATGAACTTGTAAATCACATTGCCATAAACTTCTTGATCACGAGGTATGGTATGGGGGCTCTAAGGCTGGTAAGCATACGGAGCTAGGAAGAGTGTCTCTTATGGAAATATTTCCTTTGGTAGATGGGCCAGGGGCTATCAATATGCAGAGCCGCTGAGGGCATGGTATGTATAGTCGTACAAATGTGTCCACAGGTCGATGAATTTCCACTTCTGATGGCCATGAGTAGTTATGAAGATCCATAATTATCTGGTTCGTGGAGTCTGACGTATGGAGAGGATGTATCCAAATGTGAAAATATTGTCTCCATCTCGTATTTCCATGTGTCTTGGGTGGGTCGTGATGAAGTCCGTACAATTTAGCATCATGCGGTGAGGACGAAGTCCATGCAGTTTATCGTCATGCGGTATGAACAAAGAGATACACCTCATACAGGTCTGGTCTCTACATGGGGGAAGGGACAATTTTTAACATCATTGTCCATGTTGTTTAACGTCGTGCGATTAGGATGAGAAGTACACCCCGATCTGGTCTGGTTCGCACACGAGGGGGGGGGGGGAATTTTTATAAGGGGCTGGGCCAAGACTGGGGATTTCAGCATCGCTATGTATCCTGCGAGGGTAGGAATCAAGCCGTACGTTGTTCTCTGGAATAAGTACATCCCGTGCAGGTATGGTCCACACACGAGGGAATGAAGGCATTTTTTATCTTTTATTCAGGGGGTTGGGCCTGGATTTGGGATCATGGCATCGCTACATATCCTGCAAAGGTAGGAATCAAGTCGTACGTAGTTCTCTAGAATCTGTGCAGTTTTAACATCATGTAGTGAGGACGAAGTCCATACAGTTTAACGTCATGTGGTAAGGACGATGAGTACACCCCGTGCAGGTCTAGTCCATACTCAGGGGAGGGGAATTTTTAACTCTTGTTATCCGTGTAGTTTAGCGTAGTGCGGTAAGGACGGACTAGAGGCAGTTTAACTTAATGCGGTGAGGATTTGAATACACCCCGTTCAAGTCTGGTCTGTACATGGGGGAATGTGAATTTTTTTTCTTTTTGAGGTGGTTGGGCTAGGGTGTGGAATTCAGGAATCACTCCGTATCCTGCGAGGGCAGGAATCAAGCCTCATGTAGTTCTCTAAAAGACGATACACCCTGTGCAGGTCAGGTCTGTACACATGGGAAGAGTGAATTTTTAAATCACCTTGTTTGTGTAGCTTAACGTCATGTGGTGAGGACTAAATACACTTAGTTTGAGGTCATAGAGTTTTTACCATTGGGTGCTTGAAAGTTTAACGTCATGCAACTCGAACGATGAGTATATCTCATTTTGTTTCTTCAGTCGTACAGTTTATCATCGTGTGGTGAGGACGAACTCCATGCAGTTTAACGTCATGTGGTGAGGACATGAATACTTCTTGGTCACTATGAGAAATACTTCTTCAGGAATCTCGCATTACTAGGTGCCGTGGTGAATTTCCTATCAATGGAGATCAGGGAATATGCTCTATTGGAGTAGACCTTGTGTACAACCTATGGTCCCTCCCACTTAGGCTCCAGCTTTAGAGGCTTCTTGCCGGGTATCATTGGGGTCCGGAGGAATAACACTAATTCTCCTTCCAAGAAAGACCGGAGGCGAACCTTTTTTTTGAAGGCTCGTTCGATCTGATTCTGCTACACTTACAGGTGGTGCAGAGTGTGCAGCCGCTTCTCGTCTAGCTGTTCCAATTCACCTAGCCGCTTTTCTGACTGCTCATCAGCGGATAATTGATCACAGATGGCAACACAGAGTGAGGGTAGTTTGTGTTCAGTGGGAAGGATCGCCTCTGTGTTGTACACCAATGAGTACGGGGTAGACTGAGTAATAGTGCAGATTATGGTTCGATAAGCCCACAATGCATGGAGGAGTTTATCTGGCCATGACTTCTTGTCTTTGTCCACCATTTTCTAGAGGATGCTGGACAGGGTCATTTTGAAAGCTTCTATCTGCCCGTTGGCCGCTGCATGGTAGCAGGATGAGTGGTTTCCCTTGATACCATACTCATGGTATATCTTTTCCAACTCATCAGAGTAGAAATTGGGGTCTTTGTCCGTCAGTATAGTATAAGGGACACCAAATCTGGTGATGATATTGGTCTTCACGAAGCTGACAATATTTCTTGCCCCGACTTCCTTAGGGGTATGGCTTCTGCCCATTTGGGAAATAAATCAGTTTCTGTGAGGATATACTTGACCTGTTTGGCCGCGGTAGGAGGATATGGTCCCACAACGTCCATCCCCTAGATGGAAAACGGACAGGAGTACTTATATTGATGAAGTAACTCCAGGGTATGGTTTATGAAGTTGGCATGAATATGGTATGAGTGGAATTTTGTAGTAAAACGCTCGCAGTCTCGTGCCACTGTGGGCCAGTAGTACCCAAGCCTTCAAAATTGATGGGAAATCTTGGTCCCTGGTTGATGTGCTCCACACGCTCCTGCATGTACTTCAGTCATGACAGAAGCAATTTCTTTTTCATCAATGCATCTGAGGAGCACTCCATCGAGGCCTCATTTGTAGAGGACCTCTTGATGACCCATGCCACCATATAAGAAAAAATCGATTGCCCTTCTCCGTATTTGCGCTCGTTCAGCCTTGTCTGATTGAAGCTCTCCCCGTTGAAGGTAGTTTGTGATGGAGATCATCAAGTCGGTGGTAGGAGCATATGTCTCAGGGACAGGACTTACTTCATGGATCCCTTCCATCTTAGCTTGAACAAATGGTAACGACATTCAACGGTGAGCAATGCAAATGACTGTTTCATCCCTGTCTGGGTCGTTTAGGGTTGTGGCCGCTTTGGCTAATGCATCAGCCTGAGAATTATGGTAATGGGGAATATAAGTCAATGTTGGTTCTGTGGAGAACTCGAACATTATCCCTTAGACATGGTCAAACAAGGGGATCAGTTCTTCCTTTATAATAGTAAAGTCAGTATTGACTTTCTTGATGACCAGCTCCGAGTCGCCTTTTACCTTAAGGTGTTGTACTTGTGCTAGGAGTGCGACCTCCAGTCTTACAATGAGAGCTACATATTTTGCTACATTGTTTGTACATCCCTCTGACAGGAGGAAGGAATACGGAAAAACTGCCTTTTCTGGTGACACGAGTATTATCCCCATACCCACTTTGTTGAATCTGGGATCGTCCATCCTCTTCCAGGTGGGGATTTTGGATGTGCCGTCAAAGTAAATTTCCCATGCTGGGAACTCTTCTTGAAGCGAGAAGACATCTTCATCAGGTAGCTTGGTGTCTGGTGTAGTGGTCCCTGTTTAAGGGTGCTATTCCAGAAAGTCTGTTAATGCCTGGCCCTTGATGGATTTTTGAGGCACGAACCGGATGTCGAACTATTGTAGGGTGAAATCCCGTCCGGATAGGCGTCCGGTTAGCATCGGGCGACTCAGGATGTACTTGAGCGGGTTACTCTACGAGATCAAATGGATATCATAATGCTACAGATAATGTCGCAGTTTTTGAACCATGAAGAAAAAGGCCATACAGATCTTCACGATATTTGAGTATCGATTATCAGCATCATTCATGTTTCGACTGAGGTAATATAGACTGTTTTCACTACCAGCGTCATTCTTCTGTGTGAGGAAGGCTCCCAATGACCGTTCTAGGGCCGTCACATATAGAATGAGAGGCCTTCCTTTGACCGAGGGCATGAGAACCTGTGGGATTAAGAATTACTTCTTCATGTTATCGAACACGTCTTGGTAGTCTTCTGTCCATTGGTATGTGACCCCCTTCTTCATCAACCTAGTGAAGGGAAAACATTTTCCATCCAGGTTGTCTATGAACCACCAAATATAGGCTTGGTGTCCTTGGAATCCCCTTAGCTCATTGAGATTTTGAGGAGGTGGTAGGCTCAAGATAGCCTTCGTCTTCTCAAGGTCGACTTCGATGCCACAATAGCGTATGACAAATCCAAGGAATTTCCCTGAGGTAACCCCAAAGGTGCATTTCAAGGGGTTTATCTTCATGCTATGCTATCAGATCTTGTTGAATATGGTCTCAAGGTCCGAAAGGGGATCCGAGCGCTTTCTGGACTTGACCACTAGGTCATCCACATAACATTCAACTAATTTCCCCAGGAACGACTTAAAGATCCGATGCATGGCATGCTGATACATGGCGCCATCATTCTTGAGATAAAAGGGCATGACCCTCTAATAGAATACCACTTGAGGGGCCCTGAAGCCAGTGGATTATTCTTCTTATCGGGCCATCCTAATTTGATTATATCCGTAATAGCCGTCCATGATGGATAAATCCTCATAACCAATCATTGCATTAATTAACAACTCGGTGAATGGAACCAGGAAGTCATCTTTTGGACAATGCCGATTAAGGTCTCTGAAGTCAATGTAGACGCAGATTTGTCCATTCTTTTTCTTGACAGGGATGATGTTGGCCAACCAAATGTGGTACTAGACCTCCCTAATGAAGCCTTATTTAATGATATTATCGACTTCAGCCTCTATCTTTGAAGCATGTGAGGGGTGTGTCCTTATAGAGGCATTTTTGTAGCCATGGTGGTCTTTTGTAAGACCCAGGTGTTGCGTCTCTACCTCAGAATCGAGTCATGGAATTTCTGTGTAATTCGAGGCAAATACATTTTGGGTTTTCCTTAGGAAGGAGGTATATACATCATGTTCCTCGGGAGACATGGCCGCACTAATGTGAGTGGGCCTCAGGTCTTCCTTATTACCTTTGTTTATATTCCTGAGTTCATCCACAGTGGTGGAGATACCTTTCTAAAATGCGGTAGGTGAATCCCTAAGATCTTCCCCCTCACCTTCTTGTAAATCCTCATATTCTTGGTCCAATGAGGAGAGAGCTCCTGACATGAGCTCTTTGAAGTCCAGAGGTGAGGTGTCGTGGGCACCCTTACTCAAGTGTTCATCCCCCATTGGAGGGTCAGTGGATGTTCCCACAGTGTCACACTCGGCAGTTATAGCTGAAGTCATGAGGACATCCGAGTGCATGTCCGGACTTGAACTCCTAACATCCACGTGGTTGATTGGCAGGACATAATCTTTGCCAAGCCGCCTAAGGGGGTCATCAGGAACCATTTCCAGGCCATTTGGAGTGGGGATCTAGTCGACGTCGTCGACCAAAGTCTTCTTTTTCTATTGCTCATAGAACCCGGCGTCAATGTAATGTGACTCAGTGAGCTTGAAATGGGCCTTGTCGGTGTGCAATGACCCACTTTGTACATTGACACCGTACTTGATACACTAGTCGTAGGATGAAGGAATGTCCATGTGCTTATGGAGCCACGGCCTTCCCAGTATGGAATTGAATGTTGTGCTCTGCCGAACCACCAGGAATTCAGTGTAGGCTACCAGGTCACCAAAATGGGTCTTTATCTTAAATTTACCATTGGTTTCTGCTGACTCTTGTCATAACCCAACAAAGTTGTGGCTGAGGGAATTAGATCGTCCTCACTATAGCCCAACTTACGGATCATCCATAGGGGAAGGAGGTTAACTCCAGAGACATTGTCTATAAAGACTTTCTGGATCTCAATACCATTCAATGTGCCAGACACATATAGCATTCTAATGTGTCCTTGCATGATGGAATCATTGTCCTGATCGGTAAAAGAAATCTCCACATTGCATTCAGCTGGGCCAGTCTCCATACAGTAAATCTCGGCGGCAGCTACGTCAGCTTGAAATTTCTGGGGGCTGATGAAAGCTTTGATAAGCACCTACCTAAGGTCGGCTGACAAAAATAGGGAATCTAGGATTGACAACATGGCTGGTAAAGACGTCAGCTTCTTAAAGATGTCGTATTTTTGCTCAATTGGTTGACGCTTTTCCATTGGTGGGAGAGTCTTAGCGGGTGCTTTGGGAGATGGATCATTTGACGAAGAGGGACCAGCCGATGGGACAGATGTTGATGTTGTTCCCATGTTTTGAGGACTTGGGCTGGCCAGTCTGTTTGTGTGCACTAGGTGGCCAGAGACTTTCTCCTCCTCGGGTGGGTATCGCAGAACAACGAGGCCAAAGTGGCTACTTGTGGAGGTAGAGGGGCATTCCTTCCCCTGTTGAGTCCCTTGAGGGGCTCTCCCGTGGGTTTCCGTAATATTGACGGTCTGGGCCGGGGTCCAACCATAGGGTTGGTTTCGGCCGCATCTACGCCTCCCCTGGTATCCTCTGCCTCTGCGATTCCTCCTCCCGGCTCCTTGTATAGGGAACTCGGGTTCGTAACCATAAACATCATCAGGGAATGATCCCATGAGATGGATTATGTTGATAGAACCAAAGATTGGCTCTTCATCATATGACAGGTCAACCTGATCGGTTGTCTTTCATGGTGCTCCTTGGTGGGTCAGTGCTCGTTGTTCCAAATTCGAGGGCCTGAAATCTTCTAGGGTCGAGACTAACTTTTTCCTCGTCGCATACTTCTCCTCTTGTGATTGATTCCTCCTTCGATTACGCCTGAATGGCCGGCTCGTGGAGGGTTTTTAGGACGATGTTGTCGGCTCTGCGGCTCCAAGGGCTGTTGGTGGAAACAACGGCTGCTATAGTTGAGCTCAGAGTATGCCCTGGGTTTGTTTGATAGTCTTCTGAGTCATCCAGTTTTCAAATTTCTTCCCCTTCTTGCTGGTGAATTTCTGCCACCCCTCCTCTTTGTTGGAGTCGGTGGTGGAGATACAAGCCACATGCACTGGTGGTGGCCCCAGCTTGACTTTTCTTGAATCTACCATCCTCTATAGGAGGACTTTGAAGAGGTAGCATTCTCGGATACTATTCCCCAACATCCGATGGTAGGGGCAGTAATATGGCCTCTCATCGCCACCGACTTCCTCAGGTTTCTTTGGCTCTAAAAGGTGGAGCAAGTTGCAGTTCATGGAAGCAATGAAGTAGCCACTGAATTGATCATCTCGGAACGAGTATACTTTTTGTCTTCATTCCTCAAACCGGTTTTGCTTCGATCCTCTCTGATCGTCTCATTTAGGTGGGGGTGGCTGCTGATATGCATGGGGCCCTTGACGATTTGGTGGAGGCCTGAGTGGTGGAGTGAGCATAGGGGCTGACTTGAGTCTAACAACGAACATTTCAGCACTATGGGCTCTTTTCGCAGGATCCTACGAGGCTATTCGGGACATTGAATTAGTCCACTGTAGGGAATCCTCAATTCACTGGGCAATGGACATGAGATGGCAGAATCCAGTGGTGCACTCCACAGGTATGAGCGGTGTTCGCAGATCATATCTAAGATTATTGATGCATATGGCTAGCATCTCATCTTGAGGAATTGGCATGTTCAGGGAATAGGTCAGACCTTTCCATCTGGCAATGAAATCTGAGACCCTCTCATTCTCCCTCTGCTTGCAATTCATGAGATAGATTACTGTTGTTTTAGGCAGCGTTGAGATAAAGGGGAACATGAACTGCTGCCGAAGGTCCTCCCAGCTCGTTATCAACTGGGCCGACAGACTCGTATACCAGACAAAGGCAGATCCTTGAAAGGTCCGTACGAAGCATCTCAGTTTCACTACTTCTTGTTATTCTGGATTCCCCATCATAGGGTCCCAATAGGATGTGTGGGGCATCAAATGCTGCTCCAGATTGCCTGATCCAATGAAGATGGGGAATACAGGGCTCCCAAAATTGGGTGGATGTGGGGTGTTGGTCACCCATTCTAAGTGGGGTTTCCGCTCCGACTGTATCAGAGCACGTCGACCTTCCATCGCATCCAATCAAGCTGTTAGTGCCTCGATTGTGTTGGTGAGTCCCTATTTTACATCCTGTTGGGCCCTGTCTTGGGCAGGTGTTGCCTGAGGCATTGCTTGAGGATCTGGATTGGCCTGCACCAAGGGTACATATTTCGTTCAGGGAACCCTCATAGGGTTTAGGCATGATTGCTCTGGTTGCCTCCTAAGTGGAGGGAAATACTGGTATTCATCATCCACATTTAGGTAGCTAAACGAACCAGCCGCCTCAATGGGAAGGAGTCCTGATCGTGGTTTATTTGCTGGGGAAGGCCTTAGCCTTTGAGGTGCACTTGCTGGGAGTGCATGATGTGGATCTTCTTGGGACGCACTTTCAATAAGGTTGTTCCTCTAGAGAATCTCGGCGTTAAGCCGCCTCAATTCTTTCATCTCTTATTCCTGTCGAGCGAACCTATCTTCGAGCATGAGTGGATCGTTTTTATCGAGAGAAGGGTATGGATTAAGGGTAACCATTCTTTTATTCATGTTCTTGTTGGAAGCTCGTAGGGTAGGTGGAGGGAGTTTAGCTAAAGGGGCGACCATATTTAAACCAGCCCTCTGGTTCCGTGGGTGCACTCCAGGGGGTTCGTTGTGAGTCACAGCCTGACCGGAACCGTCATATCCTAATCCCTCCTGATTTGCATTTTCTCCAGTGTCACCCATGGGATTACCCTCTAATGTGTTGATGAACTCATATTACAGGGTGGAGGGGACGTTATCTTCCAAATAGGAAGAGTATCTCCCGCGTCTTCGGCTGGCCTTCCCTTTCATGACCTGGGGTCGCCTTCGGACTTCTTGAAGAAGGGTGTCGCATAAAGTTCTTTGATGTGACCTTACGGTGTGCCTTCCTCTCATAGGGGATGATGATTCAAATGACAGGATAGGATGAGAACCTCCACTTCTGACTATCCTCCCTAGACGAGAGAATACCGACACTCTTGTTGAGGGGGTAATAAGTCCCCCAGCCCTGAGGGCTGGGGTTGGCTCTGTTCCTTATACGTTGAGTGTCTTCCCGGTTTTTTTGGTCTTAAGGGGTCATGTTTTGTTAAAAATTCCCACAGCCCTATAGGATGGGGTTGAACCTAGATTGTGGTAGTGGTTGTGGCTATCGCGACCTGCCTGATCTTGTGTGCCCCCATCCGGGGTTGAACTGTATCTGGTGCCGAATTCACCTGTAGATCATCCCCTTATGGGGAGGTAGGAAAATATCTCTAATTGGCCACTCATAGGTGAGAGGGCTTCTGGATGCTCTTGGTGGCATGATTCATGAGTTTTTGAATGGCTCATTCCCACTGGGACTGACGCTTCTAAGACTTGCTCAAAGCCCGACTCTATTGGGTGTGTTGCCTTTCCTGAACAGGGGGTCCACCCAATTGTCATCTCGATGTGACGACGTTTCAAGATACCATGCCGAATGGATTTTTCTGGGTGGGGAGCGGAGTGAAATGAAGAGCTTCGTGTTCCCCCCATCCCCTGATATGGACTCCAGTCAGAGCGTCACTGATGAGGCGGCGCAGTTCGTGCATTGCATGGAGGAACGTTGCCTCCATATTTCCTTTGCGCCTCTCGGGGCGTTGTTGTCGTGTCGGGGAAAGGGCCTCTAGGTCGATGTGACGCAAGAGGTCCCCTATCATCTTGATGCTGTCTACATACCATTCATAGGACATGAAGCTCGATTTCAGCCAGTGGATGGTCATCTATATATTATGTTGGATTCCATATATGCATTCATCTGACAACTCCCTGGGTATGTCGTACTGAGAGGTGGTCGTTGGACAAAACATAACTGGTATATCATTCCCTGACAGTTGTATCCTTAGGTGCAGCATATCGGAATACTCCTCCACCAGTGATTCCACTACCTGGTCATCCAACTAAGGCACTCACTGTAGTCAGAGGCAGTGGGATCGGTAGGTGCTGAGTCATTATGTGGGCGATACCGAGGTGGTTCAGAAGATGAACGTGTCCCTGGAGTGTCGTGTGATCGAAGAAGGGCGTCGTTAGCGACAAGCTGGGAATCTGACATGCTCAATCTCTCCTTCTGAGTGCCTCAGCATATGAGGGCCTTTCGGTGCTTGATTCGGAAAGGGAAGGGCCTTCCGGTCGAAATAGAATGTCATCGCGGGGAGGACCTCCACAATGGAGGCTGAAATGGAGAGGACTAACATTACTTCTTGATGCTTCAGTACAGAGAGGACTTTTGCAGTGCACACCGTGGGAAGGATCTCCAAGGAATATTGTAGCAAGGGGAGGACCTTCCGGCTGCATAGCATTGTTACAGGGAGGGCCTTCGAAACAACTTCCATCATGGTGAGGATGACCATCATGGCTTCACGTTCGAAGTGCATCCTGGGGAGGACCTTCATGACATGTCACGATAAGGGGAGGACTTTCTTGTTGCTTGGGGAAATTTTGGGGAGGACCTTTGCAATGGCGGTTGTGGTGGCAGGGACTACCATTACAACTGCGACAATGGAGAGGACTACCATTAGTGCTACCGCAAGGAGAACATCTGCGAGATACATCCCCGAGAGGGCCTCCAGAATATACTGGATCGAGGGGAGGGACTTCTCATTGCCCGAAGCCTCTACGAGGAGGACCTCTATTATCAGGGTGGTTAGGAATACCACCGTGACCTGATGCCTGGCTGCGTAGAGTTCTGTCATAGCGTGACCGCTTGGTAGGACCTTCAGGGCAATCCACGACATGGGGATGGCCTTCTTGTCATGATGAGACGTCACTACGGGGAGGGCCTCTGTAGTAGTGACTATGATAGCAAGTACTACCATCACAATATGTGGACCCACTGCATGGAGAGTGATTCAGTGTATACCATGGGGAGGACCTTTACGGTGGACCGGAGAAAGTGGAGGAACTTATTTCTGCTCGATCTTCTGGTCACGTGGAGGGTTTCCATGACTCACATCAAAAGAAGAGCTATCGTGATTGATCGTTATATGCTCGTGGGGGAAGACCCCACGGGTTCTCTGGGGAGGACCTTCAAAGCTGCTGGTAGCGCCATTGCAGGGAGGACCTTCTCAACTGCTACTACCGCTCCCATAATATAGTAATGGGCGGGCTGGGTTTTGATCCTTTAATGTGTGCTTAGCGGCGTTGGGAACCCTAGATTCTAGCAGAGTAGAGTCATGAACCGGGTATTTATTTTCCGTCTTCTTTCGGCGCATTTGGCGCGCTCTTTTGCAGGAAGCAGGGACCATCTTCTGTTGACAATGGCCTTCACCTCCTTTGGGTCCCTATCTAATTGGGTCCCGTGATGTTTTCGGGATATGCCGATGAATATCACAGATTTCAGCAGGGATATATGCCTGCTCTAGAGAATCCTCTGTGATGGACATGTGTCCCCCAGTTGTAATGAGTGAAGTTGCTCGATCTGGTTTCCCTTGTGTCGCAGAATATAGCCGGCGACCCTCATGGGCATAATTAGGGATGCGGATCTACTCCAAGGTGGCTATCTCATCTCTTAGATGAGTCGCCGCAACTGGGGAGATGGGATCACGGGCCCGAGTCCTTGTTGTTTCCGCTGATGCAATTACATGCTATCAAGTCTACAAGATATGATCTGGGATCGATACCTGCTCCTCCATCATTTCCTGGATATGTAGAGAGACATCTTTGGCTGGAACGGGTGTGAAAGACTATTCCGGTATCGGATTAGGAATATCCTGCTCCGGTACTACAGTGGTCAGTGGGTTCTGACAATTCTCCTATGTCAGGGTAGGTGAACGAATCTGCCACTATACCAGGATACACCAGTTTATCTCTCCGTTTGCCGCCACATCGGGGTGGCAGACTTTACTTTCATCCGTAGGGAGCTGGCCATGCATGTATTGATTTCCCAGCATATCATGTCGGTGGCCTTTGTTGGCGGGGAGATGTTCCCGCCTATGATTTTCCGATACATCAGGGTGGCAAGCTTTGTTGACCGCCACCATATCAAGATGGTGTGCGTCAGAAGCAACTGCCAGGAGATGGTCCTGTAGGTGACGGGTCGCCACAACGTCAGGTTGGTGGGCTTCACGACCCTGGGCAGGGAGAGGTGCCTGCCTGGTAAGTGCCGTCCTATGTGAGTGATGGGCTTGATAGAGCTCGGCGGGGATGCGCACCGTCTCGTATGATGCAACCATGTCTGGATGGCGGGCTTGGGAGGAGAGAATAGGTGTAGGTGCATGTTCGTGGTACGTCTCTGTGGCTGGGCAGTGGAGCTCCTCCTCAGGGACCAGGGTGATGACCGGTCCCCGATTGTACGTCTTCCGCCCTCATCGGGCAGTTCGAGGGTCCGGAGCTTGGGGAGCGTGGGCCTGAATCCTCAGGGGGACATCCTCCTCAGTGTGAGGATGTTGGGTCGCAACGTGACCACGATGAAGTCTACCGGTGGGGGCCTTGGAGCGGAACCCCCATTTGGTGGGGATGAATTCCTCAATGTAGACCTCATCCGCCTCCCTAAGATAAGGGAGGTATGCATTGTCCTGTTCCGAGGATATACTCTCAAAACGGTTGTAGACAGCGACAGGGGCTGTTTGGATCCACCTTTGTGGTTGCTTCTGGGCAGGCGACCAGTGAATATTGATGGATTGGAGGGCATGCATGGCCGCCTCCACCGTTGGGAAAGTACCGTTCACATGGTACTCTCAGATCACCGCGTCCGAAACCAAGCGTTTAAGATGCTGGGTAGGTGATGGGGTCCTCCGTTTTTGAGGAAGTACCTTCCTTGCATTGTCGGAAACGCACACTTGTGAGTTACATTGTGATGCCATTGGATAGAAGGGAGTTCTGAATGTGGTACCAGCATAACATTTTAGCAAATACAAGTAGAAAACCCTTTAAAAAAACATCACATAATCCCATGCGTAATTAAGGACCTTTCATGGCCCTCCTTTAGATAATAAGGGGGCACTTTGTACGATTAGGTAATATATGTCATGTTTGGTTAATGATTCACGTCGGGTTCGCCATATTTCATTTAGTTATGGATTTTAGCCTCGAAACTCCCAACGGCTCCGTATCCAAAGATTGATGGACCTATTTTCATGTGGAAGGAGTTCGTCGGATGGTCTGACCAGTGAATCTTAAGAACTCACATTTGTCGAGAGGATGGGATGTCAGGCTCATCACACCTTTATTTGGGGGGAAATTATTTCTTGTTCCGGGACTCTCTTATAGATTTATGACGTATTCATATATTTGCGAATCTTTGGTTTATACCCAAACATAGTATCTATGAATTTAACCTTGGTGGGAAATGGTCAACAGGAACCATGGGTCGGAATCATTTATTCCCAATGTTTACCACCCCTCGTTGAATTAATGAACCCTAAGGGTTGGAACTATCTTGAGGCGGCACTAGGAGTGGCGTGGTGAACCGATGTGGAGATGATCGGATCGACCGACTGTTAGGCTTGAACCTCAGGGTGGATTCTTATGTACCCTACTTAGGAAGCATGGATCAAAGTCCACGTTGTTCGGATAGGTGTCGGGGAACCGATGTGAAGAGAGACCAGGTGGTCCGATGGGTGGTGGGATTGAACATCATGGAGGCTTCCTAAAAACCATGTCTAGGAGGTGGGGATCAATGTCCATGTAGTTCGCATATACAGTTTAACATCATGCTAGACGAGGGTGGAACACGATGTGAAGAAACGATCTAGTGGTGGGCTTGAAACTCATGGAGGCCTCGTACGTACCATGCTTTGGCATTGATCAAAGTCCTCATAGTTCGCTTATGGCTTGGGGAATACGCTCTGGGGAAATCCAGAATGATGGATTGGGGCTGACACTCTGAGGAGGCCCAAAATGATGGATTGGGGATCACACTCTGAGGAGGACGATAGGAAGATGTTAGGGTCGATGCTTACTCTAATCCCACGTGAGTCATGCTCGGTGTGAGAAACAAGAGGCAACTGGGGCCAGAGGATCACATTGCAAAAGGTGCGTCCGTGAGATGCAAAGTGGGGCTTATGAACGAGGGCGGCCCAGGGTGATGAATTGGGGATTACACTCTGAGGAGGCCCAGAAGGTCAGGGCTTACTCCTAGATCGACGCCCAGGGCGACAAAGCCCAGCAGGAGAGGGAAAAAGGGTGATCTTGTGCCCATCTACTCTATTGTAGTGCATGAGGGCTTCCTTCTAATGGATATTTTACCATCTCTGGGGAACCCTAAACAAGTGGTGGAGTAGAAAGAATATTCCTGAGCTCAGACTCCACATTACTGTGGGAATGTGAACCCAGGAATGCTTCGAGAATCTGCTCAAGGGTCGGGGAAACCCCTTTTCCTCTATTTACTATGGGAATGTGAACTCAAAATGTCGCGCTGATGCACCTGAATGTTACATCACATGGATCGGGTGGCTCTGGTGGAGGCCTTGGATCGGGGCTGATGAATACTCCAATGAGGGAGTCGCGGAGGACTTGGCTGGATTGGAAGGATTTTACCTGGCTCAGGAAATTATAACACAGAAGTATTTGGTGAGCCACTGAGAGGTATAGGTGGTGGCTCCCTTCACATGGAGAAGTGCCACGTGGCTAGAGAAGCCGTCCGTGAACCAGGGTGGTCCGCATACTGATTGGTGTCCGGTGAACCAGGGTGGTTCGCTGCTTCGGGTTCAATCCGCGAACCAGGGTGGTTTGCAGAGGGTTCCAGGCGGGCAGCAATGGCCAAGGGCGGCGCCAGTCAGAGGCTCTTCGGTTGGGACTTCGCCCGTGTAGGAGAGTGCTACGTGGTGCGACGAATGGGAAAAGAGGCATAAACTCCCTGGTCCGCATAGAAGTCATCCGCGGTTGGGGTATGGTTCACGGTTCTCCTTTTTTCGTTATTTTAGGTTCACAGTTCACCAAATTATTATAAGTTTTCCAACTCCATCTTAATTCATATAACTGATGTGGTTCGCAGATGGGAATTTCTCAGTTTGTGAAATCTTAAGCCTTCCTTAAACCGATCTCCTTCCAAATCTCTAATCCCTCAGAATCCGATTCCAGTTCTCCGATCCCTTTTTCTTTCCATCTTTCTCTCCTTTTATAGAGTGGGGAAAGGGAAGTATCTCTAGACCTGTGGAACCTTTTGTGGAGGCCCATAACCAAATACCCGATTCAGAGATGAGTTGGTCAATCCGTGATTCGTAGTGGGTATTGGACGCTCCCCCCCCCCCTCCATAAGGCGAACTCAGGGAGTGCTTCACGGCTGTAGAGGGTTACGCTTCTATTCCACGAACGATAGTGGGGTCGGTTTGAAATGGTCGACGCGGTCCTCGGATGTGGTGGTTCGTGACAGTGAACCAGACTGGCACCCATCCTACCTCACGACCGCAGAGGCTCTCCTCTTCCATTTCGCGAATGACAATGGTTCGCAGAGGGGGTGCGTCGTGGGGCCTGGCCATGTTGTGCTTCCTTGGTACCTGTTTGCGGACTGGTCCATTCTTTAATTATTTTCCCCAATTCTTTGGTAGATTTGGGTAAAATTTCCTTTGTGGATTTATCCGGACCCTACAGGGTTAATATTGGTTACCATGTAATTGGTTAGTAAATTGATATGTTATGTAGTTTACTATATGCTTTTATTTATGGAATATATTAAAAAACTGGATATTATATTTTTGGATGATTGCATATTTTTAAAGGTTTTGATATTATCAATGTATTGATTTTTTATGATAAAAAATATATGCATTTAAATTATTGGGTAATATAATGTTATGATAATTTTGGAAATTTAGTAACTTTCTTTCTAATTGATTGGACATTGGATTTGGATGGATTTATTTAGGATGAGACTTATGGTTAACTACTTGTGGAATAAGTCTTATGTTGATATTTCTCTATTATATTTTGTGGTTCAAATATGATAACATGTGCTAACAATTTGGTTTTGATAATTATTTAATTATTTAATGAATGACTTTGGTATAATTTGATACAAGTTCTTCAAGCATTGATTTTATTTATTAATACCAATTTATTGGAAGAATATGTGTAGTAGAAATAGATCAAAGCGCAAAAAAAGGAAGAGATTATACATGTGATTTGGAAAGAAGTAAAGTAATTTTAATTTCTAATGTAATTTATCTAGATAGTAAACTAATTCCTTGAAATTTGGAAAAATGGACTTGAAATACACAAATTATCCAACAAATATTATTACTGAGGAATCAATGGATTTTTTACCAATCAAAGATTTATGGTTTTTTCATGTTTGTATTTTTCATTATCATGTTCTATGTCACTCTCCAGTAGTCCTTGATAGTTATATTTCTCTTACATGTCCTTTTCTTCACTTTAATCTAATGTGTTGGTACTCATAGTCTTATTTTTTTCATGACCTTTGCATTTCAAATTACCACTTTTTAAGAGGATGTTTTATTAACTATCACGATTTGGGATTTCAACAATTTGATTTAAAAATAGAATCCTTCTTTTTTCAATGACCAATTTCAATATTATGTAGAGAAATTTTATTTAATGAGTGAATAATGTTTCACTCAATTATTTTATCACATCTCTCTTTTAAAATAAATTTAATATCATTTATAGGTTATGCTGCACGAAAACAGAGCATAAAATCCCCGAAATATTATTATTTTAACATGAATGTTATAAAATAGAGGTTAAATTGAAGGGTGTGAATAGTATTAAATATATTATGAAATATATAATTTTCATAATAATTTATAATATATTGATAATACTTTTTTAATAATAACTACGTATTTAGTAAAATGATTTTTTCTTAAAAAAAGTTTTCTCTTAAAAAAATATCTCTTACTTTTTAAGAGCAAATATTAATGTTATTTTAAGACAATTATATATATATATATATATATTAATTTACGAAAATAATATCATTTTTAATCATGATATTAAAATTATCTTATAATGGAGTTTTTTTAATTATCTGAGAAGCTATATTTTTTGGTGAATAATTAAAACTACATATTTGATTATAAAACTGTCATTTTTTCAATATTAAAAATTTACTATGTCATTTTAACTGGATATAAAATTAAAATTATTACTATTTATTTATATTTAATTTAAATAATTATATTATAATCATCCTTATACCTTATTTTGGTATAAGTTTGTTTTTTTTGATTAAAAATACTTTTTTTAATAAATATTTTTTTCTAGTGTTTTGTAAAATTATTTTTAAATAAAAATATGAAACTAAAGTGTTTTGGATTTGGAAAAATAGATTTTTTTTTGTGTTCAAGATTTAAAATTTTATGAAATATTTTTCATTTATTTTGGTCCAGTCCTAATAGTAACCTTGGTAATTTTCGTTACCAGGGTCAAGGGTAAATTAGTTAATAAAGGTAACAAATTAAATGATAAGGACTAGAAAATAAACCTTATACTTTATCGAATTTTACTATTTGAATAATTTTTTTACATATATAATAAATTTTTGTATATACGACCTTTTTTCAATTAATAGGTGACTATGAATTTTATAATATTTTATCCAATGAAATGTAAAAAATGTCATATTCATGATTTTAATAACAATAAAATAATTAATATTGTATTATCAAGGAGATATCATACAAATTTTTTTGAATATAAAATATATTCAGTAATAATGGTTATTAATTTTTTATTTGAATTTTATAATAATTAATTAAAAATATAACATAACCTAAATGCATAACTTTTTTTATTAACGGAAATATAAATTAAATGTTGTTATAAATATTAAAATACATATAAATGTAGATAATTAATGTGATTAATAATCTTTACATATGAAATTGATATGTTGTGGATGTATTAAAATTGTTGGTTCTAATTATATAGGTTATCTTGATATTATTGAGGTCAAATTAATGAATAGACTTTAAATTGAAAATATGACTATTTTATAAAAAATATTTTTTTATTACATGATATTAAATTATTATAAATATAAAATTCATCATAAGGACAAAGATAAGGATTAAAATTTCATCTATAATACATTTATTGGTAATTTGGAATTTTATTGTAACATTATTTATCATCCAATAGTAAAAAAGAAATGATGTCACAATAAGAGTCAAAGGGGTTAAATATGTGTTAAAACTAAATAATAAGGGTATGAAAGTAACCTAAACCTATTTATAAATTATTTTATGATATTATTTAGACTCATAATAATATTAAATTCTAAATAACTCATTTTTAAACTATTTTTATTTTAAAAGTAATTTATATAAATATAATATTTTGAAAAATTCCAAAAGTACCCCTCATATCAATTATAAATGGAAAACCCTTCCTTGAATTCTATACACCACTTTCACCCATCTATTTTAACCCATCCCATTCCATTTCTCTTAAAAAAAATCGTTATTAATTTTCATGAGCTTCTTTTCATCTCAAAATACTAACCCTAGTGTCCCTATGAAGAGATCTAAATAAAGTCCGTCGAAGAAGAGGTAATCATTTTTACCGACTCTTTTATGATTATCTCTTATTATAGTTTAAATGCATGCGCTAATTCTATAAAAAAATAAGAAAAAAATTATTAAATATATCAAAAAAGATGTTATTTTTTTTATAAATCAACCATATTCTATCATTTATCCCTCTATAAAATGAAATCACAACATGTGTCTAGGAATGACTTACCGTATGTATGAAGCGATGTGATTCATCTTATATGGTTAAATTTAATTAATGGTTCTAAAAATTTATTCAAGGATTAATTATTAAATATATAATATTAATATAACCCCTTAATATGATTTATCTATATCCTATAGATTAGAAATGGGACTTTCATGATTAAAAATACATGAAAAACAAGGAAATAAGCAAAGGAAATATAGAAAATGATGAATTATTATTAGTTAAGTAGTGGTAAGAAGTTATAAATGATTTATATAAGATTATAAAAATATGAATATGGTTTTATTATAAATTAATAAAATTCTTAAGACTATTATACATGAGTTTTTACCCTTTTTTAGGATGTCTAACTAGTAGTAAAGGACTTTCATCTGACTTTTATTTTTGTGGGACACATGCCTTATTAAACAGTTATTTTATCATTATGTTGTATATACTATCCCTTTAATATATTATGAAAAACATATCTTTTTATTTATGGAAAATAAATATTTATTTTATTTTATTTCCCCCATGGGTCTCATGATTCAAAAGATACACAACTGGTATGGGGTTATTTCACAATCTCATCATTCCGCGAGATTGTTATATATTTATGTTTTCGGTGGGGATTATTTCTCTTCCATGACCATGTTTTATAAAAAAAATCGAAATTTTTTCTCTCTATACTATAGTGAATTTAAAATATATTTTCATAATATTTATCATTTTTAAAAAATTTATTAAAAGGAATCTTACTGTTATTTTCCAAAAAGGTATTTTTTGACTTTTCTTACATGTCTCAAAATAATGTTTTTTAAATATATACGGCATGAACCATATTTCCAAACATAATTCCTATTTAAATATTTGAATCCAAATTTACATGTTAAAAAATTTATTTTTCTATATAACTTATTTCCTTATTATGTGCAATGTTTTTAGATTTCCAAAAAATATTTTTCACGTAAACATGATTATTTTCCACAAGAAATATTCCAATAATCTCTTTAGAGTGTTTTAATATATTTAATCATAATTTTCGAATCTTATGATTATGATATAGAATAATTATATTATTAATTATATCTATTAGATGTTTTATGATCATCTTTACTAGGGAAGAATTAATATTCCATATGATATGTTCATTTAATTCTGACAGATACTGATTTTGATAAATATTTTTGATTAAATATTTTTATTTATTCATATATGGAATGAATTTGAATTGTCATTTGATGGTAGGGTCCTACTATATCCCTTATATGCATAAATATATATCATTAGGCAAATCAATTGACCAAATCAGACGGGTTTCTCCACACTAATTTAAACTGTCTTGAAGAGAGATCATGGTTGTAATTGTCTTGATGATAGAACTTGGTAGTAACTATCTTGAGGATATAAATTTATAGATGGACATCTTAAAATATGCATTAAATAAATTTGAAATTTTTTATCTATGGAAAAGTTACTATTTAATTAGTGTAATATCCATGGTGACATTTAATTATCATGTGATTATTTCAATTTCATTAGTTGATAATTATTTATTCCTTCCACATAATTATCAACAATTTTGTTTAATGGATTCTGTTTAATGTATTTGTCATTATAAAATATTTATGCCTTATTTACACCTAGATTCCAATGTATACATTCCCTTAGTGAGCATTTGATATCACTATTTTCATATGATTTATTTCTCCCGGATACCAAGGAGTGATATATTATTCATTATGCATGGATATGATAAGGGAAAAATGTTATTTTCCAATGAAATGATATTTTTATTTTATGATGTGGTATGTAATTTGAATTTCTTGTAAGTATCAATCATACCCATACTAAAAAAATATGTAGTACCTTGGGTATTAATACCTTTTATCTTATGACAATGTAATAAAGTAACCACTAACATAGGGATACTAGGTTTGGGGTTTTATAATTTATATTTGAGGATGTTTCATAGAAACATTAGGAAAGAGATTTTGGAAAAACATTGATTATGGAATATAACCCTATGATTTGATTTGAGTGTAATTATATGATTATGATATCATCATTTATAGTTTTTAACACAAATATATTACATTGGTTTTACATATGGATTTATAGATTGAGAAAGTGTCATCATTTAGAAATTATATAAATTATTATTCATAAAAATGTTATCTATAATTATGATTGGTGTTACTCAACCTAATGTTTCTGTTTTAGTCAATGAATGGAATATAAATCAGATGGGTAATTGATTATTTTGATAAAAAAAAGGGATGATGAGTAACCAAATGAGACATATATTAGAATAAACAATAATTTCATTATGATATATGATTAACACCATGCACCTTATCCAAATCTGAGACTCACCAGAGTGGAGAAGGATAGAGTTCCCAGGGAGCTCAGGTACTAGAAGCCACATAGGAACGATGATTCAGTTTCTTATATGGTGAGAATCTGATAAGAAACGCATTAATTAATGTATTAAGGGAATAAGAATATGTTTTGGGTGTATAAAATTTTGATATAAATCATGTATTTTTTATGAAAAAATGAAATGATTTGAATAATGTTGTCCTAAAAGTAATATCAATGGTTTAATGTATTAAAAATAGAAAATATGGGATTTACTAAAATATACGTGTTAAAGGGAAAACCCAATAAGAGAATCAGAATGGTTATACAAGTAATGGTAATACTTCTGATGATGATGTGACTAGAAATTAAATAAGAAAGGAAGGAGTTATTAAAGAATAATATTTTGAAGCATAGTTGATGCTTTATTAATGAATTGGAATTAATAAATTTTATGTTCATTTGGATTCAGTAATTATCTTGTAATATATATATTTTCAATTATGATATAGTTATTAGAATAATAATATATATACAAACTATAATATATTACATCTTTTATAATGATTTGGAAACATGATATAAATAGTTCCATTAACCAATAGAAGTGATTATGTTGCATTTTGATCTTTTAAAAATCAAATGATTTGTGTAAGATAAACAAAAAAATGTGAATATTGATAAATAAATAATTATGGGATAATATGTGTCACCATATAATTGGTTTGTTATTTGACGATTTATATAGTTTAATATATGTTAAGATTTATGGAATACATTTAATAACTGAAGATTTTTTTTGTAAGAAATCATGTTTTAATTATGATATTTTATTGATTGAGTTGTGCATAATTTTATTATTAGAAAATATGATACAAAATATAATTTTTTATTGAATCGAATGTTTTGTTTAATTTGTAAAATTATTTATATTTCTTCTATATTTTTTGGTATTGAATTTTGATACATTTATTCTGGATGACTCTAAAGGTTAACTACTAATGGAATGCATAATGTTTAACATTGTGTGTTATGTTTTTTCATTAAAACATGATAACAGATACTATTTTTTTTATGGTAAATATTTTAATGTTGAAGGAATGAATTATGGATATTGGTAAATGTTCTTTTGGAAAGAAAACATTCTACCTGAATACCCATTTCTAGGTGTATGAGATAATGTCTAAATATATCGAAGCCCCACCAAAGGATGATATAATAAATATGACAAGGAAAAAAATAATTTATGTTTATATTCTCATTTAAATTATTTTCATAGATAAATAATTCCATAAAATTGTGAAATAACCCAAAAATAAAATCATTATCCAATTACTTTTCTTACTGGAAAATCGATGGATTTTTAACCCATCATCGATTTATGGTTTGTGATGGTTAAATTTTCTATGATCATGTTTTCTATCACTATCCATCATTCCTTGATATTTAAATTTCACTTCCATGTCCATATTTTTACATCCAAAATTTTTTCCCATATTCATAATCTATTTTTTTGTCCTTTTTATTCTTGTTTTTCTCCTTTTAAGAAATTTAATTATTAACATTTACGATGTGGGATTTCCATGAAGGGATTTTCAAATATAAAAATTGGATTTATAAAGTTCATTTTTAATTTACAAGGAAACTATTTACTAAATTTGGGGAGATTGTAACACCCCATTATTTTATGGTGTGTCTCTTTTTAAATAAATTTAATAACTTCGATAGATAATGGTTCATGGAACATCAAGATTAAACGAACTGTAAAATATAATTATTTTAACATGACTATTATAAACTATAATCAATATTTTTTATTGTGAATAAGATTAAATATATTATAAAATATACATTTTAACTATACAATTTTATTTTATTAATTAACACTACAAGAATAAGAACATAAAATTTAATATAATAATTTTATTCCTTATAAATTTCTTTTTATAAAAAATGGAATTCATTATGTTTTTGAGTGAATATTAAAATAAACATATGTAAATTATATAAATTTAATATTAAATATATAATATAATATTTTAAATTAGCATATTAAAATTATCTTATGTTTAATTTCATTGTATTTTCTAATAAGTTCATTTTTCCTTTAAATATTGATTAATAATTTTGTTTTTACAGAAATCCATATTATCTATATTAAAAGATTATTATCATATTTTAATTTAATATAAAAGTAAATATAGTGATATTTAGTTATATATTATCAAAATAATTTCCTTTTAAATAAATTTATACCAAACTTTGGAAGAATTTCATATTTAGAATTTAAAATTCATTTTGAAGAAAATTATTTTTTGTTGTTTCGTTCATGATAAATTTTTTATTTAATTCAAAAAAATATGTGTTTTTAATTTTGAACCTTGGATTCCATATTTGGATTCATATTATCAATATTGATTAAATTGGCCCCTTTTATTTTTTGGTCAACATGAATAGTACCCATAGTAATTTTTCTTACCACTATAAAGGGTAAATTATGTAATATAAGTTACAAATAAAATGATAAGGACTAGAAATTGAACCTAATAGTAATTTTTTTTATTGGATGAATTTTCATCCTCCATATGAATTCATTTTTTAGATATATGATCATTGTTCGCATTAATAATTTGTTATGACCATTAAATATTTTATTTAACGAAAACTTAATGATGTAACATTCATGATTTTAGTAGGTAATTTTCTAATGTGGTTCTATCCCAAAAATATAAGAAAATATATATTATTTATAAATATAAATTATTTATCTTCATCATTTTAATATATTTTTAATATTCCATTAATAAATAATTACATTAAATTCGTACATATTGCAGATAAAGTAATTATTTTATTAATGGTGATATGAAATAAATGATATGAAAAATAATACAATGAATATAGTTTGAGATAACTAATCTATTGAAATAATTTTATAGATTAATTTTCCTTGATAAGGATTTAATAAAAAATGTAATTATAAATGTTATCTTGATATTATTCATGTTAATGCAATGAACTGTACGTTAAATTGACAGTATATTTATTTTATAGTAAATAAAATTTTAGTAAAAGATAAAAAAGATTAAAAATATTAAAATCTTCATAATTATTTAGATAAGGTTTATAATGTCATATATGCTCTATTTGTGGGTATTTTTCCTCATTATATTACCAATATTGAAAATCAATGAGTAAAAATCAATGTTTTCATGGTAATAGTTAAAAGGGTTAAATAAGTGTTAAAAATAAATTATATGGGAATGAAGGTGACATAATCATATCAAAGAATTATTGTACGAGAGTAGTTAGATGCATAAAATGATTATCCTAAAAATAAATTAATTTTTGTCCATTTTTAATTGAAAAATAATTTAAATTAATTTACTAATATGATGTACTCTAAAAGCATCCATTACATCAATAATTAAAGGGAATCCCTTATTTTAGTTATTTACACCACATTGATCCATTTTTCTCAACCAAGCCCTTCCAATTTCTCTTAAAAATTCTTTATCATTATTTAGGAGGATCTCTGATTTTCAAAATTCCAACCCAATTGTCCATGAGAACAGATATAAAAAGAGAGCCCCAAATAAGAGGTAATCACATTTACTAACTCTTTCAAGTATATATCATATTCTACTTCCTCTTAATATATTTTTTCCATAATAAAGTAAAAAATAAATTATCATCTGTAGAATAATATTATATAATGAGTATGAAAACCCCATATTATAACTTTTATCCATCCTATGTAAATCAAAATCACCACATGTGAGTATTTGGGGATTATTACCTCCACAAAGCGATGAAATTCATTTTGTATGTTCAAAATTATTGAATAGTTATAAAGATATAATTAATGGTTAGATATTATATTTATAACCTTAATAAAATTATGGCTATTATTTATCTATATCCAATCATATATAACTAATACTTTCAGGAAAATACATTCTTGAGAAAAGAAGGTAATTAACTCCATTAATAGTGAAATGAATGAAATATTATTAAAAAACATGTTGTAATATGTTAAAAAGAATCATATAAGATGATATGAATATCAATATGATTTCGATATAAATTAATAACATTTTTAAAACAATTAAATTAGATTTTTGAACATATTTTAAGCAATTCATCCCTAAGGTAATAGATTTTCACCTAAAATTTATCTCTATAAGACACAACATTATTGACCACTTTTTTTGTGTATATACTAACCATTTTATCTATTATATCATTTATCTATTTTATTAACAGTATTTAACATTTTATTTGATGTTATTACATTCATAGGGCTTACAATTCAAAAGATACCCAAGTGGTAATGGTTTACTTCACAATATCTTCATTATGCGTGATTGTTTACATTTATGTATCTACTAAGTAATATTTCTCTTCCATGAATATTATTATAATTTTTTAAAAATATTTTTTAAAATATTATTAATGTTTTTTTAAATTAATTTTAAACTTTCTCTTTACATTTTTAAAAAATATTTTGAAAGGTATCTTTCCATTGTTTTCTGAACAAGGAACTTTATGAAGGTTCTTAAAAAGGTTTAAAGGATATTTTTTAAAAAATTACAGCAGAAAAATAGATTCATTATATCATGTCACTTTAATGATTTAAATATTATATTAAAATTTTATAGTTTCTATTTAAAGTAAAATGTATCTCAATTATTTTCACATTTTTTTATTTTAATCATTATTTTCAATGTTAAAAGGGTTTTCCTCAAGAAATATTCCTGCAATCACTTTATATTATTTTCACCTGCATTAACATATTTTTTCTAATATTATGTTATATATGTACTCAATGATATTATTCATTATATTTTGAGAATGTTTTATTATCATTTTTATTGAGGAATGAATTTATATTCCATAAGACTAGTTCATATAATACAAATAGTAAGAGATTCGGTTAATGCATTATTATTCAATTGTATTACTTATTCTTATGAGCAATGAAATGGATATAGTATGTGATTGTAAGGGCCCTCAATGGACCCCTTATGCATCAACAGATCTATTAAGACAAATCAGTTTTCCAAATTTGAGAAGATTATACCCCCAGATTTGAACTATCAACAAGATAGATTTTTTTTAACTGTATCCAGGATAGATCATGGTAGTAACTATCTTGATGATAGATCTGGATAGTTTTGAAATATCTCATTATGAGTTCCATCATTATGAAATTAGTTATTGATGTTCATGTGATTATTAAACTAGTTAAATATACACGGTTATGTATCATTATCATGTGATTATTTTTATGGAATTATTCGATCATCATTTATTAATTCCATATTATGGTCAATTTTTCAATTATATTTATTCTGTTTATGTTTTATATAATTCCATATTTTTACAGATTATTTTTCACACAGAATTCAAAGTTTTTATACCCTTTCTGGGCAGCTTAGCATGCCCCTATTTTTGTTTTATTTTCCCCCATGATACCATGATGTCCTCTATGATTTGATATACGAGGATACAGTATGGTTAAAAACAATATTCTTAAACAAAATTCATTATGTATTTTATGTATGAAATGAAATTTTAATTTTATGTATGCATATTGTTTTCTAAGACTACTATACTATTAGGGACATAGGTATGTAATTCATTATATCTTATACCAATGTAAAAATGTAACCACCCACTCTAGTCTAATAAGGATGACCTATTTAAAAAAAATTAGAAAGAATAATTTGATTAATTATATCATGGGGATTGGGAACTGATTCATGTTTGGAAAGGAGGGACACCAAAATACACTTTTATAAGAGAGATGAAGAATCAAATTTAATAAAAATATAGAGCCTCATTATTTTTTTAATTATTTGATATATAATTAATGTGAAAACTATGAATACTAATTCACTATGATATGTTTTCTTTATGTTAACCAAATATAACAAACCTATTGGCCAATATATCATGAATGATATCATGATATCTCTATCATATATCTATATCATTAAAAAAGGTGGTGAAATATAACCTTGACATTCATTCAATAATATTTTATATAATATGTGATTCTAGTTCTACTAATTATTTGATATACTAAAACTATTGTAAACCAATTCAAACACCACTATAAGACACCAAGTCTATATTATAGGTGATAATAATTAATGGAGTTTTTTTTGAATCCTTGGAACATAACAATCATATATTAATATCTTTATGATGAATAACCTAGGAAACCTTTTAATAGTAACTTTATTTGGATTCAATTATATATTAGGAATATTCTGTCTATATATTCCTATATCTAACAATAACTCTCGTGAGAAGGAAACCACTATCTAGATAGAAACTCAAACTATTATTCTAATTATTTGTAAGAAAAATGAAGAACGACTTCAGTAAATTATTTAAAACAATTGATATTTTTTCAATATGAAAAATAATATCTATCTAAAATAATTGAATCAATTTAGAACAACACTATAGATTAAATTCCCATTATAATGGATTCAACAGCTACATTCCAAAAAAAATCATAATATATTCCTCATAATCAAGATATTGAGTTATCAATGACACTTATACCTGGATTTATGACTATATATGAGACATTGTATATAATGTACCACATTATAACAGATGAACTGGTGAAGAAATTACTAGAAAATATTTATATGCATTTCATACACCTGAATGCTTCACCATGGGGTGAAATAGTTTTTTTTTCAATATGCAATATGTGTTGATGCATATATCTATTGACTACCATGAACACAATTAGATCACGATAAATAAATAGTGACTATATCCATATATTGAGGGATAATTTGATCATATACGTGAATCTCAATACTTCTCTAAAGTATACATTTGATCAAGAATTTATCAGTTACGAGTGAAAATAGATAATATTACTAAGAACACATTTCATACAATTTTCTCACATTGTGGCTTCATTTTCATTCTTGTTTGATTGACGAATCATTTTATGGTAATCATGGATCTCATGAATAGTGTCTTTAGGTATTACTTGAAAATTATGTTGTAGTCTTTATAGATGACATTTTTATATAGATAAAATCAATAAGGAGGAAATGGTTTATTTGATTACTAAGCTCAAATCATTAAAAAAGGACACATAATATGTAAAATATAATATATATGAGTTCTTGATTGAAAATTTATCATTATTGGGGAATATTATCACATTTAAAGGGATATTTGTGGACACATTGAATTCTAAAGTGATCAGGAAATGATTATGAATAAAAACTAATACATAAAAAAATTTATTTCTCATATTACATTGGTTTTATTATTGATTTGTCAGAAACAAATCTAGAATTTAAAATCTCATATCCAATACAACATGGAATGGGGTTAAGTATTTTTGGATAGATGAAGGTTTAGAGAGCCTTGTCGATATAAATAATGGGCTAACTAATGAACCTATACACATACTACCGACATGTGAGAAAGTATGTTAGATTTAATGTGACCATTCAAAAAACACAGAAGATCCTAGAATATATATTCACATAGAAAGAGATCATTACAAACCAAAACATACCGTTAGAGAGAATAATTTATTTTTATTTATTAATACAAAACTATATATATTACAAAAACAAAGTGGTAAATTATCATTTTAGAAATGATCCTACATTATTACCAATGATGAGTATCAAGAAGGATCCAGTCTTCAAAGACATACAATGGATAGACATAGGAATCGTGAATGACTGATCATCACCCTAACATTAACCAATGGTATCCCAACCCATCACCTATATATAATATTAAGAAATTCCAATGTAATTATGTGGAGATATATAAGATGAGGGATGACATGAGGAAGGGAAAATCCTCTCATATTAATATTCTTTATGATGGAGTGGTTAGATTTCAAAAACAAATATGCATACCCTCAATGATGAAAAGAAAAATGGAGGTGATGAAAGATTCTCATAGCTTAATAGTCATCATTTACCAAGGATAAAAAATATATATAAATATATCTAAAAACAAATTTTTTTGTAATATAAATAACTATATTGATGAATACATAATTGTTTCTTGTTTGTCTTCAGGTGAATGTAGAAAGTTAAAATTCAAAAGGGATGATTCAACCATTCTAAATACCAAAAAGGAAATGGGATAACATCACTATGGATTTTATCATGAGTCTTACAAATAAACCCAAAGGGAATTATGATATATGGGTTGTGGTGGGATATCTTATAAATATTTCTCACTTCATTTAGATTTTATTGGAATTATCACATGATAACCTTGTATAGATATAAATTAAATTTTTGGTGAGGTTTCATGGAACATAATGATCTAATATCTATGATCGATATATAAGGATGATCATAATGTTTTGGAAGAGTTCTTAGAATGATCAAAACATAGAGTTTATCACAATTAATACCTATCTACCATAGACTAATGACTAATATAAATGAACTAAATAAATATATTGGGAAATGTTGAGTCTTTTATCTATAGACATCTAGGTAGGATTTCCCAAAAAATTATCATTGGTCAAGTTATAATAAAATAAAAAATTTAACTTGATGATTCAAACATCACCATATGAATACCTCTATGTGAAGAGATATAGAACACCTTCATTATAGGATGATATTGTTGAATGAAAATTTCTAGGATATGAGATAGTTAATGATATTATATAAAAGGATATTAACATTATACAACATTTTAAGATGGATAAATGATGAAATAATAGTTAGAATGAAAACCATTGATGTGACATATATATTAATATTGGAATTAATATTTTATTCTGAATATCTATATGATTTGTGAGATTTGGGAATAGGAGAATGATAATTTCAAGATATATCAACCCCTATGAGATTCTAGATGATATTTGATTGACGGAATACCAATTAGTTTTTTCGATAAGAATATATACTATATTTTATATGCTACATGTATCCCACCTAATGAATTAAATACCAAATCACATATATATAATGAACCGAGGGGTTGTACAGTGGTAGGAAAATATCTATAATGAGGATAAATTGTGGATGATCTTATAGAGTAGAGAAAATGTTCTTCGAAAAATGGAATTTGAAATTTTCATTGTACTTTATAAAAACTATAACGATTAACAGGAAATATGAAAAAATAATTATTTATTGAAATATAAGAATCCATATTTTTTCAACCTAGTGAATGGAAATATATTTCTAGAGAAGTATTTCTCAGGTGGGAAAGATTGTATTGAAAAAAAATTATATATAGAAATTTCCATTAAAAAAACATATGTGTGTAATATAAGGTAATATGAATTATTATAAGTAAATTAACCTTAAAATCAATTCATAACATAATATATTTAAATTTTTACATTTGGGATAACAATCTATCTTAGGGTATACTAATAATATTGATGACATTCATTCCTTAAAATGAATTCAAACCAGTTTTTAAAATGTTTTGAGAAATTATATATTAAAATAATGTTTTTTACTTATATAAGTCTCATGTGATAAAATGAATCCAATTTTTCATTTCATAATATGAAAATTATATTAGTATTAAATGTTAAAATATTCTATTTATAGTTGAGTTTTTAGGTTTATAGTGAAAATAATGATTTCCCAAAAAATTCAATTTGATGATATTATCATGTGATATGATTGAATTGGAAATGTAAAATAAGTATAGATATATTTAATAAATAATACTATGAATTAAAAATTACTATTTTTTACTTAGAAGTTATATGAATAAAATTTTTATTGTCATGTAATATTTATTACTATAAAAAAAAAAATTAGTCATAACATTAAATTAAATATTAATTATGTAATAGTAGGTTTTTAATTGTAATAAAAGTTACTAAATTATTATAAACCGAGTTTTTTGTAAAATATTTTACATTTATAATTATTTACAAATGATTATTTTTTTCACAAAAATGACCTTTTTAATGAAATATTTTTACCCATTATCTTCACATATACTAATAATAATTTTTATTAAAGTAATTAATTTTATTTTATAAAAGGATTTCTATATTTTAAATTTGAATTTTAAAATTTTACAATAATATCAATTTTAATCATGGAAATTGAAAATAGATACCATCATTGAATTCATAGTTACTGTGTTAAGAGTAAATTACGGTTAAATTTTTGGACATAGTGAAAATGTGTAAAACAAGTCAAAAATTGTTTGAAATTGTATATTTTAGGGAGGATAGACAATAAAAAACTTCCCAAAACCATTATTGTACATTTTTTACCCTTTATATTCAATAATAAAATTAAATTATTGAAAATTTAACAGGTTTTACAAAAATGAATTATAAAAGTTGTCCACATCATCTGCGTTCCTATTCCCAATACAATGATTTTACTGAACAAAAAAATTTATCTACCCTCCCATAAACACCCTACCCATGAAACTAAATTCTTTCTATCACTAAAATTCAATGTTAAGGATCCATACTGAGTTACCCAAGGGAGAAAATCTAAGGGAAAGGTAATATTATCAACCATAATTTTCAATTTCTTTTCTTATCATAGACACCATATGTTCTCTTTATTAATGATTTTATGATTATAGAAAAGTTTATAGTATGATAATTTTCATTATAATACTATAATATCAATTTTATATCTTTTTCCAAAATCATAGTGAAAATGAAAATGATTTCAAACGTTTGTGGATATCATCGCCTCCATGAATGATGTGTTCAATTTGTTATCACCACCTTAAAAGGATTGTATAAAAATATTGTTTATTTAATAAATATGATATTTATAAATGTATTTTAATTATTAAATTATAGTTATTTAACATCATACCATTCAATTTATTTGGAAAATGAATATTCCCTATGTACATAGTAGTGAACAACCACCTCTATAAAATGATATGTTTTCTCCATGATCACATATCCTGGATAACATTAAATATGTATTTAGTATATAAAGATGGAATTTTAAACACCATTTATATCATATAAGAACAATATTTTGTATTATATATTTATGAATAGACTAGTAACATTCACCATAATAAATGGAATTATCATGAAAGCAATCTTAATTTGGGAATATTTTGGGAGTACATTTCAAACTGTATATGTATAATTATAAGGTAATAATAAATCTCATAAACCTGAATAATTATTTAGATTATGATGTTATTTTAAAACATCTAATTACAGGGTTTATAAATAAGTAATGGTAGGGATAAATAAACTGAATAACCCCAATTAACCAATATATGCTAAAACTATATTAAAAGAATATAATAAAAGATAATAAATGGACCAAATGAAATTTAATAATAGTGGATAACATTATTTTAATAAATATAATTTAATTATTCATGATTTTATATGCAATTGAAGAAAAAATGTGGACATTAGGTAAAGAATATTCTTTACCAACCTTGTAACGTGTCTTTTGCATGTTCTCTTAAATTTCTACCATTTTACACAATATTCATCACATAAAATTATTATATTTTTTATATATGAAAATGAATTATATATATCTTGTAAAATGTATTCTTCATTTCTGGGTTTATACACGATTTTAGTTCCCATAAAAATTCCCACTATAAAGTAACCCTGATTTGAGGGAACGCTCTATATTTTTTGTCTCGTGTTAGGAATCACTCGCATAAATTCTTTATAAACATGAATAAATTCAATGAAATCCTAATTAATTGTAGAAAATATACAATGGACTATTATTTTAATGGGAAAATAATATCATTCTAGACAAAAAATATCCTCTACATATTTCATCAAGCATCATCCATATAGTTACTTTTAAATATTTCTTCTCTAGGTCCTTCTCAAGAATGTTCTACAATTGAATTTAATGATCTAGAAAATTATTTATTTTACAATTACGATAGTTCAAATCAATTTAATTCATACATATTCATGGAATCATTTGGATTTATTCTTTTTAGTCATTGAATCATAATTATTAAACCCAGTTTCTTCATATTGGTTTAATCATTATTTGGATTTATGTATAATTTATTTTATCCTTTAGTTAGTTTTTGAAAATATTAATGGATATGGTATGAAAAATTCTTCTTCCCTTTACAAACCATTAAGAAATATTTGATCATTTTTTGGTATTAAATAAATTTTGGCTAACTAATTGGTAATTTTACATGGATAATATAGATTGAATCGTAGATATTCCTAATTTATATTTTGTACGTCTTGTATGTGTAAATAAAATTATGTCTATAGTTTAAATTTGATAAATTAATGAAAAAATTTATTCCCATAACTAACTATCCTTTATTTTATAAAATATGTGTACATAGGACAAATCCGGAATTTGTAAAATTGTAATGGAAAATGTGATGATTTTACTAATTAAATTCATAACATAAAGAGATCCAGACTTATGAATCTCCTTGATGTAATGTATCAAATGACTCACATTATGAATAATAACATAAATAACATGGATTACCCTCTAAGGGATAATTTTTCAATTTATTTATTTATGTAATAATGGCCTCCAACTTTTAGTTGGATCTTATGGTCCCATAATTTAGAATAAAAACTTCTCTCAATTGATAAGATATTATATATCATTAAATTTAATTACAAAGAGAGAAATATTGGTTTTTTACCACCATGGGGTATAATTTGATCCATGGTGATGAATGACTAAGAATAGAGAGCCCATGGATGTCATAGAATCTATAGAGTTGGATGAATATAATAAATTATTTATCAATAATTATTTTCCATCAACACTCTCTTAAAAAATATATAGGGGTTTATTTCAATCAGGTAAATAATGGATGAATCAATTTAATCTTATGAGTATAGTTTCATAGGTCCTTTATAATATTATTTTATTATTTTCATTAACATTATAAAAAATAAAATACTTATTTAATGGTAAAAAATGAGTTTATGTAGTGAATTTTATATTCAATATGTTGAAAATTATGTAGAAGTTTTCCAAAGTTCCCTCAATGTTGAAATATATAATTGCGATTACTAGTGATATATATGAACTAGAGATAAGAAATAAAAATTGATTTTATCTTTGGGTATCATAATACAAAACTCATTTTGATATTAAAATTCTGAAACCCCTTTTGTAAAAAGTTTAGAAAAAAAATACTTAATATAATCCTAAGGGTTCCATTTTTTTCATGTGATGTAATATGATAAATCATTATAAAATAATTTGATGTGATATGAAGATGCTTACAATTGTTATTGAAGACAAGAATTTCTATATGTGTCCTTAACATTTTTCCTAATGATTCAATTAAAGGTAATATAGACATTGTACACACTAATTACCTAGGACAATAATTTCAAATATAACCAATGAAAACAAACCCCAAGTCCAAGAGAACATGGGTAGTCTTATAATATCACTACTAAAGTGGGGGATCAAGAAGATGATGCATTGAGTGGTATGATTGTTATTCATTCTATAATAATTATTACACTATAAAAATTCTTACTATGAATTCCATCATATCATGAAGGTTTAGTAGACCTATTCAATCAACACCACAAAACATTAAGGATATGTTATCAGTGAAGACTTATAACGGGGTGATAATTGCATCTTAAATTCTAATACCTTTCCCACTTATTATCAGTTTTACTAAAATCAAATAAAAACATGTGATAATCCCTTTAGTTTAATTTTATTATATACTTAGAAATTATTTTCATTCAATATATATCTGAAATCAACTAATGGGGAGGGAAATCACATTATATATCATGAAGTACTCTCTAATTTTATATAATTTTAATAAGGATAATGAATATCCTTTGGAAAATTATTCATAAGAATTGAATTTTTTCATTATGGAGAATAATATCTATATAAAATTATTGAAACAAATGAGAATACCAATATTTCATACATTCCCTTTGTTAATGATCAATGTAATGCATTCTAAAATGAATTATCTTGTATTCTTCCTTATACAAGGGTTGAGCCTCATTTGAACATATACTAACATATCTCCCAATATAAAATGCTATATATAGAATAACCCACAATAAATTTTATTTACTACATAAGTAATTATATGAAAATACATAAATGGTTTTTTTATGTTCGAGTGAATCACTATAGAGTTCTCTTGTTCACTTTTTCACAAAGAAGGATTGGTTGACGCATCTAGGTACTGATTATAATGAAGATAACCTGATCATAATAAAGAGAAATTATCCATATCCATGGACTAATAACTAGTTCTATATTTTATAAAATTATCATTTTTTCATGACAGTTTACCAGATATCAAGATATCATTAGTTATGGATAAATAATGACGATATTTCAATGCCATATTTTGTTCAATTTGGTAGATATATGACTTCATATATATTCCACTTTGACAAAAGGATGCTGCAATGGTATTTAACGACTTAATGAAAAGTTTATTTAGATATTAATTAAAAAAATAGTAATATTTAATGGTTAGATTGTTATATACTGAAAAATAAAGTAGGAATAATAGTATTATTTGAGAATTATTCTAAATACATTGGTAATTGGGAAGTTAGATTGAAAATAAATTAAATTTGAGTTTTGGATAGAGAAGGTATCATTGTCATAGTATATTATCACAAGTAAACAAGTATATATATACCAAATAAAGACTAATGTGATTTATGAATGGTGAAGAATAATATATTTATAGATATCTATAGTTTTCTTTTATTATATATGAGTTATTTGTGGTTTTTAAGAAAAATATCAATATTTTAAACCCCTTTACACAAGCTAGCATGAAATGGGTTGAAGTATGTGTAGACATATTAATGTGAAGGATAATTCATGGATCAAAATAAAATAATATATATTGCACCTGTACTCACAAAACAAACAAGAGAGCTAAGATTTATTGTTTATTATGATTCTAAAATGATGGGTTTGGGACATTTTCTCATACACAATGATATTTGATAGCACACACATAATAATAGTTGAAGGTTCATGTGAAAAAATATTTAACACATGATCTGGAGTTTGATATGATAATATTTTGACTAAATATATCGATTGATTATATTTATAGATAGAAGTGTGATATATATATATATTATCTATAAAAGAATAGTATATATATTCACACAAAAGGAAATTATTATATTCTAATAGATGTTTTTAGAGATAATCATAGATTATGATAGCTCAATACAAAACCATCTGGGGAAGATGAAAAAATTGGAAGATTATCTAAGTTGGAATGGTATAGAAACCTTATATATAATGAGGACAAAAATGTATCCGATATTTATGGGTACGAAAATTATGGGCATATAAATCATGATGGAAATAATAGTATTATAAATATCTCAAATGATTTCTCAGCCATCACTATAAAAGATGATTTAGAAATATTAAAGGAATGGTGTAGAGATATGGATATAGATTCTATGATTGATATAGGGTTAATTTAAGAATTCTCATAGATCAACAATATTCATTCACACAGGGATCACATATATGAATATATATCATTGAGAAAAATATTTTTCATACTATATGAATAAATATATTTTATAACAAGCATCACGATAACTGGCGCATCATCTAGTGAAGGTAGAAAAAAAATCATTTCCAATGGGATGCATAACCACTACCTATACAAATATGTAAATTGGGGAACATAATTAATGATTATTTCAAGGCCTTCTATATAAATCCAAAAGGAACAATTTCATATGTTTTTTGGGGAACCATGTTACAAATAATTCTCAATTCATATCCATTTTAGATGATTCATTACCTTATCACCATTAAAATATATACATTAGTTAAGGGGTATGTATTTATAGAACGAAACATTTAAATGAATTTGATTGATATATGGGACTTAACTAAATGTTATTGAAGATTCTATAACATTTTTTAAACATAGAGTTAACCTTCAATTAAACTTATCACCCCAAGATTTATGGCCAATATGAATGAACTAACAAATAAATTTTGGATATCTTGAGAGCTTACTAAATGTACATTAAGGTAATATAGTACAAATACTTTCCAATAGTTGAGTTATCATACAATAATAGTTTCTTATAATGCATTAAAATGTCCACTCATGAATCCCTCTACTGAAAGAGATGTATAAAACCTTCATTATAATGTCCTTGGATCCAATATCATAAAGATGATTCATACCTTATTACATTATCATAAATACAAGGCATTAAATCCTGAAAGGATTGATTAGCTTTTCAATTTGTGTTGAACCATATACACATTTGGTACCTATTTTATATAGATATATAAAACAAGAATCATAGAAATGGAAGAAAAATTCATCCATTAACTCATTTCAAGAATTCATCTTCTTGACCTTGGGAGCAGAATTAAATTAATAATAAGTTGAAAAGCTCAGTTATGGTTATGAACCATAGAAGATATCATGAATAAATAAAAAAATCAACATGGAATGGTAAATAAATGAACACACATTAAATATAATATACTACATAACTATCATAAGTTGATAAGCCATAATCAATATAGAAAGTTAAATATCTGAAAAAATATATAATTTTGTCAATAAACATGTAATGGAATGCATATATAGATAATATCATTAGGAAAATATCATGGCTAACAATAACTCAATCCTTAATGAATTAAATCCCTAATCATTATTTTTCATGTTTTCATGAGTAAAATAACTCTATAATTATTTGTTTTCACAAGATAGTTTAAAAATATATGATGAAATACTTTTAATAGTATCTTACTACTTTTCCATATAAGACTACTGATGCATCTATGGGGTATATAATTTCAATCCCACCATTCAATGAGTGGTAAATGAATTCTTAATATATCGAATAATTCATTTAAATCATGAACAATTTTCCTTATCAAGAAATATAAATATCTAGTAATGGATATTGACTTATCAATATTTCCCTAGATTATCAAAAAATTAAATGTAAACTCTATATGTTGAAATTTTATATGGTTTAGAAAATAATCATATCTATGGTACAATTAATATGGATATTTATTCGAAACACCATATATAAAAAATATATATGGTTTAAAAAATAATCTTATATATGATACCAAGAATATGAACATTTATTAGAAATTAATTTTACAATGATGTTGAAAGGGTGATTGTTTCAAAGGGAATTTAATAACTACAAAAAATAAATCAGGTAGTTAATATCAATAATTTCATTACTGAAATTTTTTATAAATAATCTAAACTAGGAATAAAGATAAAATAAATACCACATATACCCAGTGGATCAAAATCACAATAAATATTTCATGTATTCTTTAAATAGGAATATGATAAAAATTTCATTTATAGCCTTCTAGATTAAATAAAAAAATTTACATTGAAAATATTTTAAAAAAATTTACACAAAATATTTGGAATATTGATTTCATGTAAAATTACCATTAAAAATTATAAAAGAATATTTAAAACATTGAGTGGTTCTTATGGTTAGAAATTATTTTCAAACATTGTTTAAAGAATAACACATTAAAATTTTTGTTAAAATTCAAATAGGACTTGTTTTAAAAAAAGTATTTCTTTAAGAAAATTTAAAAGTAAAAATTTATAAAAATATATTTAAAAAATAATATATATATAAGGGTTAAAACTGAAACAAACCATGATTGATTTACATATACATTACATTTATTTTTCAGAATACTAAATAATTTAAAAAAATATACACCCAAAGACCATATTACTCTAGTGTATTTGGAAACATGAAACATAATATTCTTATATAGTGAAAGATCATCAACATCTCCCATAAAGATCTCCCCACATTGTTTTCCTACATAAATAATTTCTTTAAATTATGGGGAAAAGAAAACATAAAAAGAGTGAGATCAAATTCATTGTAAGGGTAAAAATGGAGAACCTAAAATAAACAATAAACATAATAATGTAAAAGCAGGATTATAATCCTTTAAATATCATAATATTGTGTAATTAAATAAATCATGGAAGTACAGAAGGCATAGATCATAAATGAACATTAACCATGATAAAACAACACTAAAATAAATAATTGAACTTTGTAAAATAAATAATCTCATAATATGATTTCCATAGTATTCAAGTAATTGTTGCGAGGACCATCATAGTGGACAATGTCTATTCCTGAACCCGGTTTACTTTCCATTCCTTCCATGTATTACTAAATAGGATTTACATGGCGTTCCAAACCTGTATTACTAAACCATATTTACTTTCTATTTATCTAATGTATATATCATGAGATATAAATATTTACCCAAAGCATTAGATGGAGAGATAAGTCCCACCAATCACATAATGAAATCATTCTTACAAGTGTAATAGAAACATAAATCATTAATCAGAGCATAACTCATAAAATTAAATGGGTTTCTTCAACATCATTATATCATAACATAATCTATATAAAATATCATTCCATAAATAATATAACCAAATCATGGTAATAATAAGGATAGACACATAACCCTATTTAAATAGTATTAGCTTAGATGGAAAATAATTTTGATAAAACACTCAAAATTAATTATTGGGGAAAGTATCCTTTATTTTTTTTAAAAAATATTTTATAAAAATTATTCACAATTTTTAAAGAAAATAAATTAGTTGAAAAAAGTGAAATCTTATAGAGAAGGCTTCCTGGAAATATTTTTTTATGAAAATATAAAAATCCATTTATGACGTGTAAGATTAAAAAACATTCTTCTTGTACTCTTGTCAAAAAAGTAAAAAGGTACATCATATGGAAAATGAATGAATGATTTCGTCCAAAAAATATTAATAAAAAATCACCAATTGTTAAAATTGCTATTAAAATATAGAAGAAGAAGATAAATAAGGTGATAAATTTTGGAAAAATGGATCTAGATGATAAATATACCACAGTAAATACATACATAAAACAATCTCAGAAAATTATGAGATTGTAAAATTATTCTTACCATAGGTGCAATTTCTTTTATATGTGTCTGAAAATCCTGAATATTTGGTTTAAACATAACTATAACATCAAAAAAAACCATAATAATATAATTAAATCATATATGATTCACTTATGACATTATATTACACGTTTCTTTATCAATTTCATTTTAATGCATCGTTTTGGGTAACAATTTTTTTATTTATCGTACATATTATGAATTTTTATTGTTGATATTATTAATAGATATCGATTTAATTACATAAAAAATGATACAAATGATTTATATATCATATATATTAAGTATATAAATATATATAATAGATAGATAAATGGAATACACTAATTATTGAGAGTGTATGATGTATGTACGCATGAACATTGTTTACATTTCCTTATTGAATTGAATAGAATCATGTAATTGAATTAAATATATACATAAAAAATCCAATAGCATTATTATTTAATATATTGAATTATTATTTATTAGATATTCTATATAATAATTCTTTAACGGTTAATGCGGGGAATGAATCTCATCGCGTCATTGAGATGGTAAGAACTATGTATGCACGAGTGATAATATAATTCCCATGAATGTAAAATAGTATGGAATTGGATAGTATATTAATTTTAAAAAATAATTATAATGTTATATTCATTATTTATATCCATTATACTCATCAATATATCCATCCAAATTATGTATTGTTGAATAAAAATTACACCTGACATGGAGATGAGAAGTTGAATGTACACACGCATTGTGGTATTGTAAATCACAGGATGGAAAGATGGAGATATAAGTTTATACCATAATTATAATGAAATATCAGCATGTAGAAGATACGAGATTTATTAATTTACTATGGAAGAAACATAAGAATATGATGTAGAAGAATAAAAGAATTTTGAATGCGGTGATAAAACAATTAACTCTTTTTTCAGGTATCTCCTTTTGGCATACACAAAAGGACTCCATAAGATGGATTTATTCCAAAAGGGTGGAATCTAGGATGAAGTGAGGGAAGTTGTGAGAACAATTGGGTTAGGTTTGGATAAGACAAATGTCTTTGGAGGTGTTGTTAAAATAGAAGGAGATGTGAACTTTTATAAGAGAGGGGAGGGGCACCTTTAGAAATTCTTGAAATATAAATTAATTATATATATATTGTTATTTTATAATGCCCCAAAATAAATTTATTTCTAACATTAAATGCATATGGGTAGAAATAATCTCATCCAATAAAATGTAGCCATTTTTTGATTTTATTTTAAACCTTATCATTTTGATTTATCCTTTTTTAATCAATTTAATTTTATTGGCTGTAATAATATTCTAAATAAAAAATGTTAAAAAATAATTAATTATGTGCTGTAAATTGTCTATAATTGGATAATTGAAGAAATTTTAGAACATATAATTTTCAATTTGTAAATTTCAATTATTTTTGTGATTTTTATATAATTTAATAATATGTTATTTTTATAAAATATCAACAGTGTCAATTTTCACACTATTCATTTATCTGACATTAAAATAAATCCACACAGAAGATAAATTCGAAAAAAATATTTAATAAACTACTAACATGTCATAAACACTTATAAAATTTGTGGATCGCATTAATTAGTTCATATGTTATTTATTTCAATATTTTTAAAACCATTTTTTATATTACTATAAAATAAATAATTTCTACATAAATGTTGTGTAATCATTAATGGAAATTATTAAATATTTAAAATTACTAAATAAATTCACACGAGGTAGATAATTTCATTAGTTTTCTAGATACTATTATTTTTTTTAATTTTTTTTCATGTTTATCACTATAGTAAAATTATTATACTTATAAGAATATGTGGGTGACATGTTGTCACCTTCTTTTATTTTAATTATAATTACACCACTTTAATAGGAAAAATTCCATTAAATTAATCAGTTCCAACCCATAAGTGATATTGGACTTCTTTAATTCATACAATATGATTTTTTCAGGTTCTAGCGTAATTTTAATATAAGTATCATAATGGTAGTTACCTTAATTTACAATATTTACCTTTAACTTTGGTAAATAAAAATTACCATAGTTACTATTTATAATATCAAAAAAGCGACATATTAACATAATTTTGACCCAATGATTACAAATATGGAATCCATTTTTCATAATTCAAAACAAAAAATTTGTAGAAATTAATAGAAAATTATTTCCTGTTGTCATAACCAAAAATATGGGTTTTAAGAATAAAAACATATCAAAAGATTATCATGTGTTTAGGTGCAACATAAATGTGAAATTACATACAATGAACAACATTTAATTAATTGATAAAAAATAATCCAATTAAAATTTTATACCAATTAAAAATATAATCTATCTATATAAATAAATTAGAAGAAAAGCATTTTTTAATTAAAATGTTGTATTTTTCACTATTCATCAAAATATATATTTATCAGAAAACTACAAAAATTCCATCCAACATAAATTTTGATGTACCTCATCCAAATATAATATTTATTTTTTCTAATATAATATCAAAATGTTTTAAAAACTATTTAACATTGGTGCACTATCAAAAAATTAAAAAACTATATTTTTAAAAAAATACATATTTTATCTAAAAAATTGAATTTGTTCTTATATCATGTTTTATAAAATACATAAGATGAATTTTCATTTTATATAAAACAGAAAAACATTTATACTATTCATAAAGGATAATTTATATAATATTTTAATTATATATTATTTTTTAGTGAAACTCAGTATTGCAAACAATGCTTGCTATCAAGGAAGGATACTCTTGCGTGTAAGGAAATCCAAGTCAATGTTGTGTTTAGTGAAATATTACATTGTTATTGTGTATAAAATAATCCAAAATAGATATTTTTTTCATTGAAAAATATTTATACTTAGTGTTTCGTGAAATTATTTCTATCAAAGAAAATTGAAATTGAGAGTAACACAGGCCAAGTATAGTGTTGCGTATCTTATAAGCCAATATGGTGGTGCATATTGTGATGGATAATATTTGTGTATCATACCACACAATGCATAAAATAAACTAAAAATAATATAACCCATAAAATATTAGGGTGTCACAAAAACAATTTTTAAAACATTATTAGAAAACATGGTTTTTCAAGAAAAATAATTTTTGACCAAAGAGAGAAAGAAAAGTCTGGTTTTATTAAAATATTTTCTCAATCATTTTAACTACCAAAAAGTAGGGAAATGGTAAAATTTATTTTATAAATCTTGAATAAATAGAGGATAATAAAATAAAATGGGATTATTATTCAATGACTAAATAATTTCCTTTATTGGAAATTCAAGCATAAATAATATAGATTAATACGTGATTGAAAATTAAACCCTTACTTAGATCATATAATTGAAGTGATATTTAAACAATGAATTTTTTATGTGCATCAAATTTAAAAAAAAATTAAATAATTCGATATTCATGATAATATATTCAATATTAAATACATTGAAACTCATAGAAAATCCAATAAAATGAAGAATGAATATAACCTAATTAAAAGAAATTCAGTTATGAAATTCTTTACAAATTGGGAATTTGTTAAATAACATTGGTTGAAAAAAAATATAAATTGAAAAAAAATAATGTTATTTATTAATTTATCATAATATTAATTGTCAATGGAGTTTTATAGAAAATATAAAAATAAATGAGGTGCATAAAATTATAATATTATTCATTGAAAGGGAAATTGAGATAAATCCCCTTACCTCACACATCATTTTGGATAAATGTAATTTAACTTAAGGTTTAATAGGTTAAATAATTTTTTTAATTTATTAGAGAACCATATTAATAATCATAATATCATTTATGACCCTATAATAAAATTTTACAACCCATTTGTTAATAATCATTCATTATTTTCATATTTTCTGGTGTTAATTGCCTTATTTTTACATGCATGTTTTCTCATAAAATATCATGTTATTATGAATATTTTATAGCTAAATAATATCCAAAGTGATAGTAATGTTATTAATTTAATTTTTTAATTGTTATTATTTTTAGAATCATATATAAAATTTTATCGTCAAGAATACGTCACATTTCTCTTTGAAGACAGTTGGATGTACAAACGCATGAGAGAAATTGTCATTTTAATAATGGATAAAAGAATAAGGAATTGGTTGATATATTAATTTAATTAATAAATATAATCATATATATATATATATATAATTAATTCATTAAATGTTTCCTTTTTATAATCCATTTTACGATTAACTAAAAAAAAGAATCACATGACTTCTTAGAGTAGTAGTCTTCCATACACACGGGTGACATTATCATATTTTAAATTGAATTGATTTTATGAATGTTAATTTGATATTAAAATTAAATTTCTATAATAATATTGTAAATATAATATAGGTTTAAAATCTATAATTATATCCTACCTTGAATTTTGGTGATTGAAAATGAATTACTTCTGTTTGTGAGGCGATAGCCTGTAATACACATGATATATAATTTAATTTCTCATTCGATGGAATTAGAGATGGATAAAAATAATTCAATCAGAATAATAAAATATATTTATATGATATATAATTTTATTTATTATATTGGATTTTTATGAAATTAATTAATAATGGGAAAGAAGTGAAAAATTAAAGAACATTTTTAGACACTTACCGTCTATACGATAAACCACTTTTGGATATCCTCTTAATGACATCAGGTATAATATTTTTGGAAGTACAACTGCTCTAGAATGTTCCTAAAGATGTTGTTAAGAATTTTGGATAGTATTTTTTTAAAATCCATAGGGCTTTTTAGGTGAGTATATGGGAAGTGTGTATTTACACACTTATATGTGGTGGAAGGGAACACTCTTGGAAATTACTATGCAAATTCTAAAATAATAACCCATAATGATAATGAAGTTGACATGAAAAAGGATTCATAATTAACTTGAGTATGAATTTTGGATGGTATAGGGTGTATATATATATATCCATATAATAAGAGTTTAACATGTTGGTAGGTCATTTTTTACTCTTATCTTCTAAGTTTAACCCCCAGTAAACCCATTTTTACCATAACCACTAAATTAATTTTTTAGATTTTTACTATTAATTATGGTAAAAAAATAAATTTATCATATTAGATAATATAAATTATTATGATTCATAAAATTAATAACATTTTTCCAAACTCAATTCAAAGAAGTGTAAAAATACATTTTAAATTTATACTTGTAGTCGAGACCCAAAGGTGGGTTTCCATAGTGAAATTTATCAAAAGTATATAATATTTTAATATAAATATTATTTATGAAATTAAGTAAAATAATATAAATTAGATAAATTTTAATAAAAATGAACCAATTTTATTTTAAATCCAATTTATATTACAATTTAACCTTGATTATTATTTAATACATGAGGTAGTTTTTTATAAAAATTAATATTTTTCAGTATTCATTGGAAAATGAAACATTTCAAATAAATCAAAAATATTAACCCTAATGAATTTTTGTTTTATCAAATATAATTTCACAAAATTTTAAACTTTAATTTTAAATTGTATTCTCAATTTGAGACTAAACCACCTTTTATAAAAAATTATTTTTTGAAAAAGATATTAATTTTTATTATAAATGATTCTTATTTTATTTATAATAAATAGATAACCAATGATTTTTTTCATTAGTAATCCTTATAATATTCAAATTTCAGTTAACATTATTCATAACCTCTACTTTGAGAGTAATTTTATAATTTTTTACCATATTATGGTATATTTATTCCCGGGGTTGTGTGTTTTGAATGATATCAAAAGGACAGAATTAAAGGAAATATATTAATTCAGTTTCTTAAGATAAAGGTTGTATATCTTATAAAATATCTAACTAAATTTTCTTATTTTAGATTTATGGGGTTCTAAATTCTACCCACCATAAATAAATTTTTCCCACATAATTTGATCTTTCACACAGAAATTAAGGGTTTGGTATTAGGTAATTCCCTTATAAAAACACTTTCAAAAAAGTGTTAGTAAACTATTTTAATAATAAGAGATTAAGGGTTAATAAACTTTTAAAATTTAATAACACAAAACTCAGTTTCAAATTAATGAATAGTTTCTAGAAAATTAATATATCAACATTGATGACAAATAGTAATAATTATAGATAATGTTAAAGGTAATTTATTATAGGAATGTGAATAATCAATGGAATGTTAAGTACTAAAATTTAAAAATCTGCATCGATTTGAAAGACAATCTCATTCATTAGATAAAAGGTAATAGGATAACAAAAATTCATGATCCTTTTACTGAATTTGAGAAATTATATTACTATATATGGAAACTTGGAAATAAGATAACTTGATAATTTAAATTTCATATGGAAAATTTCATCTTTTGGTTGGGCCTTGATCAACATCCAATTAATTTCGTATTCCATGAAATGTTTACTGAAAAAGAATTTTTTATGTATGAATCACTAAAATACACTTTTATTAGATTATAAGATCTATAATATAGTAAAAAATCATTTCATCAGTCTCTAATTACATTCCAAAAACAATATGGTTTTCACAAGTTATCCCATATAATAAATATAATCCTTCAGAATAAACAGTAACACTACTGGTTCATCAGAAATATTTTTTCCTCAGATAATTTATGTAAAATACTATGAAATATTAAATAAAACAAAACATAACCTATTTTTTTGTGTTAAAATAATATTTTCATTCATTTGTGGGATCAGGTATTGAAGTCTTTACTGGATGAAACAAGATGCCCTTTTTCTAAATCTATATTAATATAAATCCAATAACATTATGAATATTTAACAACCCATAATTAACTCAACATAAAAAATAATATAAACACTAAATGTTACTATTTCCTTAAAGCTTATATCCATACAAGTGTAATAAATTTGGTATGATAATAATTTTTTTACAACATATAATAAAAATCGGTATTTATTGCTATTAATGTCTTATAAAATATCATTCATCTTTTTAGAATCATATAAAATAAAACCTAAGAAGGTGTGTTTATTGAAACTATCATATGATCAATTTTTAACTCATATGCCCATGATGGTTTTCATAAAACTTAAGTTCATGGGGAAATATATGTTTCTAAAAGTTAACATAGTCCTTTGACATTTCATGATTCATAGGTCCAAAATAACATTACAAAAATACTTCTCTAATACAATCCAGTAATCCTATTAAATACATCAATTTTTTTATTTCAAGATAGGTCCTTCCATGTAATATGAGTTAACACTTTAAAGAGGGTATTAACTCATATAATTCCCATGTTCCCCATATTTATAACAATAAACAATAAATAGATCCCTATGATGAAATTTATTTCATTCCATCATACTCTTCATTTACCCAGGATAATTCATTTAATTATTCCTTTTTTCCTACATGTAAAATATTTTTTCATTCCATTGAGACATCATATTTTTATTTAAAGACACTCAATATTTTAACTTAGGTAATTCATTTTCATCATCTATTCAAATCCTTCATAATGGGTTGTAATAAAAACGTTAAATATCTAAACAATGACCCCTGAGAGTTTCAAAACAGGTGTGTTGTAAGTCCCATTTTCATACACTAGGTGAAGATCAGTTAAATACCAATATACTATTTATTATATTTTTTAACTCGAGATACAATATAGAACCATGTACACTCTTAGAATCCATATATATATTTATTTCAAGGAAAAAACACATATTGTTTTCCTTAACTAAACAATATGATATTATTATGTACATATCATCAATGTGTATCATTAGATTATGTTAAATAATCATTTTTACCTTAATATTTTTCCTCAGGTTACAAATAAACTTCATTTTGTACCAATTATAATGACCCAAAAATATTAACATGGATTTAGTACCGACTTTATCACATATACATAGATTGAAGGGGGAAAATACTAAAGGACCAATCAATTTTATAGTTATGGAACACACAATACATATATTATTCACCTATTAAATAGGTATATAAAATAAAAAATAATAGAAATTGATTTTTTTCCTTGATCTCATTCTAATTAGTTCTATTCATATTCTTGTGAGATGAATAAAAATAATGGTGAGATCAAATGTTCAGTATGGGGTATGTATAATGGAAGCAATCATGAATCGATATTCATAATATAATAGAAAAGGTATTTAACTAAATAAACATTACATTTAATAGAAAAAATTATTATAATAACTAGAAAAGGTTTAATTAACATGTAAAGTTAAATAATTGAAAACCTATTTTATTTGACCAATAAACATATATAGAAATGCTTTCAAAGATAATATCATTGGAAAACTTTCATGATTAGTAATAAATGAATTTATAATAAAGGATATACTTTTTAGTTTGATCTAATTTCATTAAAAACAATATAAATATTACTTTATGAACTTTTACAATATAGTATATGACAATAGGTACAATCCAGTTCAATGCAATCTTATTGATTTTCATCATTAGACTGGTGAAGTATATTGTGGCTATATAATTCCATTCCCAAACCCTAAATTCTAATCCAAATCATTCATTATATATCGAATAATTGTTTTAATTGATGAAAAATTTTCTATATCATCAAATATATGTATTGGTTAATGGATATAAATTTGTCAATATATTCTCAAATGAACAAATAACATTCATAATATTCACTATATATAAAAATGGTATATGGGTAAGGATATAAAAATATCAATGATATAATGAATAAGGATATTTAATAGAGAATAATTATGTTAAAATGATGTATGGTTTAAGAAATAATCATTTACATACGAAAATGAATATAGATATTTAATGGAAATGAAGTTTACAATGACCACAGAAGAGTGCATATTTCAAAGAAAAGTGAATGACTACAAAAAAAATTAATCATGAAGTGAATGTCAATAATTAATTTTGTCAAATTAATCATAAACCTTAATAGTTACTGAAAATCATATTAAAAATATAACATATCCCCATTGGATAATATGTAAAATAAAATTTTGACATCATTGATGAATCAAAATTACCTAAGAATGTCATTAAAGACATTCATTTGGAAAATAACATATTTACATTGGAAATCACTTTACAATTGATGAAAAAAAATTCTATAATTATATTTCATTGAAAATAAACTTTTAAATTAATAATGGATGATTTAAAACATTAAGAATTAAAGCTATCAAGAAATTATGTTCATGTCATACAAGTTAAAAGAAGGATTAAATTAACTATTTTAGTAAAAACAATGGGACTTGTTTTGGAAATGAGATACAGATTATATTCAAAACATACTATAGAAATTACTAATAAATCAAAATTAATTTTATATATCATTTTAAAAATAATTAAAAATAGTTTTTAGTCATTTTTAAGAAAAAATGGTTTTGGAAGAAATACAATTTTCAATTGAAAATAAAAATTATAGTTGGATTTATTGAATCATTTACTCAATCATTTTAAGTACCAATGATTGTAAAAATGTAACTATTATTTGATTAAATAATGAATAAAAAGATGAAAGTAAAATTAAATGTGTTTATTATCCAATTATTATGTAATTTCCATCAATTTAAATTCAATTGTAAACACAGTAAAAAATTATATTCTATAGTAAACCAATATAACAATAATAACATAAAAGTGTGAATTAATCAAGGAATCGATTAAGTGTATCAAATGTAAATAAAAATAAAATTAGGGGATATTGCAAAAAAATTGATAAATTTTTTATACACATATAATTATATAATATTAAAGATAGTGAATAATTAATATAACATAAGGAAAAGAAATTTGACTTATAGGGTTTTTTACAAGTTGTAAATTTCCATTAAAATCCCCTTGGATGAAATAATTAAAATTATATAAAAAAATACCATGATTTATTAATGAATTGGAATATTACATGTTAAATGAGAGATATATAATTAACATAAAACTAATTTTTTTCATTACGTTACGATATCCCATAATGAATAGAATTTGAGATGAAGTCCATTTCCTTATGCTTCATTTTGCTTGAACATCATTTGACCTCATATAAAAAGACTTAAATATAATTATTAGTTTATTAAAAAATCATATTAATATTTATAATATCATATATGATTCTATAATAACTTTTACCCACACATTTTATTAATAATATTATATTATTTTTATTATTTCTTGTGTTAGTTACATTGATTTATCATGCATGTTTTATCATGAATGATTCAATTATTACACATTGTATATAGATATATAACGTATAGAAAGATATAAACGAGATATGTATCATTTTTTAGAAACATTAATAAATATATTATTGATTTTTTGAGATGGAGAATGGATCTCGTCACTTCAGCGAGATGGTAGGTCATATGATTGTAGGAATGACGTTATCATTTACTTAATGGGTGAATGGGTAAATTATTGGGTTATATATTAATATTATTTAATCAATATAATTTCATATATATCACATTTATTCATTTAATGTATATTTATTATATTCAAATTATATTTTTAGTGAAGAGTTAATCATATCACTTTGGGAGGTGGTGGTCTATCGTACCTACGAGGGACATTATTGTATTTTAAAAGGAAGATAAATTAAGAATGAATACATAATATTAAAATTAGATATGTATAATATTATGAGAAATATAATATAAATTTGTTAAATATGTCATTATATGTATCCTTGAACGGATGTGAAGGAAAACTAATAACATCAGTCCATGAGGAAATAATCTATTGTACGAACAATTAATGATTTCATTTACCATTTAATTAAAGTGGAGGTGTATAAATATTGTTACATAAGCATAATAACATATAATTATATAGGATATAATTGTGTTATAATATTGTACCTTTTAATATATAATTTGATTATAAAAAATAATAAGTAAAAAACATCATCGATAGGATAATTAAATTTTTCAAGAAAAGCATTAGTTTTTATCTCCTCTTATGTACCCTATGGTTTCTATTTTGGAAATCACATATGATATAAAATGTGTCTAAGGATGTTGGGAATGAAATTTTTTCTATTTGGATGATCCAAATGGCTTGGGATGTGTGGATAGGTGAAGCGAGGTAGTTCCCTTTTTCTGTGGGGAAATGGAACATTCTTGGAAATTACACGGAACTTTTCCAAAAGAATCTAATATGATGTAGTAATGAACATGAAAAATGTATCAAAATTACATTATATCCAATTATAGGATAGTATAAAGTGAATAAATGACCATACAATAGGAAATTTACTTGTTTGTACGTCATTATGAACCATTCACTTCTTAGTTTAACCACCAGTAAATCTATTTTTACTGTAATGACAGTAATTAATTTTTTTCCCATTTTCAATTTTCATTATTGTAAAAATTTAAAATGAACATGCTAGATAATATAAAATATTCTATTTCCATAAATTTAATCCATGAATCCAAATTCAATTCATATAAGTGTGGGAATGAAATTTAATATTTTAACCACAGATGCGATGAAAAATTCGGTTTTCAATGTGAAATTTTACAAAATAATTGAGTGTTTTATTATAAAAATTAAATGTTAAATTGATTAAAATTAGATAAATTAGATAAATTTTAATATAATTGAACTATTTTTATTTTTCCCCAATTTTATATATAATTTATCCCTATAATTTGTTTTAACTAAAAATAAGTGTTCAATAAAAATTAGTATGTTTTCACACTTTATTTAAAATCTAATAATTTCATAAAAACAAAAAAAAATATAATTATATAACATAATTTTATAATTTAAATTTTATAAAATTATAAAAAATAATAATTTATGACTACAAATAGAGACCAAACTATTTTTAAAAAAAACATCAATCGTTTAGTTAACATTTTTTTCTTTTACATGATTCTTATTTTATTTATAATCAATAGATATGAAATGAATTCTATATTAAATTTTAAAAGAATAGATTTTTCATATATTTTTTACTATTTATACCCAGGAATTTAATTTTTAGGTTATAATATAAAAAAATATTATAGTTCATTTAGAATTTGGGTTGCATGTTCAATAAGTTGTTGATGAGATTAAATATAATGAAATAAATTTTGACGGTTTTTTAATCTCATTATAGTATTCAGGGTATTCTATCGAATATGATGTTTCTATTTTTAAATTATGGGGTTTTAAATGATTTTTGGGAGGAATTTGATGAATTTATCTTTATAGGACATGCGATAGTTGATGAAATAATAGAAATTGTCAGGGAAAACAAGAAGCACACTATGATGGATAAAAATCGAAAGAAGAGTTTCATGGAAATAAATTGATGAGAATTGACATAAACAGTTTTTGAATGAGTTTTCTTTTACATAACCCCACGGAATAGAGTCATTAGATTTGAGTAATAGGGGAAGCAATTTCCATAACACATCGACACCTATGATATTCTTGATCATCTCAGAACAGAACCTACTAATAAGCACTCCCACCAAACCTATATAAAGTATATGAGGTGTTCTATGTATAACTATTGATTAAGTAAATTCTTGATACCTCATACATATTGAATCTATATGTTTTATGTTTAGAGGATGATATCTATATTAATAAGTATCCAGTGAATATCTTGGGCTGCATAGACAAAGACTTTATCCATAGTACAAATCACTTTGTGAAGGTAAATCGGTGAAATAATATTTATGAAGAGGAGACATTGAATCCTGAATAGATAATGAAATATAAGAACCCAAATCTTTCTCCCTTTATTATTAATGAAATTTTTTAGTGTAAAATTTCATAGATGGGGTCAAATGAAATCACTATGAATTGATATTTTAAAATTTCCATTAAAAATATATTTGTGTGTCACATAATGTAATATAAATTATAAGAACTAATTTCAACATATCATTATTTCATAAAAAATATAATAATAACATTTTTATAATGTTATAACTTGTCATGTTGTAATACTATAGATATATTTCATTCTATAAAATGAATTTTCTTAAAAAATTATTATTGTATTTTATGAAAATATAAATAATTTTGTATCAATAATATTATTTAAATAGAATAAATTTTAATTCATTTTTAGATTCCAAGATTGATAATGATATTTGGATAAATATTTGGGATATTTATAATGTAGTTGATTTTTAGGGTTAATATTGAAAAGAACTATTTTTACCAAAATTGAAATTTTTTATTGATATTATAATAAGATAATATTGACATGGAAAAATATAAAAATTGGTAGTGTATTAAAGAAAAAAAATTATCCATCCCAAAATAATACGTTGAAGTTATAAATCATTTTCTTTTAATTTGTTTGAATTGATTAACAATTTATCCTAATAAAAAACACTTTCAATATTTCCTTTGAATTAATTATCATTTTGGATTTTTTTTGGTTTTTAATAAAATAATTTTTTTTAATTAACCAATTTTTATATTGAAAACAAAATACATTTATAATTCTATCATACACTAAAACATCAAGCTTGAAATAAAAATTGTTTTTATGAAATGGTTTACATGGATTATGTGTGGTAATACTAAACATAATTTTTATAAATAATATAAATTTTATTTAATTAAATAATTATCATATTTCAAATAATCATGTTAACATCTTCAATTAATTTCAATTTTAATCTACAAATTTAAAATTAGTTATTGAGGGTGAATGGGGATTTATCATAATAAGGGAAGATTATGGTAAAAGTTGTTTAACATATTAATGATGTTTAAAACATGTTAAAATTTTTATTTTTCAAGATATTATTGGGATTTGATACCTAATCCATTTCATCAAACCATTATTGTAAATTTCTGCTATCTATTTCCTTTAATAATGCAATGGAATTATTTATATGTAAATTTATTTTACAAAATTATCACATTCATTAAATATAAATAAATCTATAATCATCCCCATTTTCCACTAATTTAAAATATTTTTCTCATAATAACTATTCCATATAATTTAAAAAAACCCAACACATTCCCTTTAATAATTCATCTTAGAAAAAAGACATGATAATAATACTTTGGGACTTACCTAAGGGATAATGTCCAAGGCAGTGGTAAAACACTCAAACCAACTTTTCAAAATTTGTTGTTTATATTAACCCTTAATTCACCATCTATACATGATTTGATGATGACACATAAATTTTTACAATAATTAAGATTCATTATACTATTGTAACACCTAGTTTACACATTTCTAAAAAATCAGAGAAAAAAATTTAAATGTCAACATGTGTATTTGTAGAATACTATCTACATGATTAATGTGTTTAAATTTCCATCACCAACATAAATGGAATATTAAAAACGATTACTTAATTAAATAGTATAATATTTATTATTTTATTATAATTAATATAATATAATTATTAATTTTAATACCCCCTCTCGTTTCATGGGAAATAAAAATGTCATCCTTCTATATTCGTAGACTACCGCAGTCACGAAATAAAACATTTTGTCTTCTATTAACAACTAAAATGAATAAAATTAAAATTTTAGGTATGTTAAATTAATATTTTTTAAACCATTAATATTAAAATAGAATAATATTATCAATTACATAAGTGTGATTAATAGAAAACAATCATAATATCTTTAACCACATTAAATGGGCTTATCAAGGATCACTTCATAATATGGGTCTATATGGGATAACCTTTGAGACATAATTATTTCATTAAAATCAAATAATAAATTAAATAAAAATTAAAAGATTTAAAAATTACTGAGATAATGATGTTATTTTAGAATGTTGTTTTCCATTTTCAACAAATTGGAACTAGTTTAGAGAAATTAGCTGAACAACACAGAATAAATGAAGAAAGAGGAAACTGTATTATTAATAATTAATAAAATAAACTAAATTAATGTAGAAAATTAGATATAGAGGAATAATTTTATTCATTAGGTATTTAATGAGTATAATTTATTTATTCTAAATTTATATGAATGTATAAAATGAATTTGTACATGTGGTTTGCGATCTTCAATACCAATATCATTACTTTTCTGTTGTACGTTCTCTGCAGTTTTTTCATTTTTTAAGAATATTCTTCTCACTATTTTTTATTGTATAAATTTACCAATAATACATTACTAGCTAAATATAACTTTCATTTATACGGTTATACATGTTTTTTCACCCTTCCAAATTCCAATTTTAATGTAAAATCGGTTTAAGAAAACTATTATTATTTCTATTCTTGTATCAAGATTCAAAACCATAAAATGTTGTTTGAAAAATAATTTGTTTATAAAGAACATAATTATTTTATTGATAATACTCTTGGTTTTATTCTGGATTTTATTTAATAAATAACCTCATTATTTCCTTAAAAATGTCCTTTAAAACTTTTATAATTCCACCCTTAAGTAGTTATTTTTTATTCATTTTTCTTTAGATACTTATGGAAAATTTTATTTGTTGGAACTCCCTGTTTTGGAAATATGTCAGTTTAGAAATATAAAAAAATATTTAATTAATCCTTAATTTTGGAATCTTTATGATTTATTATTCGATTATTCATTGAATTGGAACTAATAAACTGAGTTACTTATCTTGGGTTTGATCATTCTAATAATTTAGGTATTGTCTATTTTCCACATGTGGAAAGAATATGTATGAATTTCACTTTGTTAAAATTTATTCGAGTATTATGTATATTTCTAATGCATGTGTAATTCATTATATTTCACGTGATTCAATGTATTATTTTTTAGAGTGAAACTAATCCACTACAGGACCATGTCTAGTTTTTGATGAGGGTTTTGGGAGTGACCCTTTAATTATGATTGTGATGTTAGGTTTTATATTCTCACTACATATTTCTTTATTTGATGATATTATAATTTAATTTCCTTATTCCATTTCAATAGGTTAATTATAATTTACATTATGATAGCATGTCATGCCTCTTGAATCTCATTTAAAGATTTATTTCCATGTTTACCCCAAAACTAGGATTTTTAGATCACTCTTTTCCTTATATATTTTTTCTAGAGTATCGTTTAATATTTTTATGATTGGTGAGAATTAGGAGAACTTTTTTGTGTTTTAAATAATTATTTTTTAAAATTTATTTTATATTGTTTTCCCCACTCACCCAAAGACACTATACCTCTAGATCCTTATTTTTTATTTGTTGGAAATAGATGAAAAAGTTAATAAAATGTAACATTATTATGTCTTAGGTTTCTATAATCCCTATTTGGTAACAAAGATAATGTGTTCACACCACATTAATGTGTATCTATTTATAATATAATTAATCATGTTTTATTCTCTAAAAATGGAATCCAGGTCAAAGATAACCAAACAATATCTTTAGAGAACTAGGCACAATCCTCAAATCCAACAAACTATCCAACCCCATGTTCTTATATATAAGGATATAATAATCAATAGTGGGTTCAATTTATGATATATATGAAATTTAATATGAAAAATATATTAAACATATATTCTCTGACACATTACTCAAATAAAAAATTTATTCCAAGGATTGTATAAAAGGGTTTGTATTCATATGTATGATATAATGAAAAGTTCTACCTAGTTTAAGTAATTGAAAACATATATATATAATAAACATTATTCATATTCTATAAAAATTTATAAACATGTATAATATAAATAAAAAAATAAAAAAATATTATATATAAACTGAAAAATATGAATTTTAATATTTAACATACTCATTATTAACATTTTGTAACCAATTATATAAGTATGAATAATATTCTGAAATAAATAATTAAATAAAAATTCACATTAATATTGGAAAATTATTATAAATTTTCATTTTCGACATAGGATTTTGAAACCAATTTTTTAAATCATGATACTAATCATTCAAGAGTAACATTAAACTATAGCCTAATTCATAAAATAAATTGGCTAATGATTTCAAGATTACAAGGAATTCAATTTAATTTGGTCAAAGTAAATAGTCTTTTATACTATGATAAATTAACATTCTATAAACAATAAAAATTTATTAAAATATTACCACTAGCTCTTTATTATTAATAAAAACTCTATAATAATTTTTTTATTCTTAAACCAATTATCCATAATGACTGTATAGTAAAATAATTTTATAAAAAACTATTTTGAATTATATAAATAAAGAAGATATCTAATTCTATTACATGGAAACATTTTATAAATGACTATAAACACAAATTATCTATTATCATATACAATTGGTATAGATTATGTTAATTATATAACCAATAGTATATATTTCACTCATAATTATGTTAAAATACTAATATAAAATCAATTGTTTCTCTAAAAATAATGTTATCACATAACATAATATTGATTGGGGAGAACATATTATAGTTTTTTAAAATGTGATATTATTTTATAATTAAATTATATGAATTATTTGTCTTAGTAACCAGGGTCAGATTAGGTTTATGTATTCAACATATGAACAAAGGTTATGGAAAAAAACCAATATTTAATCCAAATATATCCTCGATAGAATCAATATAGAATTGAAATGAGGAATATAAATAATGAATACCTATATTGATGTTTAATAAATCTATTAATATTAATTTTACAAATGATAGAGTCCACCATAGTAGAAAAATAAATCCTCATTCCTCTGAGGGTATTAAACAAGATGTAGGATTTAATAATTTTTTTTCTGAATATATAAACACTAATGGGTTCTAGAACCATTACATAGTGATAAATAGAATTTTAGAAGGAAAATAGTATATAGAGTGATTTATAAAATTATTTGTCCAAAACATATGGTTTCACATCCATTTATGTATCCATCCTTGATATGTTTCTTTTAATGAAATACATCAACCCTATTCAATGTATCAGCATTTTTTAATTCTCAATAGAATTATTTATTTAATTTCGTAAATGAACAAAATCCAAATAATCCATTCACAATAAATTATAATTGATTAACCAACATGGTAAAATATATTAACCTAATGTCATACATATGTGGAAAATTAGTCCACATAGCCTATGATGTGACAAATGCATTCAAATAGCCTAGATTTTGCACTATAATTTATTATATAAGATGAATTTTATGCCTATGTTTTAGTAAAAAATTATTTTTTAGTATTAATGGGGTCTCCCTATGATAATAGTAATCTGAAATTGATGTAATCATTTCACTTAAATTTTACTCAATTAGTTCATGTTTTCATGTATTTTGAGTTTATTTAAGTGTTAAAGGAATTTTTTATGAGAAAAAAAGTATAATGAGAAGGTAAAGGTGTGTTAAGATGATAAATTGTACCATGTTTTATTAAACCAGGTACCTAGTGTCAACCCAATGGGTTTAGGGTGATTAATCCCTCCACCCATATCCTAGTTTACCTAAAATGGGCACTTGGTGAAATACAAAAGACAATTAACATGTTAAGAATTCATATATTTCAACCAAAATAATTATTCCATTAAATTCCATTTTTTAATAGATTTATATTCAATTTTGAATTTTGAATTCAGGTATGGTTCTCTCAATTCAGCTACATCACTCTCACACATAACCATTTCACTTCATTTCAAAATTTTCTCAAAAATTATACAGATGGTCTTATTCCACGAGGGACTAATATAAAAGAATCATCTAATATTTTATAATCCATATTTTCTCATTGAATTTGGAAGTATCCAAATATTTTCTAAATATGTGGATTTTAAATAATTTTCTTCCTTTAGTTTTATTCTATTCTAGATTATTATGGATGTTAGTTTAAATATATCAATGTTATCTCATTTATTTATCTTTTTCAAATACATATCATATGTCCATATGGTTTTCATAATCATCATATATTTTTATTAATAATCAATTTTGAGGGAAAAGTGGGATACCATAAAGTACAATATTATCTTCCCAGGGACATCATAAGAGTAATCTATAATTAAATTTTTTAGTGAACCCCATCTTTATCTAATTATCATAATTGTTTAGGCTAGGAATGGTATAGGGATTGGGGAATTCAATTAAATTAAGTGATATTCATTTATTGAATCTTTTAAAAATTGGATTTATAATATTTTATTGTCTAATTTTATTATTTTATTTGAATACACATATTCTCATTCCATGTAAAGACCCGGAATTTCCATTTATTTATTTTTAAAATAAATTGGAATTTTACAAGCCCACAAAAATTTACGGCGCATGATTCCGAGGCCCGGAGTGCCCGGAATAAATTTCAGAACATTTGTTCAGGTACATTCTGCAAACATGCGACTGGGTTTTTGTCCAACATTTTAAATAGTTCTTGGAATTGAAATCTAAGGGCACCGGTGCCGGTTTTCAGTTAATTATACATTCTCTTTTAGGTCAGCTGGTAGAGGGTGAAAGATAATTTTTGGGTTTTTCATTGAAATAATAAAATAAAATAAATTGCAGTTTTATTTTATTTTGTCGTAACCACCCTCCATGTGGATGTTGATAAGTGGGGACTACCAGACCTCAATGTCCCAAGAGTGGTTATGGTGGTGGGGTTTACTTGAGGTATAATCCTCTTCAAATCCCTTATTAATGTGAAGGATCCTCTTGATCTTCCTCCACATTAATTATGCCGACCCTCCTTAATTAATTCTACCAACCCTTGGTATCCTCCAATTTGAATTTTATTCCAATGCAACCCATTTATTGTTGCTAATTAATTAAGCTAACTTGATTTCCAACAACATAAATAGATAAACATATTTTATTTTGTTGGATATTATTTTGTTAGAAAAATGTCAGGAAATGAGGATTGGGAGAACTCGATAGAAAGATCTCCAATGAAGAATGCTCTACCAAAGAAGAATACTCCGCCAAAGAAGAATACTGACCTCCTTCAACATTCTTCCTCGAGACTTCTTCTGACATGGGGCATCTTTATCTATGTAGAATTGAAGACCGTACTACCTTCCTACGACAATGTCATCAAGTGAATGAGGATGGGGTTTTATTTGCGTGATAATACGTTTCCCATATTCTTACCTTCGTTTCTTTTGCTGTTTGGGAATGAAACGTTGTGGGGTGTTGTTACTTGACATTCTTATTTCTTTAGGATCCATATGCTACCACCATAATGTGGAGGGTATGGGACAAACCAATATAGCCCGACCCATCTGCAAATCTTGTGGTGTTCTTCGTGAAGATGGAGGACAAAAACCAACCACGTAGGGGCATGAGAACTGTGGCCGGAACCACCGTCAGCCGCGATGAAGACAATGACGCAATGGTGCCACCGCATGGCCACCACCACTATATGCAGCTCTGCACCACCCCGCAGATGAGGTGTCGCCCCACTACCAGATAGCAGGCCCACTATCAGACCGACCCGCGTGGCTGGAGCACTGCCCCATGGCCAGACTATTGGCCTGCAGCCGGGAAGCCAGACCGCGGTCGGCCCGCAATCCCATGGTCGGACCGCCCCTACAGATGGACCACCAGGTGGCCAGACATCCGATCTGCGGCCGGACCACCTCCCGCCGCACGGCCGGACCGCCACCCCGCAGCTGGTCTGCCTCCCCACAGCCGGACTGCCACCCCGCAGCCGGACCGCAACCCCGTGGCCAGACCGCCACCACGCAGCTGGACCTCCACCCCACTGGCGGACCGCCGCATCGTAGTCTCGGTTTCGCCTTGCCCGAGCCACCCCGGGCCGAGCCTAGCCGCCCCATGCCCTCGTGAAACCCCTCAGTCTAGCCACCCTCATGACACTCTCCGTAGGGCCCTCGTGGCATGCTAGGCCAGACCTAGCAGGTCGGGGCGAACCTAACGGGCCTGGCCACACAGTGGGCCGGGAAGAGTCAGGTTGGGTTGGGACGATTCAGTCTTCCTGGGTTGGATCGGACCCTGGCCCGCTACAACCCATGTACCTTCTTTTGTCCATAACATCGACATTGAACGTCTGTTTGAAGAACCATTAATGGCATTAAGAACCTTAGAGTGAGTTGGTCCCTTTGAGTGATACCCCACTCTAATTTGGATTAAGATGGGGAACTTTGAGGATGGATCGAGCACAAATCCAAACGGGACCTTGGGACTAAAAGGCTAATAACTCATAGATTGGTTGTCCGATTTTCACGCTGTCTATTATGTCAAGATCCCTATAACGCGGAAGACCTTTGAGATTCTTCTTAGTGGGACTTCGTGGTAGTTTGAGTATCAACTAGTGTCTTGTGGAGCAGATCCCCTCAGAGACGAGGGAGCATTGTGTAGAGACATAGTGGCTATCTAAGACATGACGAATGCTGACCATTTCAACTCGGAGTGACCTGAGAGGTATAGGGGGAGCAACGTGGTGAAGCATAAGACTCATGGTAGGGAGCAACTTGGTGATGCGGCAGACCCTCTATACTCTACAGGAGGATTACCTTAGCCAGCCATGAGGGGAAGCACCTCTGTGTAACGTGACAGACCCATAGCGGGGAGTGCCTCTGTGTGACGTGTCAGACACATGGTACTTGACATGAGGAGTACCTCAGCCGTCCAAGGATAGTGGGAATCACCTATTTGTGATACAGAAATTCCATTGTACTCGATAGAGGAGGAGTTCTCTAGTAGTCGAGGTGTTCGACATTGTGAATGGGAATCTTCTTGATACTACCCCTAGAATAAATGCTGGTGTGAGCTGAGTCAGTACCTTTATCTTTTTACTCATTATTAAGATGGATTACTTAATAACTTAGATATATGTATGTTCATATACCTATGAAAGGTTATATGGTGATTTCATACTTTGTGGTCTATCCTTGGTGGATTTAGTGATCCCTTTAGGGTCTTAGAGACCCTACTCAGTATCGTTATACTCAGCCATGCCCGGGCTATGCCCTCACCTTGTTGTGTTAGATTCAGATGAAGAATATCGTTGACTGAGGATGAGGGTACCAGGACTGGATTGTGCTCAGAGGCGGACCATACGGAGTGTCGGTTCGCAGTGGAGACTGGTGGAAATGGAGTTCTGAGGAAGCGATATGTACCTACCCTTCAGGTAGTAACCTTAAAGTACAATCTAGTAGTTGTCTTTCACTTTCATCAGTTGTATTGAATTTCTATTGTACTTATACATTCTAGTTGGGCTTGTATACTGTCCCTTTTTTACATAATGTACTCACTTGTTCACTATACAGTTGGCTTGCGTTTGTATCTTCCTTTGTGTTTGGTTGTGTCTGTTTAAAGGATACAAAGGAAATGATTTCCTAGTTTTATTGATTATGATTTTGGTGCTAGTCGCCAGCCCCTATCCTATTGATCGTGGGATTTCGGTAGTCATGGTACTTGCCCTGGGGGACGGGTCGTGACAAATTGGTATCAGAGAAGTCGGTTCTATGGCAGAACTGGAACTCTAATATTTTCTGTGAAGTAATAGAGTTAATGGTAATGAGTGTGGTTTTTAGTTTTGGGAGTCCATTGTTGATGCAGCGGCTGACATCTCCATACACCAGGACCCTGACTTCTAATTTCCGACTCAGTGCACGAAAACACAGATTGCCTGTGAGTTTTCAAAATTTTCATTGTGATATTTTTAGTTAGCTCACTAGGTATAGCTTTCAACTCACCGGGTAAAACATTTTGACTATGGAATAACTATTTATTTTTTGGATGCCTCCATGATGACAGCCTCCTAGATTTCTGATATTGCTATGCACTGATAGCACATCGAGGGACGAGGCCTCGATGCAGGGACCTTTTCCAGTAGAGGCACTAGTGGAGGCACCAGCTGTACAACTTTCCATTGGGCCACCGATGCCACCAGCCCCAGCAACAGATAGTGAAAACCACATGAGAACATTTCACGAGTTCCAGTGCTAGTGGCCACCTATGTTCAGGGGAGAGATGGACCCATAGGTGTCTGAGGATTGGCAGTAGGCTTTGGTGAGTGTTTTCTGATTGGTAGGGACACAAGTTGATCTCATGGGGATTCTTGCTGCCAACCTTCTACATGAAGCACTGGGCAGACGGTGTAGCTTCAAGATCTAGGTTCAAGACAAGGTGACACTTCTCTTGGAAAACTTGGAGTGCATGTTTCTGGCAGTGTTCGTTCCAAAGACTCTTCGTGCAGTGCACATTCAAGAGTTACTTCATTTGAATTAGGGTAGTATTCTTATGGATCAGTACTCAGTGAGTTTCACTGACCTTTCACACTACTCCATTGATATGGTGCGGGACCCATTCTTATGGGCCTAGACCTTTGATCATGGAATCTAGTAGGAGATCAGGGCTTTGCTGATCTCACTCAGTATCCCGATTCAGGAGGGGGTGATAGAGAGATACCTCTTCGTGGAGATTTTCCTTTCTAAGCAGTCACCAGTAGCGGGACCCAATACCAGACATCAGGTAGTGGAGTCTTATGTATTTTGTAGTAGAAAGTCATCACAGAGGTACAAGAGGACCATACATAAAGGTGGACGACCGCATGACTCAGGGTCGGTTGTGCGGAGCACCCGAGACATAGCCAGTCATGCCAGGAGTGAGAAGAGTTTCAGATGTGGCAGGCCGGGTCACATGGCTCTTGATTGTCTGACCCACCATATAGATTATACACAGATGGTCGAAGGACTGCCCAAGTAGATACAGATATTTGAACGAGGAGGTCCGCAAGGAGCAGGCAGATGTGGTAGAGGAGCTGGCCGAACAAATGGCATTGGGCGATTATTCGAGATGTTATCGCAACCACCACCTGGATGTGCACCCCGACCGTATAGAGCATTTCGACAGGGGCGAGCTCAACTTTAGTTAGCTGAGTCCTATGATCATGGAGCTCTGGAGATGATATGAGGTACCATTTGTATCTATTCCACCTCAGTTGTAGTACTTATCGACACAGGTTCCATTCATTCTTCTATTTCCACTAACCTCATTCGGAGCTCAGATATTCCGATGAAGTAGTTGGCTGGATAATTATGGCTAGAGGCTACTACGAGAGTGTATTCGACGATTATGAATTGGTGCTAGTAGTGTGAGCTTATTCATGTAGGTGAGTGCTTCGACTAGGATCACCTAGTATTGGCATCGAGGCCTTACGACGTCATATTGGGTATGGATTTGTTATCTACAGTCCATTCTCATATTGACTGTATTAGGAACAAGGTGTGGTGTGTCCACATGGATGGTATTAGGTTTACCTTCCCCTACAAGAAGTGAGTCTATGCAGAGAATTATGGACTTACCTAGATGAGAGTAAATTGTATAACTCATCAGTTGGCTTGTCTTACCCTCAGATCTATTGATGTGGAGAGTCGGATCTATCCTGTAGTGGTTGACTAGTATGAGGATATTTTCCCTGATGATGTCCCGGATCTACCTCGTCGCATTGAGGTGCAATTTTACATTTACATGTACCCTGGGACGACACATATATCTAAACCAGCATATCGGATGTCTCCAGTGGTGCTTTGTGAGTTGCAGGTACAGCTGGAGGACATACATGGGAAGGGGTTCATCTGGTCCAGTGTTTCTCTATGGGAAGCCCTGATTCTATTATCCAAGATGGAAGATAGGAGCATGAGGCTTTGTGTTGACTATCGATTCCTATACCATGTGATAGTGAATAACAAGTACCCACTTCCTATGATTGAATTCCACTTTGATCAGCTGAAGGAAGCATGGTGGTTCTTGATGATTGACCTCAGATTAGACTGTCACCAGCATAGAGTGCAAGACGAGGATGTGCAGAAGACGGCCTTTAGATGTCGGTATGGCCTTTATGAGTTCTGGGTTATGCCATTCGGTATGACCAAAGTTCCATAATATTTAATGGGGCTCATTAACAGGATATTTCAGCCATACCATGATTACTTTGTAGTGGTCTTCATCGATGACATTCTGATCTACTCAGGTACTAAGGAGGAGCATGCCTATCACTTGTAGGTAGTACTGGAAAAAATCCTAGAGCACCATGTTTATATTAAGATCTCGGTGTGATAGTTTTGGATCCTAAAGGATCACTTTCTAGGACCTGTTATATCGGAAGCTGGATTTGTAGTGAATCCAGTGAATATGGAGGCATTACATTCTTGGGAGCCACCTAGGAGAGTGAAGGAGGGACAAAGTTTCCTGGGTTTGGATGGATATTACCGGAGATTTGTGCTAGACTTCTCCAGAGTTGCAGCACCAATATATGACTTGATGAAGAAAGGAAACCCCTTTGTCTGGTCGGAGAGATGCCAACAGAGTTTTCAGGAGCTGTGTTAGAGGCTGACTAGTGCCGCCATCTTGAGGCTTCCAGAGAAGGGCGTTGGGTATGTAGTTTACTGCGACGCATAAGGGACTGGGATCAGATGTGTTCTAATGTGGGAGCATAAAGTGATCACATATGGTTCTCGACAGCTGAGATAGCATGAGTAGAACTATGCTACCCATGACCTAGAGTTATAAGTAAATGTCTTAGCCTTGAATATGTGGCGACACTATCGGATGGGTGAATGTTTTATAGTGTACTCAGATCGTAAGAGTCTCAAGTATATCTTATCTCAGAAGGACTTAAACCAGAGATAGCGACAATGGATTGAGTTTCATTGGGACTCGGACTTCGAAAGAATCTATAATTCTGGGATGGGGAATGCTATTGCAGATGGAATCAGCAGGAGGTCTAGTATACAGCTGCTAGGGGAGGCGACAGCGCAGTTGTTTGCATTACAGATATCCTTTATGGATTGAGACATGCATCTTTTCTACAATCTCTTATAGCCACTAACCCAATTATTCAGCGATTTAGGGAGGCACAATGTGGAGACATTGACGGCGAGACACGACTTGCTCAGATATCCATAGGACATCCACTTGATGTATTTTATGAAGGTGGCCAAAACATCATCCTCTTCAGAGGACGTACCATGGTACCAGTGTCACTTCAGGAGGATGTTTTGAGAGAGTTAACACATTACCTCTGGGGGTACATCCATGAGTTGCGAAGATGTACCAGGATCTCTGATGATAGCACTGGTGGTCCAGAATTAAGAAAGCAGTAGCAGAGTTTGTTTCTCAGTGTCCCACTTGTCTGTAAGTAAAGATAGAGAATCGGGTACCACCAGGCTTGGTTAAGTCTTTATTTCTCTCAGAGTGGAATTGGAATGGGATATCCATGGACTTCATGTTAGGACATCCACGAACATGCAGTGGTCATGACTCGATTTGGGTGATCGTCGACCGCCTCACCATGTCAGCCCACTTCCTACCGATCAGAGAGCAGGGTTCAGTAGAGAGCTTGGGATGCCTCTATGTGTGGTAGATTGTGCGTTTACATGGAGAACCCTTGATGACTTTCTCTGATCATGATGAATGTTTTACTTACTGAATATGGAAGGGGTTGTAAGAGGCATTCAGGACATAGCTTTGTTTGAGCACCGCCTTCCATCCTAAGACGGATGACCAGACTGAGCGGACCATTCAGACCCATGAGGACATGCTACGTGCATGCGTCCTCGGCTTCGGTCGTAGCTTGGAGTATCACCTGACCTTGGTGAAAGTTTCATACAACAATAGATATTATTACACCATTGGGATGGAACCTTTTGAGGCATTATACGGGTGACCTTGCAGATCAACTTTTTGCGGGATTGACCCCGGGGAATCAGCACTCGCAGGACTAGACACGGTTCGTGCTACCCTAGAGAAGGTGCATATCATCCATAAGTGGATGAAGACTGCATAGAGTAGGCAGAAGATGTATGCCGACTAGAGAAGGAGTCCTCTGGAGTTTGAGGATGGCGACCATGTCTTTCTACAAGTCTCACCTTAATGAGGTTTGTAGATATTTTCCAGAGGCGTTAAGTTATCACCATGATTCATTGGACCCTTTCAGGTCATCATCAGAGTGAGCGAGGTGGCTTATTTCTTAGCTCTTCCACATCAGTTGCAGAGAGTGCATGACATCTTCCACTTATCCTAGATCAAGAGATATGTGCACGAGTTTTCTCACATCATCAACCATGGAGAGGTGGACACCGAAAATGGGGTGAATTTTACAGAGGTTCCAATAGAGATTGAGGATCGACCGTAGCAGGTCCTTCGTGGATGTTCAATTACTCACGTGTGCATTCGCTGGAAGCACGAGAAACTCTAGGAGAGAACATGAGAGTGGGATCCTTAGATCTGTGATTTGTACCCCCACTTTTTTACCTAGTTTGAGTTGTGGCTTATGGTGATGTAGATCCCTACGGTTGGGGGAATGTAATGACCCAAAATTTTTAAGTAATTTTTTAAATAAATTGAAATTTTTCGAGTCCACGAAAATTTACCTTGTGTGATTCCAAGTGTCATAGTGCCATGAATGAATTTAAGAAATTTTTTTGGGTACGTTTGGTAAACATGCGAGCGGGGTTTTTCCATATTTTGAAACTGTGATCAGAATTGAAATATTAGGGAAGAATCATAGATTTTTTCTTAAAAAGACTTTCACCTTGATGGATATAGGTTGAGGGTGAATGATAATTATTTTTTTTGTGGAAATTATAAAATAAAATAAACAGTGATTTTAATTTATTTTATTGTAACAACCCTCTTTCTAGAAGTTGAGAAGTGGGTACCACCAGACCTTAACCTCCCATGAGAGGTTATGGTGGTGGGAGATACCTAAGGTCTAAACCACTTCAACTCCCTCATTAATATGGAGGAGCCTCTTGATCTTCCTCCACATTAATTGTGCCACCCATCTTTATTTAATTTTGCCAACCCTTGGTATCCAGCTATTTGAATTTTATGCCAACGCAACCCAGTCATTGTTGCCAATTAATTAAGCCAACATGATTGCCAAAAAATTAAATAGATAAACATATTTTATTTGGTTGGAAATTAATTTTTTGGAAATGTTTTACAGGGGAGGATATGGAGATCGTGGGAGAAATCTCTACAATGAAGAATGCTCTGCCAACGTGGAACGCTCTGCCAACGAAGAATGCCAACCTCCTTCAACGTTATTCCTCAGACTTCTTCCGATGTGGGATGTCCTCATCTACTAAAAATCGATGATCTTACTACCTTCTTGCACCAACGTGATCATGAAAACAAGTTATGGGGTTTATTTGAGTGATAATACTTTTCCCATATTCTTACCTTGGTAACTTTTTCGGTTTGGGAATGAAACGTTGTGGGAAGTAGTAACTTGACATTCTTCTTTCTTGATGAGCCATATGCTACCACCCTAACGCAGAGGGTATGTTCCAAGCCAACATGACCCGTCCCATCCGCAAATATTGTGGTGTTGTTCGTGATGGTGGTTGACGGTGACCATACTCAAATGGGAACTAGAATGGTTAATGGAACCCCCGCTAGCCGCGACGGAGGCGACAACGCAGCGACATCGCCCCGTAGCTACCTTCGCCGTCTGCGACTCCGCACCACCCTGCGGCTGAGGTGATGCCCCGCTGCCGAGGCTCCGTCCCATGGTTGTACCACTGGCCCACGACCGAACTTCCCCATACGACCAGACCGCTGCCCTGCGGTAGGATCGCCCCTGCCACCATACCACCCCTGTGACCAGTCCTCCACGAGACCAGACTGCGGCCCCTCGCATAGCCAGACCACCACCCTATGGCCGGTCTGCCTCCCCGTGGGCAGACCGCTTCCCCACTATCTCACGTTGTCCATAGCCGAGATGCACATGGTTGAGCTGAGCCACAATGCGCCGTCGGGGCACCCCTCGACTGAGCCACCCTCATGGCACTCTCCACGGGCCCTTGCGACCTTCCATGCTAGACCAAGTGGGCCGGGCCGAACCAAATATGATGGGCCACACAGTGGTCCAGACCGAGTCGGGCCGGGTCAGTCAGACTGGGTTAGACCGAACCCGGGCCCACTACGACCCATTTACTTTCTTTTCTGAATAACGTTTCCACCGAACGTCCATTTGATGAACTGTTAGCGACATTGGGAACCTTGGAGAAAGTCGGTCCCTTGTGATACCCCACTATATTTTGGATTATGATATGGAACAGTCAGGTTGGATCGAGCACGAATCCAACTGTTCTCCCGGAACTAAAAGGCTAATAACTCACAGACCGAGAATCTGATTGAAAAGCCATCTCTGACATTGATATCTCTATGATGTGTCAGACCTTTGAGATACCACTTCTTCGGAATTCAAGGAAGTTAGATTATCAACCAGTACATTGTGGTGCAGATCCTCTAAGAGATGAGCGATCATAGTGTAGACCCTTAGTGGCATTCTGAAACTTGAAGACTGCTGACCGTTTCAACTCAGATAGACTTGACATGCCTAGTGAGGAGCACCTTGGTGATGAGCTATACCCATGGTGGGGAGATCCTTGGTGACGCGCCAATCCCACGGTACTCGATGGGAAGAGTACCTCAACATGCCACAAGGGGGAGCGCCTCTCTGTGACACGGCATACCCACGATACTCAACAGGAGGAGTTCCACAATAGTCCAGTGTTTGTGTGAAGCACCTCTGTGGGATGCGGCATGCCCACTGTACTCTATAGAGGAGGTTTTCTCCATTATCTGAGGAGTTCGATGTTGTGACTGGAAATGTTCTTGAAACTACCCCTAGAATAAATCCTGGTGTTTTCTAAGTCATTACCTTTGTGTTTTTACTCATGATGGAGATTGATTACCTGATAACATAGGTATATGTATGGTAATATTCCTATGTAATGTTATCTATTGGTTTTATACATTTTGGTTTGTCCGTGGTGGATTTTGTGAGACCTTAAGGGACTCAGGGTCCCTACTAAGTATCATTATACTCACCCCTGCACAGGATATTCCCACACCTTGTTGTGATGGATGAAGACGATGGATATCATTGACTGAGGACAAGTGTATCAAGACTGGATGGTGGTTGGAGGTGGACCGTATATCATATTGGAATGCAGAGGAGATTGGGGACATGGAGTGATGAGGAGGAGATCTGTACCTACCCTTCTGGTAGGATCCTTGGAGGACGATCATGTAACAATCTATCTCTTTCTACAATTGTATTCCATTTTAGTTGTACTTGTATTTTCTAGTTGGGCTTGTATAATGGCCCATTTTTACTTATTGTACTCACTTGTTTAATATAAATTTTACTTTCTTTCATATCTTTCTGTGTGTTTGGTTGTGTATGTTTATAGGATATAAAGGAAATTTCTTCCGAGTTTTAGGGATTAAGCCTTTAGTGCAAGTTTCCAGTCCCTAGCCTATTGAAGGTGGGCTTGTGTTAGTCACGGCATGGGCCCCGTCTGTAAGAACCCAATTCTTATTTTTGAGGTATGAGTTTCTTATTTACCTTTTTCTATATGTTTTTTAGAAAATGAGGAAAAGGAGGAAATATCCCAATATTTGTTCGTACACACCATGTAATTTTCCAATCATCATGTACTTTGGATGTGTAGGATGAGTATACAGGGCATGTAGTCCTATCAGCGAGAAGAGTGTAAAAAATGACTACACACCATGTACGTAGTAATACACACCATATAATCAGTTGGCAGGTGAACAGTAAGGTGGTGGGAGTAGCCGCATGCAGAACGATAGTACATGCCATCTACTTAGAAATACACACCGTGTAACAAATTTGACTGATGGACAGTGAGGCGATGGAAAGTAGCCGCTAGAGGAATAGATAAAAATGGAAAGTACACGCCGTGTAGTTATTTTTTTTTCAAATCAAACAGGAAGTAGCCTATCATTTCGACAGTGGAAGTATAAAACACCCGAGAGCCATGGGAGAGAAGGTCGGATCATGGATGAGCACCCAACCACGCACTGAGCCTCTGATTCCTTCATCGGTCATCTTGTTTGAACTACACAGGTGATTTGGGAGGTGTTGTTCATGTATATTGATCAGAGCAGATTGAGGTAGGTGGTATGTTGTTTATTTCCAACTATTGAGTTGATTTTGTGTAACGATATGCTACGCGCCCATGTTTGGGGTGTCGTATGGCTGAGGCCATAGCTATTAAGATATCTATAATTGCATAGTTAATCTAATGAACATGTATAAACTGTTGTTAGGGATAATTTCCTTGATCCAGGGGCACCCCATGGGTGCATTTCCCTTATTTATCCATTTGGTCAGGACACTCGTGGGTCTGTCGTGACGATAGCATGTTTTTATTTTTCTTGAGAAGAATCATATTTAAATATTTCTTATGTTTTGGGCTCAGCCCGGTTACATTCATAGCCTAAGGGTAGTGTTTTTCTTAGCCTGAGGGCAGTGTTACATTATCCTTGAGGGAAACTATTCTTATTCATATGGGTAGAATCTTTCATGCCTGAGGGGAATATCATGTATACCTGTGGGTTGTATTTGTTATTCATTTGGGAAGTCACCTACGGGTTTCGATTCTACATACCCGAGGGTATGGATTTACATATATGAGGACAATGTTTACTTTGAGTATTCACTATGGTGATATCATATGTTATACCTAACAAGGTAAATCACTAGCTTGGAAATGATTAAAAAATTAATAAAATGGGAATGTAACTAATAGAGATAGTTACTTTTGAGTACTGCCTAGTTTATTGCATTTTTTTATTGAACATTGTTGTTTCCTATTTTCACTGATAGTTGGGCACATGCCTTAGGTGGTTTCCTACTGAGATTTATTTCACACACTCTATTTGGGTCATGTCTTGGGCCCAAATAGATTATATTTCTGTAGTTCTTGATAAGAGATAGGGTCCCTATACATGTATTTGATTATTGTAGAGGAGTAGGATAGCATGGGACCAAGCTTAGGATGGAGATGCTGCTGAGTTCCTGGAGCACTATTTTCGTTTTTCTTTGCTGTACTTGGTACTTGTACTATATTTTATTTGATTAGAGAGTATCCTGTTTTGACTACATTCTTAGAAATAGGACATATTGTACCATCATATATGTATGATTATTGGTTATCGTTTGATTCAGTATCGTTGTCCATTCAGCTTCGTAATATTTACTTCTTCCACTCTTGGGTATGTTCATATTTTTCTGATGCGCTACACTTTGACAAAGGAGGGCATAGTTTCCCCGCTATCAGACCTAGTCCCTCGCTGCTAGTCGGTAGCCTCTACCATTTGGGGAATTTTTCTTGAGGTCATGTTACCAACATGGCTTGGGGAACCCATTGTGTGGCTTTTGGAATTAGTATGTTACACAGGGGGACAGTTCATGACATTCCATAGTAGATATATACAATCAATATTACTTTTTTGATTAGTTTAAAATCACTCCTTTTATATTTATTTTAGTGAGAGGTATAAATCATGGGTATGACCACTATAATGGATGTTTTTATTTATGAATAATAGTTATATATTAATAATTTTAGAATATACTCAGATATGTTTTGATATGATATGTCATGTTAATTTTTGTGTGGATATCAATGGTGATAAATCATTATAAAAGGTTGTTTATTATTTATATATTAACATTCTATAACAACTCTTTATATAAATAAATTGAATCATATGTAGTATTTTTTTTAAATACCCCAGCTCCATATCCCCTTAACCATTTCCCTTTGACCGGGATAAATATTTCATGGCTCATTTTATATGATTATATATACCATCACATGTTTAGTTTACCGTAACACATTGTAATTAGATCATATACAATCCTAAATAGAGGCTCTGACATAACCCAATCATTACATAAATACTTATTATGTTATTCTAAAATAATATTCATTTTATACTATAATAAATCACCCAATAACCTATGGGTTCCTATGTATTTGTAGTTTATATACCTAACGAGTATATTTTATAATAATTAGGTGAAACATCTCACAAATATTTATAACAAAATACATCCTTCTATATATATCCTACATAATAATCTTATTTATAACATCGGGGAATGGAATATAATAATGGTTTACCTTAGATAAACAATATTGTGTGATCATAGGAGATATTAATTGAACACCATATGTCATCATAGGATACACATGTGGACATGTGGACATGTGAACACGATATTGATATATTAACCTAAAATAATAATATTTTACCCAATAAAATATAGATCATAAAACATGAATCCGGGTATATTCCATTAAATAAGATATTTCATATGTGTCAAGGAAATATTGAATTATTATAAAAATTATCAACATCCATAGAAACATAACATATGATTTTTTCATAATATATCAATGTACTATATTAAAATTTATGGTTAATCATTTCTCATATCATGTGTCACTACCAAGACCATCATCAGATTGATATTAGAGTCATATAATCTAGTGTAATGGGTTTACATCCCATTCCCAATAAAAATTATGGATAGAGTCCTATAGTAAATTGTGTTCACTTCCAATTATAATAAACATAGTAGAAAAATTAACAAATACATATTTACAAATTTCATTAAAAGGATATAAAATTATAGCACCACATGTCACATATGATAAACCATACATTTTTGTTACACATGAATAGGCAATAATTTATAATTTTATCATATATTAAATAAACTATGAGAATGATATTCGTTTGGAGAATATTTATATCACATATAATTATAATTTATATTTAGAATGAAGATATAAGGTTTTCATGGAGGAAATAACAAGGAAAATAAAAAACCATTAAATGATATTGACGTTGATGAAAAAATGTATAATTTATATAATAATTTGTTTTGAAAAATTGGTCAAAACCATTACATTAAGATAAATTTATTTTAATGGAAATAATTTCTATAATAAAATTTCATAAAAATAATGAGAAATAAAATAAAAATTGATTTAAATAAGTTTTAAAAATTAAAAAAATTCATAAATTAAACAAAAAATTATTAATTTTATGATACCATATTTTTCCAAGTATAACACTCTTGGAGATTTTCATTAAAATGTCTTCTTTTAGTATCCATGTCTTTAAACCTTATTGCTTGAGTGTATTTTAGAGATTAAGATATTTTTATATGATAAATGACCTAAGGTTCAAGGATGATTTTTTATTATTGGATTATGAGTATAGACAGATTTTTTAGGCATTAGAGGGGTTTTTGTTTGATTGGGAAGATTTTAAGGTGGTTTAGATTTTTTTTTCTGAATCTAATCTAAGAGATGTATGTGGGGAATTTACATTCTGTTGAAATGGGTTACAAGATTTGAAACATCCACTAGGTTTATATTTTTCAAATGATATATTTCATGGTGTAGTTCATTGAGTGAACCAATTATAGGTCATTAATCCACAATACAAAACATGTAATGCTAAAGATGGAGTTAATTCACTCGATGCAATGTGTTTTTTATCATATCTTTTAAATGAGAAATACATGATGTAAAATAGGCTTCCACACCACATACATCTTGAAATTAGAGTTTTTATGTTATTTCTTGAACTTATAACTTTCATTCCTCCATGTTAATTCATCCCCTCTAAGACTTAAGTGGATTTATGGGTGATTTTTGATTCATTTCCCCCATTCCAAACATTGTGCTCATGCATCTGATCCATGATAAGTTGTTTTTCAAATATTTTACACTCTATGATGTTTCTCTCTATCATTACACTATAAATCTATTTACCCCATTTTTATCTCATTGTTAATGGATCTCAATTCCTTCTTATTATCTTTCTAATCACTCTTCTTGTGGGCGATTCCAGTTGAAGAAGTTTCTCAATCTCTAGATTAATTTTGGGGGTAAAAACCTAACCAATTGGTCTTTTTATTTGTTTAGTATGTGAAATACAATTATTATGCCTCCATGATGTGAGAATTACTTAATTTAATGATGAATGTTGTTAAATCATCGATAAGATCATTAATTGGATCCTTTTCACTCTAATGGTATTATGAATTATCTTGTGGCTACACATTGGGTGAGTGAACCTTAGATAAATAAAAAATTGGATTATTGTTTACTGTTTTTTTGAATGACTTTTGGGTAATTTCATGACATATAATAACTTGGGTAAAATAATGTGGGATATTTATATGGTTTTCCATAATTTTATATTTAAATGGATTTGAAATTTAACGATAAATGGTGATTTTCATTATTAACCCATTAATATTATGATGTGATACTGTGATTTCCTTGTTGTGATGAATTTTTGAGTTCTATTGTAAAATAATTATTTAGTGGTCTGTTACTAGTTTTTTTATAGTGATTGTATATTGGGCTTGGCCATGTTTGAAGCTAAAATGACTATATAATAGGCTTCACCTAGTTAAATACTGAACAACTTATATATTGGTATTTTCATGGTTGAATTTGAAATGTTTATAAATATGGATTTATTCTGAGGATGAAATGCTTGTTATGAGGTCTTTTACAGGTTATTTAATTTGGTCATTGTTTAGGGTTATCATTAGAATGGTTGTTCTATAAGATTAATGACATTTCAACATGGTTTTGATGCATGTTAATTTATGTATCCTGTTGGTTTTTAATTAATAATATTATTTTCATCTTCATTTCATGCGCTTATTATTATACTAGTTTTCATAGACATTGTACTATCCAAATAATGAGTTTTACTCACACCATATAAAGGATATCATTTAGTACCTGAGAAGATTACATGGATGTTTTTTTTGGAAAAGGTAAAATGAATTTCATGGTGATTGTTTAATGCTGGATGGGTAGGAGTATATGGACGAAACTGACATGGTGTTTGGGACCAGGGTATTTTGAGATTATTTGTTTTAGAGGTTTCTTTTATTTTTATTATCTTTTAGTTAACATTAAATACATATCAACCATTCATTAACCGGTTTTTTATTTTTGGATTATTTATATAACATTTACTTCCCAATTTTATGGAATATATTATTAATATATATCTATTACTTTGAAACTTATTGATACATATTTATTTACATTGTATTATAGCTCTAAACAAGAATGTATTTTTTCCAAATATACATATCACACAACCACTATTAGTTAGTAGCCTCTGGAATACTGATAGGCCTCCATTAAAACATACTATAAAAAACCCATTTTGGACATATGAGAGATTGAAATATTCGGGGATGTTACATTGTGTTATTATATGGGGGTTTTTTCTATTTATTTACAATTTATGAAAGTTTTATAGGATACGAAAATAAGTCGGGACTTGGTAATGATCTTGTTCATGGGTATATTTAACACATTTATGTGGGATAATCTTAGTACCCAGAGGTGGGATTGATATTTATGTTATTCTATTATTATAGTTTGATGCTATTCTAGCTAGGGTGATTTATATATTGTGTGATGTTATAAATTTGTGATGATATTTTTTCTTGAGTTTTCTTCTGATGGCTTGGTATTGCACTAATAGAGTACACATTCATTTTGATAGGCACATATGAATATATCTTTACATTAATAATTCATGATACATACAAATTTATTTCATTCGATATATAATTTCATATGTGGACTATGAAATTAAATCACTTTTATATCTTCTAAATGAAATTAAAGAGCTATTATTTCATGTTAAAACTCATAAATTCCAGGGTCAGAATGATCAGGTCTACCTGTTTCTTTATTGGTGTCAACTATTGAGGTTGAATTTTTTTTTCTATTTGTGTGTCGATTGTTTTTATATTTTAGTTATAATGACACATAGTCACCTTCAATTTGAGTATCAAGATAGTGTAAATCAAAACACTCCTCACACAACATAGAAGGATACTCATGTAGCTCTTGAGGATCAAATAGATGTTCACATTCATGACTACTTATAACTCTCCCACACCAGAATCTCAGATTCAACACCATATAATATTAAATTGGATTCTATGAATGGAAGATGCATCCCAAAGGATAGATCAGTTTTCAGTTTTGGAAAAAATATTCATACAAGAGTTCAATATTACAACTCAAAATAAAAAACATCAAAATAACATTAATAGAAAAGCCCACAATCAATCTGATTAACCCTGTAATTCATACATAGTATAATAATCCTTACAACCTAGAAGGATATAAGATATAAAACGGGTAAACTCAAATGCACAATAATGGTATGAAATACACCGATATATATTATAAACATAAACATTAGGCAAGGTGAATAAATAAACATACATGCCTTAATAAATTAACATGAACACATTATGGAAGGAATAAGAGTTGACTAAATAATTCCATATTAAAGACTGAACATGGGTATTATAGTTGTCAAATAACCTCATCAACATTCAATTACTAGTTTAATAATGATGGATATTATTATTCTAGACAATGTAAAACAAACCTTCAAGGCCTCATATAAGACTTACAAATATTATTAAGACCTCGGCTAAAAGAATATCTAAAAATAGGAAAGGCCTTAGCCAAATCCACATCTATTTGTCTCATGATTCCTACCAATGCATCGAGGGGCTACAGCGGGACCAACCCATCACATACTAAGTCTACTTCATTCTTCATATAAAAGAGTTAAACATAATTAACATATACACTAACATATGAAATTTAATAACTTTCCCCAATCATTAAACATAAACACTAAGCATTCAGAATAATATGGTGAATGGTATCACGATAGAACATACATATTCAAACTAATAAAAAACCCTTAAATACATATTTTGGATGATATCATAAAAGATAATCCTCAATTAATTATAATATTCAGAAAAAGATTTTTAAAAAAATGAAGATATTTTTAAATGAGAACATTGAAAAATTCTTGAGGAATTAATCCTTAAACATTCCAACATGTTCCATACAACCATGAAACATTCGAACAATAATACCTATGAATATCATGAGAATAATGAATCTCTTGATAAGTTATAACAAGGTTCAAAACATACACCACATGGATGGAATAAGTGGTGAACAAGGCATATACCCCATAAAAGTTAAAGCGATACGAGAAATGGCCTTCTAAAGTTGGAAAGAAGTGTTCTTTTAAAAAAGTCATTATATAAAACATGAAATCAGATTATAAACATATAAATCACAGAAAATAATAGGTAAGGATATTTAAATTATATTTTAGGCATAAATTGTTTCCCATCATGTAAAAATAGTTGTCATAGAAGCTTTTGAAATAAAACATTTTACTGTGGTTTACGGAAAATATTAAAGATAATTTAATGTGAAAAGGAATGTTTTATTTAAAAATACCAAAAATGTACCAAATTTGTTTTTCATGATAAATTTTTTTAATTGAAAATTATAATAATAGATTAATACATATTATAGGGTACACTTAAAAATAGGTATGAATTTGAGAAGTTCCCTTGAATCAGGCTTATATTTTAGAATTGTTTTGAATAATATTTTTAACACATGTAACTCCCAGGAAAGAAAGAATGATTCTGGTTTTTAAAAATAGATATATAGTTCACAAATAATTTATGAGTAGTACATATGAATAATTAAGTAAATAATTAGGATAAATGGATACAAAGAGTAACATGAAAGAAAAATGGAGGTTTGGGTAGGAAAACCCTTACTACATTATAATCAATCGATTCATATGCCATGAAATTAATAATATTCTAATGACACATTCAATACTATGAAAATAAAAATATTAATTATATGTTACATCAATTGTCAGTATACATACACCATACACACGTAATAGTAGTGAATAAGGAATATCACACAAAAATAGAAGTAAGATGAGGAAACCCTTTAAAACATTTCGGTATGGTAACATTTGTTATTGTGAGGGATCAATGGGAGGTAATGGGTATCAAATAATTTATATATCCTAAGAGTTTTATGGGGGAGTTTCAAAAATATAACCCATCATTAAGAATTTAATATATGGGGACCCAACAAAGGGACGATTCTTGAATAAATGTTAAAGAGATTATCCCATTACTAAAATCTGAGGGTGATCTTCACTAGATTATAATAACCCAAATAACAAAATTATGTTCTGTAATTAAAAATTATAGAACCCTTTATAGATTTATTTTGTTTATTATTACAATATTGTTTCCATTAATTGCTTTTTAGATGCGTTAATGGATTCAATTTATGTGTTCGTGAGTGCTCATTTTAATAATATTAAGGATCATGTAACTTATAAAAGAATATGGTAGTTAATGTTTAATGAGATTTTATGTCATGATTATATTCTATATTTTATTAAGGAATATTCAGAAGATTAAATGGTATAAAATGAATTTTTTTATTTGATGCTAAGTTGAATAATTATATAAATCATTGATCATAAACGATTGGATTAATTTGGATATTTTCACAAAATTACCTTGTTTTGTATTGTTATTTTACATCATGAGTGCATAAGGATTATAGAATATTAAATAAGAAAAAATTCATATATAATATTTTGGTTCAACCATAAAAATTGTTGGTCAAAAATCCCTCAAGGTAACATTGCAGTATTTTTGGGTTGATTTTGTTTGTTGACAAAGCAGGTTTCCATGGGGAATTGTCGAGTTCCTTAGAAGTTGTTGACAATGCATGTTAATAAAGAACAATGACAAATGAATGGACGATCTGGAGGTGGTACAAAAGAGTAGTACAAGGTGGCGCCGTTAAAGTATCGCAGAAAGTGGATTTCCATGAAGATCATATTTTAATATGGCAAAGACATGCACTTCGCAAAGAGAAGGTTCATGGTTTGGAATTTGCGAAGACCAGAAGAATGATGGCGGTGATTCTTCGTGATTACGTTAAAGTATCGTGAACATCAGAGGTTGAAGTGCATCACAGAGGTGTAGGGAATTGCGAGGGAGCTCGCAGAGAAGGTGCGAAATAATGTTGATGGTGATGTTCCGCGATTACGACGAGCTCCACGATCCGAAAATTGCCGAGTTGCTTCGTGATTTAGACAGAATTCCGGCGGAAACTTTGGAGCTTCGTGATTTGAGATAACGTAGTGTTGACTTCATGTGGAAATTTTGAGGTTCAGTGGAACTGCCTATAAATAGAGTCCAACCCCCTCGAGAGAAGTAGAGAGAATATTCATAGAAAATACATTGCTCTTAGTTCATGAAGGATGTTCGAGAAGGCAGTGTGCTTACCGATAGAGGAGCATTGCGCCGACTATTCTAGCTCTGCGAAATTCATGACCTCTACGTTGGCTCAGTGAGCATTGCGAGCGACGTTTCTATACAACGACTTGATCTTCGCGGTAGTGCTTCGCGGTTGTGCTTCGCGAGAGTTCTTCACGAAAATGCAGGAGCTTCGTGAAGGATTGTTTGAGCTTTGCGAAATTGGGAGCCTCTCTAAGTAGGGTGCTTTTCGAAGGTATTTCCAAAGTGAATTACCCAGTGGTTAAGAGGAAAAGAGGTATTTGTCAGTGGATGAAAGTTTTACTTCAACATAACATCTATCAATAGTTGAGGATGCATTCATTAGTGATAATGAAGAGACATACAGGTCTATAAACTGTGAGTGGATTTCCTTCCAGAGCAGTGAGCTTAGGAAGAGGAAGAAGGTGATCCTCTCCACCGGTAGTGATCTAGAGAGAGGGAAATTGGGAGTGACCCTTGGTAAATAAGTGATCTAACCCTAAACCTTGCAAAGGTAGCAGGCCTGGGATAGAGTGACTTTACCCAAACATTATAATCCACAGCTAGTGAAGTATAGTGGAATTTTCTACGACCGACAACTTGTCAGCGTATGCTCCTTGGATGTAGCCCAGTGAGGGTGAGCCAAGTAAAAATATATGTGCCTGCCTTCTTACTTCCCTGCATTGCATTTAAATCATCATCATCAGATAAAGATGGAAATAAGTGATCACAGTAACCACACAAGTGCAAAAAGTGACCCTTGTAATAAATAGGTCAAGATCTAGTGGGGTAGAAAGAATTTTGAAAAGAATATCCATTACCTGATTCACCCCCCCCCCCTCTCAGGGTATATAGGCCCCTATTGATCCTAAAAATAATGGTTTCATGACCAGATTTTAATAATTTAAATAATATTGAAATCATCTTCGTCCTCGGATGTGTAAAATAAACACATCAAATATGATGTTTAATTTTTAGCATAAATGATTAGGAATGGAGAGATGAATATGAATTATGACATCAATATAAAAAAATTATAGTACATTTATTGTTTGATAGATTTCATACCATTTGGATGAGGATAGGTTATGAAATAAAAGAGAAAAAAGGATCATGAAAATTAATGAAAAGTAAAGATGAATTTTACCTCTTGAATTATCTATCATTGAGAGCCTCTTAATGGACAGGGGTTTCGTATTTTATTGATAACAAGGGAAGCTGGTCATGGTGGAGGAGATTGGAAGGATATTTGTTTAAAATTCAAAGAAGGTACAAGGATTGAGAGTAGTGATTAGAAGAAGCCAGGAGAGGTGGTATTTATAGTTAAGGTGAGGAGGGTTTTCATGATAATTTAATCATTAGTTTATTATTTTTATAGAAGAGAAAAAATAATGATGATTCCAGGATAAAATATTGTAATATTTGTGTGTGATTTAGAAACATTGGTTCTTACATCCATAGAAAATCATCAAATGACTCATTAAATCAATTATTTAACATGTATTTTAAATTATTATATTTTACTATTCACCATAATTTCATATATTTCTGAAAAATCACAAATATTCACCATAACTATTCTTCGACGTGTAGAATCCAAATATAAAGTCTGTTTTTTAAAAATAGTTTAATAAATGTGATTTATTTAATTTTTAATTAAAATCATAATTTACATAAAAATTTAGTTTTTAAAACATTTATTTATTTATTGTAAAACATGTGTACATTATACATTCATTTAAATCATATATATATACTCTCATAGGTGAGATTACTATTGTTAATGGTAACATTACTATTCATAATGGTTTCTAAAATTCCCCAAAAATTATGTTGGTTATATCAAACTCTAAATATCATACTGATCGAAACCATGTATGCAAGATTTTAAAAATTCAAATAATAGGGTTGGTAAAATTATGTTTACTGTATAAGTTATAATAATGTGGTGTTTTTTATAGACTTAGTGTTTCATGAATTAAATATAAAATTTCTATGAAAATTCTTTCGATGTTACAATATCCCATCCCTAAAAAAATTCTATCGTCAAAATTTAATATTTCCTTCAAAAGATATTGGTGGTTAATTGAAATTTCCTTGTAAAAAACCCATATCAGAAATAGGGTTAATAAAAAATCATCCATAAAAAGGTTAAGGGAAAAGTGTTGTTCAAAATAATAATAATAATAATGATGATGATGATAATAATTAAACAAAAAAATAAATAAATAAATAAATTATCCATTCGAATAGAGTGACATTCATTGGAATTAAAAACCTAGGAATAAATGAAAATCCAAACTACGAATTTCATACGATAGAAAATATGTTTAAATGAATCTTGATTACCAAAACCATAAATTACTATCATGAAAAATTTCATTAACATTTTCAATGATAATGATAATAGAATAATATTTAAGACTCATTTCGTAGAGTTGAGGGATTATTCCACTCTATAGGTGTATAAATATATGTTTATATTTCATAAACAAGATATTATCCTTTGATTGTTCCTTGAACAATATATAATTCTTTTGTTAGCATAATGTTTATCTTGTGTTGTCATTTAACTCAAAATCATTATACATTGATCAATTTAAACAATTTCATAAATAGTTAACCATTCCAAAAAATAATGATCAAATGCTTCAGAATCGTTCCCATGGTAGCTCGTTCTATCCAATTTAAATTATCCATATATATCATCTCTGTTGTCTGAAATTGACATCTTAGTATTATGAACATAATATGGGTTCTCTATCCCTAAACGTTATAATTTCCAAAAGATTGGCCAGTTATTGAGTCAATTTTCCTTAGTTACATCAATCATACGACCTCAAATACTTAAAAAATATATTGAAATATAATCCTACATTATTTCAAAAAAAATTATAACCAGTGCATTTATGATAACATATTCAATAGTCATGTTTCTTGAATAGTCATATTAATCCTTCCAATTCATTTATTCCAATATCATAAATTGATCTTTAGCCTATAACATCACTTGGGGTATATTCCCTTGACAATTGGGAATATGATTCACATAGTGTCTCATCTCCTTGAAGTTATATTATTATACATTGTAAAAATTCTTCTTACCCTTGGAATAAATAAATTGTTTTCCTCTTTCCCCACACCTATAAAAAAACTCTCATTCATTAATTTACTAGTGTGATTCTTTCATCATTTATCACATGTGTGAACACCCTTCATTCCCTTCTTCCCATTATCCATGTTTGTCACTATCATCCTCTTCTTCGTTTTCTCCCCATCAAATCCATTGGACCCATATAATTCCTTAGATACATTGTAAACATATGTTAGTAATTCTTCATCTGACTAGGATACTTGGGAGACTATATTTCTTTGAAATGATTGCTTAATACCATTAGATATATTATCCATATTAATCATTGCATCATGTGAAATAGTGAAGTTCTGATTCCTTATACAAGGTTCCTTTTCTAATCAACTCCATTAAATATATTATCATTTAAAATTATGAACTCTCTATATCTCTAAACATGGTATCACACATAACAATAATTTATGAATGAAAAATCATAGAACCATATACATTAGTTACTTTCATGGAATCAATCCATCATAATGGTTTGTAATAAACTTATGAATTTAGAAAAGAATATCCCCTAGGATTTTTGAACCAATAGTACAACAAGTCTTGTTTTCATGCACCAGTTCCTGGTCTAGTCTAGCTTAAAGCGATGTTTTCAGGTTTTACCGCTAGACACATCTATGCCAAAGACCCATCTACTTGTTTTTATGTAGACATGGATGCATTTTATTGATATACCATATAATCTATTCATTAAAAATATTTTAGGATGTCCATGTATTCATTTCCACAAAGTATATCTTAGGTTTTTGTCCACTAATCTACTATTTATATCATGTTTATATGTTTTCTAATAAACTTCCTATGATACAAACTTTCACACCTGAACTATAAAATATCAAATTCAATGCCTTATTTTATTACATCATCATAGATACAATGAAGAAATGTCGAGAAGGACTGGTCATTTTACTATTTTTTGAAACTAAATACATACAAGATTTGAAAATTACAACTCGAAACTAAAAACAATATAATAAATTTAACATAAAAGCACATAATCTCTTAGATTAATCCTAGAATTCATTCGTAGTATAATAATACTTGTTACCATGAAGGATAAAACATAATAAAATAGTGATAATGAATTCTCAGTATGGGTAATAAATATACTGAAATATTTCATAAATATAAACAGTATACATTGTGAATAACAAAAAACACATGCCTTTTAAAATAGAACTTGAACATAGTATGAATGAAATAAGAGATGAATAAATAATGACATATTAAAGCACAAACATGGGTATTATATTATTTAAATAAACGCATGAACATTAAATTACTAGTTTAATAATAAACTAAATTCATATTACAGAAATTCTCAAACATACCATCAAGGCCTTAGCTAGGTCATATAAAAATGATTAAGGCATCGACCAAACCCATATCTAGAAATGGGAAAGGCCTCGACCAAGTCCATATCAATTTGTCTCATCAGACCTACCGATGCATCGGGGGGCAATAGCTGGCATGACCCATCACATAATATGTCCAATTAATTCCTCATATGAAAGGGGTGAACATAATTAACATATACACTAATATATGAAATGTAAATAACATTCCCCATTCATAAAACATAAACACTAACCATTTAGAATAATATGGTGAATGGAATCAAGATAGAACATTCATAGTCAAACTAATCAGAAACCCTTCAATACATACTGTAGATAATATCATAACTGATAATCCTCAATTATGTACAAGATTCAATAATGGATGTTGACAAAGAAAAAGATATTTCTAATTGAGACCATTGACAAAATCTCAAGGAAATAACATTTAAACATTCCAAAGGGTCCCATAACACCTTGAAACATTAAAATCATAATACCTTATAATTTCATGAGAATAAGGATACTCTTGATACAATATAACAAATGTCATTTCATACACCACATTAATGGAATAAGTGTTGAACAAGGCCTATACCTCATAAATGATAAAGCGAGATGAGAAAATGCCTTCTACCTTGGAAAGAATAGTTGTTTTGGAAAAGTCTTTGTATAAAACATTAAATCAGATTTAAAAAATTTATATCGTAGAAAAGAAAAGGTATGGTAATTTAAATTATATTTTAGTCATAAATGGTGTCCCATCATCTAAAACGAGTTGTTAGATAAGCATTAAAAATAAAACATTTTAGTGCGGTTTATGGAAAATATTTAAGAGATTTTAAAGAATAAATTCATTTTTTGTTTTGTAAAACAAGAAATACACCATGGTAGAATTTCATGATAAATTTTTCGATTAGATGAAGATAACTATAGCTAAAAAAAATATTATTGAGTACACTTCAAAATATGTAAGAATTCAAGAAGTTCCCTTCAATCAGGTTCGTATTTCGTGAAGAAAATTTTGAAAGATCCTTTTAAAACAAGAAATTCGCCTGAAAGAAATAAGAATTATAGTTTGAAAAATCACACATATCATCCAAACAAAATTTATGAGTATTAAATATGATTAGTTAAAAAATAAAATGTGATAATGGAATCTAATGAGTAACCCGAAAGAAAATAGAGGTTCGGGTAGGAAAACCCCTTCTACTTTGTAATCAATCGATTCATATGCCCAAAAATTAATAATATTAAAATGATAAATTTAATACCCAAAAATATAGAGATTAATTATATGTTAATTCAATTTATAGTATACTTACACCATACAAATGTAATATTAGTGAATAAAGAATATATCACAAAAATGGAAGTGAGATGAGGAAACCCTAACATACATTTCAACATGGTAACTTGTGTTTATGTGAGGGATTACTGAGAGGTAAAGTGGTATCCCATCATTTATATATCATAAGGAAATTATGTGGGAGTTGATTAAACATAACTGATCCTTATGAAATAAAAATAATAGGACACAACATATGGGGGAGTCTTGAATAAAAGTGAGAGATAGTATCCCTTACCTTAAATCTATGGGTGTTCTTGGCTTGATCTTAATGACCTAAATAACAAAATTAGGTTCACTAATTAACATTTACAGGAATATTTATACATTTATTAATTTATGGTGACTTTATTAAGATCACTCAATTCCTTTTAGATGGGTTAAGGGATTCAATTTCATTATTCGTGAGTGCTTGTTTTAATCATATTCATGAAGTCCTCACTTATAATAGAGTATGGTAGTTCCTGTAATATGGGATTTGAAGTCCAAAATTGATTCTATATTTTATTAATTAACATTCATAAGATTACATGGTTATAAATTTTATTTGGTTATTTGGTGTGATGGTAAATCATTATATAAAATGTTAATGATAAACACTTGGATTAATTTAGTGATTTTTCCCTTAATTACATTGTTTTGTATTATTATTTTATATCATGGGTGAATAAAAATTTTAGAACATTAAATAAGATAAAATTCATATATAATATTCTTATTCAACTATAAAAATGGGTTCATTACTATATTTGTATAGTGTAAATCAAATTGAAATCATTATCATCCTTAAATGTGATAAATCAACATATATTGGATGTTGTTTCATTTTTTGAAGAAATGAGGGGGAAATGAGAGGTGAAGATGAATTATCCTATTATAATAACAACATTACAGTACATTTATGTTAATGTAGTTTTCATACCATTTGGATCAGTAGAGGTTAGTAAAGAAAATAGAACAAAGGAACATGAAAATGAATGAAAAGAAAAAGAGGAATTTTACCTATTAATTAAAAATTTCTTGAGAGAATCATAATGGAAAAGTATTTGGTATTTTTATGAGGCCAAGTACTTATGGTCATGGGGAAGGATATTGGGAGGATCTTTTTGATGAATTTGGAGAAGGAAGAAGGCTTGAGGGTAGGTATGAGAAGAAGGTGGGAGAGGTTGTATTTATAATTGACGGGAGGATGGTTTATTAATATTTTAATCATTTGATTATTATTTTTCCATTTAATAATAAATAGTGATGATTACATAACTAAAAATAGTAATATGTACATCATATTTTGTACCGTTGGTTCTTACATCTATAGAACATCATCAATGACTGAATAAATTATTTAATTATCATTTATTTTAAATTATCTTATTTTACTATTCACAAAAAATTATAGCATTTCTGAAAAATCACAAAAATTTACCCTAACCATTATACAATGTGTAGATTCCAAAAATGAAGTCCATTTTTCAAAAATTATTTTCTAAATATGATTAATTTACATTTTAATGAAAATCATAATTTACATGAAAAATACAGTTTTAAAACATTGATGAACTTATTCTGAAAACTATTTACGTAATACATTAAATTAAATCCTTTATATATACTATCATCAATGAGGTCACTATTCATAAGTGTAACATTACTATTCATAACAGTATCTTACTATTCCACAAAAATTATGTTGGTCATATCATACTCTAAATAATTTACTGATCGTAACCATGTATATAAGAATATCAAAATTTAAATAATAGGGTTGGTAAAAAATATGTTTAATAGATAGGTTATAATAATGTGGTGTTTAGTATAGACATAGTGTTCCCTGCATTCAGTATTAAATTGATTTGAAAAATCTTACGGTGTTACAATTTCCCATACTTATAAAAACTTCATCCTACAAATTCGATATTTCCTTTAAATATTATTTGTAGTAACTTGAAAATTTTCCTGTGAAAAACCCATATTAGAAATAGGGTTAATAGAATACCCTCCTTAAACAGGTTAGGGGAAAGTGGTATTTAAAAAAATAATAAGAATAATAATTACAATAACAATATTAGTAACAACTAAATGAATAAATTATCATTTCTAATGGAGTTACATTTATTGGACTTGAAAATAGGGGCATAGATGAGGAAACAAACTATGAATTTCTATTGATATAAAACATGTTTATATGAAAGTATATTACCACAAAACCTTTAACCAAAATTATAAAAACTCCATTAACATTATCATAGTTTATGATAACATAACTACATTTAAGGCTATTTTCATAGATTTGAGGGATTATTTTAATATATCAGTCTATAAATATACATTTATATTTAATAAACATGATATTATCTGTGGATTATTCCTTGAAATACCTATAATTTGTCTCTTATCATTAGTTGCATCATGTGTTTTCATTAACCTCTAACACCTTATAAAATGATCAATTTAATGAATTTCATAAATGGTTTAACTTTTCAAAAGATCGAGCTCCAATAATTTAGAATCATTCCCTCGGTAGTTGGTACAATACAATTTACTTTATCTATATATATCATCTCTCAATTCCAAAATTGACATCTCAGTATTATGAACATAATTAGGGTTGTCTATCCATTGACCATATATTTCCCAATAGTGTGACATGCTACAATTTAAATTTTAATTAGTACCATTAATCATATGACCTCAAATCCATAATAAATGTATTTCATTATAATTTACCTATACTGCATAATTTTTATAACCAGTGATTTTTTTATATCGTATTTAAAAGACATGTTTCTGGACCCGACATATTAATCATTCCACTATATTTGTGGCAGTATCAAACCATGATCTTTATCCTATAACATCATTAGGGGTATATTCTATTCAAACTTGGGATAATGATTCACATAGTGTCCTACCTACTTGCAGTTATAAAATTTTATATTGGATACCTTTTTCTTAGCCTTTCAATCACTAACATGGTGTCCTTTTTCTCTACACATATAACAAACTCCCATTCCCTTCAAGAATTTACCAGTGTGATTCTTCCCTTAGTTATCAAATGTGATAAAATCCTTTTTCCCATCTTCCCTATATCCATGTTTTTTTTCTACCATCCCCTTCTTCATTTTCTTCACTTCAAATCAAAGTGACACATATAATTCCTTACATACCTAGTTAATACATTATACTATTTCTTCGTATGATGAGGATACTTGTGAGACTATATTCATTTTAAATGATGGGTTAAGACCATTAGAGGGACGATCTTTCTTACACTTTTCATCCTATGCATCAGTGATGTTATCATTTCATCAACTAGGTTCTACATCTAATCAATTCTATATAATATATTAGCTCCAAAATTGTAAAATATCATTATCTCTAAACATGGTTTGACATATAACATAAATTCATGCATTGTAAACCCTTGAACCATTTACTTTGGTTTCTATAGGGGAATATATATTTCATAATGGTTTTGAATAAGATTATGAATTTACAAAAGCATATTCTTTGGGGATGTCGAACCAAGATTATATCAAGTCCCATTGTCCGGAAGCAGTTCCCATTTGACTCTAGATTAAAGCAGGGTTTTAGGGTTTACCCCTAAATATATCTATCCTAGATCCACATCTATTAGTTTTTATATATAGAAGGATATATTTGATTGACAAACCACATAATCTATTCCATACAAAAATTATAAGATGTTCTTGTATTTCTATCCCCAATGTCTATCTTATGGTTTTGTTCAGAAGTATACTTTTTCCATATCTACATTCCATGTTTTCTACTAAACTTCATCTACTACCAACTATAATTCCCAAATACTAGATGATTAGAGTTAGTGCCTTATTTTATTAAATTGGCACTGATACAGTGAAGATGCATCATAAATGATTGGTCCGTTTAGTAGTTTTTGAAACAAGATACATATAATAGATCAAAACTACAACTAATAACTAAAAACAACATAATAACATCAAAAAAAGCCCAAAACCTCTTATATTAACCCTAGAATTCATTCATAGTATAATGACCCTTGTAACATATAAGGATAAAAACAAATAAAGTGGTAAGATCAAATACTCTATAAGCATAAGCAATAAAAAGAAAAATATCATAAACATAATCATTAGGTATGGTGAATAACTAAAAACACATGCCTTTAAAAATGAACATTAACACATTATGGAAGGAATAAGATATGAATAAATAATTCCGTATTAAAAAATTACCATGTTTATTCTGCTAGTAAAATAACCCAATAAACTTTATATTATTAGTATAATATTGAGGTAAATGCATATGCCATAAAATATAAAACATATCATCAAGGCCATCACTAATATATATAAAAATGATTAAGGCCCCGACCAAACCTATATCTACAAAAATGAAATACCTCAACCAGGTCCATATCTATTTTTCTCCTGAGACCTACTGATGTATCGAGGTGATATATCTAGACCAATACATAACATACTATGTACAATGCATTCCACATATGAATGGGGTGAACAAAATTAATATAAATACAAACATATGAAATGTAAATAACTTTCCCCATTCATTGAACATAAAGACTAACCATTCAGAATAATACAATGAATGGTATCAATTTTGAACATCCATAGTAAAACTAATTAGAAACCCTTCAACACATATTGTAGATAAAATCATAATATATAATCCTCAATTTTTTAGAATATTTTAAAAAGGTTTTTGACTATGACAAGGATATTTTTAAATGTAACCATTGAAAAATTCTTGAGGAAATAATCCTTAAGCATTTCAAAGTGTCACATACCACCTTGAAAATCTCAAATAATTATTCCATTGAATATTTTTAGAATATTGATAATCCTGCTACGATATACCAACGTTCAATAAATACACCCCATGTATGAAATTTGTGGTGAATAAGGCATATACCTCAAAAAAGATAAAGTGAGATGAGAAAAGGCCTTCTTACATTGGAGTAAAGAGTTCTTTTGGAAAAGTCCTTATATAAACCATGAAATCAGAGTGTAAAAATGTATATCCTAGAAAAGAAAAGTTACATGAATTGAAATTATATTTAAGTAATTAATTGTGTCCCATAATGTAAACATAGTTTCTAAAGAAGTAGTAAAAATAAAACATTTTATTGTGGGTAAATGAAAATATTTACGAGATTTTAAAGCAAAAAAACATATTTTCTTTCATAAACCCCGAAATGAAGAATGTTAGTTTTTAATGCTAAAATTGTTTATTTTTCAAAGATAATTATCTCTTAAAACAAATTATATATTACAGTAAAATATTGGTAATAAATCAAGAATTTCCCTTGAATCAGGCTTGTAATTCGGGAAGAATTTTTGAAATATCATTTTAAAACATGTTACACTAATGAAATAAAGAGGGATTATATTTTTTACAAATACTCATATAATTCACACATAATTTAAGAGTATTATATAATATTATTTATGAATATAATTTGGATTAATGAATACAAAGAGTAACCTGAAAGAATATGGAGGTCCGGGTAGGAATACCCTTACTACTTTGTAATCAATCATTTTGTATACCACAAAATTAATAATCATAAAATGATAAATTAAATAATAGAGATGAGGATATTAATAATATGTTACATCAATTTTCAGTATAAATACACCATACAAATTTAATATTAGTTAATAAGTAATATCTCTCAAAAATGGAAGTGAGTTGAGGAAACCCTTACAAACATTTCGTCATGGTAATAGTTGTTCTTATGAGGGATTAATGAGAAGTAAAGATGTATACCATCATTTATAAATCATAATATAAGTATGGGAGTGGTGATAAAACATACCCTATCATTATTAATCAAAAATAAAATGACACAACATTTTTGGGATTCTAGAATAAAAGTGAGAGATAGGAACCCTTACCTTAAATCTGAGAGTGTTCATCACTTGATCTTATTGACTTGAAAGAAAAAAGTATATTCATTAATAAATATTTACAGAACCCTTTTATACATTTATTTTGTTTACAATGACACTATTAACATTAATCATGGACATTTAGATGGTTTAAGGGATTCAATTTCATTGTTCGTGAGTACTTGTTTTAATAATTTTCATGATCAACACACTTATAAAAAAGTATGGTAGTTTATTTAAGATGATATTTGATGTTCAAAATTGATCCTATATGTTATTAGTTAACATCTAGAAGATTACATGGTTATAGAATTCATTTTTTTATTTAGAGTTGTTGTTAATCATTGTATAAAACATTAATGATAAAAGCATGGATTAATTTGGAGATTTTGCTCAAAATTACATTGTTTTGAATTATTATTTTAAATAATGAGTGAATAAGGACTCAAGAACATTAAATAAGATAAAATAAAAATAAAATAGTCTGGTTCAATCAAAAAAATAGTTTCATGATAAGTTTTGAGGAATGTAAATCAAATTTAAATCATCATCGTCCTTGATTATAATAAATCAACACATCTTGGAATATGTTTAATTTTTAGCATAAATGTGGGGGAAAAGATATATGAAGATGAATTATCCCACTATCATAAAAAAACTTTAGTAAACTTATTGTACTTGAATTTTATCTCATGAATAGTCTATCTAAACCATATCTTCTCTCAAAATAATACATTAGTTCTCTCACCCTCACCCACACGTGAATTAATTATTCATGAACAAATTACACTATATTTCTACTAAAAAATATAGTTGTTCTAAAAATGTAATGTGTGAGAAATCATATTAATTTCCCGACTCAACAATATTTTTTGAAACTAATTTTTTTTCATCTCAAAATAATCTTTTTCCACATAATCACTACCCACCTCTAGCTGATTCTTCTCTAAACACATCGAATCTTTTCACAACTACATTCAGATTTGAAGTTATAAAAAAGTATCCAATCCAAATAAATTATAATTCAGATACAGTTGGACATATTGATTTTCTTGAACCATTTTAATAATATAAAATCTTATGAAATTTCATTATAATTTTTCAACTAATCATATTATAATATAAATAAGTCTAATCAAATAAAATCATAAATAAATCATAGGAAACACTATAGAATAATATTGTGAACAATTAATTTTTTTTCTTTTGTTAAAAAAATCCTAAGGAAGATGATCCTATTTCTGATGATGTCTAGAATCCAATGAATTATTGGTGGCATCATGAATATTCTATATAATAGACCACAAGAAAACAAATAACCACATCTTTTTCACTTGAACCCCTAAAAAACACAACCTGAATTTTCATTAAGATGAAATTATTTCCCTAAATTGTAGATAATATTTTTGATGATCCGTATCTGAGCTCATTTGGTTCATCAGTCCTATAAACTATATATTTGTTAAAAATTATTCATCCAATACAAATATAAATTTGATGACCCTTTGTAACTAGTAATGTACCTAATGGATAAATTTCATAACTTCTTTGATGGATCTATGTTAGGAATCCTCTGATGGATTGGTTTCAATAGTATCTTCTTTCTTCTAGATTGTCTACAACTATAGACAAATCCTTTAGATTGGTTTGTTTGACAGTTTGAAGAGTCTAATGAATCGTTTAGTCTGATGGATCTATTGATTAGATCTAAAGAAAATCCTCGTAGTTTGTAACCAATATTATTCCATAAACTCATACATACTTCATGGAACGTTCATGATGTTATAAACATTGATATTGGGAATGAATCGTCTAAATAAAAAAACAATTTTCCCCCATTCATTTACAAAGAAAGAATCAATAACATTACCAAAATAATATGATATTTCAAAATTAACCAAACAAAATATCAGTAAATTTTTTACAAAATTTCATGAATGACATTTAGACTATAATTAAAATTCTTACATGGATCAAAAACCTTATTCTAGACACAATTTCAACCCAAAACACAATTTCATCAATAAAACCACTCCGTATCAAAAAACGGATTCTGATTGATTTTCCTACAAAATAAGAATTTGATATTGTATGTATGAAACTACTTTCAATGGAACACCAATAAATATAATGTTACTTGATTAATCAAAATGAAAATATAAATACAAAATAAACATCAAACACTACTTCCATTATCTAAGAACAACACCACACCAACTTGGTTCCAACAACTCCCCTTTCGATTTTTTTGTCAATCAAGGTTAATAAACAACTAAAACTGTAAACCTCAATCTATGGATCATTAATCCTCAATTTCAAGCCTATGTTAGTAATATAATTGGTGGAAACAAGAATTATTTACATTAAAACCATGTTTTCCAAATGTAGTGATTATATGACTTCTTATATAAAAATTTAAACATTCTTAATAATCCCAAATTTCATCGATAATATTAAATCTGGTTTCCTAAGACCACATAAATAAATCTATGATCTTTTTATCTTTAATCTATGGATAAATAATCTTAAATTATAATACTGTGTGAGTGAAATCATTATAGGTAATAATAATTATTGATTGAAAACCCATGTTTTTAAAAAGTAGTGAGTTATAATACATCTTTTTAAAACTTTCTCCCTCTTCAAAACATTCATCCTTCCACTAATATTTTTCCAATGACGAATTTAAAAAACTATTATAAAATTTCACACACATACATGATATGTTCATGACTTACCCACCACTCCCCCTAAATAAATGATTCATTAAAATGTTTACCACAAACAAATGGAACGATTTATGACACATCATATTCTACCCTTTTGATGAAACTATCTAAAAACTAGTTGATAGATGGGATAAATTGTCAAACATCAGCCATGGATAGAGTGTGGTTATAAACATATTTAAAACCACTGTAAGAATATTGATTCATTTGTTAATGTTTTCATGAATATTCAAGAAACATGTTCTGATATAAGAACATACTCAAACATAAGTTCATTCTTATCCGCATTCTATTTGGTAAATTTATATTTAAAATAAATATGATTTAAATTATAATGTTGGAATGGATTTCTTGTATCTTTTATAGTACTCTGGTTATTACATCCTATGAGAAGAGGTTACTTCAATTAAATAGGTAAGTCTTCTAACTGAGACATCATAAAAATATGATGTGTTGGTGCATGAGTTGTAGAAAGGTACATAGATTCATCTATTCAATGAGTTACCATATTATGTTTATATAATTATAAAATATAAAAAATTAATATATAATTAACACTCCACCATATGTGGATCTTTTATCATTTACACTTCATGTCTAATAAACATCAGTATACCCAAAAAATGAATTATTATGGTTGAAATCATACATGATTCTGAAATATATTGTGTCTATGATATATCTAATAATTAATTTTCCATCCCGGAGATGTGATTAATTTGGATAAAATTAGAATCTTTCACATTAGTAAACATAATAAATAATGTATCGTCTTAAGGAAGTAAGATAAAACCAACTCCCAATTAGATTTTAAACACCTTAGAGTCAACTACCTTACCTTCTCTATCATAATTAAACTTGGTTACCAATGATACTGGTGATGATTTAAGTTTATATGTTTCCATACCAAATTTATTAGAAATTTACATAGAATAAATTCCTTATGAACGAAAAATGTATTTAATATTTTATTAGATTTGTGACCCGGGAAAGTATTTATTCTCACCAAGCATCGACATTTAAAAAAATTACCATTTATTCATTAAAGATTTATCATTTTAATTATTAATTCATGAATAAGAGAATATCAATAACATTAAAAATAAAAAGTTGGTAAATCCCTTGATGTTCTATGATGTAGATATTACTATAAACTATTACTTTATTAATATTAAAATTTCTTTATCAGTTATCTAATTTTGAATTGAAATCCAGCATAGATTAACTCATCCCATAAAAATGGTATTTACATGCACAGATAAAATTAATATATCCTATAAAAATTCTAAATGGTAGTTCAATATAAAAATCTCCATCATGTTCCACATTCATAAATGATGATTTTATATCAATTTCATATTTTTAATAACATTGGTGTGAATAAATTTCATGACTGATTCTCATTGTATCTTACCATTGTACTAGAGAAAAAGTATCCTAAAAATCACTGACTTCAATATATGAGTAACCTTTAAGAAATGTTACTTTGTTTATTATCACTTCACAATCGTCATCAAACTTGTTCAGGAACACTAAATTTTTACAAATAAACTTTATTAATTTTTCATGGTATAAGTTACCAAGAATCATTCTTCTCAATATGATACAATTCTTCATTCATATAATGAATCCGTTCCAGATGATCAAAATATTTATTAAATTACTATTTTTATTATTTTCTGGTACCTCCAATGATAGAATTGTTTTCATGTTTCTCATTAATAATTCATTAATATTCCCCATCTTCCTCATCTGGGTGTATTTTGTAGAACATAATCCTGATCTTTTTCAAGAAAAGTTACTTCATCCAAATCAAATATACTTCATGTATTTTTGTTGAAACATATATATCCTCTTCCATCCAGAGCATAGCCATGAATGATTCTATATTCACCTCTCTAATAAATATTTTCAAGGATTCCAACATTTTTCTTTGTGATGCAGGGACTCCTAAAAACTCTTAAGTGTTTCAAATATGGAGTTTTAACATAGAAAATTTAATAAGAACCAAATTGGAACATGGCCTATAAAAAAACTGATTCTAAATATAAATTGAAATTCACCAATATTACCACTATAAGTAGTGATAAATACCATGATCAAGAACCATTTTATTCCCTATATAAACTAAACTTATATTCTTAATTCAAATAACAACATTTGTTTGAGGTGTGTATGGTTCCCTAAAATCATGTTGAATTCCATGTTTTCCATGATAAATTTTGAAATCACCATTATTAAATTCCCTAATATTATTAGTTATAAACTTATTTATAGAGTAAACACATTCCTTTCCATCTATTATCTTTAAAATATTTAACATATTTAGAGTATTCATTTTTTTCATTTTAAATACTTATCACAGGTAATGTGAGTAAAACTATCAGTGAAGAAATGTACTTATTATCTAAAAAATTTAATTATTTACTCATTGGAAAACAAATATTTTAATGGATTAGTAATATATGAAGAGTTGAATGAATATAAAATTTCTTATGTGTTGAGTTTTTAATATTCCCTTCAGAAAAAATCAAACACACATATCTTATTCTTGAAATATTAGTAATATTGCGTAAACTATGTATCTTTGATAACATCTCCATTTTTCTCTAAAACATATGTCCCAGATTCTTTTTCCACAACTTATTTTCTTCATTTATTATTAGGAAACATGAATTATATAATTCACCAACATGAAATAAATTCCAAATTTATATTCAATTTTTCATCTTTTACTCTTTTTATAATAAAAGTTATTTTTATGAAAAAAACCCTTCATGTATTCATCATAGAGTTTTTAATCACTCATAAAGTTGTGATTCATCCCCCAAAAAACAAGGTATTATTATATTTGATCCTTTATTCCAAATTAATAGTGGATCCAACAAATTTTGTTACATTTCACTTATCATTTCGGAATTTTACTATTCTTTCATTATGGTATTTCAAATTCTTTAACAGATTCATATCTCTAGTAATATGTGTGGGGAACCACCTATCACAGATCTAGGGTCACTATACTTTGTGTATTGGAAATAGGTTTCTACAAAAAGAATTTTTTTTTCCATTTTCATTATTTATATCTATAATCAAATAATTTTTATGAACATGTTATTGTGATGGAAAATAACAAGAATACATTTTCAGAGATATCAAGGCTGATAATAGCTTAACAAATAGGTTCTATATGTTAGAACCCATTTTTAAAATTCAAAAAAACCTTCTAAACATTATTTATTTTAGAAGATTTACTAACCCTCAAACTTTTCATTATGTAACATGTAGAATAATTTTAATGTAGTTATTTATCGTACAAATGATATATGTTTTCTGAAATACAACACAATACCAGTAGTATCCATAAAAATAATAATTAGCTCTATCAAATCCATACTTTCTAAAATTTTGAACATGTTTTTTATAAACAAGATTATCTTTTACATGAATACATTCTTAAGCCCTAAGCTATATATTATATTGTAGAATCTTCCCCTTCATCGTTGATTTCTTCCCTACATTATCATTATAAAAATTGGTAGAATATTGTGTTTCAGATTATGAATTTTTAGAAACATACGAATCTCTAGATTTTTTTGGTTTTGGCCACAAACAATATTTTATAGTCTTCTTCTTATTAGGAATAGTTTAAATGTTTTTTACAACCATTTACATTATCTTTTATAGATCCTTCTTAGATTCACTATTTCCGAAAATATTGAACATATTTATTTAAAGAGCATTTAAAACATGTAACTCCCAATATATATTTATATAAAAATTGTTGAAAAATTCCCAAGTCTTCTTCAATTTCATTTAAATTTACATCATGGTCATCATTTTGATTATATTATTTTTCATCAGACTTTTGTAGGAAATTCACTTCTTCTAGAAACATAGATTTCTATTTATATGTGAATTCTTGATTTTTACTTATTGGGAATACATTTTTCAACTTCTTTATTTTTCATTCATGTCTTACTATAATTCAAATACATTCTTTCTTCTCTCTTATGAGGTGAAAATATAAGACACTCTTTTCTTTTCAGTACTACTTCATCAAAAAACATCGACCTTAAATGATGCAATAAAAATATTTTCTCTATAAACTTTAGTGAATATTCTATATTCATCTTCACATTTTTCTTCTTTATCATCATTAAAAAATATAACCTTTTTTGGATTTGTACTTGTTTATTTTACTTTGTAATAAAATTCAACCAATCACCCTATTTATCGCTTGATCTTCTTACTGTTATATCATCTTCATCATTTTTATATTTATTCTTTATTTAGGGAAAATTCGTTGAAATGTTCCCAATAACTCTATGTTCAAAATATTTTAGGGGTACATTTTCTTTATACATCCATGTATCTCTTTTCAAAATCTTAGAAAAGAAGGATAAAAATTCTTCATGATTGTTACTGACCTCATATTTGGATTCAGAACCACTAATTTTATCCCCTTCAAGAAACATCCATGATATTTCATTCTTTGTATCCTTAATGTAAATTTTTAGATCAATATTTTCTTTGTTTTATATAACATTATCCATTATTATTTCACATGTAGTTAGATTAATATGAAGATCATTCAATGAAAGAGTTTCATGAGACTAATCATCCAATGATGAAAACTTGGCATTAAACAGTTCAGGAAGAATTCTCAAGATCTTTTCAGAAATAGTGGAATCACCTAGCTTCTCAGTAAGACATCTTATAGTGCTATCAATATCCTTCAATAATGGTTAGATGTCACAAATATAGTCAAATTCATCCATTTTGATATATTTACACTTCAGCATCCAAATTTGAAACGATTCCTTCATTACTTTTATATTTAAAAAATAATTTTTTTCCACTTTATGCATATACATTTACTAGTTCTGTCTCCCTTACCTCATATAAACACTCATTAAAAAGTTTTTACAATAAATAATTCTTAACATATCCATCATCTATAGATTCTACTTTTCCATATATATAATATGATCAATTTCAACATGAGGTGTAAATACATATTAGTATCTTTCAAAACACCATTCATAATTTACATAATATAAAGAAGATTTATATATGTCTAGATGTTATAGATTATTCCATCAAAAACTGTAATCCCCTAATTGTTTACAAAAGTAAAATTCTATAACAAAAATTCTCGTTAAAAACATCATCTGAGAGTAATCAAAGGGAACATTACCTATAATATAATATGAAAATGAACAACTAGGATCAAAGTATTACTAAGAGGGGGAGGGTTGATTTAGTGATAACATTTTCTTGATGTTTTATTTCTTTTATAACAACCTTTACATCGTGTTAAAGAATTATCACAATACTAAATACAAAAATCCCAAAAATCAATGTGATCTTAAATAATTAAAAGAATTTCTACTAAATAATAATATATAGTCCTTCGATTAGTTTTTAAATAATTCAATACCACACTAACCACTATAAAACAATCCATTTTTTGGATACAAAAAGTTGGAAAACCCCTTACACTTGTGTAGCAATATGATCAATACAAAAGTGAATTTTCATCCTCTATAATTAATTATGTAAAATATTTTTTGTAAGAAGGATATAATAATTCATGATTTGGATCAACACATGTCATTTTGTTGCATAAAAAACATCTAGTATTGTAAAATTCAATGAAAATTGAACATCACATTCCTATCCTTCAGTAGGATGAAAATAACTCTATGTGCTTTGAATGAAAACATAGTCTTATGATTCATTATGATTCCCCAATATGATTTTTAGTCCAATAAATAATAATAAAAGATACACTGGAAGTAATTCTAAATCGCTACTATATTTCCTTATAAATTTCTACCCCATCCAGAAGATAGTGAAAACTATTCATTCTTACTCTTCTTCTTTCCCGTGATATAGGTCAATAAAAAATCTATCCAAAAACCCTCTTCTACCCACTAAAAATATATTTTAACTTTCTCTTTATTTATTTTGGATAGTGTATTATTCATAATTTATATAATACTACCACTTATATATTGGTGTTCCAAAAATTTAAGGGGTGGTAAATCCATATCATTTTCCTACTCACCAAAATATCGAGAACCAAAAATTTTGATTTCATTTTATTTTTATATTGTAACACATTAATGCATCATAAATTATCTTTATTGTTCTCAAAACTTCTTAAATCATCTCACATCACCATCTAGCTTTGACATTATAATAAATTATCAAGAATGATAATTTTTTTTTCAAATACAGTTTGTCATATAGATTTTCTTGAAATATGTGTGTAATAGAAAAACATATGACATTCCATTATGTTGTTACAAATGAACCTTTTCTTCTATAAATTATTAAGATATCTAAAAAAATTATAACCTCTTTGAAAATACATTAGCATTACCACCATAACATTTAATTTTTTTTTATTTTTTTAACCCATCCCCAGGATGATGATCCTACATCTAATGAAGTCCAATTTATGAGGACTTATCATTTCTAGTATTCATATAATGGGACTTGACCCACTTTGAAACATATTACATGTTCTATTTCTCGATACCTACTCAAAATAACTCATCCGGAATTTTCATTCCAATGAAAATGGTTGACTATATTTTTTAGCATATTCTGGTTGATCGTTCTCTGATCCTATTCCGGTCATCAGTCCCAAAACCTCTAATTTTTTTACCCCTTAGTTCTCTATTTGAAATATCCATCTGATTCCCCCCTAATAACAATATTTTGTCTGATCGATCGGTGTAAAAACTCCTCTGATCAATTGGTGTTTGAAATCCACTGATGGATCAGTGTCAGTAAAAACTCCATTATTCTAGATTCCTTATATCTATCAATGGATACATTATATTGGGGTTTTTAGAATATCAGACTATTTTGTGGATTGTTCGATCATTAAGTCAGTAAGAATTGTAACTTTATTACACCTATTCTTCCAAACAATCATTTTTCTATCAATAAAATTTCATAAATTTAAGAATAACGGGATCAAAAAAATAACAACTGAATTAAAAAAAATCTCCCAATTTCTTTTATGATTTTTTAAATACAATTGTTTCAAAAAACCATATAAAATTTTAATACTAAAAGAATATAAAAATCATAATCAGATTTATTACTTATTGTCTTGAAATAAATGTCGACATCAATATAACATCTCACTCTGATAAAAAATAATCACTCTAAACATAAATTCATTTTAAAAACAATATCATCTAGAAAACATCTCTCAATCAGAAAACTACATCAACTTGATTTTCTTATCAAATGTAAATCTGATCATCTGAGTATGATATTATTTCAATCAGACCCCAATACATACATTGATAATTAATTTATCATAATGTAAATATAATATGAAAAGCATAAAAAAATATTTAAGCATCTAAAACAACTTATACCAAACTTGGTTTCATCAAATAAAACATGATATTGTATTTTAGTGATGTAATGCATTAGAGATTTCAACAAACTACAGTGATTCCATTCATCACTAACTACTGATGAGATATCGAGGGTGAAACATTTTCAAGATGGGATTCACAACATGATCATGTCTCATGTAAATATATTTTTCTTCACTAGATTTTTAGAAATGTTAAATATTTAAGTCATTATATAAGGAAATTTGAGAGAGGAAATGATCAAAGGATAGTCTATTTCTATAAAAAAACTAGGAATTATTAATCTGCTTCAATGAATTGTCTCCATGATAGTTTTTTTAAGGTTGTAATAGGAAGAAATGTTTGTTTTGTGGAAATGTTTCTTTGGAACATTTAATATTATAGTTCTCTAAGTATGTAATTTTGGGCCACAAATGGCATAGGTGTCCATACCCTTCCTCTGAGTGTCACTCTAGTCATCAGCAGGGTCATTTATTGATGGTCCTATAGGAATTTAGTAGCAGTGTTGTTGCATGGGATCAAGAATGTTGCAAGAGTCTGAAAAGGACTCCTCCTGTTTTCACAAGAAAGGAATCTAATGTTCCCTAGTATGTTCATGTTGAGGATAGGGACATAATAACCTATTATTTTAGAGACAATACTCGGAAGAGTTTATATCATAGGTGAATCTGACTAGAGCATAGGTGAGAGGGGAAAGTGAAATTGACATTATAAAGACTACTCCACAATGTTTCGATACAGTACCTTCTACTAGTAATGTTATTATTATTTTACCTTCTACCATTTCCTGCATACTTTTAACATATGAAAATATCATTAATTTTTATTTCATAATTTTTTCCAATGATTTTGGATTGGTTTTGGAGATCATGGATTTTTATTTGACTATTGATGCCTTATTGTGAGTTTCAGTAGAGAATATAAATTTGTTTTTGGGGGATTCTCTATAAATTGGAAATTATCATTTATTTTGGGAACCATTCATGATTGAAATGGTATTTTTTATTTAATTATTCATTTATACATTCCAGTTCCATACCACAATCATATCAACTATTAGAAAAGGAGAGTTACATATATATCTCCATAAGGAGGCAGTTATTCTGACTTGGGTGAGTGAGATCTTAAGGTTGTATGTGAAGGAAAAAATCAGTACATATTGGATTTTCACATATCCCAAATAACTAGAGTAGTTTTAGATGATGGTGTAATATATAATTATTCGTTTCCATTAATGATATTTTTTTTAGGATGCCATTCCGTAAGAGTTATATATATTACCACCTGATAAATAGTCAGATCTTATGATTGAGTTTGTTCTGGTAGTTGAGATAGTTTCTGTAAATCCATATATAGTGGCATTGGTATAGCCATAGTAGTTAAATGTCCTATTGGAAAATTTGTAAACTAAACATTTTATATAACCTAGTACGTCTCTATGGGGTTCTCTAGTTCATTTCTCCAAGAACATTCATGCACCTTGCTATTATGTGAGGATTATTAGAGATTGAACAAGATGATAGTTGATAAACGATATCCCATTACACAAATCAAATATAACTTTTATTAGCTAATAGGTGCTAATATATTCTACAAGATTAGTTTTATATTAGTATACACTAGTTTAGGGTGATACAATAATAAGTAAATTGGGAATATTTTAAGAGTTAGTACGTCTCTTATGAGTTCATAGTAATGATGTTTGGTTGAAAAAATACAAATTATTTAATAATAGACATGGTGAATAGGATCATTCATCATTTTCTAGAATATTTTTGGTCATTTTGTAGATGAAAATTTACTATACTCCCAATCAGAAGATGATCATGCCCATTATCTGGACATTGTAATGATTCTATTGAGAGTGAATTGGATATACCAAAAGTTAACGAAATTTAGTTTCTGGATTGATAAAGTACACTTCTCAACCCATCTTATCATAGAGGCTAGAGTTTTGGTGGACATAGATAAATTTTCAGTCAAGGTATCAATAGATGTTCACAAGAATTTCATAAAGATTCATAGATTTTTGTATTAGCTAGTTATTATCAATGTTGTGTCCAATATTTTTCATGTTTGGTAGCAACAATGCCTATGTTGAGAAAGATGTGGGTAAAACTTTGTGGTTAATTTATTTTTATTGATGTTTTCTGGAGTTTGAGTGAAATCTAAAATAATCACTTATCCTCAAATTACCTATGCATGGTAAAGCATATATTGTTTACTTTAGTTCATCTAGAGTTGGACTCAGATCAATTCTAATGTAAGTGGATCAAGAAGTTTCTCATGACATAATATAGATGAGACTGTATGAGATTAATTATCGTAGTCATGATCTTGATTATGATATAGTGATACATTCCCTAATATGATGGAGACATTATCATTAGGGTGAGAGGATTATGGTGTACAAAGACCACAAGTTCCTGAAGTATATCATTACATAGTAGGACCTAATCCATCAGTAGAATTAGTTGATTGAGTATTTTTAGTATTTATACATCAAGTTTCATTATACACTGTGAAATGGAATAATCATTAGTGACACCTTAATCGATAAGCAATATATAGAGGTATTAAAGGAGTATTGAAAATATTGGAAGATGATAGGACTATGGACATACATATATCTAGATGTTGAGGAGAGCCTTTGACCAATAGCTCTAACATTGATATATATCATGCCTTTGTTTTTGTAAAAGATACAGAGGGAGTAGTTATCTAATCAAAATGTCTCAATTCGATGATACGACATATACATTGGGGTGATTCAATCATAATGGTCTCTGAGAAGTGGAAATTCTCTAATTTCATATTTCAATGTATGGGTTCCTCCATGTATTCATGAGGTTGTTAAGAGAGATTATAATTTTTCATGGTATCCCATAAATCCTTGTTTAAAAAATATATATCAGCATCTCCATAGACAGTATTGGTTGTCGAGAATGAATATAGAGGTAGTAGAATCCATTGCCAGATGATTCTCCTTTCAGTTGCTGAAGGCTGATCATCAGAGTCATGCTATTATTTTCAAGCATCTTTCCATTCATTAGTTGAAATGAGAAGATTTAACTATGGATTTTTTGATAGGATTACCTTGTAAATACCATACAAATGATGTTGTATGGGTGATTGTATATTGACTAAATAAGGTAGACAACATACTCCCTAAATTGGGAGACCTTCACCATTGATGATCTTGGTAGTACCTAAGTATTTGATAATTTTATTTTTCGTGGTGTTCCAAATAGTATATATTATTATAGAAGACCTTTTTTTAAAATCATAGTTTTGTAAGTGTCTTTATAAGGATATGAGATCAAATGTTCTTTTGAGAATGGACTATCTTCCTTTAACTGAGGATAAATCTTGGTGGACTATTCATATTCTAGAGGGTATGTTACGATCCGATGTTTTGTATTTTTTTTGGTTCATAGGAGAATCTTATATAACTCATTGATTTTTAATATAATAATATCTTTTATTCATATTTATAGATTGAAACTTTCTATTATTTTATGGAATGTTGTTATGTTCACCATTGTGTTTAATTATGGTAGTTGGGTTTTTCATTGTTAAACCTAGTTTCTTGTAATTTAAGGTTTTTTTATATTTGATACATTAGAATGTCATTGGTGACCATGAATTGTAGGGAGAAATATGATAATGAAAACTAGAGATGACCCATGGAGTTTTATATTGGTAATGGTGTTTTCTTCAGGTTTCACCTAGGTTGGAGAAATGTTGTATCGAGAACCAAGGTACGCTAAACATTTTTTTTGGGGTGGGGGTTATTTAGATAGTGTAAAGCTTCAATATTTTTGTGTAATTGTTGTATATTACACACCACAACTGTGCCACATAGGACATGTTTCAAATGTCATAGTCTCAGAGATGTAATCCTATCTGTTTTCATGTGATAGACCTCATGTACCTAGATATTTGTGTATATTTATCCATCAAGGATAATTGAATATGGATTTTAGACCATATTGTTATGTATCTATAGGGTAGGACTATACCTGTAGTTCAAGTTCAGTGGATGCATGTTAACATTCAGGAGGATACCTAGGTGAGGGAGGGTGACTTGTGATTATAGGGCCCAATCTTGTTAACCAAGCCCTGAAAATTATTATTGCTAGGGATTGTGGATGATCTATTATATATTAGATATGTTGTAAGATCCCATATTTCCCTAGTTATTTCCCTATTTTAGTTTTATAATAAATCATTTTTATGGGTTTACTTGTCTCTTAACCTTGTTGTTGAAGTATTGTTTAATTATAGAGAGATTATTTTTCATAGAATAACCTATGTTTTAGAGATATATTTTGTTTTTATGAATTGATTTGGGGTATAATCATGGTACATGGTCTTATGATGGTTTTACATATGTTTGGGAGGCTTCTCTATTGGTTTGGGTGCTTTTGAAAAAGATGGGATGGATGTTTTATGTAGGGAATTTACATACTGTGTAAACGGGTTACACAACATTTAACTTCCACTGGGATGATTTCATGAAAAGGATATATTACATGAGATTGATAATGGGTTGAACTTATTACACACCAATAATCCAAATGATATGGTTGGTAATGTTCAAGAATGGGATTACTAATTTTAAGGGACATTTATTTCGTCATAACTCTTAAATTAGAAATATGTGATGTGAATGTGGGTCACATGTTATGTACGTATCTAGATCAATGGGTTTGAGGTGTTTAGTACACTTATAATTTTAATTTCACTATGCGTACTCATCCTCTATAAGATCTAAATTAATTTATAGGTGATTTTGGACCCCTTTTAACCATTTTTGATATCTATATTACACATTTGATCCCTAGTAAGTTGTTTTTATTTGATTTTCCCTCTCTTCCATTTCACTTCTTCATTTCTATGTAAATTACATGAATGTGTTCGTTTTGGGTTTTAATCTTTTTTCTTCATGATATATGTTCCTTGTTTTGATCTTACTCACTTCTATTCTTATTGGTCATTCTGAATTGAAGCCTTTATCAATCAACAGATTAAGGTAGGGGGTATAATACAAACCATTTAGACTATTTAATTATTGAGTTTGTGAAATATTATGATTGTTCCACCATGAGGTGCCCATTAATTAATTTAACTATAAATGATATTGAATCAAATACTAGATCATTTCTTAGATCCCTTTAGATAAAATAGTATTTTGACCGGGATTGTGGCTACCCACTAGGTGAGTGAACCCTGGATAAAAATTGATTTTTTATTTTCTAAAGTGTTTATATCATGAAATGATTTTTTCAGTGATTTCTTGATATAGAATCATTTGGGAAATATATTTTGGGCTACGGATAAGGATGTTTATTATCTAATATTTAAATGGAACTGAAATTTTAAGATAAATTATAATTTTCATAATTAAATATTGAGGGATAAAATGTGATATTTTTATACACTGATGTTATAACTTATTGAGTTTCAAGATAAAATCAAGATATGGAGAGAATGGCTCAGTTTTATGTAGGAATAATTATATAAATACATTGGACATGTTTTATGTTGAAATTATAATATAGAGATCTTGGTCTAGTTTGATATTGAAATGATTATATAGTGGGATTGGCCTAGTTTAATGATGAAATTAACATATATTTTTCATTTCCATGTTTGGTGTAGAAATTGTGATATACATGGCTTGGCCTAGTTTGAAGCACAATTTATTATATTGAGGGCATATATCAATTGATGCTAATGTTATTATATATAGGGCCTTTACAAGAGGATATTATGCGTATACATAGGGATTTTACTGGTTATGTTTCAGAAAATATTTCATGGTTATGGTTGGAATGGTTCTTATACAAACTTAGAGACATTCCAGATTTGTTTCAAAGAATGGTGTTTTTTGTATTTTATTAATTGATTAATTAATAAAATTGTTTATGCCTTTACTGAATTCACTTATTATACGGATCATTTCTTTAACATGGTGGTGTTGAATTATTGATTTTTAATCACAATCTATTCAGATACCTATTTATTACATGAAAATATTAAATGGATATATGCTTGGAAAAATGAAATAGTCATTTTTTCTGATTATTAATTTCTGGATGGGATAATGTTTTGATATGGAACTGACATGGGGTTTAAGACCGGGGAATTTTGGGATTATTTCTAGTATCTATTAATTTTATTTTTATTTTATTACAAATTACATTAGATATATATTTTCCAATCGTTACATGGTTCATTTTTATTTTTTTTTATTGATTTAAAATTTACTTCCCAGTTTTATGGTATCCAATTTGTGATATTTCTATTACTACTGTATTTATTGATAATTTATTATTCCAAAAGTATAATAACTCTATATCCTAGTGTATAGTATAACTAATATAAATATCACACCTCTGCAACTACTAGGTAGATTTAGGCATATGGGGAGGAATGCTTGACGTCCCATAACAAACATGTTCTAGCAATGTGATAGACTTATGGATCGGGAGACGTTGCAATGATTAAAGTGACCGAGTGAAAAAAAATTCAAAAAATAATCCTTCTATATTTTATTAAAGAAATTCATGTTCAATAATAAATTACATTTATTAGTAATATAATTTTAGTTAAGAAAATCCCTAAAATCTTATGAAAAAAATTGGCATAAATGGGAAATATTCCTAACTGAAAAGAATCGATATGTTTGGCTCCAATTAATAGTTCCCTTTTAATGGAATTATTATCCAAATGGAGATGAAATTATAATAATTCATGTAATTCATAAAAATAATGAGATTATATAAAATTACACAACCTTAATCATTACTGAATCTTGAGTTTTAGTAAATAATTTTCTTTCATTTCCATTGAGGATCTTGTTATGTTTATGGTATTAGAGAATTAGGCCATAACTCATAAAAAAATATACAATGTGGATGATTTTGATTATAATCCCATATTTCCATAATATAAAACATTGAAAAATAATGCATGATTTATATCATGTAGAATATAAATGAAATTCATGTTAACATCATCCATTCCCTTATCAATCCTTAAGTCTATTGAAAAGAATTAAAAAACATGGGTTGAGTACAATAATCTTAGTAAGGTATAAGTTATGAAGGGAAATTGTTTGTTCTATGTGAATATGGAAACTCATATGACATTTACATTTATTATTAATGTTCATTGATCAAATAAAACATAACATTTTGACTGAAAAAACACAAACATAGTTTTTCTAAAATAAAGTTCTTAAAACTCATAGTAAGTAATTAAAATATGATATAGTGTCTTAGAGCATAATTTAAACAAAACCCCTTTTCAAAAACTTTTAATTAGAATAACCATACCGGTGACTTAAAATAATATAAATACATAATAAATTGCCAATTTATAATGTGGATAATCAATCATAAAAGATATAATAATCTCATTAGTGATCTAAAATGCCGAACAAACCATTTTATAAAATTTATCATGAAAATCCTATCTCATGAGCTATAATGGTTCTTAACCCATTCTATAATCTATATTATGCTCAATTATTATCTATAATGGGTCTCAAACCTTCATATAAGCTATATTGACATCACCCATTTCTCATTGGCTATAATGGGGATCAACCATTTGTATAAGCTATATTGGGATTGCCCGTTTCACATAATTCTAAAGTAATATTTCATGAGTAAAATACATTCACCCTATAATCCTTTTAAAAACACATTAAAACTCATGTTTAAAATACATTCATATAATAATTCCATTTAAATTTAAAAACTAATATTATTACAAAAAACATTTATTTGAAACATTATATTCAATATAAAAATACCAAAAAATGGATAAAATTATTCCATTTAAAAAAGTTACTCTTTATTTAGAAGATATAAATTAATTAAAAGTTTTATTTACATTAATGTCTATTGTCTCCATAAATTAAAAACTGGAAATTTCATTTGTATTTTATCAAAATATTATATTTAAAACACATAAAAAGTTTCCTTTTGAAAACAATTGAAAAAAAAATAATAGAGACATAATATGTACATTATAAAAGATTTATGACCTTATAAATAATTTCTATAGTCATTATTAATCATGAACACAAAAGAAAAATAAATTTTAAGGAAAACACTAAAAGAGTATTTATTTTTTAGAAAATTATTTTGTCCTGTTGGAAATATATAAATCATAACCCCCATGAATGAATAAATTTAAAAAAAAAACCCATTATAATAGATAAATTATGATATAAATTTTAAATAGGGATGTATATAATCCATTAAAGGAATAAAGGTTCATAACCTCTATAAATTCCACAAGGAATGTAAATTGAGATGAAGTCTCTTACCACACACATGACTTTTCACATGTGTCTTCATCATCATGGATAATAACCTTATATTAATTAATTAAATTATTTATAACCTGTTTCTTTTTTATTGATAATTTTATTTCACTTATTAATTGGTTATATACAATTACAATAATCAATTAATATTAAGTCATATGTTTTAAAAAAAATTGGAATATGTGTCAAAAACAAATTTGGTAGGTCATCTTTAGTCAAAGGGGTCATTATTTAAACATATAAAGATTAATAATAATTAAATAATTATCATATTTATACACAAATAAAACCATTAAAATCAACTATGAAATATTGTTATAAAAAATTAACCAATGTTATAATCATAGAGACGGTAGGCCATATGTATGCACGAGTAAAATTTCTATTTTAAATGATATTTGTGGAAAGAATTACAACAAGACATTATCATTCCATAAGGATAATTTTATAATAAATTAAATTATAATAAATTATATAAAATTATATCCATAATTCTAGTGATATGATATTAATCACATCACTTCATTGTGGCGGCAGAACAGTCGTCCACGAATGACGTTATCACTTTATCAGTGTGTGAAAAGGTAAAAAAAATTGTTGTATAAATTTTTTAAAAATATAAATATGTCAAGAATATAATTATTAATCCATTTATATCATATATATTCATTATATTTACCCTTATTATCTTTTAATAACATTTTAGTGAAAAATTCTTTGCATCTCTTTGTGTGGTAGTAGTCTTCAATACAAACGGGCGATGTTATCGTATCACCGGTAACATGAAACCTACAAATGGATTATATGATATAATCGATCAAGAGGTATATTTTTGCATTAAAAATAATAAATATCATATATATATATAAACTATTTTCATTAGTATTCCCAATCTTTAGAGGTGGGAATGGAAAAATGAACGACATCATTTCACAAGGTGGTAGTCTGCTGAAGACTAGAATGAAGATTTTGTAACCCATTTTATGAATGTATATGAGGTTTTAGGTCATAACATTAATATAAAAACATATTTTTATATTTTTTCTACTATGATTATTATATAATCATGGAATATGAATAATTTAAGTGGTTAGAAGAAAACAATAATCATGTTGTTGAACATAACCGCTACGTCATGTAACTCATCATGGTATTCACATGGGAGAGAAGTTTAGAAGTGATTTGGGGGGATTTTATAAACTATTTTTTAAATGTGTGAAGAATTTGGGGAACTGCATTCTGTTTTATAGTGGAGGTGGAGTAGCATTGTGGTATATACTGAAACATATTCACTATTAGGAGGTTTAGCTTTCTTCAAGTGCATAAAAATTGAAAATCATATAAGATAGAATTTATGGTCTATAAAAAACTAAATCACACAAAATGAAAGTCCTTGTTATCATTTTTCTATTTAGTTATTATGATTACTCAATTTTACCTCTTTTTATTTTTTCCATAATAACTAGTTTTCCAGCAATTGAAATTTATTCCCTAAGACGAAATTAAAGTGAAAAATATAAGAAAATTTAGATCCAACGATTATAAATATTATATCTAATTTATAAGATTAATATCACATCTGTGTTGGAAATTTACTTTAACCGAAATGTATTTAATTCTCAAAAAAACATCTTTAACCTTAACTGTGTTAATAGAGCTTTTATTATTTAGTGGTCATTATATTTATTAGAAAATAATAAATGGTCAATAATTCGATCATATTTTATATTTATTAAGATTTAATATTCACTTTTATGATTATACAAGTTTTTATTAATTTTTAATAAATAAATAAAATAGATTTTTTTATAAAATAATATTAATGCTAATTTTGACATTTTTTATTTAATTAAAATTTAAAAACATCATGAAAATGATGTAATTTGAATATATTTAATTATTAACTATTTAATATGATATATTCATCTAAAAAATAAATATTGAAAATAATTCATTCAATTTTATTCACTTTTAATATTTTTTACTATATTTCTTAGAGTTAATTATTAATTGTATAAATATATCATTTCCACTTCTTATATATTTTATGTAACTAATTAATTTCTAAAAATTAATGATAAATTATTTTGATGATAAAAAATAATTTAACCTTAAAAATAATATGAATAACTGAACCAACATGACTTTTTCTCAATCCTAAAGCACTATAGCTATTAAAGTCGAGGGAGGTTACCTTTTCTTAATTTTCTTTACATAACATATTATATAATTCACTTTCCTGAAATAGTGTTCAAAATAAACCATAAAAATAAATCATTAGCTTATAAGTGTATGAATATGGCCACAAAATGTGTTTTGTAAAACTTGGTATGTTATTTGTCTCCTTATGTTAAAATGTTTCTCTCCATGTAAAGTCATTTTTACCTTAATTTTTGTAATTAATTATAACTATTTTCAATAATAATTATAATGAAAAACAATTTTGGCCTTATAATAAGATATATATTTTTTTAATTCAATACATTGATTCAATTTTCTCAAATCCTCATCACATAAGTGTCATAATGAAATTTAAAATTTAATCTAACAAAAGTGATAAGAACACATGTTTTGAAAGTGAAAATGTACAATAGTATACAGTGTTATTAAAAAAATATTAAATAAATTTTTTTTTGATAGGACATATATTGGATTATAATATCTAAGATTTGACTATTGTGACATTAAAACCAATACAGACAATAATTTATCATTATAATTACATTAGAAGAGAATAAATTTTTCAATTAAAATCAATTATTTTTTAGTATTCATATAAACATTAAACATATAGTAAAATACAAAAAATAATAATAATAGTATTTTTTAATATCCTTCTATCAATAATTATGTTTATTATTCCATATAGATTTCTAAAATTGTAAAAAATTAATTTTAGAATCTCTTCTACAGGTACAATCAAACAGTGATTTATAAAAAACTGTTTTCTAAAAATAATTATTTTCTCTCTCAAGTGGTTAATATTTTATTTATAATCAATATATAACTATGTAAAATTTGTAGTAAATATATTTCAAAAGATAGTATCTACTATTAATACCCTCAATTATAATGTCTTAGAGAATATTATCCTATAAATAATAATAATATTATCATTATTATATTTCTTTTTAGTAAAACACGTTCTTGCATGTAATTCATACATTCGGAGAAACTCATTATTTTACGAAAGATAAGATAATTTATGTGTTTCATAACCTACAATATATCTAATATAATTTTCTTATTTTAATATATCCTTATGTGAGTAATCAAATATCAAACATTTGGAAGTATTTTTTATTCAAGATCCTTTTACTATAGTTGAGGAAATCCTTTATGATCTAGAATGGGAGAATATAGAAATATATACACTTGATGATTATAATTTCATCCATTAATCAATTTCCACAATAAAATTATATTTTTCCTCAAATTACGTGTATTCAATATGAATTTTTAATTCCTGATGCATTAAAATCAACATTTAAAGTCCTTAAAACCCTAAAAGGGATAATCAATATATTCCACATGTCTATAGACAATAACCAAATCCAAATTGTTTAGAACATGGAAAGACAATTGCATAAATTTATAATCTATAAAATAATTCCTTATTCTTAAAAAGTAACATCCATTGTTCAAACCAAACCATTCCATTAATAAAAATTCTTAATTTTTATTAAAAAACTACTAAATAAGTTTGAAACATAAAAATTAGAATGAATTGATCATATATTTTACCATGATTAATAAAGAACTATTCAAAAACACCCTATTTTTATCAAATAACATAATATTTTTGTAAATAAATTTCATACTAATTCGGAAATAATATGGGCGTGTGGTAGACGTGAATCCATTATCATCCGTCAATCATTGGTCCATGCCCCAAAACCATTATGGATGCAACGGTTTGTCACCTATGATACATTTGTCTTTTTTCTATAAACATCCACACTAATACCTCCATAAATACCTCTTCACGTTTATTGTAGTTGTTACAAATTCCTCAACCCAATAAACCAGCTATGAAATATTAATTAAAACCCTCAAAAACATTACAACATAAAACCATTAAAAGTGGTTTCGAATACTTTAGAATCATGTTAGACTTATGATTTTATCCATAACTCTTAATACAACCCCACAATATAGTATCTTAATCTTTAATGATATCTAAAACATTTCTCGAATACCAGCTATAGGTCCCAAACCATAAAAAATACATAATCTTGAGTTTCAGTCAAGAATATACATTCATTCACATTAAGGACCATTTCTACATTCTATTTTAAGATAATTTTTCAATAGGTCATACATACGAAAACCATAAAATAGATTGTTGACACTTCTGATTCGTATTATTATTTTCTATAATATAAAACAATTAAAATTAAATCATTATTTCTTTCATGGTAAATCATAATGTCCTTTAACATGACTTCATCTATTCCCTTACTATTCCTTACATCAATTGAATTTTTTTTATAATGTGGTATGTGTATAAAAATATCAGTAAGGAATATGAAAAAAATGGAAACCATTAGTCCTATGAAAACCTGAGAACCCATTTAACAATTACATTTATCATCAATGTAATTAGATAATATTAAATGAAATATTTTAACATGAAAAATACATACCATTTTTCTCAAAGAAGTTCAATAACACCCATATATTTAAATTAAAATATCTTTTAGTGACATATAGAATTAATTAATTAAATCCCATTTTTAAAACTTTTTAATTTTGTAACCATACGACAGACATAAAATTTTGTCATTACCTAATCCATTGGAGATCTATAAAGGTGATAAATTTTTGTTTTAGCTACATGAGAATAACATATGAGCTACAATAGGTCTCAAAACATCATATATGCTATATTGGGATCACTAGTTTCTCATGAGAAATAATGGGGCTCAATCCTTTGTATACGCTATATTGGGATCACCTATGAGCTATAATGTGGTTCGGCCCTTTGTATGAGCTATATTGGGATCACCTATTTCTCATGGGATATAATTGGGCCCAAATCAATGTATAAAGTATATCAGTCTGACTTATTTCATATAATTATAATGTAAATGTTTATGAATAAAATAGTTTTTTCATAAAACCCTCTGAAAATATATTTTAAATTCATGTGAAAAACACTTTCATATAAACATATAGTTTTCTTTCAAACCCCATATTTCAATATCAAAACCCCAATTTCATTGAAAACCCATTTTCGATAAATAAAAATAAAAATAAAAGAAAATAGTTTTTTTTATTTAAGAAGACATATACTAAATAAAATAAATATAAAAATAAAATAAAATAAATCAGGCCATTAAAGGTAATTTTCATCATACATTAAAAATTGGTCATTTTATTTGTTGTTTAAAAAAACATTCCATTTAAAAAATGTAAAAAATTACTTTTGAAATATATTTAAAAATATAAAAGTGACAAAAAAATAATCATTATAAATATTTTATTTCCATATAAAACATTTGAATAATAACTCTAAATCATGGAAACATAAGAGAATAAAATATTTAAGAAAAACATTAAAAGATGATTTATTTATAAGAAAAGATCATTATCACTAAGGAAGTATATAAATAAAAATGATCATGAATAAAAATATGAAATAAAATTGAATAAAATTATAATGGATAGATTAATGATATTAAATTGTCAAAGTGGTTTAATATATACATTATAATATAATAATGGTGTATAACATCAGGAAATTACTCAATGAACGGAAATTGGGATGAAGTACCTTATATTGAGTCCGAATTATCATGTGTGTTTTTATCATATAGAATAATAAAATTATTTTAATTATTAACTTTTAAAAAAATCATTTTCTAGTTTATTGATTATTTAATTTCACTAGTTTAAAGGTAATGAAAAATTACATAATCAATTAAGATTAAGTTATATGGTTTGACCTTATTCGGTTTAGGTGTCAAAAATTACTATATCATGTCGACTATGGTCAAAGGGGTCATTATTTAAAAATATTTATCATAAAAATAATTAAATAATTTTCATATTTAAAATTCAATTATACATTTAAACCCAATTATGGATGATATTTATGAAATATGAACCCACATTACAATCAGGGAGACGGTAAGTCATAAGAACGCATGAGTAATGTTTCAATTTTCAGCAATCATTTATGAAAGAAGGTTTGTAATGTTTTATCAATAAATTTTTATAACTATATCATAAATAAAATTATATTTGATTATATTTACTTATATATATCATTATTGTGATGTAAAATGACTCACAACATTTCGAGGAGGTAGTAATCCTCACATGTATGAACTATGTAATCACTTTTTCTGTGTGTTAAAAGGTAAAAAAAATGATATATTATATTTATATAAATATAAGTTTTTCATTAATTTAATAATTATTTCATATATATCATATATATTAATTATATTTCCCCTTATTACATTCCATAAAACATGTTAGTGAAAAATGCTTCACATTGCTTCTGAAGGAGAAAGTCTGTCAATCACATGAGCGACATTATCATATCCCATTCAGTATAAAATGTAAAATGGATGTATATTATATAATAAAAAATGAGGTGTAAATATGTTTTAAATATCATATATAAATATTATTTATTCACTATTTCCAACTATGGGAGGTTGTAATAAAAAAATGAACGTCATCATTTCACGATGTTGTAATCTTCTACACACACGAAAGTTGGTTTTCTAACCGATTTGGTGGATGTTTGTGATGTTTTAGGCCATAAAAAACATTATAATAGATAATTATATTGAGAATAAAAAATTTATTATTTAATCATGTAATAAATAGAATTTAAGGGGTTGGATAGTGAAATAAAAAATGCATGATGATGAATGTTACAGCTTCTTAGGGTAACTCTTTTTAGATTGTACTGAAGGCCTTAGATTGATTAATTTTTATCCAAATGGAGTCATATATTATTATATAAGGTATGTTTAGAATTTATTTTCTGAACTAATAGTTTTTGAACGTGTGATAAAGTGGGGAGAGTGATTGACCTTTTATAGTTTAGGAGGAATGACATTCTTATAAATATTCAAAATTATTTGCTTTTTAGAGGTCTCCCTTACATCATGTGCATCCAAAATTGAAAAATAATGGAGTTTATGGAATTAATTATTAATATAGTCTTACAAAAAAAATCATTTATATTATTTCCCCCTTAAAAATTTAATTCACTCTATATTACCCCTTTTTGTTTTCAGAACGGTAACTAGTTTTCTAAACTATGAAATTTATTCCATAAGAATGAATTAATGATATATATATATATATATTTATATAATATAATATTGATAGAATGTAATTAAAAATATAATAAACCATTTATAATAGAGCAAAACAATTTTTTTTGGAAATTAATTTTAACAGAAACGAATGTAATGTGTAAAAACACTTCTTTAACATTAACTCTGATAACAAATTTTATATTATTTAGTGGTAATTATTTTCAATATAAAAGAGAATTTGGAACATTAATGGACCATATATTATCATTAATATAATAGAAAATTACTTTCTAGAAGAAAATGAATTCTTAGGGATTTTAAATTATTTAATTAAATATATTTTATTATAAATTATCATTAATGTAAATTTTTACATTTTTTGTTTTATTATAATATTAAATCATCAATACAATGATAAAATTTGAAATTATTTATTTATAACCTTTTTTAAATATAAATTATTATAAAAATTAGTAGAATTCACCAATTTATTCAATTTAATTCAGTTTTAATATTTTTAGTATCATATTTTAGTTAACTATTAACGAATAAATACAAGTGTTGGTGTATCAAATGAATTTTATGTTACGAAATAAGTTATAAAAACTAAATATAAATTATTATTATTATAAAAACTCATTTATCCCTAAAATAATATTTATTACAAAAAAACATGGGTTTCTCCCAATTCGAACACATTTAAGATATTAAAATCAGGGTAAGTTCCCTTTTTTCTTTTTCTCTATATAACATATTATATAGGTCACATTCATATAATATTTTTCATAATAACTCATAAAATATATCCTAAGGTGATAAGGGTGAAAATATTCCCATGAAATTGGTTTTGTACAAGTTTTTAGGTTATTTTGCTGCAAATGTTTAAAGTAAAATCATCAAGTAAACTCACATTCACCTTAATTGATATAATATATGTTACCTTGTTTTCACTAATCCTTATAGTAAATGTTTATGATATAAATTTGTAGATATTATAAATTTTTACTGTTCATAATATAGAGTCTATTTGAAGAAAAGAAACTAGATTATTTTTTTAACTTTAATTGAAAAACTAATCCCACATTAGTGATGATAAAACAAGTTATTAACGTGAAAATATTCAAGATATTACAATGTTTTTATATTGAAATTAAATATTAATTATAACTAAAATACCTAAACTGGATTAAAATACTTATAATTTTACTATTTTAATTATCAAACCAATTCAAAATATGATTTATGTTTAAAAATTATTTTGATTAAATGGAAGTTTTCAACTAAAATCATGTACTTTTCAATATTAAATAAAAAATAAAAAATATCATAAAAATACCAACAAAATCCATCTATACTATGAATATTATTATTATTTCAAAATTAAATTTTATTATCCCATAAATATTTTATATTTTTTAAAAAAAATATTTCAAAATATGTCTGCCAATTATAACCAAACCATTATTTATAAAACAATTTTCTCTGAAATCAATCCTTTTTAATTCAATAAATTCATATTTTATTTATAATATTAGGATAACTAATAAAATTGTGTAAACTATTTATTCTCATACATTATTTTATCATATTCATTCCATGCACTAATGTTTCTAATAGATATGTATCAAATTAAATAATCATAATATTATTATATTATTGTTGGGTAAAACTTTGTCTTTCATGTAATACATGCTATTGAACAAACTATATGTTGTGTGTATCATAATATATACTCACTGTTTCTTACCATTTACACTATAGAATACAAGTTTCAACTTTCAAAATCTCATGTTGTTGTAGTAAATTAAAATAAATATTATTTTTGTGAGGGTGTATAAATATTTTCCCCAATGTCAATTTATTCATAATCAATATCGAAGGCTCACTGAGACAAGAAAATAAACACTTAAGATTAATAACAACATCCATGAAAGAAGATTATCCTTCTATAAAGTTTTAATTTTTATTTTAAGAACGTTATTAGTATCTATTACATATTATAAATTTCAATTATATTCATTAATTACATATATATTTGTTAATAATTATTTATTTTCATCATAGAATGGTATTAGATATAATTATTTTCAAATAGTATCAGTATATATATTTTAATCCATATTAATTGATAATATTTTCCTTAAATCTAACATTATTGATTGTATTGGAAGAATTAGTTTTCAATGATTTATCTAGTTCAATCTTTATTAGATAGAAATTATCGGTACAGTTCATGAGAATATTATTCAAGAAGAGAATGTTTCAAGTACATTATAGATTACATAAACATACATTATAATTAAAATTACTTTTTTTCAAACTTACATAATCAAATTTATTTCATATGTTTCTCTTTTATATCATATATAAACATTCCATTTATATGGATACTCATCCATGATGAAAATGATAGCATTTGTACATTATCATTCATATAGGTGTTTGAACTAACATAGACAAGGACATGATAACTATATACCGGTCATATATTATCCATTAATATAATATATTTTTAGTATTATTTTATGATTACTCATCCATGATGAAAATGACTCTGTTGGTTTAATGTCTCTCAGGTAGGTTGTTGAATCAACCCAAACAAAAACATGTAATAAAAACAAATTAGTTAGAATTATAAAGTCATATAATGATAAACTAAATATATAAAAAATAAAAAGTATCATAATATTTAAAGATTATATTTACAAATATTTTATATGATAATTTAAATGTATAATTTTGTTAATACCAAGACACTTACATTGATGAATTCACTCCTTCATGAAACAGGTTCCTTCGTAATGATGGATTTATCCCTCTTTATTGTTATTAAAAGAAACCAAAAATGTATTTAAGATTTATGACAGGGTCTTTCTCTAGATAATAAATTGTGAAATTTTGGAAATTATTATTTTGTGAGGGGTAGTGGAGGGCACATTTTAGAGGTTATTTTTTAGTTGAAGACTTCTGATTACACATTTTATAAGGTGAAATGTTGCCATTTAACCTTTATTGTGGATTTAATGATGAACAATAATGGATATGGGTTGTGATTACCCATATAAAAAATTATTTAAATTTATATAATTTTTAATAATCCACTACTTAGTTCACATTTTTCACCCATCTTACATAAACTATGGTAACACCATTTTTATGTCGATTGTTTTCCAATAAAATATATTTACCATAATAAATTATTTAATATTATGATTATTGTTTTTTAATATATGTAGTATAATTAATTTTGTAATATTTTTAATTTTCCTTGTAAAAGAATAAATAAAATATAAAGATTTTTTTAAAAAAATGAAATTTAAACAATAACAATTGTTAATCTCATTTCATATTACTTATAAATGAAATATTTTATAAACTATTTTTGAAAACTAAATACTAAAATTTTATTATAATTATCCATTAAAATGGAAAAAATTAGATAAAATCATAAATCACATAGAGAAAAATAATTACATGTAACAATCAATTTTTAAAATATAATGATTTTACTCACATCCCATTAAGAGTAATTATTTATCTTTTAAAAAATCTATTTTTAAATTCTATTTTTATTATAATATTCATCTAAATTAAATGAAAGAATATTCCATTCTTAAAAAATAATATAACTATTATTATTAAATTCAATGGGAAAATCTTATTTATATAATATAACATTATAATGGATTTTTACTTTTTTATTTCTTTCTAGTATTATTTATTTTATAAGAATTACGATTTTTTTTATTTTTTTATTTATTTAAATATATTTATTTTAACTATTTTAAATTAAGATATTAAATTACCTTATGTTCAATTGTTATATTTTGAATTGTCATATATATATATATATATATTTATATTTATTTCATATCACCTTCGATTATTCTACCTTACAGACATCACTAAAATCATTCATCCTATTCTATAATTTATTTTTAATGATTTTCAAAATGATTCTAAATTATTTTTTATTCTTATAATTATTATTAGATGTATGATGTTTATGAAATTAGTTTATGATGATTATTTCAGGATTTTAGTATTTTGTATCATTTTAGGGTTCGTTCATTGAGAAATTTTACAAATAATTATATCATTTGGTCGAGTTTTAGTTTTTTTTCATTTTATTTTCATTCTACCCCAAAAAGAGATAAGTAATTTATTATTATAGTATTTTTATTGGGTGTATAAAAATCTATTAAACATTTATTATTTATTTCTATGTAAATATATAATAATATCAAGGGATTTTAAATTCTACCACCCCTAAAATAAATTTCTAACATTAAATGTCACTACTTTAATGAAAATATGATGTTTCGTTTTTCTAAATGCATATTTTGGTTTAAATATTACATTATCAAATATATGTTTGTGTCAAAAATACATTAATGAAGTGATTTATTTATTTTAATAGTAATTTATCCCTACTAACTACGATTTATATCATTTGTTCCTCGTATGAGAAATCATGTTCAAATTTTACTATCTCCATGTTCATTATATTTTAGGGTTTATGTATGTACATCCACACAAGTGATATATGGAAAATATAATAAATTTGGTAGAGGATGATTTGATGTGTGAGGTGATAAACTATTATACTCAAATGATCATGGATATTAAATGGGGTAATATTTCTAGTGGTCACTTTTCCCTTCTTTAAAAATATCATAGCCCTCTTTCATGGTAATATTTAATAGAATACATTATATCAAACATTAATTTATAAATTTTATTCCTTATTATCAAAATAAATGTTTTTTTTCATTTTCCTATTTTATTTTTTCACTTAATGGTTTTAATATATTTTAACATATCATAAGAATTCTTGAGTCCATATATCTTACACACTTCTAATTATTCCCAACATGTTTTTTCCCAAATTCCTATCTATAACCTCATATAGATACTTTTTAATTCATAAAATGTTAATTATTATATTTATGAGCACTCTACCAAGTTAGGGTGTGATTCCTAGAATCATTTAAAAACCATCAAGTTGAAGGCAGTGGTATCGAGCCTTATAAGGTGATCTTGAAATGCTTCTGATTTCGATGTGGGAAGCGGATTTTCCTGCAAAATGCTATCTAGGCGGTTACATCACACAACGTGAGATAATGACTATATGAATTAGTTCATCCTTCGAACGCCCATCAATATGGATTCATCACCACGTTTTGTTTGAGCTGTCTGATAAGACCACCATCGATCTTGGCCGCTCAACCTTTCAAAAAGCTGCATATCCATTGTGGCTATATGATCATAGCCATGATCTAATCATAACCTCCCAATGATTTAAAACATAGTAGATAATTTCTTATTGTCCCATAAGATCCACAGATCGATTAGGACCATCCAAATTATATCTGCATGTCTCCCTTCTAAAAGAATTGGGGTTAAGCTCAACCCTTAGATCAGACCAAATTATGTTCGGACCACCTAATATTTTTTCCCTTCTTCTTCCTCGTAGAGCCACACCAGTCCCAATCTATGCTTTTAGGTGTCAGACCCTCTCCATCACCTCTTAATCGGGATATAATCATTCATTCTTCACCAGGATCCTTTAATTCTCGACCGTTTATTTTATTTCCAAAAGTGCTATTATATTTCAAACAAACATCATGATCTATGACTCGAATCCTTCTGATCCTCTCTTATGTCTCTGATATCATTATGATTTTTCTACTTTCTCCTCAAAAGTGCTTTTGAAATAAAAATTTAATTTTCAGTCAATATTTTTTTTTTTTATTTTAGTTTAATCTGTCCTATAATTTAATGGTTTGGTTTTTCATAAAACCTCACATCGCACACCCAAGTGCTACTCAAGAATTTTTCTATCAAGCTCTCCAACTCTCCCTCTCTCATTTTCCCAAAAACTTCCATCCTTCAATGATTTGAAACTAGTAAGGTATTTAATTATTTTCAATTTATTTCATAAATATATATATATATGTAATATATATATATATAATAATGAAATATCAAATATTTATAATTAAATTTTCATACATGAAATGTTTATCCTGACACAATGGATATACATTCTAAAATCATTTCATTGTAAGAGTTATTTCATTTATTCATTCCAAAATTGTGGTTTTAAATTTATTGTTTCATGTAAGGGAATTTTATGATCTCTATTTTACTTTTAATATATATATATATATATAATTGTATATTTGTATGTATATTCATGTAAAACCCATTTTTTGAAAACCCAAATTTCATTGATGACTAGGTATTCTTGGTTTTAAGAGTCTTTTTATTCCTAAAATCTATCTACATGTGTGTTTATACATACTTATATAGACACATTTATATTCCAATATTTTTAGTGGTTATATTTATAATCTTGTTAAGGGTTCTATTTCCTTAAACCAAATTTCCTAAAAAACCTATGTCTATTTTGAAATTATCTTGGTATTCTAAGTTGTTAGAAAAAACAATATAAGTTTATATATATATAGTTATATAAATATTCATATAAACACATATATATGTATTTTAATACAATCAAATTAATCATAGTTATTTATTCTCGTTTATTTAATAATTATATTGATGTGTACTGTCAAATGAATTTAAAACCCAATAGTCACTTTGATGTTCTCAATTTTCATGAAATAGACTTTTCATTTTATGTGAAATTATGTAATGATTTATCATTTCATATGTGGAACCTATTTACATATTGTATAGTTTTTTTACTCATCTACATGAGGAAAACCTATCCATTTTATATATAAAGTAAATTTATTAATCGAAGACAAAATATTATATGTATTTGTGATTAAATGTGCATTTCCTTCATTATTCAATTTGTTGATGGAATACAAAAAAATAAAAATACTTTATGTATGAGATGAATCTGTTTATGATAATATATGGATTAGGAACTAATCTTTTCAAAGTTCTATGTGGCACTGTGGGTTTTTTGAAGAATATATACCTCAATAATTTATTAATGAATTTATTTTAATCAAAGACTAATATTTTAATAAATCATTGTGGTATGATTCAATTTTATTTAAATACATATACTATAAAAACATAAGATGAACTCATAGGACCTATTATGTGATTGGTTTGGCCCGCTATAGCCTCTCAATGAATCGGTAGGTCTCATGAGACATAATTATGGTCTTGGCATGAGGCCTTGATAGAATGATTATTTATAGTCATGAACAAGGCTTTTACAGAATCTTTATGATTTTCTTGCATTATTAGATCCCTCATAATTTTTGTTTTAAGTGAATGTAATTGTTAATATTCATCTAGTAAAATATTCACAACTCATGATCACTCTCTATGAACCATTATTAATCATTTTTATATTTCCATGTTCTCATAGATTAAGGTTCAATATTTAAATAGATATCTATATAGAAATTAATTTATAATGAATGATTAATATTTAGTTTCCATGAAATAATGATAAATGGCATCATTTTATGTTCCAACCTAAAAATAATATTATTTCATGTGTAAATTCATATCTTCACCTCTGTCATGTCATATAATTATTACGTTTGGTCATTATCTAACTTATAGGTGGAACTTTATGCATTTGTGTTTATGTGCATGCATGATACATTCAATTTATAACTCCTAGTTAAGTTTAGAAATTTTTAGCATGATTTATCCTCAATGCTATTTCAGAATCTCTCAAATAAATTTGTGATGACATGTTATGTGAAATATTAATTTCATGCTTTAAATGCATGTGATTTAATGATGTTTTTTAAAGAAAAATTATATCTTAATGTTTTTCTTTTAAAATACCTTACATGGAATTTTCTTTCTCACCCTATGTATTTCAAATCATTCATATAGGTTTAGTGGAAGTGATACAATGAAATTCTAATTTGGATGTGTTGCTCTAATTTTTCGTTGCATAATGTTTATTTGGAATTGTAAAATTTTATTTATATGTATTATTGGATTCTAATTCCCCAAAACCTAGTCCATTAAAATATCTTCTCTAACGTAGTATGTTGTGTAAATCATCCATTACGTTTTTTAAAAGAAATTACACAACATATTTTCCGAATAGACTCTAGGGAACTAGGGTCTGGGCCTTTATTGTTAGAGCATTATTACATTATATTGGTACGATCACAAGAAAATAAAATCCAGAAAGACTAATTATGTTAGTATACATGGAAATACTAGATACAAGAATAAGTTTTATATTACATATTGAAATAAAAAACAACATATTATCCCATTTAAAATCTCTCACATCCCTTAGAATATCCCTAAAGTTCAGTCTTAATATACTTCTTTACATTATTGAAAAAAATGAAACATAATAATGGGGTGAGCTCATATGCTTAATAAGGATAAAGAATATAGTAGAAGCTATCATAAATAAGAATAAACATACAAGGAAAGGTATAAAATTGATACAAATGCCTTTTAAGCAGATTCTACATAATAATATTGAAATAATAAATTAAATAATTCCATTTATACTTTAAAATTGACATCAAACTAATTGAATAATCACATGAAATATCAAAAATTAATCTCATAACAATGAAATTCATAATGTCCGACATCATAACCATACCATCAAAGTCTCATGCCAAATCCATTAACATACAGTCAATGCCCTATTCGAAGACACTATATTTTCTCTTGAGACCTACTGATGTATCAAGGGGCTATAACAATCCCCACCCACCACTTAGTAAGTCCAATGCATTCCTCATATGAAAAGGATTAAACTTAACACAAACTTTCATATTAAAACTAGCATACAAAATGTCAATACTTTAACCATAAACTATGAAAGGTATAAAAATAAAAAATACATAGTAAAACATATCATAAAACCTTCAATACAATATGTAAGATTGTATCATAGTAAATCAACCTTAATGATGCATTAAATCTAGCAAACGATGTTGAAATAGATGAAAGTGATTTTATAAATTCATTAAAACTCTTTTGATAAAGATATCGCTTTTTTATGTTAAAATAAGTTAGAAGCTATGAAATTATAAAAGAAAAAAAATATTTAGAAAATAGTCTTGTAATCTTAAAATTTAATATTTAAAATTTAAGGGCATCATAATGGTGAAATATTACTTCTCACGCCGTTTAAGTTAAGAAACCATTATTTCCTTAATTTGTCAAAAAGTTCATAAAGTACCTCTTTTAGAAAATGGTAGAAATGTTCCTTTTAAAAGATATTTTAAATAGTAAAACATGAGTGAAAATGGATATCATTTTTTTCTGATAATTTTTGAAATAAATTTTATGAAACATGGGAATGTATGATAAGGATGTCCCAGCATATAGTTATATATTAAAACTATAATACAATAAAGTGATTGACCCTTACCAAAAACATTATTTTCGTTAAGGGTGAGTTAGCATCAAATAACATTGTTAGAACATGTTATCAAATAATACCAAGACCATAAAATTATTTATTATATAATATATTATCCTCTTATATCATTTTGTAAATATTATTTCAGTGTTACCATTGTATTGAGTGTTAACTTATTAGTTTTCCCATTATAGTTTTGTCATGTATGTCTTGTTTGTTATGCATCCGATGTATTTAATTTATATATAAAATTATATTAAGCTCATAATTATAATTTTTAATGTTCATATACATTTTATAGTCATTCTAGAATGGTTAATATAGAGAACTAATCTCATCACGATGTGGGGACGGTAGGTCGTACATACGCACGAGCAATGATATCATTCCTTGGATGGTCAAATGATTTTTAATTGGAGGTTATATTAATTATAAAGAATAATTTTTAAGTTATATAAATTATTTATATCCATTATACCAATCATCATGTCCATTACAATAAAGTAATGTTTAATAAAAAAGTACACCATAACGTTGAGACGGTAAGCCGAACATACACACACATAGTGATTTTGTTATTCATATGATCAATAAAATGTGTAATATGGTTTTCCCATTATTATAATAATATATAATTATATGTATGATTTTGTATTTATTATTTTTATATGGAAAAACATATAAAGCATAATTAGAATAAGAAAAGAACATTCAAAGAGGTGATAAAACATTTAACTCTTTTTCAGTTATCTCCTTTTAGTTCGTAAAAAAGGACGTTGTGTAATGGATTTCAGCCCAAATTATGGCCTCTTGGATTATGTGAGTGAATATCAAAGGGGAATTGGGTAGGTTTTTTCTGATCCAAATGTATTTTAAGGTGTTAATTAATGATAAGGGGAAGTACCTTTTTATAAGAGATGTGGGGGCACCATTGGAAATTCAAAAACTATAAAATTAATAGAAATTAATTTTTGAATAAAAATTTTGCCGTAGTGCATTATTTATAAGATAATTTAGTATGGGGAGAAATTATCTCAACCAATAAAATATAGAAATGTTTTTATTTCATTTTAAACCTTATCATTTTTTATTTATAATTTTCTAGTCTCTTTCATTATAATTGTGGTAAAAACATTATAAATATTAAATTTTAATAAATATTTACTTATATGGTTTCAATTTAATATAATTTTATTTTTTATGAAATTTTATAAATTATAATTATCACATTGTACTTTTTAAATATTTTTATTATTTTTAAATAGTATAATAAAATGTTTTTTTATAACTCATCTATAGTTTCAATTTTGGCACTATTATTTTCTTTTATTTTAAATAAAATCCAAATAGAATATAACTTAGAAAAAACATTTAATATACCCTGAATATGTCATATTACCCTAAAAAAGTCATGGATCACCTTGATTTAATCAAATTCAAATTATTTTTATATTTTTAACATCACTTATTTCATATTTCTATTAATAAAATAGTTTCTATGGTACTATTGTGTCATCTTTAATGTTAATTACTTAATATTTAATTATTATAAATAAATTAATATGATGTATTTAATTATTTTATATTTCAATATAATACATGTAGTCTATTCTATCTCTAGTTTACCTATATATTAAAATTAATATACTTATAAGAATGATAGTGTGACATTTTCTCATAGTCGTTGATTTTAAAAATATTAATGCCATATTCTGGGGAATGTGGCTATTAAATTATTCCATTTAAAACCATATATGATTTTGTTCAAATTAATTAATCCAATATGTTTTTTGTAGGTGTTAAGGTAATTTTATAATATTATTTTTACCTTTAATTGCCTGATTTTCCCTTAACCGTGGTAATAAAAAAATTACTCATGTTACTATTCATAATATCCAAAAAAGTGACCAATTAACAATATATGGACACAAAAATTCCAAATATGGAATCCATTTTTCGAAATTTAAATAAATAATGTTTTATTAATTAATTAAATATTTATCCTCATTAAAAAAATTAGAAGACAAATTTGTTTAAAAGTAAAAACCATCTAAAATTCAATATGTCTTTATATATAATTTTAACTTGGAAATAACTCCAATGACCTAAATTATATGAAAGGGTAAAAACATAATCTAATTATATATAAAACCAATTAAAATAAAAATATAAAAACATAAATAAATCAGATGAAAAATCAGTTTTGAATTAAATTGCAGTATTTATTTACTATTCATTAAAATATTAATGTTATTGGAAAAACACCAAAACAATTTATCCAAACTAAATATTTATGTACCTATTAAAAAAAATTAATTTTGTCAAATTTAATATATAAAAGTGTTAAATATTTTTTTTTAAAAGTGTTCTCCATTAAATGGTGGTAAAAATATTTTTATGAACAAATTACATTTAAATGGATAAATTTAAATTATTTCTTGTCTTATGGCTGTAAAATAAATTTATATCTGTTTAAGAGCATTTTATTGATTTTATAATATATAAATTTCATAATTTCTTTAATAATTTTCTTAACTGATTTTTAAAGACCTAGATTTATAGGTTAGGGTGCGCTCGAACTCGGTGTTTCTTTAAGTAAAGGTTATTGGGCTATTTAAAAAGAAACATATCATGGAATCTTAGTGTGTTACATTCTACCATAATTTAAATAATTTCATTATAGATATTTATAAAATATCAGTTCTTAAAAATATTCATGTCTTTCTTTATCATATGTTCATCAGGTTCCCACGTCTTATTATCTATTTTATGGTTTATCCAAAGAACCATTTCCAGACGAGTCATCATATTTCTCTAAACTACTTCTTTGGTATCAATAATATTGATAGTCTCTTCACAATATGACATATCATGTTCAATTTTAATTTCTTTATAGGTGATAACATGTGTTGGGTCTGCCATGTATTTCGTTATCATTAATACATGGAACACATCATGAGCTTTAGAAAGACTTGGTAACATTTCCAAATCGTAAGCTATAGATCCAATTCGTTCTACAATATCAAAAGGTCTGATGTTCATGTTACTTAATTAACCCTTCTTATCAAATCATATAACATGCTTCCATGGAGATACCATCATGAAAACATGATCTCCAACATTAAATTTCAAATTATTTCTTCAGTTATCAATATAGACATTTTTTCTACATTGAGCTATTTTGATATGGGACTTAATAGTTTTTACCTTTTCAATTGTTTCCATAACAAGTTATTTATTTAATAGTTTTCTTTCAGCAACATTATCCCTATAAGTTGGTGGAAAATTTCTCTTTCCATATAATGCTTTATATGGTTCCATATGTATACTAGAATACAATATATTGTTATATGATAATTATATAAGATGTAAATAATGATCCAACATTCCTTGAAAGTAAAGAAGCCATATTCTAAACAAGTCTTCTAAGGTTTGAATAGTCTATTCATATTTTCCATCAATTTGGTGGTGGTAGCCATTTCTTAAACGAAGCTCAGTATCTAGGGTATTCTAAATAATTTTGTAGAATTATATAGTGAAATGGGAATTACAGTCAGAAAATATTGATAGGGGTGCACCATGATGTCTTAAAACATTATTAATATATAGTCTTGGTGAACATTAATGTTGTAAATCCTATATTATAGTAGGAAAATGAACTGATTTGGTAAGACAATCAACAATATCTCATAACACATCACTTATTATGGGATTCTTTCGTAGCCCATAAAAAAGTACATCATAATATCATCCCATTTCCACCCAGGTATAAGAATAGGTTGCATAACACCACTATGATATTTTCTTCTAGCCTTTACCTATTGAGAACCGAAACATCTCCCAACATAATCAGAGATATCCCTCTTCATGTTGTCCCAAAAAAAATGTTCCTTCAAATCTCAATACATCATAGTACCATCAGGGTGTTTAGAGAAAATATATCTATGAAGATCATCCAATAATTCAAATTTTAGATCATGTATAGCAATAACACAAAGAAAGTACCCAAATTTTAATTTTCTATCTTTAAATATTAAGTCAATCAGTCTCCCATTATTCACAGCTTTAATTTTATTTTGAATCACCGCATCGTAAGACTGATAAATTTTTATAATTTCTTATAAAGAAGGTTTCCCAACCATTTTAAAAAGTAGTGATGATTCACCTTTAATGATAATTCCCAGATCCATATTTACTAGGTCCACAAACATAGGATTCCTTTCAACTTTAATTTTGTTAATAAATCCTTTACATTTTCTACTAAAAGAATCTTCGACCAAATTTACCTTCCCTGAGTGGTTGTGTATTGGGAAATCATAATAAGTTATTAGATCAAGTCATCTCATTTTTATCATTTTGAGTTCCTTCTTTGAGAAAATATCATTCAAACTCATATTATCAATTGATTTCTATAATCTTTAATTATTGATATAGTTTCTCCACATCATCCAAGAAAAGAAATTTCATTCTTACTCGAGATCATGATTTGGGTAGTTTTGTTCAGGAATTTTTAACTTACTTGATGAATAAGTAATAACCCTATCATTCTACATACAGATATAATATAGTCCTTTCATTGATTCATTACTATAAATAACAAACCCATCATTCTCGGATGTTAGATTCAATATAAGAGGATTGACTAATATTTTATAAAATTCATCAAAATATTCTACACTCACTTTTTTTACAAAATATTTTAACCCCACTACATGTCATCTTGTATAACGGGTTTTCCAATTTCGAAAATTTCTAGATGAAATGAAAATAGTAAACTGCTAAACCAATAAAACATTGCACCTCAATTATACTCGTTACTGATGGACATTCCTGTATTTTTTTATATTTGTAGGATCAATAGGGAATCCATTCTTAGAGAAAATATGTCCAATAAAGGAAATTTCCAAAATCCAGAATTCACAATTTCTAAACATCCCATATAGTTTATTTCATCTAAGAGACTTCAGAACAATCGGGTAGTAACTCTCAAGGTATTTTTAGATTTTTTATTATACCAATATATCATAACTAAATACTAAAAAAAGTCATAATGATATTCCATGACCACTTTGTTAATTATATCCATGAAAATAGAGGGTACATTAGTTAATCCAAATGGAATAACTGAATATTTATAATGACCATACCTCATTCGAAATGATATCGTAGGAGTATTCCCTTTTTTACAAACAATACATGACATCTTTAATGAAGTCCAATCATCAAAAATTATTGAGATCCATGAATTTTATCAAATAAATAATCAATGTGAGGAAGAGGATACTATTTCTTTATTTTAATTGTATTGATTTTTCTATAGTCAATGCACAACCTCATTGATCAATATTTCTTATTAAAAAAATGGGGAACCCATTGAAAAAGACTACGGTGAATAAATTCATTTATTACTCAACTCATATTGTTTTTTATGTAGCTCTCCTAATTCCACAGTGGGAATTATATAGGGAGTTATTGATATTGGCCTTGCATTAGGGATTAAATCAATAGGAAAGTCGACTTCATGCTTTGGAGAATTTCTAGGTTAATCCTCTAGAAATACATCAATGACTTTTTTTGAATAGGAACATCCTATAATTTAATGTTACATTTATCACATATGGATGATGTTTTCTCTTCCTCCCCAAGAATTTTGTTTAAAAGATGTACTATGGGTGGATATAAATAAGAATCAGATAATGAAATTTATACTGTAAAGATAATGGATTCTATATCATCTCTATAAATCGTAACTTCCTTAATCCTGAATTATATTTTTGAATCATATTTTGATATGCAATCCATACTGACAATTATATCAAAGTAAAAAATATATATGATTAAAAAATTCCACCGAGAAATTTTGTTTATATGTCATAATGGGAACTGCCTGGAACATATTTGTTATAAAGCGACTTCCATTAGGAATTTTACTTAAAAATCCATTATTAATGTGAATTAGAAATATATAATGTTTAATGAAAGTGGGAAAGATAAAAAAGGAATGATGCGAACTAGAATCAAATAAAGCATTGGATAAAATTATTAACATTATTATAGTAACTTCTGCCACATCATTCAAAACATCAACCTCAATAGTTGTGATTAAATATTATTAGCCTTTCTCCCATTCCATTTTATTGGAAAATATCATTTTCTCATTAGTAAATTCTTTTCATAATATCCTATAAATTACAATTAAATCATTGAACATTGATATCTTATTTCTTCCACTTTCAATCACAAGCTTGGTGGCCTTTTTCTCAACACCTATAAGGAACTCCCATCCCCTTTATGAAAGTAGTAGGGTGTTTGTTTCCACAATTATTGCAGGGTAGAAAGTTATTTTTTCTCTTATTCCCCTTATTTCCTTTCCCATAGTGTCCAACAAGCCTCTTATTATATTTATTCCCTTTGAAGATATATGATGTACAAGAAATTATTTTTCTTTTATGATTACACATGAGACTATATCTTCGTATTGTGAGAAATATTGTGAGACCAATGATCATTAGAGGAATGGTTTTAACCCATTAATGAATCAGTAAATCTAAATTCTTAGGTTACATTTTATTTTTTAGCATGCCTTGTTATCCTTGTGATGTTAGCCTCATACATTGCAGCATTCTCATCCTCTTTTGCCTCAAACTCAGAAATTACCTCTCCATGTCTGCTCATAGATCACGTGGAATGTATTTTTTAATGAAATGTTCTTTAAATTTCCTCCATTACATATTTTTGACCTCTTTTCCCTCATTCATTTTTTTTGAATCAATGACCACAATTGATCTGCATCCCCTAAAAGATGATAGTCTTCCATGACATCTTTCTCTCTTTCATTACTTCCCAAAGTAAGAAATATTTTCTATAAGGAACTAATTTACTACTTATCTACAAAATTATTTATAGTCCCATTAATTTTTGATGTTGTTATCTCATGATGTTTTCAGACAGTGATCCTATGTATTGTGAAACAGGGTGCTCCATACGGGAAATGTTATTATTCATAACCTTTGTCAATTTTCCCAGTATGGTTATAATCTTTTTCGCACTAGTTGTATCACCTACTCCACTATCAATATATTTCATAGGAGGGAAATATTTACATGGATTATGTGAATTTATAAGATTTCCATTTATTCAACTTGGTGCCATTTCAAAATAATGGCTTGTACTAGATTATGTTAGGAATCATAATACCTAATTCCAAAATATTTAAATACTTGACATAAATTGAAAACCTTACGCATATCTAATACATAATTAAAAAATTGTTTATTCGAGGACATTGTTACTCATAAATGATTCATAAATGTTTATAATGAAAATATTAATTATCGAAGGCATATCCCCCAAGAGTGTCAAACACGGTACACAGTAAGGCCCGTTATATTTTACCAGGTTACCCCGAGTCAATCTTAGAACACCTTTTCAGAGTTTTCACTGATAGGTACATCTTTTCCAGATCTATGACTACTAGTTTAATCTAGATATGGATTTATTTTCTCGTAATACCCAGGTAATATCTATTTTACAAAAATTCTAGGATGTTCTTCAATTCAGATCCTCAAAGTATTTCTAATGGTAATGTGCCCTAATTAATTTTTATATCTCTATTTTCAAAGGATTGTACTAAAAATCCTATGATACAAAATGTAACACTCGAAACCTAGTTTCTCATAGTCAGTGCATTGACACATTGCATTGCCATGATCACATGAAAATAAAATCCTGAAAGAATGATCGGTTTAGTATAATTGAAAAAAAAAGACACAAACATAAGTTTTTCCTTACATATTCAAATAAAAAAGAAAATTATCCCCTTTGAAAACTATCATATCCCATTGAATATTAATGAATGTAAATATTAATATAATTCATCGCATCCTATGTAAAATTGAAACTAAAGAATGGTGTGAATTTATATGCTCAGAAAGGATAAACAATATAGTGGAAGATATCATAAATAATTGAAAACATTTAACATAATTTATATAACAAAAATACATTCCATTTAAAAATAATATTTATCATAATTTGTAAAGAATAATTTAAATAAATCCATTTTAACATTCACATGAATATTTTTCAAGATGAATAATCACATGCAATATCAATAACTATTCTCATAATGAGGAAATGAAAAATATCAGAAATTAAAACCATACCGGCAAGGCCTCTTGCCAAGTCATTTACCATACCGTCATGGCCATGTGCCAAGATAGTATATTGTCCCATGAGACGGTCTAATTAATCAAGGGGATATAGTGGGCCCTTCCCATCAGTTACTATGTCCATTTCATTCCCCATATCGAAAGGGTTAAGTATAACATAAACATTCTTATTATAACTAGCATATGAAATGTTAATACGTTAACCATAAACTATGAATTCATTAAAAATATCACATCTATAGTCAAAAATTTCAGAAAATCGTCAATATATTATTTAATATTGTATCATAATAAGTCATCCTTAATGAAGAATTAAATCTATCATAGGATATTGATATAGATAAAAGTGAACTAATTAAATCATTAAAACTCTCTGAGAGAGATATTCCTTATTTACATTAAAATAATTTAAAAGTCAAAAAATTATAAAGGGAAACATATCATCTGAAGATAACCTCATAATATTTTAATAGAAGAATCAAAATTTTAAGGTGTAATAACAATGTAGACCAGCCACTTTAGTCAGAAGCGATGCTTCTGAGCATTTATTAAAGTAAAATAAAAAGTAAAAAAGAGACAATTAGGGTCATAAATAGGAACTTTCCCTCATACATAAATTACAAAATTATAGATCATAATCAGAAATGTCAATCCCATAGTCAGAATCATCATATGTTTCCCATTCAGACTGTGACTTTCCCTGGTTTAAGATCATAAAAATATCAGAATTGAACTTTCATGACAACATCGGAGAATCTCAGGTAGACACAGTGCAAGCTATGTTAGAATAATCCTTCCTTGGACTTCTTTTTGAGGGATCATGAGTCTCATATGTCCTCCATTTTTCATATAAGAGAGAATCCTTAAAAGAAATAGGATCAGCACTGCCCGTTTTCACCCCTATTGCATCAGAGATGTCACCCCAATTCTCAGAAATCCAAGAGGAGTTCAACAAATTTTGAATTTCATAGTGACAATCAACATGTTGAGGAATCCCAATGTCGTCATCCAAGCTAGGATCATACACACCAGTCCCATCCCGGGTCAGGATTACACCAGGACAATCAAGCGTGAAATAGTTTGAAGTGTTAATGCAAGTAGGATTCTAAACAAAAGTGGGGCATGCATTCTCTCAAGTCTCAACTAATCCAACGGGAGAAATAACACAACCATCATTGGATGTATTGTCATTAATAAATCCAACCCAAGCAGTAGATGGGACACTCATCGGAGACTTATCCACCATATGGGATTTTCCTTTCAAAATAGGCACATGAGAGACAGATTTATCATCAGACATCATATCAACCTTAGTCAAAAATGATTTTTTGAGAACATCTCCATCATGATCAAGAGACATTGACAGTTCTATATTATTCCTCTCCAGTTTCCTTTTACATAGGACAACTAGATTACCCTTCAACCCACATTTCTTGTAAGAAATCCTCCTTTGACATAACTCCAAAGAATTCTAAACAACCATACATTCGGTAAAGAAGAAGGGATTTATATTATATTTAACATCAATATGAATATTATTAGAGGTAGTATAGAGAGTTGCCTTATCTATAAGGCCCCATCCTTAAACCTTACTTAATCATGAGTTACTTCAAGAATACATATTGAGGATCTTTCCCGGTTTAGAGTTTTAGAGAATTAGATCATAAAACATGCATTGCATTCCACATCTAAAAAAAGTGGTTACATAAATAATAGTACACATTTTTCCCATCATTGGAAACATATTTAAAATAGAACATGGATTATTTCTTGACACTTCATTGACACTATCATCACATCATGTACCTTTCTCTTAAACTGTGAAAAACATTTCAAAAACATGTGATGAGCATAAAAAGCTCAGTAAGGGATATAAAAATATGGAAAGCCAAACATGAGTACATTTATACATAAGAATCAATGAAAATCATACCTTACTCATAAATAATAATCACTTTAGCATACTTTATCAAAACATGAATAAATCATAGAAATCATAATACATAAAGGTAACTTGAGGCATTCATAACATTCTTACGTAGGGAGTAATCCTCTTGGTTATGTTTGGAATACCTATGACAGTATATTCCCAAAATCTCTTTAGAGAAACCTCAACATATAACCCCTTCGCGTTACCCAATGCATTGGAGAGCTATATCGGGCTCACCCGCCATTAGTTTATCACGGAACCACCAATCTTCATAATAATGCCCAAGAACCATAAAATAATCGTATCATATAAAACATACATAAAGGAAACATAACATTTCCACATTTCAATCACATGATATCAATAAAACACATTGATATAATAAAACAATTATGAAAACCATTTTCAATACCAAAATAAATTAAAATTAAATCATGGTATATATTTTTCATTTAAAAAAAGATATGGCTTGTAGAGGAATCTGAAACTCAAATAATGGTCACGGCGGCGGAGAAGTCGTTGTCACCGCATACGTACGACAAAAACATTCCCTTTTGTCGTTTAGTAAAATGATTCTTATAAAAAGATTCATTTTGGATAAAAGTAACAGCCAATGGGGTTTATAAACCGTATAAATGAAAGTTCTGTATAAAACATAATATGCTTCAATGAAAAGAGATTGAGACGAAGTCCCATACCTCAGGTCCAACTTGACTCGATCATTCTTTAATGTCCTGAATAATAAACATGAGTTAATTTATACTTTCTTGAGAACCTTTTCATGTTCATTATTCCTTTTATATCACTTATTACCATGTCATGAACACTATGTAATTATTTAAGTTAATAACGGTCGTTTTAACGATCATTGGTACTTGAGTAAAAAAATATTCTCTTTATAATTACAAGTTGTTCATGTATCCATTATATCCAGAGTTATAATCATGATGTATATATCATATATATCATATATATCCAGTATATACATGCATTTATAATATTACATAACATTAAAGGTAAGAAATGAAATGCACCGTTCATGGAGACGGTAAGCCGTACGTACGCATGAACGCTATTTCCATTTCTATTTAATATTTAATGGAATGAGAAAATAATGATAAATAATATTATTATAATTAAATTATTATATCATATATAATATCATTCAAACTATCCTTTATACGTACCACATATGGTATTAAGGAATCATATCACTTTGAGGGGGCGGTAGTCCACACTTACTAAACTGAAGATATCGCGTTAACCCACAACGGAAACCATAATGGTATGCCATAAATGAAAAATACATAAACATAAGTAAAAAAATAAACATATTATATATAATATATAAATATATTGACATCTTAATGTCCACCTTTTAAGGTGTTATATGAGTGTTGAACAATCATCGTTTCGTGAGGCAGAAATTCTCCATCCACAGAAACAGTATGTTCTTTAACCATTAGATGTAGGTGTGTGTAAGTGTAGCTCAAATAATTCTTATATCAATAACGTAGTATAATGGAGATACTGGTGTTGTTAAAAAAGAAAGGAATAAAAAGAGTTTAGAGGGTCGGAGAAGCAAAATAAAACATAATAGCACAAGAGAAAACACTACCTTTAAAACGGGTAACTCTTTTTCATTTCAGCTCAAAGGCTTCCTTGAGAGGAATTATTCCAAAAGTGAGCCTTAAATAAGTAAGATAGGTATGTGGAGAGACAAATTTGATAGGGTTTGGACGAGCCAATGGATTGAGAGGTGTGGGTATGGTTGTAGAGGTGGGGGCGTTTTATAAGAGGAGAGGAGGGGCACTCTTGGAAAGTTATAAAAAGTTACTTTATTATAAAATTATTTTCGGATTTTAAAGGTCCCAAAATTATATATTTTGATGATAAGGTGATAAGAGTTCTACATCCGCCCATCTAATAGGTTTTTGACATGTGTAGGTCTTATATTTTATATTATCTTTTCTTTTTATTTAAATCGCTAAATAATGAGGTAATCACTGCATCATCATGGTGTCATAAATAATTTAATTTATTTAATGTGTAAAAATTATAAAAAAAATATCATGATGTAGAAAATATTTTTATCTTTATAATGAATATTTATTGTAAAAAATATGACTAGTATAACCTCATTTAATTTTTTTTTTGTAAAATGACTCATGTTTGTGACATTTTTATTTTAACTTTAAATAAAAAGTTATTAATGTCATTTTCCTACCAAAGTGGCTCCATGGGGTCCCCAAGTTGTCCCATGGATTGACTTGGTTGGCCATGACACATCCAAAAAGGGTAGGACATGTGTCTAGGTCATTTATTATTATTAAGACATTATTTTTACCTTAAACTACACTAATTACCTTTAATCGCGATTAAAAACATAAAAGTTACTATTCACCAAATAAAATTATTTTAATCCAATTGAACAACATTTTACTTCTTAATGGAAACCATGTATGCCGTATTTTTGAAAATCAACACATATAGGTGGTAAAATTTTATTTAAATGGAAAATTTGTTTTTATAAGTACAACGTAGTGGTTTCACTATTCATCAAAAATTGAAATTTTTCAAAAAAATACCAAAACTTCACCCTAAGCTATATTTGATATTCTGAATTCAAAAATGATGTCTATTTTAAAAAATTCAAAACATATAAGTTACATTAATTAATTTAATAAATAATTCATGCTGTCAGAGTAAATAGCGTGTTTTTATGAAACAATAAGTATCAAAATATTGACCCTAGTTTAATCCAATTTCAAAGTGAAATTAATACCAACGACCACTATTAGATTAAATGGTAAAAATATATTCTAATTTCACATTAAAACAAATTCAAAAGATAATCTAATCATATAAATAAATTACATTAAAAAGAGATTTTGAATTAAAATACAACATTTTTTATTATTCATTAAAAAACGAACTTTATCGGAAAAATACCAAAAATTCATACAAAGTAAAATTTGATGTCTTGATTCTAAAGAAGAGTTTTATTTGGTTCAATAGAATTTATACGAGAGACCAAAACTATATTTATAGATGGATCTCCATCAAAAGGTGATAAGTTGACCTTTAGTGAATGTTAGAGTATATATGCCTAAAATTGAATTCTTTTCGTATTTTAAGCCTTTATCCTTTATTGGATAAATGTAAAAACATTTAACAAACATATATAATAATATTTTAGTTATTTCCATCCATTCCCATCAATACAATGGCTACGTGTTAACTACCATTTAAAATAAAATTATTTTATTACTAGTGTGCAACGTAAGATTTCAAAGAAACTCTTTGTTGCGTATCGGGTATTCTATCTAACATAGAAACCCATTTAAAGTAAAATTAATATTTAATTCAAAAATATTAATAAAAATGAAAATGATTTATTCTTTATTTACCTAGGATGTTACATCCTTCCCCCATTTTGGTAATTGCGTCCTCGCAATTTTATTCACTTATCAAAATAAGTGGGGGTATTTATCCCTCATAGCATTTTCAGATTCCCATGTTGCCTCTTCAACCATATGAGGTTTCCAAAAAAAATTTTACCTGGTGAATTATCTTATTTTGTAACACTTTCTCTCTACGGTCAATTATCTGGACTGGTTGTTCTTTATAAGAGATATTATCCTCCAACTGAACTACCTTTGGGCTCAAAACATGAAATGGATCTGGAATATACTTTCTCGACATTGAAACATGAAAAACGTTGTGTACTTGAGATAAACATGGAGGTAAATCCACTCGGTATGCAACTAATCCAATTTTTTCCAGAATTTCATATGGTCTAATAAACCTTAGACTCAGCTTTCCTTTCTTACCAAATCGCATCACACTTTTCCATGGTGAATCTTTGAGAAAAACATGATCACCTACCTCGAAAGAGAGATCCTTCCTCCTGTTGTCTGCATAACTCTTCTACCTACTCTCAGTTGTTCACATGTGTTTCTGTATCAATTGAACTTTTTCTGCCAAATCTTCTACCAATTCTAGTCCAATCTACTTCCTTTCACCCACTTCATCCCAAAAAGCTAGAGTTCGAAACCACTTCCCATATAACACCTCAAATGGTTCCATCTGTATACTGGAATGAAAACTATTATTATAAGAAAACTCAACCAAAGAATGTTGTTGGTCACAACATCCCTGATAATCCATCGAACAAACACGTAGCATATCCTCCAAAGTCTGAATTGTTCGTTCTGATTACCCATTTGATTGAGGATGAAAAGCTGTACTGAAATTTAATTCAGTACCCAACGACTTCTGAAGGCCCTTCCAAAAGTTAGAAATAAACTTGGGATCACGATCAGATACAATGGATAGAGGAACTCAATGTAACCTGACTATCTCATTAAGATACAAACGGGTATGTTGATCTATGGAAAAATTATCTCGTATGGAAAGGAAATGAGAAGATTTAGTCAAGCGATCAACAATAACCCAGATTGCATTATTTTCTCGAGGTGTCTTCGGTAATTCCACAATGAAGTCCATGGATATATTCTCCCATTTCCACTCTGGCACTGGTAAAGGTTGAAGCATCCCTTTCGGTAACTGTCGCTCTTCTTTTACCTGTTGAAAATTCAAACACTTCATAGTAAAATCAGCAATATCCCTTTTCATTCTGTCCCACCAGTAATACTCCCGATGATCTCAATACATCTTAGTACTTCCAGGATGGACTGAAAATGGAGAACTATGAGCTTCACATAACAAATCTTTCTTCAACTGTGAATCACACAGCACACACAATCTCTTCCCAAATCTCAAAACAAAATCATTATCAATATTTAATTTAGGAAACTTTCCCTTCTGAACGATCTCTACCCTTTTCTTTAACTCGTTGTCTTGCTTCTGTGTTTGCTTAATTCTCTCTGATAGAGAATATTTCACTAATACCTGAAACAAAACAGAAGGACATCCTGCACCGACAACTTCTATGCCAATGTTCATCAAATCCTTAACCAGAGGATCACGTTCCAAACCCAACATTGCTAATGAAGAATTACTTTTTCGACTCAAAGCATCAGCCAAGTTATTTTCGTTTCCCAGATGGTAATGAATTGTACCATCATAATCCTTGATTAATTCTAGGCATCTCCTCTGTCTCATGTTCAATTCTTTCTGAGTGAATATATACTTTAATCTTTTGTGATCGGTATATATTTCACACTTCACTCCATAGAAATGATGCCTCCAAATTTTTAAAGCGAAGATAACAGAAGCTAATTCCAAATCATGTGTAAGGTAATTTACCTCATGATTTTTTAACTGTTGTGAAGCATAAGAAATTACCCGATCATTCTGAATTAAGATGCAACCAAGTCCATTCAATGAAGCATCACTGTAGATAAAAAACACCCCATTCCTAGAAGGTATTGCCCAAACTGGATCATTGACCAATGTTCTTTTCAGTTCATAAAAGAAATCATCACATTATTTTTTCTAGATAAAATTAACACCCTTCCAAGTTAGTTTAGTCATTGGACTAGATAACCGTGAAAAATATCTTACAAACCTTCGGTAATATCCTACCAAACCAAGGAAGCTACGAATCTCAGTTACATTTGTGGGTCTTGTCCATTCTTCCACAACCTTTGTTTTTGCAGGATCAATAGTTATCCCATCATTAGAAACAATATGACCAAGGAAATAAATTTGTTGCAACCAAAACTCACATTTTCTGAATTTCCCATACAACTTCTTTTCTTTTAAGGTTTTCCAAATAACCCTTAAGTGTCTTTCATGCTCCTCTTTACTTTTATAAAACAACAAAATATCATCAATAAAAACAACCACAAACTTATCCAAGAACTCATGGAAAATTCTATTCAATAAGTCCATGAATACAGCAGGTGCATTGGTAAGCCCAAAAGGCATTACTGCAAATTCATAATGGCCACATCTTTTGCGAAATGCGGTCTTCGGAATATTTGCTTCCTTTACCTTCAACTAATGGTACCCCGATCTCAGGTAAATCATTGAAAAATACTAAGCTCCCTGGAGATGATCAAACAAATCATCGATATGAGGAAAAGGATATTTATTATTAACAGTGATGTTATTCAAGGCTATATAATTAATGAAAAGTCTCATTGAACCATCTTTCTTTTTAAGAAATAAAACATGAGAACCCCATGGGGATGTCCTAGGTTGAATGAACCCCTTCTCTAATAAATCACTCAATTTATCCTTCAACTCTAAAAGTTCAATTTGAGCCATTCGATAAGGGGGTTCTGAAATTGGATTAGCATCCGGAACTAAGTCTACAGTAAACTAAACTTCCCGATCTGGTATTATTCCAAGAAACTCATCAGGAAAAACCTCAGGATACTCATTTACCACTGGCACATCATTAATCTGAACAGTTCCTTTGTTTTCAACATTATGTGCAAGGTAACATTCATTTCCTTCTTTTATAAGTTTCTCGTCCTATTGATACATTATCAATTGTAAGGGTTCATTCATGTACACAAACTGAAAGTATTTCTGAAAAGAAACTTCTTTAGCTCTACAGTCAATCTTAGCATGGTAAATAGAGATCCAATCCATACCCAGGATAACATAATACTGTACTAGAGGTAAAATAATAAAGTTTTCAAGTAGGTTCTTTCCACAGATAAGGATAAGAATATTCTTATAAATTCTTTTTGCCACAACATTTCCCCCAGGTGTTTTTACCAAAAGTTCAGGAGTCATTTCTTGAGATGGTATTCCCATTTTACTAGAAACGTTTTCAGAGATGAATGAATGTGTAGACCCCGAATCATACAAAACACTGGCATAATTTGAAAAAACAATGTACATGAAACAACTTCATTTGGTGGCCCGACATCTGTTGAAGTAGTTGCAAAGGATTTCACCACCCCTTTCTGCTTGTATTCTAATTGCTTCCCATCACTCGAGCTGTTTTTCAGACACTCGTTTTCATAGTGACCCAACTAATTGCACTTAAAACATTTCACTAACTATAAATCAAATATGGTATTACATTCACCCTGATCTATTTCTGTGCAATCATGGGCCTTATGTCCCATCTTATCGCATCAGTAGCACTTTCCAGAATTTAGAAGACATTCCCCAGCATGCCTTTTACCACATTTCTCACAAACTGGAAACGTAGTTTTCTTACCATCAGACCTTTTTGAAAAATTATTTCCTTTCTCCTGCCACCTCGTTCTCTTCTTCTGCTGGTTGTTATAGAACACTTGATCATCGGCAAATTCCATTTCTACCTTCTCAGCACATCGAACAAGATTTTCATAACTTTTTAACTCATGAGAAGCCAATGACCATCGATATTTTGGCTTTAATCCTAAGTAAAAACGATTGATTTTACTATCAAGGTCTCGGATAAAATTCGTAGCATACCTTTCCAATCGAGTGAACATCTCTTCATAGGAAGCCACTGAGTCTTCCTCCTGCCTCAATTCCAATAATTTTTTTTCCATCCTAAGTCGAACAGCCTTAGGAAAATACTTCTCAAGAAACATACCTTTGAATTCATCCCAGTCGAGAGCATAAATCTCATCAGTGTCCCTAATATTTTTAACCATCAACCACCACTGATCTGCTTCACCCTCCAAATGGTAAATAGCAAGACTAAACTTTTGATTGTCTGAACACCCCATGACATAAAAAATCTTCTCCAGTGCTTTAATCCACCCTTCAGCTTGTACAGGGTCGGATGATCCTCTGAATGATGAGGGATGTTGCCTCATGAAATGTTCCACCACTGACATGTTCCTCTGTGGTTGATCTGGCTGATCTCGTGCATGGATACCACCACCATTTATCGCTTGAGTCAATTGCGCCATTACTACAAAAAACTGTTCACTTCCAATTCTGACCATCTCAGGATGCTGATTAGGAAGTTTATTTCCTTCTGTATGCCTTCCTAGCACTACTTCCCTCTTTCCTCTGTGGAAAACCATTCTGAACAAACATGTCTTAGATGAAGCAACATGGTAATCTTCAAATTCTATATCATTTCAATTTGACCATAAAAAAATATTTTTGGATAATCATTTAATAGAATTATTACTCCTAAATTTATCTAAACCGACCTCTGATACCAATTATAAGGCCCCACCCTTGAACCTTACTTAATATTGAGTTACATTAAGAATAAATGTTGACAATATTTTTAGGTTTAGAGTATTATAGAATTAGATCATAAAACATGCATTACATACTACATCTAAAAAAAGTGGTTACATAAAAGATAGTATTCATTTTTCCCATAAGTGGAAACATATTTAAAATAGAACATGGATTCTTTATTGACAATTCATTGACACTATCATCACATCATGTACCTTTCCCTTGACCTGTGATAAACGTTTCAAAAAACATGGGATCAACATAAAAAGCTCAGTAAGGGATATAAAAATATTGAAAGAAAAACATAAGTACATGTATACATAAGAATAAATGAAAATCATACTTTACACATAAAGAATAATCACTTTAGCATACTTCATCAAAACATGAATAAATCATTGAAATCATAAGACATAAAGGTAACTTGAGGCATTCATAACATTCTTACGTAGGGAGTAACCCTCTTGGCTGCGTTTGGAATACCCATCATAGTATATTACATAAATCTCTTCAGAGAAACCTCAACATTTAACCACTTCTCATTACCCAATGCATTGGAGAGCTATATCGGGCTCACCCACCCTTAGTTTATCATGGAACTACCCGTCTTCATAATAATTCCCAAGAACCATAACATAATTGTATCACATAAAACATACATAAAGGAAACATAAAATTTCCACATTTCAATCACAAGATATCAATACAACACATTGATATAATAAAAACATTATGGAAACCATTTTCAATACCAAAATAAAAAAAATTAAAACATTGTATTTATTTTTCATTTAAAAAAAGGTATGGATTGTAGAGGAAGCCGAAACTAAAATAATGGTCACGGCGGTGGAGAAGTCGTTGTCGCCACATACATATGACAAAAACATTCCCTTTTGTTGTTTAGTAAAACACATCGTATAAAAAGATTCCTTTTGGATAAACATAAAAGCCATAGTGGTTTATACACCATATAAAAGAATGTTGTGTATAAAACATAACATGCCTCAATGAAAAGAGATTGAGATGAAGTCCCATACCTCGGGTCCGACTTGACTCGATCGTTCTTTAATGTCCTGAATAATAAACATGAGTTAATTTATACTTTCTTCAGAACCTTTATCAAGTTAATTATTCCTTTTATATCACTTATTACCATGTCATGAACACTATGTAATTATTTCAGTTAATAACGGTCGTTTTAACGATCATTGGTACTTGAGTCAAAAATATGCTCCTTATAATTACAATTTGTTCATGTGTCCATTATATATAGAGTTATACTCAGGATGTATATATCATATATATCATATATATCCAGCGTATACATGCATTTATAATATTACATAACATTTAGAGGAAGGAATTGAAATGCACTGTTCATGGAGACGGTAAGCCGTACGTACGCATGAACGCTACTTCCATTTTTATTTCACATTTAATGGAATTGAAACATAATGATACATAATAGTATTATAATTCCAGTATTGTATCATTTATAATATCATTAAAAATACCTTTTATACGTACCATATATGGTATTAATGAATCAAATCACTTTGAGGGGGCGGTAGTCCGCACTTCCTAAAATAAAGATATCGCATTTACCCATAATGGAAAAAATAAAGTTATGCCATAAATGAAACATACATAAGATTAAGTAAGACATAACCATATTATATATCATATATCAATATATTGACAACTTAATTGACACATTTGAAGGTGTTATACGAGTTTTGAACAATCATCGTTTCGTGAGGTAGAAATTCGCCATCCATAGAAACAGTATGTTCTTTAACCATTAGATGTAGGTGTGTGTAAGTGTAGCTTGAATCATTCTTCTAAAAACATCATAATATATTGAAGAAACTGGTGTTGTTAAAAAATAAAGGAATAAAAAGAGTTTAAAGGGTTGGAGAAGCAAAATAAAACATAAGAGCATAAGAGAAAACACTACCCCTAAAACAGGTAACTTTTTTTTATTTGAGCTCAAAGGCTTTCATAGGAAGACTTCTGCCCAAAGTGAGCCTTCAAGGAGTAAGATAGGGATGTGGAGAGACAAAATGGACAGGGGTTGTCCGAGCCAATGGCTTGAGAGGTGTGGGTAAGGTGGTAGAGGTGGGGGCCTTTTATAACAGGAGAGGAGGGGAACTCTTGGAAAGTTATAAAAGATTACTTTATTATAAAATGATTTTCGGATTTTAAAGGTCCCAAAATTATATATTTCAACGATAAGGTGATAAGAGTTCTAAATCCATCCATCCAAAAGGTTTTTGACATGTGTAGGTCATATATTTTACATTATCTTTTTATTTTATTTAAATCGCTAAATAATGAGGTAATCGATGTATCATCATGGTGTCATATATAATTTAATTTATTTAATGTCTAAAAATTATAAAAAAATATCATGATGTAGAAAATCATTTTATCTTTCTAATTAATATTTATAGTAAACAATATGACTTGTATAACCCCATTTAAAAATTGTTTTCGTAAAAATAACTCATGTTGGTGACATTTTTATTTTAACTTTCAATAAAAAGGTATTAATGTCATTTTCCTACAAAAGTGGCTCCATGGGGTCCACAAGTTGACCCATGGATTTTCTTGGTCGTCCAAGACACATCCGATAATGTTAGGACAAGTTTCTAGGTCATTTCATATTATTAAAACATTATTTTTACCTTAAACTACACTAATTACCTCTAATCGCGATTAAAAACATAAAAGTTACAATTCACCAAAAAATTATTTTAATCCCATTGAACCAAATTTTACTTCTTAATGATTACAATGTATGTCGGATTTTTGAAATTCAGAACACAGAGGTGGTAAAATTTCATTTAAATGGAAAATCATTTTTTATAAGTACAACTTAGTGGTTTCACTATTCATCAAAAATTGAATTTTTTCAGAGAAATACGAAAACTTCACCCTATGATATATTTGATATTCCGAATACAAAAATGATTTCTATTTTAAAAAATTAAAAACATATAAGTTTCATTAATTAATTTAATAAATAATTCCCACTGTCAGAGCAAATAGCGTGTTTTTATGAAACAATAAGTATCAAAATATTGACACTAGTTTAAGTCCAATTTCACAGTTAAATTAATTCCAACGACCACTATTGGATTAAATGGTAAAAATATATTCTAATTTCACTTTAATACCAATTAAAATTATAATCTAATCATATAAATAAGTTATATTAAAAATAGGTTTTGAATTAAAATACAACTTTTTTCATTATTCATTAAAAAAAGATCTTTATCGGAAAAATACCAAAAATTCACACAAAGTAAAATTTGATTTCTCGATTCTAAAGAAGAGTTGTATTTAGTCCAATAGAATTTAAAAGAGTGACCAAAACTACATTTAAAGACGCTTCACCATCAAAAGGCGATAAGTTGTCCTTTAGTGAATGTTAGAGTATATATGCCTAAAATTGAATTCTTTTCATATTTTAAGACTTTATCCATTATTGGATAAATGTAAAAACATTTAACTAACATATATAATCATATTTTAGTTATTTACATCCATTTCTTCCAATAAAATGGCTACGTGTTAACTACCATTTAAAATAATATTATTTTATTACTAGTGTGCAACGTAAGATTTCAAAGAAACTCTTTGTTGTGTATTGGGTACACTATCGAACATAGCAACCCCTTTAAAGTAAAATTAATATTTAATTCAAAAATATTAATAAAAATGAAAATTATTTATTTTTTATTTACCTGGGATGTTACATTATCAATCAAGGGGAATCTCAGATAATTCTCCACCAACATTCTGCAAAAGTATCCAAATCATACAACCTCAGTTTCCCTAACGAGGCGTATAAGAGTCCAAATTTCCATGCCAATGTCATGAAATATTTTTGGGTGCCAAAGGACCCAATTAAGTCCATGAAAACAAAACCAATCCTGAGAAAAGAAGTTCCTTGCACGGAAGGCATTGAAGTACATGGACCATTCATGTAGGCGAAGCCATCCCGGTTTCAAGGACAAAGATCTGATGCTCCACGAATTTCTTTTGAAATCATTCGAAGGGAAAATACAATAAAATAATCCACGACCAAGAGAGACACATATCCATTCAGAAGAACCCCACAAAAATAAGATCTATCTCACCATATCCTAAAACATCTAGGACTTCTCTCCCTTCGGTAAAACAAGACGCGCAATTATAGAACTCTTCCCAATTGCAATTCTATCAGCAAACACATCTGGATTAGCCTAAACATAGGAGGATGAACCTTTTTAGAGATTCCCTCTAGAGTCGGTGTCAATGAAAGAAGAAAATGGAGGATCAGTTTGTTCTTCCACTAATATAGTGGGAGCTTTTAAAAAAGCACATCCATTCGATACCTTCAAAACCCCCTTCGATTTCACCACAACATGTCAGAAATCATATGAACAGAATTCGTAACAACCGGAAGAGTAGATACCCGCCTATCACCATTACCATGAAGACCACCGGAGATTTGAGTGTGTGAAGGAGAACGAGAAACCATAACAGCATCCTTCGATGAAATCAACCGATCTAGAAAAGATGGACCACCTTCCCTAACGGCACGCTGTGCAACACAACTGCAGATGACGCCGCCTCCTCAAAGATCTTGGTTCGATGCCGATCCATGTTCACCAATAACAAGCACCGAACCCAGAAAGTGAGGAAGCGGCATCTGCTAACCCTAAATCAGATCTGGATCTTCATCGCGGCGGAACAGAAGACCATCCCCGAAGTGAGACCCTCCCCGAAGCGTCATTCTGTTATAACAATGTAATTTAGCTTCTTACGCCTTATATGTTAAAAAACATTACTTCCTTATTTTTTCCAAAACGTTATAATGTAAATTGGTTGAAAAATGATGGAATGATTCCTTTAAAAATGTTTTATAAAAAGTAAAACATGGGTAAACTGATTTTAAATAAATTTCTATAATATTTTGAACTAATTTTTTTGAAACATGGACATCGATGATGAGGCTGTCCCTATAGATATTTACATTTAAGCAATCTCATATAATAAAGATATTCACCCTTACCTTAAGCATTCCATTATTCATGGGTGAGTCAGCCTCTTTTATAATCACTAACATGTGTAATTAAATTATACTAGTACCATTTTTATATATACTATATCATATATGATTCTCATATAACATTCGGTTAATATTATTTTAGTATTACCACTCTTTTGACAATTAACTACATCATTTTCCCATTATATATTATTTAAGTCATTCATGTTTGTTATGCATATGATGTATATAATTTATATCTATAAATATATTATGCTTATAATTATTATTTTTACTTATCACATAAATATTATAATAATTCATTAATGGTTAACATAGATAATGAATCTCATTGCGTCTTGGAGATGATAGGTCGTACATACCCACGAGCGACATAATAATTCCCTTGACGATTAATTGGTATATAATTTCATGGTATATTAATTATATAAAGTAATTATCATGTTATATTTGTTATTTATAATCATTATACTCATCATAAAATTCATTACAGTATATTATTGTAGAATAAAAAATTACACCATGGTGTGGGGACAGTATGTCATACATATGCACGCATGATGATATTATTATTCGTTTAATGGATTAAATGAAGAATATTTTTGTACCATGTTTATAATAACATCTCAATATATGGATGATTATGGAGTTATTATTCTGATATTGAAACAAAATAGAAATAGGAATTAGAAGAATAAATGGACTTTAAAAGAGGTTGCAAAACAATTACCACTTTTTGAGGTATCTTTTTTTGGATTGATCAAGATTACTCTATAAAATAATTTTCATCCCAAAGTATGACCACTAGGATGAAGTGAGGGATGCTGGGAGGAGACATTGTTGGGGGTTGGCCGAGACAAATGGATTTTATGGACTGAATTAAAGACTAGTATATGTACCATTTTATAAGATAGGTGAGGGAAATGTTTGGAAATATGAAAACTATTAAATTAATATAAATTAATTTATAATTAAAAACGGAATGAAAATGGATTATTTAGAATATAAGATGATAATGTGTTTAAATAATATCAAAAAATTAAATTAATACATGTTTTTATTATATTTTAAACATTATCATTTCGATTTATCGTTATCCAATTTATTAAATTTTAATTATTGATACAAAATTATAAATATCAAATGGTAATAAATATATACTTATAGAGTGTAAATTGAAAACAAATGTATATTATATGAAATTTGAGGACATATAAATATCACTTTTCAATTTTATAGAAAAATAATGATCTTTAAATAATTTAATAAAATGATATTTTTATAAAACTTCAATTGTGCCACTTTTGGTACTATTCATTTCCTTGATTTTAAATAAAATACACACAGAATATAACTTCGAAAAATACATGGAATATACTAATATAATTTCATATAAACCAATAATATTTATGTATAAAATTAATTAATTCAAATTATTTTTATTTTAATATTTATAAAATAATTTTTTTATATTTCTAATAATAAAATAATTGATGTGTTACTATTCTGTCATTCGTAATAGTAATTATTTAATATATAAAAATTATAAAAAATTTCTTGGATGTAGATAATTATACTATATTTTCAGATACTACCTATAAGCGATGTCATCTCATGTTTATCATTATACTTAAATTAATATACTTATATTAAATTATAGTGGGACTTTTTTTCACATTCAATGATTTTAATAATATTAATGGAGAATTCATGGTAAATGGGATATTAACTGATTCCATTTATAACCATAGATGATAATGGTATAATTAATCCATCCAATAAGATTTTGAGCGGTGTGAAGGTAATTTGATATTATTGCTTTTACCTTTATTTACCAGATTTACCCTTAACTGCAGTGATAAAAACATCACTCATGTTATTATTCACAATGTCCAAAAAGTATGCTATTAAAATAATTTTGACCCACTTGTTTAAAATATGGAATCCATTTTTCATCAATTTCAAACAAAGACCATTTATTAATTAATTTAATATTATTCCACATTAAAAAAAATATGAAAATGAGTTTTTTTAATAATAAAAACCATCATATGACTAACATGTGTATATATATAAATTTAATTTTTGAATAATTAAAATATCCTAAATTCTATTCAATGGTATAAAAACAATCTAACTAAACATTGAAATGAATAAAAATTATAATCTAACCATATAAATAAAATATCTAAAAAATATTTTTTGAATTAAAATGTATTATTTTTTAACTATTATTTAAAATATGAAAGTTATCAGAAAAATAGAAATGATTATCCAAAATAAAATTTTATTTCACTCCTAAAAAGAATAAGTTTATTTTTTAAAAAATTTAACATATAATGGTGTCAAATATTGGATTTAAAAAGGGTTCACCATTAAAAGGATGTAAAATTATTTTTATGACCCAATAGCATTATAATGTGTAAGCTTGGATTAACTTTTATCTTAGGACTATAAAATAAATTTTGATAGATTTAAATTTTGTAATTTAATATATAATATATAAATTTATTAATATTGTTAATACTATTCATTACATTTTTTAAATAGATAGTTTGATAGGTTATGGTGTGCTCGAAATCAGTGTTGCGTTCAGTGCAAGCCATTACACTATTTGAAAAGAAAAGTATTATGGACGATTAGGGTGTTACATTTAAAACTCAATACCAATCATGAATCCCTTCGTGAAACCAAAAACACCATTTAGAATCCAAAATAAATTTATAATAGCCACACGATCATTTTATGAAACACTTTTTTGATAAAGTTTAGTAAAACACTATTATACAATTCGATATAAGTAATAATTTACTTCATTTCTTGTGAAAAAAATTTAAATCATACATTACTAATTACTGTCAATGATTGGTCTAAATTTTTATAAACTATTTTTTTAAAAAAAATTAAATTTCAGATTCAAATGGAACCCTACCACATTAAGGAGAGAACCAATCCAAACAACCTCAACACTAGACTCCATTGATGAAGATCAATTTACACATTCCCACATACACACTTCTATATATATAAAAACATTATTGAAATGTTTATATTACCCTAAACATTAAGGAATATATACAAAGAGGATATATATATATATAATTACCTATGTATATGGGTGAAATACTTCAAGGAGCCAAAAAAATTCTAATTAACCTAAACGGATCAAAAAAATCATCAAATACACCAAACAAAATTTGAACAATAAATGAGGAAAGATGAAATCATCCTTAAATTGTGGAAGTTGAACCAAAATGGACTAAAATGATTCACCTTCAATTGATAATGTAGAAACATGACCAAATAAGTATTGGGAGACTCATCACATACCCTAAATATGGAAAAATGAACCAAAAATATAATCAACTAGAAACCTATGCCCAGAATGACTGGAATAAGGTGATGAGAGAGGATAAAACCCTATAAAATGGGAAAATATGGTGGGGGAGAGAGAGAGAGGATACCTTGTTGGATTTCCCAATCTTCTCTACGAAATATTGGATAAATTTCTAGTGAAAGGGGAACACTGAATGTAGGGGTGGCATATGTACAACTCGAGGAAGAGGGGAGGGGAGGGGACTTTCCATGAAATGAAAATTGGGAGGATATAATATTGGTTTTATTTTAATTTTTTATTTATTTTTATAATATATAAGGAGCATTGTTCGGGTTGCGTGGTTTAGAAACTTCTGCGCCTACCGTCTGTCATCTACATGACTCATTGAGAACCTTGTATAGCCTATCAGCATGGTTTTAAAAATAGTTCCCCAACAATGTGGTTGCATCTATTAAAAATTTAAAAGTTGTCACATGGTTAACACATGGTTTAGAAAACAAGGATACTTAACCACATGATATACTTTTAATTTGAAAAACTACAATTTTAATGAAAAATAGTTGTAAATGAATATAATTAAATAGAAAATAAAAAATAATTAAAATAATAATAACATTTTAGGTCATGGTGTGATAGAAAAATAAGAATAAATATTTTCTACTTTTTCTTAACATTAATTTTTAAAGGGAATAGTATATAAAATAACAGTTTAGAAACTTTGTGTGAAATCGAATAAAAAATACATTAAAATTTTATTATAATTTGAACATGTTCCCTCATAACGAAAAATCAAGAATATATAGAGTGAAATTAAAAATTCATGAAAGATAAAAATAATTATTATTTTCATACATTTTTCATAAAATGTAGTGCCAATATAAAATTATTTAGATTATTTAGAATGTTATTTGTAAAGTTTATCACCATGAAATATTTAAATAATGATATTTTATTTAATAACATGTATAACACGAAAAATCAAGTGTGTAAGAGAGTATAATATTCCAATACATTACATTGTAAATATTATTTTAAATATATTCAATATATTATATACATTTCAATACATTCCCCATTGATTTCATTTTTTGTTTCAATAAACAAATTTCTTTGATGGCTTCTGTTATATGCAAGACTGAATCATACTAAATACTATAAATATTATTATTTAAAAAAAATTATTTTCTAGTCTTAATATTTTCAAATATTAATAGGATAAAGTAACTTATGAAAATATATAGTTGAATTCATTGGTTACAAACTAATTATAAATGATTTTTTAAACCAATTGTATATGGGGGGAATTATTTTATAAAAAACTATTAGTATACTATAAAAGGGTTTTAAATTAATAAATTTAATTAATTATTATTAATGAATTATATTAATTATATATATATATATTATATATATAAAAAAATATTTTTTTATTATCATCCAATAAATTTTATTGGCATATTATATGAATAATTATGGTTTTACACTCCCAAATTGTAATTTTCAAAAAAACAATTTTTTTGCCTTTTGATGGCACATTTGTTATAAATTTTTTTCCTCTTTTATAATTTTTATTTGAAAAACTAAATTATATTTTTGATAAATAAATATATAATTTATTTTAGTTTTAATTTTTTATATATTTAATAAATGTTTTATTTTATGATGAATAGTGAAAATATAGAATTTTAATTAAGAACTACTTTATAATTTGTTTTATTTATGTTGATAAATTATATTTTAATTTGTATTTAAATTATAATTATTCAAATTATAAAATAAAAAATATATTTTAGGGAATTTTAATAAATTTCAAATATAAATTTAATATAAAAACATTTCCAACTTTTGAACATTTTTCCTTCAAAAAACTAATTTGTAATCTCGTCTATAGGGTTAATTTAAAATAAATGTTTGCCACGTTAGTGAATAGAAAATGGAAAAATGGATTAAATATTTGGATTAAACATAATTGAAAATTTCTAATAACATCAAATTATATTTTAACCAAAAATCGTAGTGAATGTAATAAAAAATAATTACAAGCTTATCAAAAATTACCCTAACAAGGGTCTAAACCTTAAAATTAAGAGCCAAAATGTCCATTAAAACATTAAAAAATCTATTTTATTTCCATTTATCAACCATATACACCGTGTTATAAAATTAATATCATTATTTGAGAAATATTATATTGGAAAAACATGGTCGGAAACCCCCCTTTATAAAATTTAAAAGAATGTCAAACCTCATCCACTATTAAAAGGAACTTAAATTTCATAATTATTAAAACTTCTAAAGAATATTAAATCATCCAACATATACCAAAATAATATTCAATCATCGAATCCCATCAACCGATAATCCCCATGTTTAGAAGAAGTAAATTCAATGAATTATTTTAATAAAAACAATAAGAAGTTACCTAAAATAGTGGTAATGTTCTTCAACGATCACATTTGATACATTTACTCATCCACCCATTAAATTATTTTAATATTATTATCAAAAAATAACAAAATTATTATTAATATAAAATTATTTTTTGAGATAATAATTTAACAGAAAAGTTTACACACATCCATCAAATGGGATACACAATCATTGTTCCTGTGTACACTGTACTATCGTCTAGAAAACCGATGCCATTTGTTATTCCATTAACACCTTTTGTGGTTAGTAATAATGGTGGATTTATAATTTATAGAATATATATATGATATTTATAAAATAATTATTATTTGGGAATCATTATATAGTGTATACCTTCACACATCCAATTTTTTGGGAACACAATGACATCGTTTGTGGACATGTGGACTACACCATCCCCCAAGTTATGTGATTCATTCACGATATTCATGGAATATTTTTAGTAATATTTTAATAAACATATTTGTTATATATATAACATTAATATGATATCATAATGACAATATATAAAGATATTTTACAATTTTAAACATAATAATCAAATGGATAAGTGTTTATACGTATGTATAAACTACCATATACATGAATAGTGCATTCCATTTCCAATATCAAAATTTAATAGATTAATAAAACTAAATATAGAGTGAAAATATATTATATTAACATAATGGGTTACATTATTGAAATACTAAAATCAGTATCTACCTATGAATATAAAATGACAGGTCAAAACCTTGTTTAATAACTAGACAATTATCACCTGAAATAGAGAATAAAATGAATGATTATGAAATAAAGGGTAATGAGATATTATAAGAATAATATATAGGATATATTCAATATGATTATGGTTCATTTTAAAGTTAATTTCATTATCGAAAGAATTTTTAATAGGTTTATGGATATTCACTTAAAAGTAAATGTAAGGTAATAAATTTCATAATAATTTATATTCTATTGACCCTTTTTTGTTATTATATACCAATTCTCTTTAAAATAGTGTATATACTTACCCTATGTCAATTAATATCATTATTAACTAATACATAATTTTATTTTATGATTAAAATTTAATTATCTCCTCATAGGGGTTTTACAGGAATATTATGAAGTGGTAAAACTTATCTTTGCAATCTCACTTAATTTTGTTATTATGTCATTTCTCTTGATAAAATAAAATTATTATGATTATTATTCATTAAAAATTACATTTCACAAAAATATAAACAATCCTGATTAATGTATATGATTATTTCAAAAACCCTATACCATTTTTATATAAGTTTTTTTACTTTGATAGTTATTTGATTATCTGGGGAAATATAGATAAATCTTTATACGTTAATCGTTATGGATATTTGATATGGAAATTTTTTTCTTAATTATTTTGATTGATCAATATATTATTAATTATTTGGTCTGATAGTGACAGGTGGATAACATATATTATATAGCACGACTATGCATATATAGGTTCTCATGAGACAAATCGGTTGGTGAAATTAAATAGGTTTCAACCTATAGTTTGAAACTCTCTTCGGAATAGTCTTTATATTATTGGTTTCTATTTGAAATAAACATAAAGTAAAATCAATATTATTTTCCTTAATTAATATTATAATTATTAAAATTTTGGTCAATGAGGTTTATATATGAAAAAATCTATGCATTCATTTTATTCCCATTTTATTGACTAAATGACATGTGTTATAGTTATTTACATTTACATATTTATTATTAATTTTAATCTTATTTAAATTGCATGTGTTCTCAATTATTTACATTTTTGAGCTAATTTATTCTCATTTATTCATTATTTTATACATTGTACATACCCTTAATAATCATATAAGACAACCATTATTATGTTTTATTTCCCAAGTTTATTAAGAGGAATGCATTGAATGAGTATTGAGTATGATTAGAATTTACTTATGTTATAATTAATTTTATTCTCCCAATGATTAATGTGTATCATGTATGTAGTTTGGGTTTTAAAACATTTATCTATTCCATAATTTGGGAATTAATTCATCATAATCATGTCAATATAAAAATATATAGAACCATATATGTTCTTATAGGTTCAAGGAATTAAATTTGGTTTCATAGAATGTTTAATAGAAACCATGGGAACTATATTTAAGAAAAATGAGATTAGGGAACATAATCATAAGATATAATTTGAGGATAAGTATAGAAGAACATACAAGACATTCTGTAAGGTAGAAATTATGTGGGTCCTAGAAGAAATAAAAACCTATCAAGATACTAAAAGAGGACATGGTCTAGAACTGATATACCTAGCAGTATAAACTCTAAAAAGTTAAGTTGTTCTGATGTGAGAATAAATGTGTACGTGACAACATGCCTTCTTGTGAACATTATCTGACACCACTGGAGGATATGATTAGGATAATTCAAATATTCTTTATAGGTTATTGTTAATATTTTAAAAGAATATACTTCCCTATTGAAACAAAATATTATAATTCTATGATTTATGATGCATAAATTTTTAATTTATATTTATTGTTATACCATATATTGAATTATTAATAATGATTTAAAATTATTAATTTTATAAGAATGTCTTATATATTCCATTTTTAGAAGTAACTCTTTAAAGGATGAGTAATATCAATAATCATGGAAAATATAGAGGTTTCACTAATGAGGAAACCAATATAGGTGGTAATGGAACTCATCAGGTTATGAATATATTAGGGTAGCTTAATTATGTTATGAAACATTACCTTTCCATGATAATTAAACCTATTACAAAACTAGATTACCAGATGTTGGATCTCTTTATTCGACAATGTCCCCATTATTTAGTGGGACAACAAAAGAAATGGATTTTCAGAAATTGATTGTTTATTTAGAAAAAAAAATTTGAATTGGGATTTCATAAAAAAGAAAATTTTATATTTTTATTGTTTTTTTAATGGATATGTGGATCAATAGTGGTGTTAATCCCAAATACTATGGAATAAGGGAAAATATCCCTCATGGATTGGAATTATTTTATCGGAAAATATTTAGATAAATTTTCCCATCATGATAATAAAACAGATATAAAGTGAATTTTTATTAGGATGAATAAAAAAGTTTTTTAAGGTGGTGTGAATTATGAAGCATCATTTAAATGGTTAACCATGTATGATATAGATTCCATGTGCAATATAGAGTATAAGATTGATCACCTTTTTTATGTACATAAGCTAAATACTTGAAGGGTGTTGGTGTCTTAAACCATTTTTTCTTATGATGAAATAGTTTTTTGATTATATAAAAAAGTGGGTGGAAGATGAAATGAGAGTTAAATGGAGGATTTTAAAAAACTATTTTCAAAAATATGATAAATATATAATGAATCGCCATGGGAAATTCTTAAAAATATAGGAGTATTTTATACATGTGGAGAAAAGGGTAATTATGTTAAAAAATGCATCAAAATAAAGGAAAATGTTTCCACTCAGTTTTACAACTACAAAGATATAGGAACTATAATAATTAATTTCCCAAGAGTCATGGAAATATACCAAAGAAGAAGATACAGAATCAATGTTAAAAATATGTTATTGACACAACTGAATATGAATGAATATTTTTTCTATGTTTGGATACATGAGTTATGTAACATGATTATTATATCAAAGATGTATTAATTATATGAATTATAGAATATTTGAGGATTTTATATAAGTATGATTTCATTAAATACTTTAGATCATATGTTGAATGGTTCTAATAAAGGTGACTTGACAGTATGTAATTTTTTTCTAAAACATATAGTTCATAAGGATAAAATCCTTAATATGATCATGATGTTGAGATAATGATGTTGGATAAAGATATGATGGATATGGATAATTTAAATTAGATACTAATGAATATGATGGAAATAATTCTATATTGTTAGATCATAATAATTTTTATAATTTAACCATTTATGAAATGGTTTATATCTAACATTGAATTTGGTATTAGATATTTATGTATTAAATTATCCTATGATGCATCTTGTGCCATGAGATAATTTTGAAACATCTCAAGGCACATAAAAATTATATTTATGTGCTTATGAAATATAAATGTATCATGTACATATATTTCCTTAAATTATTATTGAGTGAAAATATTTCCTCAAATATGAAATGGGAACTCTAAATTAAAAAAATCATGTTAAAATAATTTATAGTGATATCAATAGATATTTTCACAGTATTGTATTATGGATTTGTGGTCAAAGAAAATATCATGATCATGTTATCTATCACTCTCCATCCAAACCTAACAGTCCAAGTTTTTTTCCAGGTCTATGTTTTCATTTACCACCCATGTAATCCTACATGGGATCTTAGTTGCAAGATCATTGTATTTCCATTTCTCTCTTATCAAGATAATATTTTCTTTACCCTTTTATGATGTGGGTTTTTCAAAAATAGTTTGTTTTAAAATATGAATCTCTTAATTCCTGATATCAAATTTAAATAGCTATGACCCAATTTATATTTTGTGGGGAGAATGTAACACCCAGTAATGATAAAATAAGGAAATTTTATTTGATAGCGTGTACAAAACAAAACACCACGAATGTACGGTAATATAATATCTTCAGGATTTATAGTATATTTTATATTTTAAATTTATTCATTCTATTATATATATTTAAATTCATGGAACACTTATTTCATCTAGAATTTCAGGTATTGAGTCTATTTTATGGCTTGTGTTACATCCAAGACTAGATCATACGAAAAAATATTAACATTATTTATTAAAATTAATATTATCTCCTAGTAATTAAATTAGATTTTCTGAATAGTATTAAATACCTTATGAAAATATATAGCAGAATATAGTGGTTACCAATTAATTATAAATAAATATATAAACAAAATGAATATAAAGGGAATGATTTATAACAAAACATTATCCTCCAATGTTATTTAATCTTAATAAATTAAACTAATTTCTAGTTTTGAATGATATTAATGAAATTAATATATTATATATTAAATTATATATATATTTTTTAATCCTATATATTTTATTAGAATAAGATAAGAATACATCCACTTTTACGCATAAAAAATAATATTTTTCTAAAAATATAATTTTTTCACTGTTTAATGGCACATATATTTTAACACTGAATTTTGTCCATTTTATAAATTTTATTTAAAAAAGAAACTTATATTTGTAATTATAAACTTTGATATTATGTTAAAGTGAATTTTTTTTATATATTTCTAAAATGTTTTATTTTTTGATGAATAATGAAAAATATTGATTTGTAATTAAAACATGATTGGTAATCTATGTTATTTATATAATTAAATTATACATTAATTTTGATTTAATGTATATTTTTTAAATTTTAAATTATTTAATCAAAATGAGGTCATTTTAATCAATTTCACATTGTAATAGGATATATAAACATTTCAAACTTTTGAGCATTTTTACTTTAAAAACATTATTTGTCATCCGTCTACCAAATATATTTTAAATTAATTTCTAATAATTTTTTAATTTAAATTTTATAAAATGTAATATATATATTTAATCATAATAATTCATAATTTCTAATTATTTAAAAATTATTTTTACCAAAAATATTATTAAATGTAATTATATTTAATTATAGCGATTAAGAGAAAAAATTGCTTGACAGGGGACTAAAACAAAAAAGTGAGGGAAACGTGTCACAAAAACAACTAAAAACACATTGGATAAAATTATTTGGACCATATATTCCAGTTTTATTTATTGGGTTCATTATTGGAGCTTTTGGGGTTTCAACATTTGGGAGAAATTCCCACTTTCAAAAAATAAAGGGAATATAACTCCCCCTCTACTACAAAAAGACACTCACACCTCCAACTAATTCACACCTCTAAAGACCTTTTTCTTATCAATAATATAAAAAAATAATCTACCAACATATCTAACCTAATCTTATAAGCCAAATTTTGTTTATAATTAAAACTAGGGAAGTATTTTCATATAAACCAAAAAGAGTTACTTGAATAAGTGGTAAAGTTCTTCAATGATAATTTTTAATTGATTTAATTCTACATCCATTTGATTAATTTTATATCATAAATATTTATAATAGAATTTTCTTATTAAATATAGTGGGATTATTTTATGAAAATATTTTGACCTATAACTTCATATACTTCTATCAAATGGGATACACAATCATTGTTCTTGTGTATGGATGACTATAGCCTTGCTAACCGATGTCGTTAGTTCATCCATTACCACATTTAGTTGTTGAAAATAAATATAGATTTATATTTTATACATAATAAATATTATATTTATAATTAATTTATTCTTTTTCAATTCTTATATAACCCATTCCTTTATGCATTCCATTTTTTGGGGATACGATAACATCATTTGTGGATGTTTGGAATACCGCCTCCTCAAAGTGATGTGATTCGTTCACGCTATACATGGAATTTATTATCGATGGTTTTAATAAAAACAAGTTTCATATATATAAAAAATTAATTTTATATTCTAATTATAATATACAAACATATCACTTTCTTTTAAAATATGATAATAATATCATAGTAGTTACCAAGCGTTCTTGTGACTTACTATTATAATGAGCATTGCAATTCATTTCTAATCTAAATATTTTATGGATTACTATAAATAATTATATATTTAATGTGTATAATATATATGATGGTTAATATTTTTTAGATGATAAAATCATGATCTACATAAGAATAAAAAAATGAAAAGTCCAAAAATACTTAAAAACTAGGCAATTAATATCATCAATAGTGAATGCAATGGAAGATGGTTAAAAAATCGGTATTTATATATTATAATAAGATAATATATTATATTATAAAAATTATTATTTTTATTTTATAAGTTAATAATAGTTATAATAAAATAATATAGGTTGTTAAAGTATGTATACCCAAAATTAAACAAATAGTAAGAGATTTTCTCTCAATTTACATTCCATTGAAACTTACATGCCATTAAGAACCAATTACCTATAATGTAGTGTATATACATAAACAATTTCATTTAATATCACTATTCACTAATAATTAATGTTATTTTATGTTTCACATTGAATTATATAATTCAATTGGGTTGACATGAAAATTAAAAATCGGTAAAAGTCATCTTTTTCAATCGCAATTTTTTTTATGATTGTTAAATTTTATTGAAATAATCAATTTGTTATAATAGTTATTCATCATACATTTCATTTCCCTTAAATATAATTTTTTTTGTTATGTATATGATTATTTCCTAAATAATATACTACTTTTACATACTTTTCCTATTTTGGATGTGAATTGATTATCATGGGAAATATCGATAAATATGTATTCATTACAAAATATAGATATTTGATAAGGATTTTTTTTATTAAATAAGTAGACAATTCGATATATGAATAATTATTGGGACATTCAGTGATGGGTCATAACCAAAGCTTATATATCCCCTTGATGCATTTATTGGTTCTCATGAGGTAAATCTATTGACCAAATGAAATAGGTCCCTACCTGTAGTTTTAAACCTGTTGGTGAACGGTAATTATGGTATAGGTGTTCTTATTCCACAGACCTAAATTCTAATAATTATTCATTTACATCATTTATATTCATGTTATTAATATTATTATCCATGATATTTTCATATGATAAAATCAATGGATGCATTTCATTCTTTGTTTATTGAATAAATGGAATGTGATTCACTTATTTGCCTTCCCATATTGATTATAACTTATTTAGTTACTTAAAATAAACATGTTCTCAGTTATATACCTATCCTTGTAGATTTATTTTCATTGATTTATTATTTATTCAACTATTATTACACTAATAGATCATTTTAAATCTCTTTTGTTATGTATCCTTTCCCTGGGTAATAAAGAGGAATTAATTAAATGTATTTCAAGGATTTTGCGCTTTTACTTCTTTTATGGTGAATTTTTTGTTTCCCATTGTATTTTTGGGTATCAGGTATATAATCTGGTTTCCATTACTACTAAACTATCTTTAACATCAGTATTTGATTCATTCTAATCAATATAATGCAATAAAATAAGAAACCAACTCCGGAATCCTAGGGATGGGGTATTATAGTTAGAATTAGAGGAATTTTAGTATAAAACATAGAAACTAGGATTAGAAAAACATATAACAGGGAATATAATAATAATGTATACATTGAGGATATGTATAGAATAACATCATAGAATTTTGGTGAGGTATAAATTATGTGGGTCTTCCAAGAAATATATCAATGTATAGATATTGTAGGTGGATATGGCTCTAACATAGATTTAACTAGGGGAAACAACTCTAAAAAGGTGATTCGGCCCAAACACATGTATAACCTATTACATGACAAGAAGATATACTAAACAGTTGTTTTGACACTCTTAGGGGATATTCATAGGATAATTAACATTTTTTATATAACATTTTTGACGTTTAAAATTTTAATTAGTCCCCAATGAAACTAAATGTTTTTATTATAATATTTACTATGCATAAATTTTATATTTATGTTGATTGTTTTTTCATATTTTGAATTAAATAATTTTATTTAAAATTCATAATATTATAAGATTTTCCAGAATATTATATTGTTTATAAACATTTCAGGGATAGATGGATGGTATCAATAATTATTGAAAATATTTATATTTCTCTAATAAAAAAACAAACACAGTTGGTATTGGAACTATGAAAGGCATGTATATATTAGGGTTTTTTAATCAGGTTATGAAACATAACCATGCCTGGATTGTGCAACCTAACTAACAACATGATTATTTGATGATTGATCTCTTTATGCAATAGAGGCCCCATTATTAAGTGATACTACTATCCCAATATAGGCTTAGAAATAGATTAAGTTTATGGAAAAGATATTCATGCCCTTGAAATATGTTTAAAAGAAAAGGGGTACAATTTTATGGTAGTTTATCAATTAAAATACTCATCAATAGTGCATATTCATCTTGAATACAATGGAGGAATATGACATTGAACTAATCTATTGTAAAACATTTATGGACACAATGTTTTTTTAAAAAATATATCCCACATGAGAAAAAAACTAAGATGAATATAAAATAACTTAGTTTAAACAAAATAATATAAATAAAGTTTTTTAGTGTATAGAGATACCTTTATATGGTAATCTAATTATGTTGCGGATTACATATGAAACATAAAGTAAAATATTGATTAATTTTTTAAGGAATTAAGCCAAGGCTGTAATTGGTGCTAGGGTATCAAACCATTTTATCATATGATGAAATATTTTAATGTTCTATAATGATATAAAAATAACTATATAAGTCTAAAGGATTAAAAGGTATGAGTGACAAGAGTATGATGGAAGAGAAAATTATTGATAATGGGAATAAGGGAAAGAATGATTTTCCAACATGTGTTAACTATGGAAAGAATCACCCTAGAAAATGCTTGAATAGATTGGGAGCTTATTATAAGAAATTAGAATGTGTCATCATTTTAAAGAATGGAAATTTGGCTATTGAGTGTTACAACAACATGGAGTTTGGGAACTATAAAAAATAATTCCCCAAGATTTAATGTAAAATAAATTAGAAGAAGCTAAGGTATCAAGGTCAAGAATACATTATTGACACTACTAAAGTGGAATGATTAATGTGGTAATGTTTGGATACAATAATTATGTAATTTGAGTACTATATCAATGATGTACTATATATAATATTTTTGGAATATATAAGGATTTTAATATCATACCTTTTTATTAATTATTTGACATAATATGTTGAATGGTTCCAAGAAAATTGGTTCAGTAGCATGTTAATCTTTTTTTGAAAACACATGGTTCATGGAAAGATTAAAATTTATATATTCCAATTGTTGAGATGATGATGTTGGAAAAACATATTATTGATATGAAAAACATAAATTAAATACTATCAAAAACCAAGGAAATAATTCTAAAGTGTTGGATCCTAATATTTGGTGAAATGGAACCATTTATTAAATCAATTAAGTTGAACATTGTATATGGTTTTAGATATTGATTTCTTACATCAAAATATGATGAAACTTGTTCTAAGATATAAAGTACAAATTTATCATAGAACAACCAAAGGATAATACTATTCATATAAAATAGAAACATATCAAGTAATTATATTTACATACATTCTAATAGAGTGAAGGAATTCCTCAACTACAAAAATTGGACTTGGGAGAATATTTTTTTCTTATTATCATCAATTTTTATGCTGTCAATGACCGTTTTCACACCTATGATTTATGTAATTATTCTCAAGAACATTCTGATTAAATTTTTCTCTATCACTATCCATTAGAACAAGATAGTTGTATTTTTATTCCATGTCCAAGATTCCAATTCCCATAAAAGTTCTTCTACGTAGGATCCTAGTTGTGTAACCATCGTACATAAGTTTCTCTTGAATAAAGAAGATATTTTGTTATCCCTTTTAAATTTTGGGTTTTTTTAAAAATAAAATACCAATACATCCATTAATGAGATTAAATATAAATTGTAATGAATCAATGTATTTTAGGATGGGGGATTGTAACACCCTAAAATTCAAAAATAAGAATATAGTATTTGATAGTGTATATAACAAACAACACCAAATTCATAAGAGAATATATTATAATAATAATTTATATTATATTTTAAAATTTAAATAGATTCAATATATTCTATATATTATAATTAGTTAAATATTTATTTTTTTATTATGTTGTATATAATGAGTTTTTTTGATGTCTTGTGTTACACGCCAGATTAAATCTTACCGAATAATATTAATATTATTATTTAAAATGAATATTATCTCAGAAGAGTTATATTTGTGGGTATGAATATTATTAAATAACTTAGGATAATATATAGTTGTATTCATTGGTTACTAATTAATTAAAAATGAAAATTGAAACCAGATTAATATAAATGGAATGACTTTATAAAAAATTTATTTTTATGATCCAAAGGCATTTTATAGTATAAAAACAAATTAATTTCTACTAGTAAATGATATTAATGAAATATATATGTTATATATTAAAAAAATTAATGTTATACACTAGATTTTGTTGGCATAAGATTCAAATAAAATCTTTTTTCAGCTTACAAATTGTATTTTTATAAAAACAAAATTTTGATACCTTTTAATTAAACACCTGTTTTAAAATTTAATTATGAAAATTTTATAAATTTTATTTGAAGAAGTAAAATTGATTTTCTAAAAAAAAATTCAAAAATAGGATTGATTGAATTTTTTTAAATTTTTTAAAAATCATTCATTTTTTGATGAATAGTGAAAATAAAAAATATTAATTAAAAACAGCTTTTTCATCTAATGTATTTACAAAGATGCATTATTTATTAGTTTGGTTTTAAAGTATATTTATTAAAATTATAAATAAATTATACTTATTAATGTATTTGGAATAAATTTCACATTAAAATTGGATAGAAAAAAATTTCAAATATTTGAACATTTTTACATTAAGCCTTACTTTCTCATCCCGTCTGCAAGTTTGATTTTAAAATAATTTCTACCTATTATGTAATTATATTTTTGAAAAATGGATTTCATATTTATAACAAATACAATATATAATATCTAATAATTCAAACTTATTTTTTCCCTAAAATAATAGAGAATGAATTTAAAATTAAATACAGCAATTAAAAGAATATTTTCGTTATAATGAACAAAACCATATACTTAAGGGAAAATTTGTAATATAAAAATTTCTAAAATCAATTATATTTTCATATATAGAATATTTTCTCAATTTTATTTAATTTGGATAATTATCTGAGCCACATGATGGGGAAAACGTGGGTGGAATCCCCTGTTTAAAAAATTTAAAAGAATGACTGTCCTCCTCCACTATTAAAAGGAACACACTCCAACCACTTATTTAAACCTCTTATTCAATATTTATCATTCATTATATTTAAAAAAATCTCCCAAAATCTATACCCTCATCCTATAATCCTCACTCTTTTCATAAGGGAAACCAAGGAACTCCTTTTTTGTAAACCAAAAGACTTTACTTCAACAATTTATAATGTTATTAAATGATCACTTTTGTTTCATTTTTTTTATAAAACCAATAAATTCTATTTATGTCATGATTATATAGTAAAATAATCATCCTGAATATAGTGGTATTTTTAATTCTGTGATTTTTAACACCACATTAACACAGATCCATCAAATGAGATATGCAATCATTATTCATGTGTATAGAGGACTGCCGTCTCATGAACCGATGTCATTATTTTTTACATTTCCAAAATTAATGGTTGGAAATAATGATATATTTATAGTTTATATAATATTTATATGATATTTATAAATTATTTATTCTTCTATAATTCTTATATAATATAAATGTTCCTTCATTCTATTTTGTGGGGATATGGTAACATTGTTTGTGGACGTGTATACGATCGCATCCTCAAAGTTATGTGATCCGTTAAAAGTATAAAGGGAATTTATTAAATATTTTTTAGAAATAATAATTTATATTTATAATAATAATATGATACTATAATGATAATAATGAAATATATCATTTACCCATTAATATTACATGATAACGGATGAAGTGTTTATGTGTATGATGACCAAACGTCTCTCTGAATATTGCATTAAATTTCATATATCCAAATTTAATGTATTAATATAAATTAATATTCAGTGAATACATATGATATGTAATTTATGGTTTAAATTTTTGACATGATGAAACCATGACCGACATATGAAGAATAGTAATGAAAAGTCAAATCATACTCCAAAAAGTTATTAATTATCACCTGCAATAATGAAAATAAGGAATGATTCTTAACAAAATTTTAATCAGATAGTTTAGGTAGTTAATAAATGATTTTAAATTATTATTATGGTTCTTTAGTATTTTAAAAAAATTCATAAAACCATTATACATGAGGTTTAAGGACATCCACAAAAAATAAAATTAACAGTATGTGATTTCATCTAAATTAAAATTCTATTGATCATTATTTATTACTATGAACCAATTCACCTAAACGAGGTGTATAAACCAACCCTTATAACATTAATATTATTATTCACTCATAAAAAATTCTATTTTAAATTTCACAATGAATAATATAATCCAAGGTTACTGACATGTAAATTACCCAGTGGAAGAACTTATCATTGAAATCGTAATTTCTTGTCTGATTGTTTGCATTCTATTGAAAACATCACTTTGTTATAATAATTTTAGATTGTAAATTAAATTTACCTTTAATATCCCCCTTATAGGGTGATGGAATTTATTATTTTAAAAAGTATAAACATTTTTACATAATGTGTTTAATTTTAATTTTATTTTATTATATTCCTAAATATATATAAGTTCGTATTAATTAATCAATCCATGTTTTTGATAATGGTTATATTTTATTAATTAAATCGATAATTTGATATATGAGGAATTATTTAGACTAGATGTGATGCACGTATACATTAACTTATATCACCCCTTGATTCATCAAAAGTTTTTCATGTTACAAATGAGTTGTCAAAATTAAATGGGAATCTACCTTTTTTTTAAATATTTTTGAATGATATTGATGAAATATGTTTTCATTTACCTCATCCATGACTTAAAATTGTTATTCCATACATTAATTCATTTTCCATTCATTATAATTTTTATCCTTGAGATGTTTATATGATAAAATCTATAGATGATTTTTATTCTTATTTTATTAAATAAATGGATTTTTTCAGTTATTTACCTTAACATACTGATTATTTTTTATCTAATTATTTAAATAGATAGTGTTCTCAGATATTTACCTTTCCATATTTATTTTTTATCAATGTTTCATTATTAGATACATTGTACATACCCTTATAGTGAATTTGAGCTCACCCTTATTATGTCTCCTTTATCCCAATTTTTAAGAATAATTCTTTTAATGGGTTTCATGGATTTGGTGATTTTACTTATGTTATCGTAATTTTATATTCCCAAATAATTATTAGTTTCATTTATATATTATAGATTTCAAAATTGATAAAAAAATTTGTCCTTTATGATTTCATTCCTTGGAATAATTCATATGTAGTAAGGTAATTCATCAAAATCATTCTTTTATGGTCGGGGAATTACATAAGGACATATGAAAAATATTATGAAAACCATGGATATATTGGGGAATTATTCATAGGAAAAATCATAAGTATTTTGGTCTCCATTTATAATAATATTTTTAGATCAATTGAGATCAAAAGGATGGTGAGAAGGTAATAAGCCTTCTATACAATAAAAATAACTTGATGTGAAGAAAATAAATATTTATTTCAAGATAAAATACAAAAATTATCAAATATAATAATTTTTTATTAAACAATATCAATTTCTATGTCAGATCGTAAAAGATAACTTAAACTCTACCCCCATGTTTTATAAAGTCACATTAACCTCCTATATAATTAATATAACCTTCTTGATATCCTATTTCATAACCTTATTAATATCTATTTAAATTTATAATAAATTATTATAAAAATTTATTATACATATATTAGTTTAATGTTGATTATTTATATCAATGCATGTTATAAATTTTGATATCTAATATAGATTTGGATATATAAATGATGATCTTAATTATTTCATCATTCCAAGATTATTTAATGCACAAGGGCCACTATGTTTTACTTATTTATATAATACCATGTTCATATGATGGGTGTTATGAGTATAGTTTGTGAGATTTCTTTTTCAATGAGCATGTATCAACTAATGAATTTATAACAACATGTAACTTTATAATGACAATTTCTACTTTTTCAGAACCATATTCATATAATAATGTACCCTTTAATATCAAATATTATTAATATTAATATCTTGATACTCATCCATGGTGATAATGATGGTGTTGGTATATCATCATTTATGTCATTGCATGAATCGTCACAAATAACAACAACATAAGTATATTCATATAATAAATTACACATTAATACCATTTATTACTGGTACTAATTTATTTATAATCATTAATGAATAAAATTATGGGGTTGTTATATTATCATTCATGTAAGTGGTTGAGAATGCCTATGAAGAATCATGTTATACTAATGAATGAGTAAGAGGATAATGTTTTATAATGATAATATCATATTTACATAAGAATAGTAATGTAAATATAAAATAGCTAGACTGTACAATGAGATTATGAATGATTTTTTTTTTGATTATTTCATTAAAAAGGCTGGATATGAACTATATACTTTTACAAATTTACCCCTTAAAATAGGTTCCATATAAATGAAGGAAATAAACCAAATTTTTGATACTATATTCTAAAAAACAATTTTTATGTATTTAAGAGAGGTAATATTTGTAGATATTCATGTTTGAATTAAAAGAAATGAGTGTATAGGGATGGTTATATTATTGGAATTTTTATTGGTGAGTCTTAATGGAATTTCCTCAAACACACATTTCCAAAGGTGTAAGATTTTAATTTTACATATAAAGTTGATAAAAAATGTAAACATAGTGGATGTGGCTCATGCATACCATCATACATATATTTTATGGATAAAGTTGGAGATATTTTAGTTCTTCACCCCATAATTTAACCATTTCACCATATTTCACCTCTATCATGGTTACTCAATATTTACCAAAGTAACTTATTTTTTTCTGAAAAATTAAAGAGACTTCATTAACTAAAATTGAATCAGTGATTCAAAATTTTAAACAATTTAATAAAATCAAATATATAAATATTATATATTTATTTTTTAATAAATAATCCAATATATAAAAAAAATATTGAAAAATAAATTGTTAAGGATTAAGTATTTTAATTTTTTTTACTATCAATAAATAAATAAATGATCATAAATAATATATATATATATATATTTTCAAAATTTTAATTTTATTGTAATATTATTTTATTTTTTATCAATAAATCTAAAAATACATAACACTTAAAGGAAAACCATTCCTTCCAAAATGTATCATTTAATATTAAATGAATATAATCACATCCCATCAAAATTAATTACTTCTCTTATAACCATTCAATGTTAAAAATCTATTGATATATGAATATTTTTTTGGAATTTTATAGACATATTAAATAATTATTTAAAAATAATAATATTATTAATTGAATGTAAATAAATATTTTTATAATAACACAATTAAATTAACCATTATATACTTATTACATTTTTTAAATTAGTTACTACATATAAATTATATTTTTTTAAATATAATCAAACAACATATTTGTACATTTTAGTTAAAATTGAATTCAAAAAATATATATCAAATTTTAATTTATACAATAACCACATAATGAATTACAAGTTATATAATGGTCATTCTACATTCCTATATATAGCCTTATATCATTATAAAAAATCATTAGTCATATTCTCTAATTTACTTGTCAATATGATAATTATATTTATGAATGTTTTTATTCTTTCTATAGTTTTATTCAGTGTTATAATATTCTTAATATACCATCAATATTAGAATTTCATCCTTGTAGAATTTTTTTACTTGTGGTTTTATTTTTTTAGTAATTTTACTAATTACTTATCATTTATACATTTTATAACATATTTTATATTTTATTATAATTTCATAACCAAATTATATATGAAATTATTCATCTTAATTTGGGGATACGTCTATCAAAATCTACCGAACACACAATATTTATTTAATATAAAAAACCTATTAAAATCAAGGGGTGTCACAAACCAAAATGGAGATTCCATCCAATCTGATACTCGACCTGGTTCATGACAAGGCCCAAAGGGCATCCCTAATCCCTAAGATCTTGAAACTAGTGCCTGGGTGTCAACAATAGAGCTTGGGAATGATTTCACCTATGTATATAATCATATACAACCAACCATAATGAAATCAAAACTGAATAGTCATAAACAAGCATGTTAGAACAATATTTAGATTCAATGTTTTAAAACATTAACAAGAAACTACAATACAACAATGAATGGGAAACCACAAAATGTGCCCAAAAATCTCCATGTAACATGTGGAATATCACCCTCAAGTCACCACCTTCATCACCAACAATAGAATACCACTAACAACATGAACCACCCTCATGATACACGTTTCCTTTACCTAAGTCAAACAAAACCAATTCTATGTACACTTGATGGTTTAAGAAGGGTGTGAGCTAGGTCCAAGTAGGATTCCACCCAGGAAAAGAATATTTCATTCCAAAACATTATAAGACATATGAAGATGCATATTTTTATAATAAGACTAGAATCAATTTTATAGGAAACATTTTTGAAGGAAGACATGCTTTAAATTTGAAATAACCAACATGGTGTTCTGTATAACAACAGTAAGTATGATATAAAAATAGAGGCATATTTATCTGGAAATCCCTATAGTCACTCACTATAGTAAGACTCTATATACATCTTATACTGATGAAACATGGTATAACAACCACACTGATCATCATCCTCTTGCACGAGTCGCTAGAGAGGAATCCATCCAATATTCCAGTGGTCCCCAATCATTATTAGTTTAGTCAGTGTTGTATCGCCAATCATAATTTTCAAAACCAGTTCTTAGCCGTGATGATCCATCTAGTATGCTATATTGTGTCCAACAACCTATTCAACTATTATTCCTTTTTTTTGATTAATTTCTATTTATAACAAATAAAGCATCACTTTCACACGTAAATAAGGTAATAAATATAAAACTCATGAAACACCTCCATTTAAAAATATCCAAACTAATTTTAAACCCAAATATACAAAAAATACATTTTAATACAACTTTTTTAGGACTTACATAGTTTATCAAACACCATTATGAACCAACCAAGGTAGTACACATGAAATGAACATTGAAAATAAATATTTTCCATTAAAAAACAATATTTCATAGAAAAAGGCACCTTGAATAATTTTAAAAAACATTTTTACCACATGTGAAATCTATAGAACACAAAAAAGAATCAAAAATAAATATAAAAATCACCAACTAATTTTTAAGTGTAGAATCACCTACCTAAAGTGTACAACATTTATAAATTTTTGAAAATCCACAACCACAACTGAAGGAAAAACAATGAAAGAAAATATTGAATCATAAAAATCATTAAAAACTATGAAGAACAAGATAAAACCCTAAATATGTCACCCCACCCACAGAAAAAGTGAAGTTATATGAGTGAAGAAGAAAACCCCTAGAAAAGAGGAGAAATGAAGGAAAAAAGGGCACTTACTAGAAGAACCATAGAGAATCCACAACAAATACACCACCAAAATGGAGTTCCATTGGTGAAAGTGGGATATAGGGAAGCACCTAAGGATATGAATATTAAATGGGGATAAAAATGGGTGATTTTGTGTTAAATCATTTTAAGAAACAACCTCAATTTTTATTATTATTAACTACTTACATATAACCCAAAACATTCCCCCACTATTTCCCAAATGGTGTGGAAACCATTCACCCCTCACTATCCCAGATATAAGACCCACATGATTATACTATCTACCCTCCAAAACATGATAAAATCGTGAAATGTGTCTCTTCTTAAAAATAAAAATAGCCACATGGTTTCTAGAGAAGGCACACACAATTGGGAAAAACATATGGTATCTTTCTTACCATGCTGTCAAAACCAAAACCTCCTTTTCCCCAAAAACAACCTAGAAAGATCATGGGAAAACATGATATTTAAATAACTTGTTAAATACATGAAAATTAAAAAACTAATGTAAAAATTATACCCACTATGAGAACTTCCCACCCTATGAAATTAAATCCAAATATTGATCATAAAATCGAAATAGGTACTCCTTTTCAACCCATTCCATCATATCTGTGATGTCGAAGAACACAGACCAAAAGAGTACACATCCCATGAATAAAATTCTTTTGGGATTATACAATCTACACTATCTTATAGAACACTGAAAATCAAGATCTAACTCCTATTCATTCAAACTCAATACGTGAGATAGATCTGCATTATACTTTTTCACCTAAGAGATGTGGAATGATTCATTAATCGATGTTAACTGAGAATGAAAATATAACATTTATTCCAATATACCAACTCCCTAGTTAATCTTGAAGGTTTTGGATTTCCTCGTCAACAGGTTCCCTTTCGTTCCCAATAAACGATGTTCCAATCAAGCTACCACATACTAGAACACCCGGTCACCAACAAGAAACATTAAATCTTCACATCTCTAGTTGATATAAGAGATTTTTTTTAACTTTTTTCTATAAATTAACAAATCCTTATAAAGTGATATTTATTTGATGTCTTTAGCACTAGAATCGGTCCAAACAACAAGGTCTCATACACCTCTACCCAACACAAAGGCGACCAACACAATAGATTATATTTAGCCTCAAAATGAGCCATTCGAATAAAGGATTGGTTACTATTGTTTTATGAGAGCCTGACCAATCCTGAATGTATATCCATAAAACCATTGAAATCAAACACACATTCTTAGAGAATATGTTCCCATCCCATATTTTCATGCTCCATCTGACCATAAATTTGAGGATGGTATCCCAAACACAATGTGACATGTGTCCCCAGTGATTTTTTAAGTAATTCCCAAAACTGTGAAGTAAAAAAGTGGGTCTTTTTTTGTGATAATTTCTAACAGCACAAAATTAAGAGTCATAACATACTAATCATTCCACCAGCCCACCTCATCCACCATGGATTAATCTCTAAGAAGAATAAAATGAGCTGATTTGATCAGATGATCAATGTCTACCAAAATGGAATTCCTTGTGACAACCGGGTCCCGGTGACAGCACAACCACCCCGCCTTAACATGGCCGTCGGGTCCTGGCCCACCAAGTACCACCAGTTGCCCCCGCAGACACGTGGGGCCCACCCCAGGGTCCACCCACGTGCTTGAACGGGTCATCTGACTAATGATAGTCTCCACAGGCCAACACATGTCCTTTCCAGTGTGCTTTGTCCTCACTCACACACATCCCGGGAAACTTCCCAGAAGGTCACCCATCTTGATCACTACTCCAGGCCAAGCACGCTTAACTGTGGAGTTCTAATCAGGTAGGCCCTCGAAAAGGAAGGTGCACCTTATTGACATGAGTCATATCATTTAGTCATTTCACCCTTTATCATTTGGGGATGTTACAATCACCCCCCCTTTAGAGCACAACGCCCTCGTTGTGGGCCCTACATCTCAACCCAGGCAGTACACCGCACTTAAGGCTGGGTTCCTCCTCTGATACCAAATGTGACAACCGGGTCCCGGTGACAGCACAACCACCCCGCCTTAACATGGCTGTCGTGTCCTGGCCCACCAAGTACCACCAGTTGCCCCCGCAGACACGTGGGGCCCACGCCAGGGTCCACCCACGTGCTTGAACGGGTCATCTGACTAATGATAGTCCCCACAGGCCAACACATGTCCTTTCCAGTGTGCTTTGTCCTCACTCACACACATCCTGGGAAACCTCCCAGAAGGTCACCCATCTTGATCACTACTCTAGGCCAAGCACGCTTAACTGTGGAGTTCTAATCAGGTAGGCCCCCGAAAAGGAAGGTGCACCTTATTGACATGAGTCATATCATTTAGTCATTTCACCCTTTATCATTTGGGGATGTTACATTCCTCCCCTGGGGTGTATGAGGTACAACAAAGATGAAATCCCTGGAAATCTGAACCCAATTCCATGTAGGAATAGATAGTTTTTGAAGAAAACAAGAGGTCCTTTGGGGATTTCCTTAACCTCTTGACATGTATTACAATGGGATAAAAAGTCATCAATATCCTAACTCAAACTAGGACACCAGAACTGACAACACACATCATAAAATATCATAGTGGTACCATGATATACGGCCCACTAATACTACTAGCTATTCTACATCACTACTTTACTCTAAAAACAACAACACAAAGTGACCCTTGAACCATAAAACTCTCTAGGGAGATAATGACCAATCAAAAGGTGTCTCCCCACCATAAATAAATTAAATATAATACTAGAATAACTCATCACAAAGTTTCTCCCTCTGAATCAACTCGATGAGGGAAGGTGTCAGCTAGACACTATCCATGAATGCACCCATGCTGTGCTCCTAGGTCTCCAAGTGAATCTATGAAAATTATGTGTATAAAATTCCACTCATCACTTCAGTCTTTAATGGCCAAAAATAGATCTTTTTTTCTTAAATAATCACCCACAAAATTACCAAATATATAGGTATAAAATATATCCACGTCAAACCCGTGAAGGTACTCAACCCAATGATGCAAACTTAAATTCTGATCTATGATAGAATGTTGGCCATGCGCTTATAATCTAAATAAAACATAATCTTCTCCCCAAAAATATAATGACTCAATGTCTTCAAGTCATTCATCATAGCTAGTAACTCGAATACATAGTTTGGGTAATTACCCTCATGTGGTTGAGGATAGTGAGAACTATAGTCTATCATATGATCATTCTACATCCTCACACACCCAATGTTCATACCTGACACATGATAACAGACCACATATCATTCCTTATATTCTATAAATATCAAGATAAAGGCTTTATTCAACAACCACATTAACTCTTATATAGACATATGACACTTTGGGAACCATTAATACTTCACCCCTTTCTAGATGAATGTCGTCATAGAAGAAGAAATATGAGAGAAATTTTGAACGAATCGCCTGTTATAGAATCAATAATAATAATAATCAACTTCCATTAAAATCAATGTAATGAACATCATGGGGTCCACTTAAACCCATTGTTCCAAGATCAAATGGCCGAAAAATTTCAATTCCATTCACCAGAATGTGCACTTTTGAACCATTGTGTAGAGATTATGATCTCGAATAGTTCCTAACACAATTCTCAAAAAATTCTCAAGATCCTCCTCCAACATGGAATAGATCCGGATTTATTCCATGAATAACACAACAAATGAGTGGAGATATTGATGGAAAATTATATTCATAAGTGTCATGAAGACTATTGGAGAATTATTCAACCTGAAAGGAATGACCAAATACTCAAAATGGTCGTACATACTTTAGAGAGTTGTTTTTTGAATATTGACCTCTCTAAATATGACTCAATGATAACCAGAATGAAATTGAATCTTAGAGAATCTATTTTCCTCTTTATGTTGATAAACAATATCATTAATAACAGGAAAAGTAAACTTATTATTTATATTCAACTTGTTCACCTTCTGATAAAAAATATATAACTAGAGAGAGCCATTATCATTCTTCGTGAACATAACTAGGGAGGCCAAAGTGGATATTCTCAAGAGAGTTATTCCTTTGGATTCCAAATAATCCAATTTTTCCATTAGTTCACTCAATATGGTAGGGGACATATGATATGAGGGAAGATATATCATATGTTCTACCAATGCCAAATCAATAAAAAAATCCAGATCACTCTCTAGAGGAATCCATAAAAAATTCTCTTGAAATTCCACTAGAAACTCATTCAACACAGGGGTTATTCACCATAAGAACCACCCCCATCATCCTCCTAAATGAGTGATTATAACTTAGACAAAATACTACACAAATACGAATGTGTAGGTTAAATGTTTTCTGACCAAATATCACATTCACTAAGAAAAACATGTGTACTAGTATTGGGTATCAAAAAACTCACTCAATGCCTGTAGATATCAATGTGTGCATGAAAATACATCATCCAAACTATTCCAAGGATTACATCGAGGAGTTCAATTTCTAAAATCAAAAATCACATTCCAATTCGACAACTAACAAGGAGAAAGGAAAAGACATACACCTGAGACACCTCTCTCACTTTTTAAGAAGTGGAATTTCCAAATACATCTCATATAGAATTCGCTCTGTTTGAAACATTAATAAATCCCCAATACATGTAGAAAAAATATATAAGGACCAGTTTCAAATAGAACAACAACTAATGACGATGAAATAAAAATAGTTCCTTGAACTGTCTGAGGTCATGCATCTGATCGTTCTGGTGCTTGTTCTACAACATTTAGATGTTTCATCTTAGACTAAGACTAATAATGATTACAAGCCTACAGTTCTTCCCAGAACTGGATCTTCCTAGAAGATCTTCTTACCCTTCTACCATGACAACCAAACTCAGAACCTACTAACATAGATGACTCTGACTGGGATGAAATTCCCCTAAAAGTCATATGTCTTACAACACTCTAATAAGAACATGTAACCCAAAAAAAATCACTACAAGTTACACATATGTCTTCATTGATGGAAAGATTTGGGTGGGGATGGAAATGTCGACTATACATTCCCCGAATTTCCACCCTGATAAAAAAATTAATCTATAATGTGGGACTATAGATAATTATAGTCTAGTATGATGTCCTAAGTTACCACCACCCTTCCTCCCATGCTCGTCCTGGTTCCTCCTCTTATAGATGATCCACCACTTCCTCTTCTCATTGGAGAATATCTTGGGTACATACTGTACTAGCTCCTCGAAATGATTGGCATACTCTATCATTGTATTTTCTCCCTAGGTAAGTTCCATGTACTCCTAAGACATGGAGTGGACCAATACCTCAGAAAAATAATACTCATTTAAAATGATATTGAAATCAATCCAACTCATTTTCTCATGCTTCCTATCTTCAACCATTGAGTCCCACTACCTCTAACTGGGACCATCAGACACGAATGAAGTTAATTTCACTTTAACTAACTCAGGAGTATCAAAAAATTTAAACATACTCTCAAAATTATCAAGACATTCATCTTCTTCTTGAGGTTCTATATTTCCCCTGAAATAAGAATTCGTGTTCTTGGGAAACTCCTATGTTTTCCCCCCAAGACCTGGTTCAACATTACTAATAGGAGTAGAACCATGACCCACTCATTTCCCCAAATCAAAAAGATCAAAAAACACATATTACACTATTATCCTATTAAATAAGGAGGGGGAACTATATCTGGATTCTAATTAAATTTTTGACATGAATTTTCTAAGAATTCATTTTACTAAAATGAGAAAAAACTAAAAAGGAAAAGCCATCAACACAACAATTCTGAAAATTTGCAACAATAAAAAAATCTCAAACACTTGGAAAACTCAATACAAAAACAATTACATCACAAAAACAGTAAAAAACTACCCCACCCATAGTTGGTGTCCTTATAAATTCTAAATCTTATACATCTCACATGGAGATGATGTCAGAATAAATTCCCAATATCCATGGTGACTCAATGTCTATTATGAGGAGCATTAGCCGTCAACCATACTCAAAACCAAAACCTCAAACCTTAAAAATCATAGACCTTGCCTATCTAGACTCTATCAAAAATAACTTAATCTGAATATAGTATTACCTCCTCTGATACTATTTTATCATGAACCAATTCAGGTATGCAATGAATCATGACACTTGACTTAGTCTATGATTTGTCCTGAAGTCCATTATTAATCACTACAATATAGAAAATAGTTCAAAGGTTCCAACAATAAAAGATGGTAATGATTTAAACCATATATAGAATCATAGAAAAACAACTAAAAAGAAAAAACCTGAATAATCATAATCAAACATGGTACAATAAAATTCAGATTTCATGCATTCTAAAATTAACCAAAAATGAAAATACTACAAATGAATGGAATTTAAAAAACGTCCCGAAACCTCCTTGAAATATAAGGGGTGTCAACCTCAAGAAACCAACACCAAAACCTACAATAGAAGACCACTAACAACCTAAACACCCATTACATCACATATTTACATTATCTGAGCCAAACATAACCTAGTATACATACACCCAATAGTTTATGAGGGTTTGAGCCAAATCCCATTAGGATTCTACCAAATAAAACTCATTTTGTTCAAAAACATTATAATACAAATCAACAAAAATATTTTTATGAAAATGATATAAATTCTTTTATAAGAATCATTTTTGAAGGAACATAATATTTTCTTTTGAAATAACTAACAAGGGGTGTCGTATGCTAATGGTAATTATAATATCACAAATGAGTACCATGTCATAAGAAATCACTATAGGCAATAGATATAATAGGAAAATTGGTATATCATATCTTGGTAATACATGGTATAACAACCACACTGATTGTTATCCTCATGAACGAGCCACCAGAGAGGAATCTATTCCAGGTTATGATGACTCCTAATCATCATCCTTAGTTCAGATAGTGTTGAAACTTCAATCAAGAAATAAAGGACCAACCTTGACCCAACTAATCCAAATAGCATCCTAGTCCATGATTAGTCATCATGTCACATAGGATTCCCTTTTGTGATTAATTTCAATTCCACATATCACATAAATAATCATATTCACCCACACATAATATAATAAATATAATATAGATGAGAAGAATCCATTTCCACAACCATAAACATCTCTTGAATCCAAATAAAAAACAAATATTTTTTAATACTTGATTCCCACTCCTTAAACATCTTATCAAATCCATTTAAGAAGAAACCATTTAATCATATAGGAAATGTACATGGAATATAACCCATTTATTTTTAGAAACCATCATTCCCAATATACACACCGTGAATCCGTCTAAAAACTCATTTATAACCTCATAGAATTCCATAGAACATCCCCAATAAGAAAATAAATCATATCTAAATCACAATTTAATGGTTAAGCATGGAACTAACTAACTTAACTATAGAACATCTAGAAATTTTTGATAAACCACAACAACACCTCAATCAAACCCTATTAATGAATGATCAAGCAATAAACATCAATAATAAACACTAAATAACCAGATATAACCCTAAATATATCACCAAAACTACTGGAAAATTGAAACCCCGAGATAAAAGAAGAGAAACCATAGAAAAGTTGAGTAATGAAGGTATAAAGGGACTTATATGAAGAATCAGAGAGAATCCACACACTATACACAACCAAAATGGATTTCTATGAAATAAAGAATGGTGGGGTGAGGCAATTATGGATGATAATACTAAATAGTGAAGAAAATGGGTGATTTGGTGTTTATTATAGAGAGAACACAACATTCATTTTTATATTTTTAATGACCTGGACATGGCACATGGTTTTCCAATGCTTGTGGAAACCATGTGCACCTCACTGTACATGAGGTGAAAGTCGCATGGTTACCCCACATGGTCTCCAAACCATTCACATACTATGTGGTTTACATCTTTACCATAATAACATAGATGCACAATTTCGTGGGAAAGGGCGCACGATTTTGAAAATCTTGTGCCAACCATGATCAACATGCCACCAAACCCAAAAACGTATATTTTTCTCCAAAAACACATGTCAAAAATCAATAGAAAATATGGTATCAAAATAAATTGAATAAATACCATAATATAAAAACAAAGATGTGACATGGGGTGTTAGTGGCTGAATGTAAGTAAATAAGTATGACAATCCATGTATTTTATATTACATTATATAGTTTATATTAACGTTGAGTGACACTAAATAAGAATATTAAGTTCAAATTTTTTGGTCCCTGTAAATTTTAATTCCCACTTCATATCAATTATATTATGTTATATGTTGAATCTTGAGGTGGTGAGAAATACTTGGGTATCTTCATACTTACATCCTACATGTTTCCCTTTGAGAGGTGTACAAATAAATTAATACGCGACATGTGTAAAGGTAATACACTATTGTATTTTTATTACATGTAAATTTTTTTAGATAATCTATAGATCTTTTCTATATTTTTTATCGATTGATAGGATGTTCACTTAGGATATTTCCTCATTCATCATCATGAGAGAACTTTCATTAGGGTTTCCATTATTTGATTATAGGGTGTGGTAAGTTTACTTTGCACACACACACAAACAAACACTGATATATATATATATATATATATATATATTGTCAATTTTCAATTACTTTTGTATTGAATGGATATTTTTAATAGCATTCTTATGATATCACATGTTCACATCATTTCTCCCATCAGTATTATTCCACTAGATAACTATAATTGTAGGTCCCTAGTTGTGATAATGGTATGAATAGTGTTTATGATTATTCATTACACATATTTGAATAAACATGACTTAATGGTTTCACTATATTAAGGGTAAAAACCCACCCACACACTTGTTTTTCAATCACCAGCATATACAACTATATATAGAGACTATGAGGTTCACCTGATGTGTAATAACATTGTGATGTATGTAATATTCTAGAATTAAGTTCATGGTTAATACAGAAAGTGTTACAGAGCTACCTATGATGCTATTAAGGATGGGAAATAATAATTGTCAATAGATAAAATTTTCATGACTTAGGATGTTACCCATAATTATTCTTAAACATCATATTCTTTGGTGAATATTTATTTACCCAAGGAAGCCAGGAATCAATTTTTTTATTCCATTCAAAAGGTCTATAATAAATCCTTGAGCCTCATGCATCTTTTTTGGTAACTATTGGTTTTCTCATCATACTATATATATGTATTTCCATAAAGATATGGTTTTATAATGGCCCCACGAATTTGAAAAAACTTATTTAATGGTTTTTATGATTACAAAATTTAATATAGTAGTTGTGAAAAATGTTCTCCACATGAAAATTTCTAAAAAAAAGATCAATCACACTATCTAGCTGATCCACTACTAATAGCTCATTTATTTTCCAAAAGGGGAAACTAGAAGTTATTATAAAAGGTATATATAAATAAGGAATATATGGGAGGGGTGTACCATTATATCCAATAATATGAATATATCTTATTTATTGGAATATGTATGGGAGACTAGGTCCAATAAAGTCTAATCATACCTTTTTCTAAAGTGGCTTCACTATTTTCATCTATATAACAATATTTTTTTATTCTTAAAATGGATTAAATTTGGGAGAATTAAGTGACGACCTCATAAATAAAATTTATCTCATGAAAAAATATTTTATTTTTCTATTTTATGAAATTTAAAAATTGATATGAAATTATTTTAAAGATAATAAAATGAATATCAAGGAAAAATTGTTGATATATAATAATCAGTATAAAAAATCCCAATAATGGGTCATTAGCTTAGAATGGGTTGGATGTATGCCATATTGAAATATATCTTTGTGTTTGAAGATGGGAATTATGTTATTAAAGGTACTACTATAATATAATCAATATTAATATGTTCTATATTTTTTATATTTGATCATTATTATTTTATCTCAAAAAGAATAGTATCTATTATTGAGAAAATGGTATAATATTTTCCATCACATGTGAACTTTAATAGTAATCTATGGAAGAAGAATGTGAATACCAAGAAACATCCATCAAAATCCATTTTCTGATATTCTTATAGTATTCTTATGGATATAATGTTCCTCAATTTGAAATATTTTTATGTTATTTTATGAATTTATTGGTTAGAGGAATTATGAACCTATAATAATTTATATTAATAGAGAGAATGATTATCACATGTTTATAATATTAAATATTTTCTCCATTGAAAAAAGACATTCTAGGTTAGTCAAGAAGATCTTGATCTATATAGTATATTAATAATCCCAACTAAATGGTTTGTTTTTCCTCATAGTGGATGATTTAGATGATCTACGGGCTTTACCTCATATAGTAGGTCTTTATCTTGATGAATTCCCCAAACATGTCTTAATGAAACCTTCCATGTGAGAGTTTAAGTCTACCATTAATATGTTTTATAAAACTAAACCAATGAAAATTACACTCTATCAAGTGTCTCTTATGAAGTGTAGATATTCAATAATTTATCTCACCGAGCTCAAAAAAATGGATTCATTATATCGAGAACATCCCCCTAATATGAATTAGTTATTTTTTTCAACAAAATCCAATGGAAACCTATTTTTATACATAGACTATGAGAATATAAAACAAGTAAATATATATAAATGATATCCCTTTCTTATAATTGATAATAACTTTTATTTATTAATGGTGGAAAAGTAGTTTTCTATAATTGATCTTGATTTTAGATATCATCATCGTTGATCTGGTATTGAAGATATTTAATAAATCGTCTCTAGAAACTAATTTGTGGATTTTTAATATACGGAAATACATTTGAAAGACTCTAATAACTCATCTATAATCACATTATTAATGAGAATGATCTTTCTTCGATTAGTAGAATTATTTTTCATGATCTTTTTGATATCATCACAATCTACATAAAATATTAGGATGTGAATTTTTATATATTCACATTATCTTAGAGACAATCTCAGATAATATGTTCTATAGAGATCTATCAAAATGCCTAATTTTCATTCTAGAAATGATCTTCCTTATCAATATTAATTTTAAAAATGGATTCTCTATAGATCATATGAAAATTTAGTCGGTGATGTGCAATATAATCCAATAAAAGTACATTAGAATTAGAAGTTTCCATTGACTATTGGGATACTTCTCACACCTATGAAATTATTTCACAAAGAAAAATACTGAAATTATAGCTTTTAAAATAGTGAAATTTACATCTAGTCATGCCATTCTGAAATTTTTTTCCATGAGTTAATGAAAAGGTGGACAATAATAGGGACACCCTAAGAATTTAAATGAATAACATCATGTTCTACACAAATAGAAAATTGAACAAAAATATTAGAAGTGATATACAGACAATGAGATTTTATGATATATTTATATTTAAATATATTTAATTTCTTCAATATCCAGTGATGTATTCAACACTTGGTATAAAGGAAATGAGATACTCTATCAAAATATTATCGTACAAACATGACCACTATAACATAGATGTTAAGTTAGTGGTATGAATATGAATAAACAAAATATTATAATTATATGTCTCAAACTTGTATAATACATATTCAATGGTTATATATAGATTATATATTAAATAAGAATCATCTGAAAGAAAAATAAATTGTTTTTTTGAAAACAACATATTTCTAAAATGACGATAAGTCATGATTTATAGAAATAAATTAAAAATAATATATTAAAACCTTAATAAATTATTTATCCCTATATAACCATAATTTTTGAAATATACATGTCATGATTATATTTTAGATAATTATTTATTATTTTTGGAAAAGAATAATCTTTTTGATGGATAGTGAAAAATACTAATTATCATTGGGAAAATCCTTTTACATTAAATTATTTACAAGAGTTAAATTATATTAAAAATTAATATGAAATTAATATTCGTTCAATATTATTATAATTTATATAATTTAGGAAATTGGAATAAATTTTATATTTAATTATGACATAAAAATTATTAAATATTGTGAATGTATTTCTCTGGAAAAACAATTTTTCCGAAGCATCTTCTGGTTTAATAATTAACTTCTTTCTTCAAATTTGGTGAGTTATATTTATAACAAGGGATCCCATATTTTTAATAAGCATCATTTATATTTTATATCAAATTTAACATAATATTTTAAATTAATTAGTTGTTATAATAGTTGTAATTAATTTCAATGGTCCAAGTGAAAATGTTTTCACTAGGGGTTAAGATAAGATGATAAGGGAGTAAAAAGACCTAAACCATGTCCAAATCCCATTTTATGAAAATATTTCAACTTTGAGAACTTTTATTTTAAATAATTTAAAATTTTTGACCCTTATATATTGTAATAAACGTGGGTACACTTTATTATTTTAAAAAATACCCATTTGTTCCTCTCTCCCAATTAAAAAAGGCCACCACCTCTACAATTCTATTCACACTTCAAAAACTATTTGGTTTGAAAAATAACTTCCAAAATACTCTATTAAATCCTATCCCTATATTATATAGGCCTTTAGTTAATCATATATCTCTTCTGGGAATTATTTTTGTTCAAACCTAATGTTATTTTCTGAATAAGAGGTAACATTCATAAACATGTGTTTTTATATTATTATTTTTTACACCTCTATATATTATTATCATAATATGATAAAATCATAAAACTGTTATATTATATATATATTTATATGGTATTATGTAAATGTAACAACCTATATTCATACCCATACCCATAAATTAGAAAATAAAACATTCCATCATGTTGATGTTGGATTACTTCCTCACAAACCGATGACATTTGTTTTCCATCGCCACATTTAATGTCTAGATAGAATGATCGATTTAGAATTTTTATATTTTATTTATGAAAATTATATAATTTTTGAATTATTATATCACATATACCTTATTACATTCCATTCCATGGGGGGTATGATAATGGCGCTAATGTGTATGACACACTACCACCTCACAAAGCAAGGTGATTCATTATTTTCGCTTATGTGTTATATGAAATGTGGGAAGGATAACTTTAATTAATATAAATTATAATTTTAACCTGAAAATAATTTCTAAATATAATACTACATCAAAATTCTAACCTTCAAATCCATTGGGAAATAGTAACATCACTCGTGCATAAGTGGGGAGTACAGCCTCCACCTTGAGTTGTGAGATGTTTTTTCATATTATTTTTACATATAAGGTAAAAATGATGTATTTTATTAATATAAATTTTATGTACGAAAGAATGATGATTATATAAATTTTAATTGATATTTATTTTACTTTTTTTCCATTTATCTATAAAAAATGGAAACAACATTTATGTGTACATATGACCAACCATCTCAATGAACTACGTAATCCATTTTCTATATCTAACTATTATTGATTACTAAGATAAATACATTATTCAGAAACAAGAAAATTATTTAATTTTTCACATTATAGATATTGTTCTACTAGGATAAATAAAAATGTGCTGAAATAACAGAACAAAAAACTACAAGAAAAAAAAAAGAAATTATAATTGAAAACAATTATTTTAACAAGGAATTATGAATAAAAAGGTCATAAAAGACTATAAAAAATAAAACATGGTAGAAATATTTTATTATGGTTCTATTATAGATGAATGAAAATCTATATTTATTATACATGAGGTAAGAAACTTATGATGGAAATCAGTTTTGGGGTATGGTTTCTCAACTCACTTTGACTTCCATTTGACGTATGCCATATTCAACACATAACTCTATCGTTAGGTGTATATAATTCTCCATTAATATGTTATATGAAAAATCACTTTATATTACAAGATTTTAATGTTTTATTTAATGTTTTTTCTTATATGGGGAATATGATACCAATATTACCATGGTGGTAATGGTATATTTTACAATCACATCATTTATCGAGATTATTTATTATTAATTTCTGTCAATGTGATACAAGGATCTATCACTGGATATATTCATAAATTTTATTCACCAATAGTTATTCATGAAAATTTCAAGAATTAGAATCATTTCCCTTCATTTGATATATAAAATTAGAGGGGAAATGTTTTTATAAAAGTTTGACGTTGTTTATATCCTCAGTCGAAAATACTTTTTTATCCATATCTATGATTTATAAAAAAAAATTCAAATTTTTTTAAAAATACTCTAATGGTTTTATAAAATAAAATTTTCAACCGCAATTTTCTTTTAAAAAACTATTAAAAATGAATCTTCTTATGATTTTCTAAACGAAGAACCATTTCTAAATTTTACTACAGTGCATGAGGAATGGTTTTTTACATATATATCCCTGAAATAATTACACATCATCCTGACCAATCATTAGATTGAATCATCCATACAATTTTAATGATTATTTTCATGTAACATTATTTTGATAAATATATAAATATTTAGTTCCTCAAAGTTATTTTCTAAGTTATAAGAATAATTTACTCAAGAAATTGTTAATGTAATTTTAATGGTATTAAATTCATCAGAAAAAACCCTTTTTATTATGACCAACTGTAATATTTTTTAAAGGTACCAAACATATTATTTCACCTGATCGTTTATGATCATTTTGAATTAATATTTTCTATTTTCGTTCCATTCTCTATTTTAGTCAGTATGGTTTATGATAATGATTATTGATTGGGAAATGCATTGAAATTCCATAGGGTATTTTTCTAATATAAATATTTACTTTGATAATTATTCACCCCTTTCATTTGAGTATTTTTTAAGAATTAGTGATGATAAAGACCATATTTAGCCATTAAAGTCACTTTTAGGTAATATCAGACAAACTAGCATGGGTTTTTGGATGAGGCCATTACCATTTATATAATATATTATGTAATGATTCCTTGACGTTATGGTTCTAATATTTGTTATTATTAGTTACCACGTAATGAGATTATTTATGGATGTTACATATGATTATTCAATTAGTTGGAATATCAATGCATATGTTTTAAGAACAAGTCAATAATTATATGGTATTTCATGATCATCACTAATTAATGTCATATTATGATACTTTAATTTATTTAATGGCTTACGTTTCAGTAATTTTCCTTTACCAGTTATTTATTATTATTATTTCATTATAGATTTAAATGTCTGAATACCATTACATGGATTATTACCTCAACCCTTTATTATGTTTTATTTTACCTAGCATTAAAAGTGTTTGAATTTTGATATATACGGATGTTCTAATAGGAGTAATGTAATTCTTAAAGAATTTTTTTTACTGAATAAAATGTCATTTGAATTTCATATATATATATATATATTACCCAGACTACTAAACTATTTGATAATTTGAGATGTGATTTATTGTAACTACTTCGAATATAATAATAAAACGCCTTGAACTAGGATACCTGGGTTGAGGTCATTAGAGATGGTATCAAAATCTGTTTAGTATAAACCTTGTGAACAAGATTTAGGAAAAAATAGACCTGGTAATATAACAATGGGACCTAATTTAAAGATGTGTCTATATATGACAAAAATACTTTTTTGGGAAATTTAAAGTTGATTTCCTATAAATAGATCCACATATTTATAATAAATGTAGACATGGTTATGAAATAGTTATACCTAGGGTATATAAATCAGAAATAAGAGCATCGAGCATGACTCAAGTGTTACTTGGTAAACAACAACATGCTTTAATGTGTACTCTATTTGACAGTCATTTGGGATATTCATTGGTTAATTAAAATTTTTATTGAAGCAAATTTTTAAGTATTTGAAGATATTTTTATTCTAGGAAAACATTCCCAAGGAAACCATTTTATTTATTATGATATTATGTATGCATAAAAATTTACGTTATGATAAGTATTTTACATGATTTTGGGATTCTAAATTGTGTTTCATAATTTTATGATCTAACCTACTGTATTAATTTTTTTAACTTTCTCCTAATTTATGGAATGGGATATATTTGAATGAATATAATTCATGTAGATATTTCTTTCCTAGTAATGATAATGATGATAGTACTGGAGCTAGATCTCGAGATAATCATATAATAACCATATTGGGGAATCTTACTTGGGTAATAAGAAATATATGATCCCATATGTATCATAATTCTAATAAAAAATTAAGTGTAACAATGGAATAAAACTTAATTCGTTATAAAATTACATAATTAAATAGGATTACAAATCCATATGTAGTTGAGAAGAGGAGACTTTCCATAAATATGATATTTCTTTCTTGGTGTTGTAATGAAATGGATAATGTTTTCATCAAATTTTATTATATTTTAGTCTATATTAATCAAACATTTTCATGAAATTAAAACAATATAGATGTAGAATAAATTTAAAATATATAATAGAAGTATTTTAATGTACTCTTCCTAAAAAAGTATTTTATGGCTGATTAACGAGCAGATTTAGAGATAAATTTCTAGAGTTTATGAAAAAAGAAGATGAAAATGATTCTATGTATTACGATGAAATTAAATTTTTTTTAAGTCATTATATTGACTATATTTTTAATCCAAATTTCATGATTGTCTATTTATTTAATGCGTTATGGATTTTTTTTGAAAGGGTACTGGTCTCCCAAACCACCCCATCACATGTGGAAAAATTATCTTCTGATATCATGAAAGTGAAAGAATTATCCAATTATTATGAATATGAAGGGAATAAATATAAGGAGATAATGGAATAGGATGAGAAAAATAGATAAAGGGAGGGAAATAATGATACCCCTATTTGATACTCATCGAGAGAATGACCCTGATACTTTCTAGAAGAAAATGTGAGTTTTCTATAATTTTATAGATAGTGGACACCATGATAATGATTGAAAAATCATTAAATAAGCTGGTAATGTAAAATTAATTTTCTATAAGTATTTAGGATACTATAAAAATGAATTACATATGTGTCAGGGGAATATACCTTATAATAATACAAGATATCATGGGAAATATTATAATATTATTATAGATAAAGTGAAATTATTAATGTTCTTATTAATTTGGATTTGGGAAATATATTTAACATGTATTTTATCAATCATATTCTGGTAATAATAAAAATTAAATTTATAAGGATTGTACTATAGAATCATTCCATTAAGTATTTGAGAAATGTGTTTAATAGAATCGACAATCAAGAAAAATGATTCAATGTAAAGTTTACCTTTCTGTAAAACACATGATTTAGAGAAGATATCCCATAAAGTATTTACAATGTTGTGATAATATTGTTAAAGAGATATTAAAAATACTGTATTTGTGTCCTAGAAATTTGTAATATATTTTTATTATATATTATATTTTCATGAGATTTCTGCATTTTTAGAATTATGGAATAAATTGAATAATATTTTATATTATTTATAGGAAAGGGATACAAATAGATTTTGTAATAATGTACATTTAGATTATGTTTTAAGGTGATCAAGGTATTTAAATTTTTTTTATTTTAAATTAAGAGATATATTATATTGTTTTGTAAAACTAATGTTAAGTTGATTTTGGAAATTTAAAGACCTTCCTTTTATAATTTTAGACATTAAATTTGGAAAACAAAATTTTGGACAAGTCATAAGAGTATATATTTATGAAATGAGTTATGTTTGTCATTGGGGTTATTTTTTTAAATAAATTTGTTATTGGATAACTTTTTTTTATCATTTTGTTATTAAATAATATCTAGAGAAAGGGGTAATGACATATTATTCAATCTTAAACCATTTAGAGTTATTTATAGAGCTTCTGGATTAAAAAATTATTTTCCATATACATTTCATTGAGTTAGAAATGATGTAAGAATTGATAGAATTACAAACAAAGAAGTAAATTGTGTCTATGAAATAGAATGATTTAGAATAAGTATATTTTTATAAGTTTTCAATCAATAAGGTAATTTAGATCCCTAATGCTATAGAAAAATATTGAAACAAATTGTTTTCCTATTTCCTATTATTCTAAATAATAAAATGGAATTTTAATTCAATAAATATTTAAGAATTTATGTTCATTAAATTTTATATATCATTCGTTTTCTTATAACAAATTATCTCTATGAATACCCATAATTATTTTTTCTTTTCTTCCATGTCCATATCGTCCCTCACAATTAAGGTTTTCCTACTTGAAAACCAATAAATGTGTTCATATAGGTGACCTTAACACTTCCCATTCCATCTTATTTAGATGAATTTTTATTAGTCATGTTGGTTTCAAATAATTTTATTTCCAAATTTTAAACACTTGATTTATGATATCATTATTAATGTTTTTGGATATAATGTTTTTAGGGGGGATAGAATATAACAAACTAATATTTTAATAGAGGAATATTTTTTCGATATAATATATGAGCTGAGACAAAAATATTAGAAGAAAGTTTAAGTCTACCAAACTATATAATATATTTAGTTTTAATGTCTTTTATATTTTGTGGTGAACCCAAAATCAAGTTTAAACAAAACATTATACTCTAATAAAATATTATATTTTAAACATTTTCATTATAACTATGATGTTAAAATTTATTATATTAACTAGAACAACAAAAATTTTAAAATTTTATTCTTTAAACATTCATATAATAAATTCAATGGAAATATATATATTACAAATACAATAATAACCATTTAAAAGAGAAAGAATCATTTTTTGGAAAACTATATTTTTATAAAATGAGGGTCAGTCATGCTTTATGAAAATAATTTGAAATTATTTTTTACAACATTTAATCAAATTTCATAAAAAATGAACTTTTTTAAAAAAAAATTAAAATTATCATTGAGTGAATTTTTGATAATTTTTTAAAAATATTAAATTTTTTATTAATATTGAAGAATACTATTTTTTTTAAATGTGATATTTTTTAATGTTAGTTACCAAGTTAGGTTATATTTTTATTTATTAAAAATATAACTACTTAAATAGTAATAATATTTTACTAATTTAGTTCATTGCAATCAATTTATTAGTGAATTACTATATAATAACTTCGTTATTTTTTGAAATATTCTCATTATAAAAATAATTTTTTACATGTCTCTGAGTTTAATTATCTATTGTATTCAAAATATTATTCAAATGTAATTTGGAAAAATAGATTACATATTATTAGTCATAATAATATATATTATATAACAAATATATCTACATTTTTTAACATAATGGCTAGGGAAAAAAGTGAAAAACAAAATTTCGATGTTGAGTTGAAAACATGTTTCTCGGGGGGGGGAACTAAGAAGATAAGGAATAATATAATATAAAACATATATAAATCCAATTAAATGGAACTATTACTACATAAAAAATATAATTTTATATATTTATGGATTTTATATCCTTTTTACATGTAAAAAACCATGGATAAACGTTATTATTTTCAAAAAATCCATCTATGTCATCCCCCTCACACTTATAAAAGGCCATCCATCTCCTCTTAACAGATCAAAACCCATTTTTATCAAAAACTACATATGAAAATACATTCATTAATTATATATCCTATTTTCATTTTTTATTATAAAAATATCCTAATAATTCTTCTTGTGAAATCCTAAATATTTTTTCTGAATAAGAGGAAATGTTCTTAAATGATCATTATTATTTTTCTTCCCTTTCACACATCATAATAATATTCAAAAATTATTATTAAATAATTCTTCCATTATAAAATATTATTTGAAATTTTATTATATAAATTACATAACATATATCTATCTCATCTTCTATCGAATTGAAAATGAAACTGTTGATCATGTGTATGTCAGACTACCCCGTCGAGAACAGATATAATTCTTTTTGCACCACAACATCTCATGGATAGATTAAATAATATGTATAAAATATTTATATTGTATTTATGACATTAGAATAATTATAATATTATTTTATGACCAACATTCTCATGCTTTCCATTCTGTGTGGGGGATACGATGACTTTTCTCGGGTGTACGGTGTACTACCACCTTGTGATGTGATGTGATTCATTTTCCCGAATATAATTTACATAGAATTTAGAATGAATAATGTTAATAAATGTATGTGATATTAATTATTCCTCTATACTTTACATGGAATTTAGTAGGTATGGCTATTCTATTGGGACCAGCCTGTGGTTTCATGGGAAGCATACCTAGACGACCATACAAAGGTCGAGAGCTACCATCACGAAGCAGATGCTTGGGAGGGTAAGTTTCTTGTAGATATAGTCTTGTTGAATTATCTAAGACCTTTTGGTAATTTAATGTCTCTTAAGCCTATGCTCCAGGTAATATCTAAGCCTACAGGCCTTGTAAGGGTTCCCCGTATCCCTTCAAAAGGGGGTTATCGAAAAATCAATTAAAAGGAAGCCTTTAGGGCCATTCGGGTGAGGGACTGACTCCTCTATAAAGAGATGTGATTTTTTCATTTTCTATTTTCATTAAATGAAATAAGTATCTATTTTAATAATATAAATTTTATATTTGAATAAATAAAGACAACATAATAGTTATTTTATACCTATATTCCTTTTTTCTATCATTCATGAAAAAATGGAAATAACATTGATTTGTGCGTATGACCTACCATATCCATGAATGGTTTAATCCATATTATATATATATATATTATTTATTAATAAAAATACATATATTATGAATATATATTATATTTATATCATTTTTAACATCCTAGAGATTATTTATACAATATTAAATTAAATGTAATGAAATTATTAAACAAAACACATATATGAAAAATGAAATAATTATCACCTACAACATTGGTTTTAACTACAAATTGATAATAAATGGGTCATAAAATACTAAAATAAAATCATATGTGATAGAAAATATGTGATTGTATACATTCATTTAATATATTTATATTATGTATATATTTATTACATAGGTGTTATAGACATGTTTGACACAAATCAGATCTAAGGTAAGAGTTTCTCGTCTAACTTTTACTTCAATGAGACTTATGCCACACTAACAACATAGTTTTTTTCTGAGCTGTATATACTACCCCTTTAATATGTTTTCTAATGAATTGATATAATGTAATTTATATTTTATTATTTGATGTTATTTCATTCCTTTGGATTATAAATATAAATCTATAAGGTAGTAATGGTTTATTTTATAATCTCATCGTTTATGGGGAGTGTTTATGATTAAATATATGATGATCGAATATTATGATCTATCACATAAGAAACTTATAATTTTTTTGACCTATAGTTCTTAAAATAAATTAATTATTGGTATTATTTTTCTTCTATTTTTTTTTACACATTGATTATTTTTCAATTATATTTTTTCTAATAAATTAAATTTCATTAATAACTTGCATTACACATAACATTGTGTTCAAAAAAATCGTTGCAAACAATTATTATTATTATTTAGACCTAAACATTATTACATAGACATAAACACTTTTTAATTAATTATAATAATAATATTTTTATTATTAATAATAATATATTTATTTAAATAATATTTATTGATAAAAATATACTTAAATTTTATTAAGGTCTTTATATGTTTTGAAAATTCTATTTTCCCAAAAAAACATGTTTATTTATTCATATGAACAATTATTGAATTTTTTTACACTTCTGAAAAATTTATTTGATGAAATAAACAATAATTTATGAATTAATTGTATTACAAATTTACTAGGGCGAATGTTTTAAATTTTTTGGAAAAGTTTCATTTTTTCAATGAATATTAAAAAAATAATTTTTTTTATTATAAACAACATTTTATATTAAAAAACATTAGCGGATTGTGTTTTTTTATAAATTTGGAATAAATTTAAGCCTATTTTAATTATATTTATATTAATGTCATTTATTTAATCTTTTTCATTTTTTTATTTTCTCTTCAAAAAAGATTTAATGTTATGAGTATTTTCTTTATTGAAATATTATTATTCGTCGCTACTAGGGGTTTAATTTTAAATAATACTTTTCCACTAATTTGAGTGGATTAATTTAAAATGTATTATATAATTTGATTCCAAATACTTTTTTTATTTAAAATATAATCAAAATAAATTTTTTCCAAAAAGAAAATTCAAATGAGTAATAATTTTTTATCATGGTAAAGGTAAAAATGGTTTTTCTTGGGATTAATGAACACAATATGGGTTAATAATTTACAAAATATTATAAAAACATTTTTGTAATTATTTAAACCTTATCTCTTATAGGATATATAATGGAGCATTTTGGTTCCATTTAGAATGATAGAAACATGGATACACCTTTAAAATTTCAAAAGCTATAAGTGTTCCACTCAACACACTTATAAATGGTCACCCACTATCCTCTCCTATTAAAAATAAAAAATAATATCGTTTGTCCAATACAAACAAAATTACCTTAATTATGTCCCTAAAGGCTTCTTAAAAGTCTTAATTTGATCATAAATCCAGCATATGATGGGTTTTGGTGAAAAACCAATGAGGTTCCTCAACGGGGATGTTATGTTATTAAATGGGAGTTTTTATTTTATTTCATCACGCACCACTTTAAATTATTATTAAAACAATACGATATAATTAATTTCGTATATTATATATCCTAAGATGTTTTTATTTTAATTTTATTACTTATCTCTATTATCTGTTCTCAAAAATGGGAATTAATTACGTCTCTCATGTGTATAGAAAACAACTTCCTGGTGAAGTGATGTCATCCATTTATCATATAGTTTAAAAAGTAATGTAATAGGTGATATATTAAATTAATATAAGTTATTTAAATGAAAAATTCATGATTGAGTAATGTTAATATATTATTTACCATTATGTTTCTTCATCCATCGAGGAAATGGAAATTCTTCTCATGTGTATAAACAACCTACCCACTCTCTGAATAGTTTATTTAATTTTCAATATATAACATTAAATTATTAATCTTAATAAATATATAATGAATATATATGGTATTAATATCATATTTAAATTTTTTTAACAATGATAAATGTAATTGGATAAAAAATAAAAAATAAAAACATATACGAAAAAAAAAGTAATTATTTCCAGAAACATGACATTAACTTGGAATTGTTAATATAGAAAGTAATAAAACATCAAAATTATATCATATATATTATTAAATGTATAACTATTTTTCATTAATATATGTATTATAATCTTATACTTAATATAATGTAGGTTATAATGTTTATGAAATAATTTGGGGGTTAAGGCAAGGTATTTATTTCTCAGTTTTCCTTCTTTGACACATAGGTTATATTAGGAACCTATCGCTTTTTATGAGGATTATATACCACCAATTTGAGAATTTATATCATTAATATAAATTGTTAAGATAATGGTTTATTTTATTTTAATATTTAATAATTATTAAAATTCAAAGTGCTAATGATTATATATTACAATCTCATCATTTATCATGTTTTCTTATGATTAGTATCCTGATCAGGAAATATTAGGATATATCTACCAATAAACACAAAAAATTTATTCTTATATGGTTATATCAATAGAATATATGTTTTTAAATTATTTTACACTCTTTACATACTCAAGTCTCAAACATAATGTTTTTCTGAAAAAATGTCTTTTTCTCTCTACAGTCAAAAACCCTTTTTCTTCCAAAAAGATGTATTGGAAAAATGTTTTCAAAATGTTTTCAAAATTTAAAAAATATTTTTAAAACCAAATTTTAACAATTTTTTACTTTTATTAAAATCTAAAAAGAATCACCATGCCATTTTCAAAAATAATGAACATTTGGATTTTTCCATAAATGTGAAAACAATATTTGATTTTCCATTTATGGAATGAAAAATGTCCCAATGTTATAACAATTATTTTATGTAAACATTATCATATATGTTAGTGTTATTTTTTATGAAAATTATTTTCACAATATTTTGAGTTTTTTTAATTTTTGATAAATTATTTTCAAATAAATTGTATTTTTCTCAAGAAACATTTCATGTTATTTTTATTTCAAAATAATTTTCCATATAAGAAGAAATCCTTTTATGTTACATATTTATTACATGGAATATGATCCAATGATACCATATATAGTATTTACATAGATTAATTACAATTGTGATTTAATATGTTTCTAGTCTATTTTCTCTACCACGGGTTATACTGTGATAAAATACTTATGAAACCCACTTTTTTCCACGAGTTACAATCAGATTAAAAATAATAAAATTATTATGAATATAATTTATTTTCAATTGGTTATGTTATGATTATTTTTTCTAAAAACCATTTCTTTTAAAGGGTTATAATATAATAAAGTATTTTATAATCTTATGGAAGAAATATAGAATATTTTCATTATGTGATTGGTGGGACCTATGTCACCCTCCAATGCATTGGGTAAGGATCGATATCTCATGAGATAAACATAAATTGAATGGTGAGTGAACCTAGTCCACTAAGTAACTATATCCACTAATATAGTCTTCTTAGTTAACCATGAATACTACATTGGTTTTGGGGTTGAACCGATTCCACTATGATAGTCGCAGAAAATATCCTTGAACTACTAAGGAAATGATTTAATATACTTCCATATATACCATAATTCCTTGTCTTATTTTATTATTATTCTCTTATGGGACATGTTAATTTATTTACATATGATTAATGTCTTATGAAATATAACTCTTTATTAAATAAATCAATATTACATTTTTTGACATACATTTTATGGTTTTAAAATGTTATTCTTATGTTCTCATGCCCCTACTAATGTTTTGTTTATGTGTCAACCCTATTTTACATTAGTGAAAATTTTAGCTCACCCTTTCTTGTGTTTAACTTAATAAGGTTTTAAGTATTTGTATTCAATATTATTTCTCTTATAAGGGTTGAAGTGCCCAGATCAGTGTGAATCACTGAGAGGGGGAGGGGGTGAATCAGTGATCCTTTAAAACTTTTTACTAATTGATTCTTAATAAATTAAACCTCTATGGCTTGTTAAGTCCTCGATCCACTTTTCTTATGTCTCTCAACCTTTCCCGGATAATGCAGTAATGAAAAGGCACAGGACACAAGGATTTACAAGGTTCGACACCAAAGGCCTACATCCTTGCTATGCTCTCCCAGCATGGATTCTCCCATTATAATCTGTTAGTATTACAATAGTCGATACAGCTTCCCACCATATCTCTCCTGAGTCCCACAGGAGGGTCTTTATACTGCTTCACACAGTGTTACCAGAGTCCCACTGGCCTGCTCCAGAATCCCACTGAAGACTTCTTCTCCCTGAGTCCCACATGGTCTTCTCTTGGCTCCTCGAGTCGCACGAGTAGATCTTATCCTCTTTAACTTCTTCAAGTAACTGCAGCAGCCTGGGATAAAGGCTGCTGGCCTTGCTCTGTACCTCTGCTCACTTGTGGTGAACATGTCTTCTCGTCTTGCTCAACAACTTCTGATCACTTTTGTTGATCAGGCTCTTCTCAAATACTGAAAACTCAGACAAAAAATATCTTTCACTTCAGTCTGGCTCAGTCTCACTTCAAATCATCTTCATGCACTGAGTGCATGGCAACTCTGCTTCCTCATGCACTGACTGCATGGCCTTCTCAAATTCTTCAAGAACCTCTGGTCTTGGTCAACTCAAATGCACACAAGCTGGTTTGGCTTTGTTCATGTGTTCATGTGCATGCATGCAAGCATGCACTTCCCTTTATTTTCTCTTGGGGCAATAGACCCACAAAGGGTGTAGTCACTTTAAGCACACACCTTTTCTTCTTTTCCTTCACACGTTTAATTCCTTTTGTCTACACACTTAGATTGTGTGTTCTACAATAGTGTGAGAGTCCTCTACTCTTTCTTCTTAGTGTGTACACATTATTTTGCACACACACTAAGGTTTGGCCTTGTTGTCTTTTTGCACACACTTGAGTTGGCCTCCTCCTCTTCTTGTTACACACACACACTTTAGTGTTCTTTTAGTTTGTTCTTCAAAGTGTGCACAAACAAGGCTACGGCCTCTTCTTCAAATTCACACACAAAGTGTGTTCTTCAATTTGGCACAAACTTGACTTTGGCCTCTTTCCTCTTCTTGTTTCACACCCTTAACCCGTAGGTTGTTCTTCAATTTTGCACACACAAAATTTGTCTTCACTTGGTGCACACACAAGGCATGCAATCCTCGGGTCCTCTTCTCCACTTGGCACACACACGAGGCAAGGCATCGGCCTTCTTTGGCACACACACAATATTTGTAAAACAAAACCCGAACTCCACTTGTATGCAGGCGCGCAAGGGTTTCAGCCAAACTTCTCAACACTACCGCGCAGGGTAGAGACACCACGGGCATTCAAGGTGTTACCACGGGCGCGCAGGTGCTACTGCCGCGGCCACAAGAAGGGCGCGCAAGAGCGCTGCCCGAACTCTTCGGACGTGCAAGGAATAGCACGCAGGGTCTTGGGTACCCTCTGTCGCGCAAGGGGAAGGCTCGCAGGGGTCACCCTAACTTCTTCTTGTCGCGCAAAGGTGTTGCGTGCAAGGGACTCCAGCCGTGCAAGTTTACTTGCGCGGGGCTTCAAAACATTGCGAGGCAGAGCACTCCGCGGGACTTCAGGTTTTCAACAGAACTTCAGAAAGCAACAATGAGGTCTTGGCCTCTCCTTTTATAGGCAGATATGCCTCATATCTTCCGCGTGAGATAAATCTCGAATCACCGAAGATTTCGGATCTTCAAGATTTTCTCCAAATCTTGTTTTCCTTCGCTGTTTCATCGCGGGTTTATTCCTTTATTTTTTCCTCTACGTGCATGTGACTTTCAAATGCATGCATGGCTTCTTTCGGTCCAAACCATGCAGAACATAGATGCTCAAGGCCTCGGCACTTCGCTTGCCTTCAGCCTCACTCGAATTCTCCCACTAGTTGCATGCAAGCTCATTTTAAAGCATGGTTGTGTTCATACGGCTCAGACGAACTCAATGGAGCCTTCGTCTTCGAAAATGGTGGCCGGGAGCTCGAAATCATCGTTCGGGAGGCTCCTGGTTCGAACGGAGCTCGCGGATGGATTCGGGGTGGCTCGACGAAGGAGACGAGCCGGGAGCCGTCAGATCAAGCGTTTGAGATACATCGGACGGCCAGATTAAATCGCGGCGCGCGGCAGATGAGATGAGCGGCTGCGATCCAGCGCGCGATGAGACGGACGGCTCAGATCTGTCCCGGGTGAAATTTCTGCGTCCCACATCGAATCGGCACGCTGTTTTTCCGCGCTTTATCACCCTAGCACCGCCTCAACCCCTCAGTTGAACTTCTCCCTCCACGGTGCCGCCCCGCACCGTGTTCTCCCTTCGGGCGCGCTCTGCGCCCACTCTCTGCTCCCTGCGGGCGCGCTACTGGCACCCACTATGCTTCCTCGGGTGCGAGGGCTTCACCACCGCGTGCCCTCGGGGTCTTATACACGGCCCCTGCCGCGCTCCACCGGGCGTGCCCCAGGTGCCCATGCGGTGTCCTACGGGTGCGCCCCTGCCATCAAGGATGCTGCCCTGGCCTTTGAGGGTTCCCCATGGGCGTGGTGACCTTGAGTCCCACAAGTGCCTTGGGTGATGACCCTCGGCTGGCCTCCTTGGTGGCCTTATTTTTTGCTAAGTATAGGAATAAATACTTTGTATAAAAACAAAGTATCCCCATATGCCAAATGCCACTTGAAGCCTTCTTCCTCATTTTTTCTCATCATCTTCTTCATTTGAATTCCTCACTCCTTCTCAACAAATATTCATTACTTATGAGGGAAATTCTTGAAGTTTCTTTCTTCATCAACTGAGCTCTTAATCACATAAATTCTTCAATGAACTTCATTGATCTAATCAGAGATCAAGTTGGATCATCTTCATGTTCACATGCACTTAGTGATAGTGCATGGACTTCATTAATCCACTTCATCCACTCAGTGATTGTGGATGGATCTTCTTTCATCTCCTCATGCATTGCCAATACAATGCATGGTCATCTATCATTGTTGTGACATTTTATCTAGGTGATACAAGTTCTTGGAACTTAAAGAGCAGCTCAACAATCGTCTGATATTACTAGAGAATGTTTCAACCACATCTCCTATGCCACTTAGTGAATCTCCTAAGTGACACACATCTTAGTACCATGGCCATTCTCCATTCATCACCAACACCATCACAACCTTTTTCATTCACATCGTGACATTCCTTGACTTCCATTCATTCCAAGACAACTTCATGCCTCATTGACAACAAATGCAACACAGTGCACTTCAATCTCCCCCTTTGTATTTGTTGTCAATACCCCACTCCAGCACATATGAATGGGTCAATATGTGTGCCAATATTTTCTCCCCCTTATTGGCAATCAAATGCAAAGGTGTGGTGTGGTTCACATTCAAAAATATCTTCCTCCCTTTGAATAGAATCTTCTTGAAAATCACTAAGAGAGGGATGATGCCACATGTTCTTCTTTAGCAAAGAACCTTTAGTAAATCAACTCTAAGTCTACTTGGGCTAACCCGGTGTAGAAAACAAGAGTGATGTAACCAAGGAACTCAATGTTGTCCAACATTCACTGTACATGTGAAATCATGCTTCAGGGGTTTGAAATTTTTCACATATAACAATGAATTGCTAAATCCTGCACATACTTCACAAAACCCATTAGAAAGTTCAGGTGCAAAGATAAAGCTCCCCCTTTCATTCATTTGTCTTCAATCAATACTCCCCCTTAATTTTCATGATGAATACAATTAAGAAACAAGGGATGAAAGTATGATTGGAATACCTTCACTTTTCTCAAGATGGTATTAATCTAAGAATCCCATCTTCTTCAGATTGGCTCCCCCTCAAGGGGTGCACTCCATTCTGTCCAAACCATCCTCAAGTTGAGAATGATCATCATATTCAATTCCCCGTAATGTTAGCACATGTAAATACCAGAAGTATAAGGGAATAATATGGAACCTCCTTGGTTCATCAATGTGAACAACAAGGTTGAGAAGATTCTCTCAACCGAGATGTCCCATTTTCACCATTCTTCACACTTGCACATTTGATCTTCAATGATGTTTGTGCTAGTGTGGATCTCAAGACATCTTCATGTGAAATCTTCTTCTTCCCTTTTGCCTTTTCAATTTCCAGAACTTCATCTTCAGCTCTCTGCAGATCTTTGGCAAGTTGCAACTGATTTGTCCATATGACAAGTAAGTCACTTGGAAGTGTGGCCTCAGTTCTGGAAGTTTCACATGGTTCCTCTGATGCTGTCAAGTTACCTCTCTTAGGCAACTTGTTTTCAATCAATCCCTTCTGCTTCGTTTGGATTGATTGTCTGTTTGAGTCCAGTTTGCCTCTATTGTATTTCATGGCTTCATTACAAAGATCCATGGTATGGCCTTTCTTTCCACAGTAGAAGCATGTTTTCTTGGTGGCTCTTCTTGATGCATCACCCTTCTTGGATTTAGACTCCAAGGACTTCTTTTCCTTTTTCATAATCTTCTTGGGAGCATCTTCCACTTTCTTATGCTTGCTTCCCAAGGATTCCATTTTGTCCAGGTTCAGTGATCTTCTCTTCTTTTTAGCTCTGGATAAAGTTGGAGATTGACATGTATCTTTTTGATCACTTTTGCAATCATCCCAGATGTTGTCAAGTAATCCAAATCTATTTGCAGTAAACAGATGTCTCTGGACCTGTGGATGCTGCTTCTTTTCCTCTGGCTTGCTCCCCCTGGGCATGGGCTTCCTCTGTGCTTTGGCATTCAGTGGATTGTACCAACAATCCTTTGCACAATGCCCATACTTGTTACGACACCAACACTGACCCACAAATCTTGACCTCTTGAGTCCTTCTTGCTGTTGGGCATTTCTCTTGAATTGCTGTGTTGTTTCAAGAGAGCTCTCTTTCTTCATCTTCTTCATCCATACATGATCAGAGTTATTCTTCCATCCTGCACTTTTTGTGGAAACACATTTAGAGGCATGAGTACAAGATGGTATGGATGGTACCTTCTTTCTAGAAGATGTTGCCCTTTTATTAGAGGATGTCTTTCTTTTAGAATCATCCTGCTCAATGCATACTTGAGTAGCAATTCTTCTCCTTTCAGCTGACTGGGAGGCTTTGGCTTTGGGTGATTGCTGATTTTTCAATATCACCTCTAGTTCGAAGCATTTCATATTGAGGGAGTTCTTCTCATCCTCAACAGTTCTTAGCCTTCCTTCCCAATTTTCTTTCAACTGTTCTAACTGGTATTCATGCACCTTTTTCAATTCTAGCAATGATTTTTCAAGCTCCTTCACCCTTTTGACTTTCTCTTCTAGTTGAGCATCTTTGACAACCATTGAAACTCTGTGCAATTTTTCCAGTGCATGGAAAACTTCTTTGACCATTGTCTTAAAGAATTCTTTCTCAAAAAGGATTCTTTGCAATTATTCAATAGTGTCTTCATATCTTTCATTGCAAAGCGATACTGTTTCATCTTTAGCCTTCACCAGCTTTCTGAGAGTGTTGGTTATGCCAACTCTTTTAGCCAATTGATCTTCCATTGCATTGGCTTCTTCTTCTAGCTGTGATTTTTCTTCTTGAAGATCAAGGATTCCTGTAGCTATACACATTGCCACTTCCTTGGGGACTGTCTTATGAAGATATTCGGTTGCACTTTGAAGATCTTTCATTGTTCCAACTTCATCACAGCTAGGACATGCTTTCTTCATTTTCTTGGCCTGTTTCTTCTTTCTATTTTTCTGAGTCTTGGCAGATATCTCCATTTGAGGGTGTTCTTTCATTTCCTCAAATCTGCACTTCATAAAGACTCCCTTGGATCTTTTAGAGGTAACCTCCCTCTTATACCAATTGAAGTTCCCAGATCAGTGTGAATCACTGAGAGGGGGAGGGGGTGAATCAGTGATCCTTTAAAACTTTTTACTAATTGATTCTTAATCAATTAAACCTCTATGGCTTGTTAAGGCCTCGATCCACTCTTCTTATGTCTCTCAACCTTTCCCGGATAATGCAGTAATGAAAAGGCACAGGACACAAGGATTTACAAGGTTCGGCACCAAAGCCCTACATCATTGCCATTCTCTCCCAGCATGGATTCTCCCATTATAATCTGTTAGTATTACAATGGTCGATACAGCTTCCCACCGTATCTCTCTTGAGTCCCACAGGAGGGTCTTTATACTGCTTCACACAGTGTTACCAGAGTCCCACTGGCCTGCTCCAGAATCCCACTGAAGACTTCTTCTCCCTGAGTCCCACAGGGTCTTCTCTTGGCTCCTCGAGTCGCACGAGTAGCTCTTCTCTTCTTTTTACTTCTTCAAGTAACTTCAGCAGCCTGGGATAAAGGCTGCTGGCCTTGCTCTGTACCTCTGCTCACTTGTGGTGAACAGGTCTTCTCGTCTTTCTCAACAACTTCTGATCACTTCTGTTGATCAGGCTCTTCTCAAATACTGAAAACTCAGACAAACAATATCATTCACTTCAGTCTGGCTCAGTCTCACTTCAAATCATCTTCATGCACTGAGTTCATGGCAACTCTGCTTCCTCATGCACTGACTGCATGGCCTTCTCAAATTCTTCAAGAACCTCTGGTCTTGGTCAACTCAAATGCACACAAGCTGGTTTGGCCTTGTTCACGTGTTCATGTGCATGCATGCAAGCATGCACTTCCCTTTCTTTTCTCTTGGTGCAATAGACCCACAAAGGGTGTAGTCACTTTAAGCACACACCTTTTCTTCTTTTCCTTCACACGATTAATTCCTTTTGTCTACACACTTAGATTGTGTGTTCTACAATAGTGTGAGAGTCCTCTACTCTTTCTTCTTAGTGTGTACACTTTATTTTGCACACACACTAAGGTTCGGCCTTGTTGTCTTTTTGCACACACTTGAGTTGGCCTCCTCCTCTTCTTGTTGCACACACACACTTTAGTGTTCTTTTAGTTTGTTCTTCAATGTGTGCACAAACAAGGATACAACCTCTTCTTCAAATGCACACACAAAGTGTGTTCTTCAATTTGGAACAAACTTGACTTTGGCCTCTTCCCTCTTCTTGTTGCACACCCTTAACCCGTAGGTTGTTCTTCAATTTTGCACACACAAAATGTGTCTTCACTTGGTGCACACACAAGGCATGCAATCCTCGGGTCCTCTTCTCCACTTGGCACACACACGAGGCAAGGCCTCGGCCTTCTTTGGCACACACACAATATGTGTAAAACACAACCCGAACTCCACTTGTATGCAGGCGCGCAAGGGTTGCAGCCAAACTTCTCAACACTACCGCGAAGGGTAGAGACACCACGGGCATTCAAGGTGTTACCACGGGCGCGCAGGTGCTACTGCCGCGGCCACAAGAAGGGCGTGCAAGAGCGCTGCCCGAACTCTTCTGACGTGCAAGGAATAGCACGCAGGGTCTTAGGTACCCTCTGTCGCGCAAGGGGAAGGCGCGCATGGGTCACCCTAACTTATTCTTGTCGCACAAAGGTGTTGTGTGCAAGGGACTCCAACCGTGCAAGTTTACTTGTGCAAGGCTTCAAAACTTCGCGAGGCAGAGCACTCCGCGGGACTTAGGGTTTTCAACAGAACTTCAGAAAGCAACAATGAGGTCTCGGCCTCTCCTTTTATAGGCAGAGATGCCTCATATCTTCCGCGTGAGATAAATATCGAATCACCGAAGATTTCGGATCTTCAAGATTTTCTCCAAATCTTGTTTTCCTTCGCTGTTTCATCGCGGGTTTCTTCCTTTATTTTTTCCTCTACATGCATGCGACTTTCAAACGCATGCATGGCTTCTTTCGGTCCAAACCATGCAGAACATAGATGCTCAAGGCCTCGGCACTTCATTTGCCTTCATCCTCACTCGAATTCTCCCACTAGTTGCATGCAAGCTCATTTTAAAGCATGGTTGTGTTCATACGGCTCAGACGAACTCAATGTAGCCTTCGTCTTCGAAAATGGTGGTCGGGAGCTCGAAATCATCGTTTGGGAGGCTCCTGGTTCGAACGGAGCTCGCGGGTGGCTTCGGGGTGGCTCGACGAAGGAGACGAGCCGGGAGCCGTCGGATCAAGCGTTTGAGATACATCGGACAGCCGGATTAAATCGCGGCGCGCGGCAGATGAGATGAGCGGCTGCGATCCAGCGCGCGATGAGACGGACGGCTCAGATCTGTCCTGGGTGAAATTTCTGCGTCCCACATCGAATCGGCACGATGTTTTTCCGCGCTTTATCACCCTAGCACCGCCTCAACCCCTCAGTTGAACTTCTCCCTCCACGGTGCCGCCCCGCACCGTTTTCTCCCTGCGGGCGCGCTCTGCGCCCACTCTCTGCTCCCTGCGGGCGCGCTACTGGCGCCCACTATGCTTCCTCGGGTGCGCGGGCTTCACCACCGCGTGCCCTCGGGGGCTTATACACGGCCCCTTCCACGCTCCTCCGGGAGTTCCCTAGGCGCCCATGCGGTGTCCTACGGGTGCGCCCCTACCATCAAGGATGCTGCCCTGGCCTTTGAGGGTTCCCCATGGGCGTGGTGACCTTGAGTCCCACAAGTGCCTTGGGTGATGACCCTCGGCTGGCCTCCTTGGTGGCCTTATTTTTTGCTAAGTATAGGAATAAAGACTTTGTATAAAAACAAAGTATCCCCATATGCCAAATGCCACATGAATCCTTCTTCCTCATTTTTTCTCATCATCTTCTTCATTTGAATTCCTCACTCCTTCTCAACAAAAATTCATTACTTATGAGGGAAATTCTTTAAGGTTCTTTCTTCATCAACCGAGCTCTTAATCACATAAATTCTTCAATGAACTTCATTGATCTAATCATAGATCAAGTTGGATCATCTTCATGTTCACATGCACTTAGTGATAGTGCATGGACTTCATTAATCCACTTCATCCACTCAGTGATTGTGGATGGATCTCCATTCATCTCCTCATGCATTGTCAATACAATGCATGGTCTTCTATCATTGTTGTGACATTGTATCTAGGTGATACAAGTTCTTGGAACTTAAAGAGCAGCTCAACAATCGTCTGATATTACTAGAGAATGTTTCAACCACATCTCCTATGCCACTTAGTGAATCACCTAAGTGACACACATCTTAGTACCATGTCCATTCTCCATTCATCACCAACACCATCACAACCTTTGTCATTCACATCGTGACATTCCTTGACTTCCATTCATTCGAAGACAACTTCATGCCTCATTGACAATAAATGCAACACAGTGCACTTCAAGGGTTTTATTTATTAATAACATGGTTCTAGAGGATGTGGTTCACCTATAAAAGAGTTTTTTATTATTCTAAATTTCTAATGGAATAGTACCATTATGTTCCACTAACGTTTTTTGTATTGTAATGAATATTCAGACTAAATTTATGAAATATTTGTGTATGAGAATATTGGTTAGTTAAATTTGGTATTAGAAAATATGTTTAGATATATTTATAAAATAGTTTGAGATATTTTTTGTGAGAACCCATAGTATAATCCTATGTATAGGGTAACATCCTAATGTTTTGGAAATGAGGAGAGTTTTTGGTTTACCTAGAAATAAATTAATTTCAGGACAATACGAGTGCAAATGGTTATTAAAACGATGTAATTAGGGGTAATAACTTTTATAAATGCACATAGATCTTGGACTAAGTGTTACATGGTATATGAAAAAGGGCCTTACTATGCACCCATATTGAAACATCAAGTGGATATTTTTTCGTTAAATCATGTTTTTCATGAACCATTATGATGGATGTGAACATATAATGATCATGGATGACCTATGATAAAACAAACATGTTATATATTTCATATAAATTTTCTTTATTTAGATATCCTAAATTATTTTCCATTACTATTTTGTTTTCCACTATGATTATTATTTCTTACACAATGCTTTTTGGTTTCAATTAAATGTATTGAACCAGAATAGATTTTGATGATGCTTATTATGAAGAAAAATTTAATGATTTTAATGTTGAGAAAAATAATTATGGTATATTGATTAAATATATCTTAATGATATAATCACACAACATTTTCACGAAATGAATCATACAATTATCCCAAACGAGAAAACGAATGAGAAAAAACTATTGATATCTTAATGAGGATACATCCACCTTATTTTAGTGGGTCTTCTAATCAACTAGTTTCTAAGAAATGATGAATAACCACGAAAAATATATTTTACTTCCATTAGTATTCATAAAATGAGAAATTAATTTTTTTTTTCTACCATTTTGAATGTGAAGGGTTCAATGGTCAAATATTATCCTGAATATGTGGATACATAATGAAATTGACACTGTGGATTTTGATGAGTTCAAGAAATTATTTTTCAATAATTACATTCCTAGTATTATTCATATGAGGATTTTAAAAGAGTTTCTTGAGATAACAAAGAATGATTATGTATTTATTAGTCCCTATGAGGAGAAGATTCCATGACATGCGAGGTAAGATTTTGGTATTATTATCAAACCTGAAAATAAGTTTGGTCAATTCTCTAGTAGCATGAAAATATTTCTCAAAATGGTGTTAACCATTACATAATTTATAAAATAAAAATATATTGTTTAATTTTCTACAATGAATGTAATTTAGGATGGAGTTACATATCATTATAATTTTTCTGATAAGTATAAAATGGTGGAATTTAGTGGAAAATCTAATAAACATGGAGAGTATTAGTTGATCTTTCAAATATTAAAAATGTGTGGGGTGAAATATGCATTAAATTATCATAAGAGTACTAGTAAAATTTTTATGTGTGGGAAGGATAGTTATTATTAAATATAAACAAATTGATGCAAAACTATTCGCTTATAATGTAAATAGATATAATCTTCTATTGAATGATGCACCCACACTCTAGTGCTATAAATTCAATGTGAATATGATGTATTCTAACTAGTGCCAAAATATAAATTTTAATGGAGATGATGGATGTTAGTAACATATTAAGTTAAGGGTCAAGATAAATTCTTCAGGGATCATTATTTTTATTGAGGGGTGAAATAATAACTTGATAAGGGTAACTATACCACCCACTCAGGAACCGATGATGTCTTATTTTACTCTCTATCGACCCATTTATTTGTATTGAATATCAATCCAATTTTATCAAGATTCCACCCAAAATATTAAATGTATAATTTTCTGTCAAGTCCAATTATGGTATAACAATCTCATCTCAATTATATGACTGTTATCTAGTTGGTCATTGTAAGAATATGATTATAAGGCCCCAGCCTTATACATTATACAATCATGAATTAAGTTAATAATTCACATTGAGGATTTTTTCAAGTTTATATAATTAGGTAATTAGGTCATAAATTAAACATAAAAACTAGAATATTACATGTTGATACTTTTACTCAATATCCATTTTTTCAAAAAATAAGAAACTGTAAAAAAAACAAGAATTTTTTTCTAGATATAAATCTTCTTAAATTATTACTTTCTCTTACCCTTCTTTATACACTGTGAAAAACATTTCAAAAACATGGGATGAACATAAAATTCTTTGTAAGGGTTATAAAATAATGAAGAAATACAATATTCCATAAATACATAAAAATCATAATCTCTTTAACATACCTCATGAAATCATATGATTTTTGAATAAAACATAAAAATCATAAATCAAAAAGGAAACTTGTCGAAAATATAACATACGTACATTAAAGATTTCATAGAAATGTAGGGGTTTAAATTTGGAATACATATCCTAGGATATAACCTAAATTTATTCAGATAAATATTAACAATTACCTCCATCAGGTTACCCAATGCATTAGAGAGTTATATCAGGGTCACCCGCCATAGGATTATCATGGAATCACCTGTATACGTAAACAATTCTAAAGAATAATAACATAATAATAGAACATAAAACAATAATAAAGGAAATATGGAGTTTCCACATTCCCATCACAATTGAACTTTTACATATATTGACATGTCCAACCCATTTCTAAAACCATTTAAAACATTTTTAAATGATATTTTTTATTCAAAGTGTCCCATAACACTTTGAAACATTTAAAGGAATTAAAATTTTAAAATATTAATGTTCATATAAATAATTAATAAATACCATTTTGATAAAATTTACAAAAATGAGAAATATTTTGATAATTAAACATTTAAACATTTAAAACAATGTTTTAGTTAAAGAGTCCCTTTCCACTTGAGAATATGCTTGAATAAAAAATAATTAAATAATAATATTAAATGAAACCTATAATATTTTGATAATAAGTAGATGTATGATATAATATGTAATAGTATAGTATATACACCTTATTGGATAATAAATGTGAATAATATTAATATATTTCTCAATGAGAGGAGATTGAGACATAGTCCCTTACGAAACATCGGTAGCCTTACGACGTCACATTATAATTCAAAAAATAAGTTGATGAGAGATTAAAGGGTCTCTCATCACTTGGAAAGAATATGAACACCAATAAGGATATATAAAAACATATCCCATGATAAGAAAATTGAAATTAAAAGACACAATATAAAAGAAGTCATTTACCAAAGAAAGATGGTAGAAGGTTACCTTACAAAGATAATCTTTTTCATCCTGATTAATAAAACTATGTCAAATTATAATGTCTGAATAAATTTTTTTAACTTTATTATTTCTTTTATATCACTTATTACCTTCTTATAATTTTTTTTAATTATTTGAGTTCTTTTTAGACATTTTATCAATATTTAGAACATGAGTAAAAATGAACTTGTTATAATTAATAATTGTCCATGTGGTCCAATGTCCATTATCTCCAAAATATTATTAATATATATATATATCATATATATCATCTATATCTAATATATATGTATTTAATATATTTCATAACATTTGGAGATAATAAATGAAATTCACCGTTCATGGAGACGGTAAGGTGTACGTATGCATGAACACTACATTCATTTCTATTTAAAAATTTAATGGAATGAATACATAATGACACATAGGTATATTATAATTACAGTATAATATCATATTTTATATATGTTACATATGTTCATTAATTCCATCGTTTATACGTTCCATGTATATCATGAACGAGTCATATCACTTTGAGCGGTGTTACACAACATTTATTAAAATGAAATTATGGTATTTATAAAACATGAAAAGGATAAAGGTATGTTATAAATGATATTTAAAAAGAATAGAGATAAAATAAATATCATAAATATCATATATAATTACCGCTCTATCATAATGGCCACCATGAGAGGTGGTAGGATAAAATTGAACAATTTTTGTTTTGTGAGGCAGTAGATCGCAGTCCACATAAAAAGTAGGTTCTATAACAATTAGATAGAGGTTTGTGAATGTGTAATTATAATAAATCTCAAAAAAATACTAGTATATTGAGGATACTGTTTTTTATGTAAACAAATAAAATGAATATGATAGAGAGTGAAGAAGTAGAATAATGAAAATAAATTTTAGAGAAGATGCCACCTCTTAAAAAATGTAACTCTATTTGATATGAGCCACAAGATATTCTTGAACTGCCTTATTCTAAGATGAAATACTCAAGGGGTAATAATAAAATTATAGGAGATTATTTAAGTAGATATTTGATGATTCAAGGGGCTCAAGAGGTTTGTGTAATGGGTTAGAGGTGGTGTACTTTTATAAGAAAGAGGAGGGGCTCTTTTGAAAAGTTTCAAAGTCATATTTTATTATAAACTAATTTTCAGTTTTAAAAAGTATAAAACTAATTAAATTAGAATATTATATGATTATAAGTCTAAATAAAATCATGAAATAATAATTCTACAGGTTTTGTATATTTTTTAATCCTTATGTTTTTTATTTAACCATTTTTTACTCTTACTGTTTCATCAAGCATTTAACACTTTGAGAATCAAAATAGTTATAAAAACATAAAAAATATCCAATTAATGAGTCAATAATAAAATATTAGACACATGATTACTATTTGGACTAATATTATATTTTTTTTGAGTTTTATAATTATTAATAAAATATTTTATATTTTAAAATATAAATTCTGTCAATTTTCAAACAATTCATATCATGAATTTTTTAAAAATATATAACAACTTTATTGATTAAAAAATACTTTATTAATAAAATTATAACATGTAAATATAATCCAAAAAATTATTTTATATCATAAAAAAACCAAATTTTATTTATTTTAACATTTATAATATCATTTATTTGAATCCTTTATTAATGAAGTAATCACTGCATCCTCATTGTGTCAAAATTAAATTTATTTATTTAATGTCTGAAAATTATAAATAAAATAATCTGATGTATTAAATATATTTATATTTATAATTAATGTTTATAGTAAAAAATATCACTTATTTAACCCCTTTTAAATATTGTTTTCCTAAACGATAGATGTTTGTGTAACATTATCCTTAACATTAACTTAATTATTATAAAATGTCATTTTCACTTAAAAGTGGCTCCATGGGGTCCCAAAATAGACCCAAGTATGACCATTGTTGTTAATTTTTAATCCAAAAGGTTTAGGACGCGTTTTTGGGTAATTTATTATTATTATAATATTATTTGTTTACCCTTATTTACCATATTTACCTTTTAACCATGGTAAATAAAATATTAACAAATGTTAATATTCATAATTTATAAAAGTAAAATGTTCCTATTTAAAAAATTTGGACCTCCTGATTCCAAATAAGGTATTCATTTTCTCAAATTCAAAAAAAAAATTCATATATTAATTTAAAAATCATTCCCATTGTCAAAACCAAAAGGTCTATTTTTAAGGTGTCAAAACTACCAAAAGATTAACAAGTGTTTTTGTCCAATTCCAAAGTGAAATTACATAAAATGACCATAATTGGATTAATTGATAAAAAATATAATCTAATAACCCTTTAATTACACTTTAAAGGACAATCTAACTATATAAATGAATCAGATGAAAATAATGTTTTGACATAAAATGTCATATTATTCCCTATTTGTTAAAAATGAACTTTATAAAAAAAACCGATTATTTACCCAGAGTCAATTTTTATGTCCCACTACTAAATAATTAGATTATTTTGTCTAATGGAACATATAATAGTGATGAAATCAAGATTTTAATGGTGTTCTCCAACAAAAGTCAATAAAAATACCTTCTAAAAATATTAGAATATTTACTCGTAAAATTGGATTCATTCTCATTTTAAGCCTCTAAATGTAATTGTTTAAATGTAAAATCATCTAACAAACAAGTTTAATCTTAATATTGTGTGTTCTGTTCATTCTCACCAATAAAATGACTAGAATTTAAATACCATAATAATATTAAATTATTATTTTCCAGTATATCTCAATGTTGTGTGCAACATAAGATTTCAGAGAAACCCCTTGTATTGTGTCAAGTATGCTATCGGGAAAAGAATCCCTGTTAACATAAAATTTATATCTTATTCACAAGTATTAATTATACTTGAAATGTATTATTCTATGTAAAGACATGAATATTTCAAGAATTTTTTTCATAAATACTTTTGAATTTTACGAGTCTGCGGTTTCTGACGGCGCCTGATTCCGAGGCCCGGTGTGCCTGGATTCAATTTCTGAAGTTTTGTTCGTGTACGTCTAGTAAACGTACATGTGATTTTTTTATCATTTGAACCGATGCTCGGAATTAAAATCTGAGGGAAATGATGAAATCACAACACTGGTATTCTCTTAAGGGGACCTTTATCGCTATTTTGTTTGGTCGTGAGTAGAAATTTTAATTTGGAGATTCGTAACAAAATAAAATAAAATTTTGGTTTGGCATTAAGTGTACAGAATTATATTTAATTTATTTAGTGTTGGTTATTTTCTACCAGGAGAAGTTATAGGAGGGTATTACACCACTCATAACCTCCCATGATAGGCTCATCTGTGGTGGGACCCACATGAACTCAATCTTTCCACTACCCCTCAACTCCCCTTCACTCCCCTTTAAAATTAATGAGGCCACCACACCCCTCATTTATTTTAGTGGAGTCTCTTCATCTCCCTTCCCATCATTTATGCCAATACATATAATAAATGCCTTAATTAATTAATTTGAATGTTTCAATTAATTTAAATTACATGGAACATTTATAATTTTGGGGAAAGCATTATTATAATATTGGGTTTGGCAGATATTCTGGGGGAACCTTTGGAGAATTCGAGGAAATATTCTACCTTCCAATGAAGAACAACCAAATAATGATGAAGGCAACTTTGATCTTTCTCCAAGCCACACGATGAGGAGCCACCAGTAATGAACTTCAGCTACGCTTCCTCCTCAAATGCACCCCGACATCAACAGAATTGATGCTCGTCTTCCACGACGCCTGAAATCCACGACGCTCGACTTCTGAAGCTCGTTGACGTGCAACGTTCTTGAGATCAAGGTAGGGGTTTTTATAATTTTAAGTGATTAATTTGTACCCCGATAATCATTGAATTTCATGGATTATCTTCTACTATCTGCTATCGTTTAACGCGGATTGCGTGGGCCGAATGAACACGGCTCGACGACCCACTTTTGTTCCTTATTTTATTATTCACGATGGAGGTAGTGATGGAAAAGCTGATGACGAACGAAGGCGGTGGTGGTAACATAGGCCTTGAGCTGGACAGTTAGAGGAACGCTACATCGGGAGCCGCACGTGCGGAGTAGATCATGGCCCACAACTGGGCCTCTCATCTGAAGAAGAATCAGCCTTCTTTTGTTTGCCGGGCTGGAGAACTGAGGTGCCCCTTTGGCGCCGCGCTGCGGAGAACCACAACCCGCGCTCTATGGGCCTCTTCAGCGGCGAACTGGCAAGCCACCTTCCATTTGGGATGAAGGAATCCATGTCTCCCGTTGGTTCCACGTGCGAAGGTACAGTGGCCCGCCTCTGCGGGCATGTTACGCTGGAGAAGACCGGCCGGATAGGTTGGGCCTAGCCGCGCCCCATCGGTCTGGGATGACCCCTTAGAAGGGTCAAACCAGCCGACCCCGGACTGGCCGACCCGCCAGCCTACCGAGCATGACGAGTCGAGCCCGTTTCGCTTAAATGTGAATAGCTTTTTGATCGTGCGTCTGATCAACGTGTCTCTTGTGGAAGTAGGATCCTTGTGATGAGGTGATAATTTTTCAGTACTCAAAGTGAGTTTTGGACAACTTTTGGAAACTTCCAGTTTTGGAATGAGTGTAATTCCAACCGGGATCGTGGAACGGAAAACCCAACAACTCTCAAACTGGGCATCCAATTGAAGCGTCGTCTGTCGTGTTGGGTTCCTTTTGCTGAGACAGAAATTTGGGATACATCAACTCTGGTCTTTGTGATAGTTGATGTATCGACCTCTTTGCTTGAGGAGTGGACCCTCCATTTATCGAGATTGATAATTTCGGGAACCCTAGAGCTGGCTACGACTTCTTCGACTATTGTACTGGAATCCATCGTGGGTTCGACAGCGACGAATACTATACTGGAATCCTCCATGGATTCGACAGTATTGACTATTGTTTATCAATCCTTTGTGGGTCCGGTAGTTTGACCTCAATACTTGTATCCTGTGTGGGTCTGACAGAGTAGTTTGTCTTGTATCCTGTGTGGGTCTGACAGCTTAGCTAGTCTTGTATCTTATGTGGGCCCGACAGCTTAGATAAATCAGTGACTATATATGATCATCTCTATTAATCTCAATATAGTTAGTCTTGTATCATGTGTGGGTCCGATATCTTAGCTGGTCTTGTATCCTGTGTGGGTCCGAGAGCATAAGTGATCCAGTGGCTACATCTGATCATCTATATCTCTATACAATTGTGGCATACCTTTGTGAGCTGAGTCTTGACTTTAAATCATTATAATCTATGTGATTGGCTTACTTTCTTATATGGACTGGGTTGTGCTTGGGCTCGAGAGTTGGAGCTAAACTAAGATTCATAAATTAGGTATATGTATGGGCATATATATATATGTAGAGTTGAATGATACTTTGTGTTTGTGTCTCTCTTCTGTGGTTTGTCCTTCGTAGATTATGGGAGACCTTCGGGGTCGCAGGGTCCCTAATGAGTATCGTTATACTCACCCCTGCATGGGCTATGCCTGTAATTCATTATGTTGGATGCATATGACGGACATCGTTGATGGAGGCTGAGAGCGAGCCATGACCAGACGGTACCCAGAGGTGGACCATGCAGCGAGATGGAACATGGATCAGACCGATAGACGTGGAGTGCGGAGGTGTACATCTATACATACCCTTCAGGTAGGATACTCGGCGGACGTACCGGGAGATTCCCTTTTTAGTTGTTGTCCCTTTTTCTGTTATACTATTTTCCGTTGTACCTGTACTTTACTGTTGGGCTTGCATTTTCAAACCCCTAACATTCAGCACTACTTTCATTATACAGTATTCACTTATTGTTTACTTCATTTTGTGTACTCTGTTGTCTTTATTTACATTCATAAAGGAAATTCCTTCCCTTCATAGGGATTTACTCCATTGGTGCTAATCGCCAGCCCCTGGCCTATGGGAGGCGGGCTTGGGGTAGTCACGACATGGGCCCCGAGGATGAGTCGTGACAAATTGGTATCATAGGAGTCGGTACTATCGCATAACATAGGACTCTGATTTTTTTTTCTATAAAGAAATAGTTTTAAGTGTATTGATTATGGTCTTCAATCCAAGGAGTCCATTGATGGTGCGGTGGCTGACGTATACATACACCAGGACACTGACCTTTGATTTCCAACTTAGTACACGGAAACACTGATTATGTGTGTGTTTCAAGAGTCTCCTTTGTGGTCTCTTTGAGTCAGCTCAGTAGGTATAACTTTTTCACTGTGGCGCACCTATTCCTTATAGGGATGCCACTGTGAAGACAACAAGATTTTGTTATTGAGAGAGAGTACATGATGACGGACCACCGAGCTACAAGGCTCCGGTGCAGGTCCCTCATACTATGTTGACACCTTTAGGTGGTGTACCGGCAACACCACCTCCCATTGGGCAGGAGATTCTACCAGCCACACTGGCTGACGGTACACGCCGATTGAGCGTGTTGCACGAGTTCCAACGGCAAAGGCCTCTGAGGTTTCGAGGCGAGACAGATTCCCAGGCAGTAGAGGACTGGATGGAGGCAATTACAAGATTTTTCCCCCTAGGTGAGACACTATTAGAGAAGATGTTTATCATAGATATGAATCTTTTTCAGTGATTGACCATAAGGATGGACCACATAATGATGAAGTTTCTATACCTGGACCTTTTTTCGGGATGGTACCTTTGGGAAGTGTGCCAACTATATCACTGGCCATTGGTCAGCAGATAGTATCGATGATACCAAAAGAGGACACTTGTATTCTTAATCCCTTATAGGTGTTTCAGAACCAGATATCCCTCATGTTCTGAGGCAAGCCAAACTCACTGGCGGCAGAGGACTGGCTTGAGGAGGTGGCTGTGTGTTTTCTAGAGCTTAAACAGCTTCAGCAGGACGACGTGTCAGTAGCTGAGTATTCAACGAGGCATACCGATCTATCTTGGTACTCGATGAATATGATTCAATCAGTTCTTTATAACTCGGACCTATAAGCTAGGTTTGTTTAAGGATATCTAATCCACCACTTTTTCCTCTATGCATTCCTACTTATGTTAGTGTGCTAGAGAAAACCATTGTGGTTGAATGTTCATTGGCTGATTGGATACACCTAGTGAATGCTAACAGTTAGAAAGCATCAAACTGGCATCAGTCTTAGAGATTGAGCATGTAATATGTTTCGAGAAGAGGAAGTGTTATGGAAAAATGAAACTGTAGGTCAGCAGACATGGAAGAAGAGATAGGAGAATAGCATGAGGTGGTGAACATTTCGACATGTTAAAACCACCCGCATTTGTATTCCATGCGAGGCTCATGGAGCTGGAGGTAAGGGGAAGAGATTAGCTACATGTGGTCAAGGAGTGTGAACCAAGGGCTCTGAGAATGATTTGACGTACAATCTGTGTCTACTTCTAGCTTCCATATCAATATACATAGGTACCAATCATTCCTTCCTTCCATGAATCTTGTTCCAGACCTAGAGTTTATGGTTAAGCAATTGACTTGACCCTCATGTCTAGAGATACCATTTGGAGGAGACTCGATTATCACACATACGCAAATGGTGTGATATGACCCTTGAGGAAAGAGTTTCAGTTAGAACCACTTGGTGGAAGCATCGAGGCCTTACGACGTTAATTTGGGAATGGACTGGGCAACCACCATTCATACACAAATTGCCTATATTGTGAAAAATATTTTTGGTTTATCTACAATGTTGGGACGGGTTTTTCCATGGTCATCAGAAAGGAAATCCTAGGTAGAACAATACAGATTCATGCATAAGAGGGTGCATTCGATCACTCCGGAGTCGGCCATACTTACCTTTGTGACAGAATTCTCTAGAGTTGCAGCACCACTATCAGCTTTGACGACGATGGGGCCACCCTTCGTATAGTCATAGAGATTCCAGTGGAGCTTTCATAAGCTAAATCATAGGTTGAATAGTGCAGCCATCTTGAGGCTACCAGAAAAGAGTGTTTGGTACATAGATTACTGTTACATATCAGGGACCGGACTCAGTTGTGTCCTTATGCTGGAGCAAGCAGTGATCACGTATGGTTCTCGGCAGTTGAGAGTCCACGAGCAAAACTACGCTACCCATGACATGGATTTAGCAGCATTGGTCTTCACCTTGAAGATGTGGAGACACTAAATTATGAGAGAATGTTTTATAGTATACTCTTAAAACCATAGTCTTAGGTATATATTCTCACAGAAGGACCTGAATCTGAGACAACACTAGAGGACATGTATGAAGAAAGCAGTTGCAGGGTTTGTATCAAGGTGCCTCACTTGTCAGCAGGTGATGGCAGAGAACCAGGTACGAGAAGGCTTGGTACATCCCTTAGAGGTCCCAGAGTGGAAGTGGGATGGAATATACCTGGATTTTTTGACAGGGCATCCACATACATACAGACGACACAAATCTATCTGGGTTATCGTAGACTGACTCACCATGTCAGCACACATCCTACCGATCATAGAGTAGGCCTCAGTACAGAGCATGGGACACCTCTATATTCAGGGGATCATAGGACATCATGGTGTGAAATCGACTATCATCTATGATCGAGATGCTCGTTTCACATCATGGATATGGAAGGGATTATAGGAGGCTCTTGGGATGCAGCTTCCCTTGAGCACTGCCTTTCATCCCCAGATGGATGGTCAGATAGAGAGGACCATTCAGATTCTCGAGGAAATTCTCCATGCATGTGTCCTTGACTTTGGTCACAATTGGGAGGATCACATTCTCTTGGTGGAGTTTTCATACAAAAACAGCTACCACTCCACCATCGGAATGACCCCATATGAGGCATTGTACGACCAACCATGCAGACCACCTCTATGCTGGACTGACCCAGGGGAGTCAGCACTTATAGGACCATAGATGGTTCAGGCTACGATGGAGAAGGTACAGATCATCCAAGAGCAGATGAAGACTGCACATAGAAGATAGAAGTCTTGTGCTGATAGGAGACAAAGACCACTAGAGTTCTAGGATGGAGACCATATCTTCCTATAGGTCTCACCTCGACGTGGTTTATATAGATTTGGTCGAGGCGGCAAGTTATCTCCATGATTCATTGGACTGTTCTAGGTCCTTAGTAGGGTAGGTGCAGTGGCTTACTGCCTGGCCCATCTACCTCAGTTGCACCGGGTGCACAGTGTCTTCCACGTATCTTAGCTGAGGAGATTCGTGCATGACCCATCCCACATCATCGACCATGGGTAGTTGGACATCGATGATGGGTCGACATTCACGGTGGTCTCAGTGGAGATCGAGGATCGACAGGAGGGTGTCCTATGTGAACGACCAATTACTCTTTTACATATTCACTGGAATCATGGGAACCACCAAGAGATCACTTGGGAGGGGAAGGCTTAGCTGCGTGCTCAGTACCCCCATTTGTTCCCCTAGTGTGTGTGTAGATTTATGGGGAAGTAAATCCCTGAGGTGGGGGGTAATGTGATATCCCTAAAATTTCAAGAATTTTTCTTAAATACATTGGAATTTTACTAGTTCGCGGTTTTTCACAGCGCCTGATTCTGAGGCACGGTGTGCCCGGAATCAATTTATAATGTTTTGTTTCGGGACATTCAGTAAAGGTACGTGTGGGATTTTCTATATTTTGAACTGGTGCTGGGAATTGAAATCAGAGGGCACCGATGAACTCGTAGCACTAGTATCCGCTTTAGGGGAACTTTACCGCAGTTACGTTTGGTAGAGAGTAGAAGTTTTAATATGGGGATTCGTAAGAAATTTAAATAAAATGTGATGGTACATTAAGTGTACAAAATTTTATTTAATTTGTTTAGTGGTGGTTATTTCCGACAAGGGGATGTAAGAGGAGTGTCCCACACCATACATAACCTCCCATGAGAGGATGATGTGTGCTGGGACCCAAAAAAATTCAAACATTCCACCTCCCCTCAACTACCATTAAACTCCCATTTATAATTAATCAGGCCACTAGACACCTCATTTATTTTGGTGGAGTCTCTTCATCTCCATTCCTATCTATTGTGCCAACACTTATAATTATTTCCTTCATTAATTAATTTGAATGTTTGAATTAATTTTAATTACATGGAACGTTTATAATTTTGTGGAAATCATTATTATAATATTTTTCTTGGAAAATATTCTAGGAGAACCATTGGAGAATTAGAGGAAACCTTCTACTTTCCAATGAAGAACTGCAGAATAACGACGAAGTCGACATCGATCTTCAACCATGCCACAAGAGGAGGAGCCACCCGCAAGGAACGTCGGCTATGCTTCCTCCAAGAATGCACCCCGACGTCAACAGAATCGACGTTCTTCTTCTGCGACGCCTGAACTCCACGACCCTCGACTTCCGTGGCTCGTCGATGTGTAAAATTCTTCAGATTAGGGTAGGGGTTTTAATAATTTTATGTGAATAATTTGTACCCTGAACTTCTTTGAATTTCTTGGATTATCTTCGGCCGTATGTTATTGCTTAACGCCGAGGGCGCGGGATGAATGAACACGGACCGATGACCCTACGTTTATCCTTGTTTTATTATTGACGATGGAGGCGGTGATGAAAAAAGGTGGCAGTGACTGAAGGTGGTGGTAGCAACGGCGGCCGCACACCGCCCCGTTAGAGGACTGCTGCACTGGGTTCCATGCGGGCGTAAGAGACAGTGTCCCGCAACTGGGCCGATTTTCCAAAGAAGAACGGGCCCGCCTTTTCCCACCGGGCTGGAGAACTGCGACACCCCTTTGGCGCCACATTGTGGAGAACCGCAACCCGCGCTCTGCGGGCCGCTTCGGTGGTGAACTAGTCGGCCTCCTAACGCCTGGTCTGAAGGGATCAGTGGAACCTGCTGGTGCCGAGTGCGGAGGAACATCGGCCCACACATGCGGTCCACTCGCACTAGAGAAGACCACCCAACTTCAGCTGACAGGACAAGAGTGGCAGTGCAGCTCGGTGCCACCGTTTCGGAAAACTGGGGGTTGCGCCCCCCGATACGCTTGGCCAGATGACTGGGCCGCAACCATCAGTGGTTCGGGCCGTGCTCATCCGGGCCACACCCCATCGGGTCGGGCTGCCCCTTAGTCAAGTCGGAGCCACTGAGCCAGACTGGGCCGACCCGCCAGCCCACCAGGCATGAGGGGTCGGGCCCATTTTTCTTAAATGCGAATGACTTCTTGAACGTGTGTCCGATCAATGCGCCGTCTATGGCACTGGTATCCTTGCGACGAGACGGTCCATTTGCGATAATCCATGTGTGTTTTGAACTACTTCGGAAAATGGTTCGGTTTGGAACGAGCATAATTCCAATCGTGCCACTGGAACGGAAAAGACAATAACTATCAGACAGAGTGTCTGAATGACGCTCCATCTGTTGCGTTGGGTTCCTTTTGATGAGATGGAACATAATGATATATCAACTATGGAATTATTGATAGATGATGTATAGAACTCTTTTCTCGAGGAGAGAACCCTCCCGAAATCGAGCGTGATGTGTGCGGGAACCATGGAGCTAGCTGCGACTGCGTCGAGTATTGTACTGGAATCCTCTGTGGGTTCGACATCGAGAACTACTGTACTGAAATACCTTGTGGGTTCGACGACGATGACTACTGTTCTTGTATCCTGTGCGGGTCAGGCAGTTTGACCTCTATACTTTTATCCTGTTTAGGTCTGATAGAGTAGCTGGTCTTGTATCCTGTGTGGGTCGGACAGCTTAGCTGGTCTTGTATCCTATGTGATTCCGACATTATAGATGAATCAGTTACTACATCTGATCATCTCCATTACTCTCGAGATAGCTGGTCTTTTATCCTGTGTGGGTCTGAGAGCTTAGATGGTCTTGTATCCTGTGTGGGTCCAACAGCTTAGATGATCTAGTGGCTACATCTGATCATCTATATCTCTCTACTATAGTGGCATACATGTGTGAGTTGGGTATTGACATTCAATCATAATCATCGATGTGATTGACTTACATTCAATTGTGGACTGGGTTTTCCTTGTGCTCGAGAGTTGGAGTTGAACTGAGATTGATAACATAGATATATGTATGGGAATATACCTAAGTAGAGTTGGTTGATACTTCATGTTTGCATATTTCATATATGGTTTATCCTTCTTGGATTTTGGGAGACCATTGGGGTCTCTGGTTCCCTACTGAGTATCATTATACTCACCCCTGCATGGGCTATGTCCGCACTTCATTATGTTGGATAAAGATGGCAGACAGCATTGACAGAGGCTGAGAGCGAGCCAGGACCGGACGGTACCCAGAGTTGACCACATGGCAAGACGGTACGTGGAGAGGACCGATAGACGTGGAGTGCTGAGGTGGACTTCTATACGTACCCTTCTAGTAGGATACTCGACTGACATACCAGGAGCTTCCCTTTTTAGTTATTGTCTCGTATTTAGTTGTACTTGCTTTCCATTGTACTTGTACATTACTATTAAGATTGTATTTCCCGCCCCTTTACTTTCAGCACTACTTTCTATATACAGTACTCACTTAGTGTTTACTTCCTATTGTTTACTCTATTTTCTTTGTTTACTTTAATAAAGGCAATTCCTTACTAGCTTAGGGATTTACGCCTTTGGTGCTAGTCGCCAGGCCCTGGCTTATGGAAGGCGGGGTTGGGGTAGTCACGACACTAGCCCCGCGGATGGGTCATGACATTTTATAAATACCTGGGTCGTTACATCCTTTCTCCCGTTAAGAAATTTCATCCTTGTAATTTTAAAATTGGGCTCGGAAACATCATTGAATGTCCCATGTGGGATAAATAATCAATAAAACTATCACATTATAAGAAATAAAGACAATTATAAAGGTTACCTGATATAACCCATATAAGGATTTCTTGTAGGAAAACATGGATATGGAAGATATACTATGTGTAATGTTATGATGGAGAGTGGTAGAAAACATGATCAGAATATTGTTAAAAATAAGAAAACAACTAATTTGTGATGGGTTAAATGGTCATTAGTTTCCTTGTAGGAAAAGTAAACAGATAATGTTTTTTCTTGAGTTCCATTCCATAATGTTGGAGAATATATTTATGAGATTGACTTAGGACATAAGGAAATATACTTACTTTTAAACTATAGTTTCATCCATTAAAATGTTTCTACCAAAAACACAACTTTTCTTCAAATGATTAGTATTCAAGATGACCTGGTCAAAGATGAAGTGCTATAATCAACTTCTAAAGAATCCCCTCATCCACAAAAATTTGAATTATAAATTTACCCTATCTGTAGACATTAACACAAACCCAAAAGGTTAGTACAAGATCATATTATCACCAAAAAGGATAATATTTTATGAATAAATAAATATAACTATTAATCTCTAAAATTGAAAAAATAATACCCAATTCTCAAAAAAGACCATTAAATACCCACTTTTACTTGAAATTATTCAAAATAATACAAACTATGTTTAAGAAAAATTCAAAAGGATTTGATTACACAGTCTTCAACAAAAATCATATCATTTAACCCCAAATAACATTTGATACTCTTAAAGTGTCATACTGAAAATTAATTAACCTAATCAAATATTCTCTATGGTAGGTTAACCATTTTAATAAATAACCCAAATTGATATATGTCCACATTAAAAACATAGATTCTATGAAAATTAAATTCCCAGATTACTACTCAATTGAAATATCAATGTATTCTTTTTCCTTGGAAAATAATTTTCCCAAATGAGCAAATGTATTCCAAAATAACTTTTGTCACAAAATCACCAAACTATTTTTTTATACAAAGGATATACATTTGATAAAAAATATGATCTCATATCAACATATTCTTGATCAATAAAATCATTTAACTCAAAAAAATAAGTTATACTAACCAACTGTTTCACGTAGGCCCGTGGTAGGTGACAAATACTTGTCGCCCTTCGGATGTGGTTTTGATTCTTACAGTCATGACGAACATCACGGGTTTTCACCCATCCTATAGGTTGTCCTTTTTCTAAAACCATATCTTTCTAATAACATTCTCAAAAATAAGACAATTTCCTAAAAATTAACCAAATCTTTTTTTATCCTCAATGGTTATCTATTACCTTTAATTTTGTATCCCAAAATTTAATAACCATTAATCACCTCAAAAAAAATCTCATATGAACACCCATAGTTATCCATTATCTCCAGACAGGAAAAGACAATTCTTCCTTGTATAACACCTTCACATGTCAATCTTCAGGGTTACACATACTAAAAAATGTCTTCCAAAGTAATCTCATCATCAAAAGTGCCTTAATAATTTTAAGCAATTCATCATCCTATAGTCTACCATATCTCTTAAATCACTAATTTTAGATTTCTTACTCATTCAACGTTATTTATAAACCATTAAACATTTCTTTGCAACTTATTCTGAAACAAGTTTTTACTACAAACAATATCATTCATAATGTCCTAAGATTTCAGTAATGTCAAAACATGAGAAAAGAAATTATCCATACCTTTAATAGGTCATTTGCAGTTTCCTCATATTCATTTGGAATGGAATTAGGAATTGGTAAAAATATATTTTCACAATCCTCTTGATCTCATTCTAGAACATTCTTTGTAGGACATCTATTTGTATAATGACCATGCACTCCACATTTAAAACATTCAATTGATCCCTCATAATGAACTTCTTTCCCTTCCCAGGAGTCAATTGGATGCTTTATTTTTCCACAGAAAGTTCATGCTTTATAACCTTCATTACCACATATATATATAATCTTCCGGTCCCTTTAAAACATTTTCCTAGGTGTTTCTTTACACAACCTTGACACATAAGTATGTGAATATACATACCATTATGATTATTACCAGAACATCTATAGTGATTTGTTTCTCACATATATGATACCATATAAAAATAAATAATTTTCATGTGGCCAATCATGACTCCAGATAGTTGGTTGATAATAAAAACAATATTTCTCATCGCATTCCCCATATCATTCAGCGGCTTATTTTTAAAACCATCGTAGTTTTCTTCATATTCATTGTAACTTTACTGCATGCAAGATCCATCCATTTACTAAAACCAAAATTTTCAGTGTGATTATATAAATAAATCATCATATAATATAATATGAGGTTGGTAACAATAAGATATACTTATTCATTTTATCTTAAAAAAATTCAATTTTTCTTAAATAACTATCACTCTTTCTAATATTTTAACAATTATTTTTATGTCACTTGTACTTAAATAAAAACCTAACCTCAAATGTTAACAAAATCGACCTATGATACCAACAATAATGCCACACCCTTAAACATTACATAATATTTATTTAAGTTAATTATTCACATTGATAATATTTTCAGGTTTAACGCTTCAGATAATTAGGTTATAACTTACACATATAAACATTAATATTACATGTAGACACTTCTACTTAATATCCATTTTTTCATAACGTAAAAAGCTTTAAATAGAAAACATGAATTATTTTCAGGATTTAAATCTTATTGAATTCTTATTTTCTCTTAACCTTCCTTATACCCTGTGAAAAAAGTATCAAAAACATGGGATTAGCATAAAAAGCTCAGTAAGGGTTATAAAATAAATAAATAAGACATTTTTTCATCAATACATAAAAAACATAAGCTCTTTAACATTACACATGAAATCATAAGATTTATGAATAACACAAAGAAATAATAAATCACAATGGTTACCTGTGGAATATATAACATACATACATTGTAGATTTCACAGCTATATAGAGAGTTACATATGAAATAGCCATCACAATATATTCCCTAAATCTTTTAGGAGAAACATTATTTTTTACCTCTGTCACATTACCAAATGCATTGAAGAGCTACCTTAGGATCACCCACCTTAGTTTTATCACGGAACCACCTGTATATGTAAAAAATTACCAACAACCATAACTTAATCATAACACATAAAAAAACATAAAGGGAAGATAAAATTTCCACATTCCAATAAAAATATAATATTTAAATATATTGAGATATCTAATCCATTTCCAAAACCATTTAAATCATTTAATAAAAATCTTTTTGAGTCAAAGTACCTCATACTACTTTGAATCTTTTAATGGAATTAATCTTTTAAAACGATAATGTACAAATTAATAAATCATTAAAACAATTTTGAAAATATTTAAATTAATGAGAAATATTTATAAGTTCAACTCTTTAAAACATTTAAAATAAGGTTGTAGTTAATGAGACCCTTTCCATTGGAGAAAATACTTGAATAAAAATAATTAAATAATAACATTAAACGAAGCCTATAATAACATGAGAATAAAGAGATTAAGGATATAATATGTCAAAGGGTATTAAATAAACCATATAGTATAATAATGGTCCACAATATCAAGATATGGTTCAATGAAAGAAGATTGAGATGTAGTCCTTTACGAAAATTTGGGAGCCTAACGACGTCACATTAAAATTCAAAAAATGATTTTATGGTAGAGAAAATGGTCTCTAATCACATTGAAAAAAAATTACAACAATAAGGATATAAAATAACATATCCCATTATAATAAAATGAAATTTAAATGACATGTCATAAAAGATGTTTTTTACTAAAATAGGTGGGTGAAAGGTTCCCTTACAAAGATCATTTTCTAAAAAAACTAATAGATTATTTGTATTAACTATAAATAATCATAAATAAATTATAATTACAATATAAGACAGAAAAAGGAATTTATCTCATTATCATATCATGATATTATCATGAAGTATAATTCTAACCCAACGTATAGAAATTGAGTTAATAACTTCCCTTACCCCAAGTTCGACTTCTCTTGGATGTTCCTTGTTAATCCTGAATGACAAACATAAGTTAATTTATACTTTATTCAGAAACTTTTTAAATTTTATTATTCCTTTTATACAACTTAATAAATTTCTATAAAAATTAGTTAATTATTTGAGTCCATATCATACATTTTTTTAATGTTCAGAAATAGAGTAAAAAATGAACATGTTATAATTACAAATTGTCCATGTGGTCAAAAGTCCATTATTTAAAGATTATTATTCAAATATATATATATATATTATATATCATTTATATCCAGTATATATGTATTTATAATATTCCATAACATTTGGAGATAATATATGAAATTCCTCGTTCATGTAGATGGTAAGTCGTACGTACGCAAGAATTCTACATTCATTTCTATTTCACATTTATTGGAATTGAAATATTATCATACATAGGTATATTATAATTCTAGTAAAATATAATATTTCATATATTTTACATATGATCATTATTTTTATTTTATATATGTTCCATTAATATCATGGACATATCATATCACTTTGGGGGGGCTGTAGTACGCACTTCCTCAAATAAAATTTTCATATTTATAAAACATGAAAAGAAAAAGGTATTTGATAAATAATATTTACATAAGCATAAAGGTAAAATAAATATCATAAATATAATATATAATTTTAGTTCTATGATAATGGCCCCCATGAGATGTTTTAGGAGAATATTGAACAATCAACATTTCATGAGGCAGTAGTTTGCTGTCCACAGAAACAATGTATTCTATACCAATTAGACGGAGGTTTCAGTAAGTGTAGTTCCAATACTTATCATACAAAAACCCAGTATATTGATGATACTTGCTTATTTATGTAGTATAATAAATATAATATAATAGGGAGTGAAGATGCAGAATAATGGAAAATACTTTTTGAGAAGATGCTACCTCTTAAAACATGTAACTCTCATTTATTTTAGCTAAAGGGCATTTTTAAATTTCCATATGCATTGGGGAACACTTATAGAAGGAATGAGGGGATTTTGAGATATTATTTGAGTAGTTTTTGGATGAGACAAGATGCTTTATAGTTGCATAAAATGAGTTATAGGTGGTGACATTTTATAATAGGGGGGAGGGGCTCTTTTGGAATACTTTAAAGTATTATATTATTATAAAATTATTTTCGGTTCCAAAAGGTTAAAAAATTAGTAAATTCAAAGATAAGATGAATTTACGTTTAAATAAAATCATTATTTAATAATTGTACATGTTTTGGATATTTTTTAATCCTTACCTTTTTTATTTAACCATTTTTTACTCTTACCATTTTATCAAGCATTTAACACTTTGAGAATAAAAATAGTAACCAAAAAATAAATAATATCCAATAAAAGAGTCAATAATAAAATTTTATACTTATGATAACTATTTGGAGAAATATTTTATTTTTGTGTAATTTTAAAAAATTTAATAAATATTTTAAATTTTAAAATATGAAATACATCAATTTTGAAACTATTCAAATCATGACATTTTTTAAAATCAATAAAAACATGATTCATTTGAAAAACATCATTAATACAAATATAATATGTAATTTTTCTATATAAAAATTTTTGTATGACATAAATATCACCAATTTCATTAATTTTAAAATGGAAAATATCATTCATTTGAATCCTTTATTAATGATGTAATCATTTCACCGTCATTGGGTAATAATTAAATTTATCTTTTAATGTATACAATTTAAATATAAATTACCATGATATATAAAATCTTTAGATATTTCTAATTAATATTTATTGTCAAAAATATTACTTATAAAACACCATATAAATATTAAATTACTAAAAATATATGATTATGTTAGATTTTCATTAACATTAAATTAATTTTTATAAAATCTCATTTTCACATACAAGTGGATCCATGGGGTCCCAAAATCAACCAATGATAACAATGGCCGGAAATGTGTCATCCAATGTCGTTAGGACACGTTTTAGGGTAATTTAAAATTATTATAATATTATTTAGTTTACCGTTATTTACCAGATTTACTTTTTAACCATGGTAAATAAAATATTTACTGACGTTTCTATTCATAATGTCTAAAAATAAAAGTTACCTATTTACATAATATGGTCCTCCTAATTCAAAAATATAGAATCAATTTTTCCAAATTTAAAAACATAGAATTTTCATAAATTAATTTAAAATTAATTCCTATTGACAAAACCAAAAGGCATGTTTTTAAGAATTAAAAACGACCAAAAGTTTAACATGTGTTTATATCCAATTTCAAAGTGAAATTACTTCCAATGACCATAAATGAATTAAATTATATAAATATAATTTAATTACACTTTTAAACAAATTAAAAGAAAAATATAAATATATAAATGAATAAGATGAAAATACATTTTTTACTTAAAATACAATATTTTCACTCTTCATTAAAAATGAACTTTATTAAAAAAATAAAAAAAAAATACCCAATGTAAATTTTGATGTATAAATTATAAATAAAAATACTATTTTCCCAAATGTAACACATTTAAGTAACAAAAAATATATTTAAAAGGGGTTCTCCATCAAAAGGTGATAAAACCATCTTTTAAAAATATTAGTGTATTTAGGCTTAAAATTAGATTCATTCACATTTTAATCTTATAAATTTTATTGGGCAATTGAAAAAACATTTAAAAACATATCTAATCATAATATGGTTAGTTATTTTCATTCCCTCCAATATAATGGATAGGCGTTAACTACCATAATAATATTATATTATTATTTTTTAGTATATCTCAATGTTGGGTGCAACGTAAGATTTCAGAGAAACCCATTGATGTTTTTCGAGTATGCTATCAGAAAAATTGTTCCCTTTAATGTAAAATTATTTACATGTTCGTAAGTATTAATAAAAATTAAAATGTATTATTCAATAAATATAAGGGTCGTTATAGTGATTCCTGTAAATATTATCATTATTCTTAATGTTAAATTCGATGTTATCTTAGAAGTGTATTAGATTTATCAATATAAATCTCACATTAATTACCACGGATTGGAATTAATGTATGATATTCCAAACCAACCAATATTCATTTATTATTATAATAATAAAATTGAAATTATGTTATAAATCACATCTATTATATGGGATCTTATTCCTATTCAATATGGGAGTTTATCTGACATGGTTGGAGAGAAACTAAACATCATTGATATTCCATTTTAATGGTAGTTTATTGATGTGTCTTCAGAATAATTTAGAGGCTTCCACAAAACCATTAAATTTTTTCCAGATATGAATCATACTTGGTTCCATTCATAATTCAAATCCTCTATATATAATTACCTCGATTGAGTTTCTGGAATTAGTAGAGAAAATCTTGATGAATCATGAAAAGATATTCATTCTGAAAAGTGATCTACCTTGGGGAGTACCCATTGTCAATGTAAAAAACAATATGTAACGATGTGACTTTATATTAATTATCATGTGTTGAAGAAGTTTATAATTTGGAACATATATCATATACCCCTTAATTATGAATTATTTAATTTTTTGTTTGGAGATTAATACTTTTCTACGATTGAACTCTATTCTATATATCTTCAATTGAGGTTAATGAATGAGTATATACTAAAATATTTCATTCCATACAATGTATAGACACAATGAATATATTTTTATTCCAATATATCTTTCAAATGCTTCTCTTATATTCATGGAATTAATAAATAGAGTATATAGATATTACTTTGATCATTTTGTTGAAGTCTATATAAATGATATTATTATATTTTAAAATTTTAAGTGATAACATGATGATTACTTTAATATTTTAATAATGTATGTAAAAAAGAACATTTGTAACAAAAATATAAAATTTATGTACTTCTGATGAAAAAATAATCCTTTTGTGTCATATATTCTCAAAATTGGGTATATCTATCAATGTATCACAGACAACAACTATTGAACCTTGTCCTAGACCAAATATTATGACTGAGATACAATGATTTCATCATTTGTATAGATATTATCAATGGTGTATAGAAAATGTATCAAGGCTATCTGATCCACCCACCAAGTTAACTTAGAAGGGAGACAAGTTACTACAGACAGATGAATTTGGAAACAATTTCAAGGAATTAAAGGGGTTGTTATTCATCACATTTTTTTTAAAGTAACTGATAGTAAAGAATGGTTTTTATTATGTAATTTTTAATCTAATAATGAATTTGTATGTGTTCTTATGAAGAATCACATGTTTATACATTAAACATCATGATAATTGATGGTTCATTTAAAAAATTACCCAACTCATGATTTGGAGTTAGTTGGGGTAATTTTATACATAAAGATATAGTTGAATAATCTTTAGGGTGAAAAGTGTGAATTACATAATAATCAAAAATATTAAAAGTAAATATTTAATCAGAAGGTGTTGAATATACATCAGAGGAGATGGTTAGAGATAATTAATGATTATGACTGCTCAAAAAATTACCACATTGGGAAAGAGAACATTCATTACAGTTCTTTGAGTCAAAAGGATCTTCCTAGTTTTTTCATAATAAATATTAATAACTAACTAATATTTATGTATTTTAAAAGCATAGATCCAGAAATCTATGAGAAGTGGGAGAAATATTATCTTTCTAAATTAAATGATCAACCATTTATCCATTTGAATATTAAATAGGTGAAGAAGGATAATATAGCTTTGTGAAAGAAGGTTAGAAATGTTTCTATGTTTATAATTGATCATGGTAGATTGATAAGGTTTGGTAAATTTTTATGTGTTCCAACGATACCTATTTTGAAGAAGGATTTGTTATTGGACTCTCATATTCATTCATTCCCTATTCATCATAGGTCTAAAAAGATGAATAAATATTGGAAATACTATTTTTGTGGGATGGACAGAGGATATATATCACATATTCTGTATGTCAGTTCGTGATATGTCAGTATGTTAAGAATGAAATATAGACTCTTATTTTTTCATGATGATATGAATGTATTTCATGATATCATGTTATCTAAATTTTAATTTGATGTTTTATGTTTCTCAAATTGTTTTTTTCATGTTCTACATGATAAAATTTTGAAATTCCTAGTGATTTTGATCATTTTGTTTTCTTTTTAATATCACAATACAAGGATTTATAACACTCCTTATCATTGATATACTACCCCAAGAGATCCTATGTTTTAATGATATTAATATTAGTTATAAGTGGTATCTAAAGAATTATTAAAATAATATTTTATTTATCATATATGATGATGATATATTTTTTACCTAATTTATAATCACAATAAATGTTTTATTTTATGTGTAATTTTTATTGTTTGTGATAAAAAAAATGATGAATGTGTAACACCAAACACTAACGTATGGGGTTTGAGGTTCCTCATTTTTTATCTGGGGAGAATTGTTTTTGGTATAAATATATATAAACATTTGGATAGGAAGACATGGATAAAGAACGTTTATATAGAATTAATTTGTCCAATTATAACTATTTTCATTACTTTCGGTTTATATTTCTAATATTGGTATGTTTAGTCATATTATTACCATATTAATATTAATATTTTTGAAAGCATTAGGTTTCAATATATTGGTTTCCAAACAAATTTGAAATATTTGTCGGTATTTATCAACTAGTAAATAATTTTTCAAGATGTAATTTCATTAAGGAGGGGTGATTGTAAAATCCTAGATTATCAAAATATAAATATTAAAAATAAAATTTAATATAAAAGTAAAAAATTTATTTTAATGTATTTTAATGATATGAATTTTTATATAAATATTTATCAATAATTTTAATCGTTTGTTAAATTAATATTTTTAAAATTAATTTTAATTCCTATAATACTATAAATAAATATAATGTAACAAATAAATGGATTTTTATTATTTTTCTCCTAATAAAACATTAAAACGAATATATACACTCTAAAATATAAATACAATTATAATTGGATAATAAATACATAATAAAAAACTTTTGGGAATTTCCATATCTTTTGGGTCTTAATCTCTTAGATATCGCACAATCATGGAAAATAATATGAAATAAATGTAAAACCTTCAAAATAATATTTGGAGTTTTTTAATATGTAAAGATAAAAATGTTAGAATTTAATTGAATAAATAATTATGAAAATAGTAAGTATTTATATAATGTGTAATGATTATAGAAAAATTATAAATATGCCTTTTATAATAGTAAATTGGTTGTTAAGATTGTAACATGATCCATTAATAATCAAAATATCTGAAGAATAAAATAACCCTTATTGAAGTTGATAATGTAATATTTAATTATAATAAAATATGGGAATATATGAATTGATATTAAATAAAATTATTATTCAATAAGTGTAACATAGTTAAAGTATAGGTATATATTTTTCAAATAAATTTTTTTTTATTATTTAATAAAAAACTATTTTAATATAAAAAATAAATATTTTTCATAAAATGGTGTAAGAATTTATAGTTTTAAATCCTATATTATTTTTTTAAAACCAACCATTGAAATTTTCAGGGGTGATGTTTTAATTATTTTAAAAAATAGGGAAATATATATTTCAATAGTTAAATAGGTAAAAACGACATTTTTTATCATTGTAAATATGTAGAGAAAAAATCATACATTACATATAAATGAATTATGAAACCATTAGAATTAATTATTTTTCATTGATTACATTACATAGTCAAAATATATTATCCAAAACCATTCCAAAAAAGCAGTGTATTATTTCAGAATCCCCGTTTCTTTCACCTATAAAGTTACATTTCGTCCACCCATACATCATAACGTACAAGACTTATTACATTTCCAATACTCCTCCAAATTCCTTATCACACACTTGTTGGAAACATTTATATTATTTACTTTATTTATAAGTTTTTTTATTTTCTCTTCTAGGTGTTATTCAATTTAAATAGGAGGTTTTATCATGAAAATCAGGTCACACAATTAAAGAGAACAATATATAAAACTGGGAAGTAGCTTTTTGATAAATTCTACTTTTTTGAAAGTATATCACATGTAGAGAGTCATAGGATTTTGAAACACTTTGTCATGGTGTATAATCTTGGTAATAATTATTTTATGAGACTATGAGAACATGAACTACTAATAGGAAATCAACATTTTTACCAGTACACTGATATTACTATCTTCAAACACATGCCATAATCCTTACACATAAACATTATTAATAATTCTAGTCATGACTCTATATAATTATGTATTACTAGAAACCATTATAACAAATGAACACTATAAGGTAGATCATGTTTGGCGCTTCACAAGTGGTGTTCTATTAATAAATACTATGGGAAATGATATTTCAATTTTTTGGTAATAAATAAGGAAGAGTTTTTTCACCCTAACCATAACTATATATCATTTATTAATGATAATAAGTGTTATAATTCATACATGATGTTTAATGATCTTAAAAAAAATAACATTAAAGTTATTACAATAACCTAGGAAAAAATGAATCATTTCACCTCAAAAATAATCCACCCTTCAGCATTTGAGAACCATGCACTGTTCATTTAGAAAATGTCCAAATAAAAACATTTAAATATATATCAATATCTCAACAGTCCTCAATGTGCTCATATTTGTTTGTTGGGACACAAAATCTCAACAACATTCAGAATTCTTTCACAAAACACAATTGAGAAACCCTAATTGAAAACACACCAATCATTACTTATTTCTAATAAAATACACATCCAACTATAAGATTTGATGTTACCAATGTTATTGTAAAATAAAATAGAAAACTTATATCTTACTATTTGAATATAAATAAAGATAAATTTAGTTCATGGTTTCCTAATTATTGAATCACTCAAAAATTACCCCAAGACACCTCTTTGAGTGACAAAACCACTGCATGGAAACAAACACAAAATAAATTACAAAAAAGAGGCCCTTTGATGTCATAAAAAAATGAAAAACAATAGTGGGATATTAATGAGGTATTGAAATATAACATCCAAAGATAATAATCAATATTAATTTTAATTATTTCACCAATTCCAAAAAGAATAAAAATCAAAAAAACATTACCCCTACAAGGTCATAGAAGGGCTCAAAAAAACAACAACTTCCATATTAATCATACCGATTGACAAAAGTTAGAATCTGTTAGATTAAGAAAATTTTAAATCATTAATTCCAACTAATATTATTCAAATTTCTCTTACAATATTAAAAACAAAATCCAACATAGAAAAATAGATATAAGAAAATTGAATTAATTTAATCATAAAAACTACATCCAACCTTAGAATATTCCTATTCAATCTGATCCCATATTTATTAATAGAATATAGAAATAAAAAAAACATTACATTTACTAATAATAAAATAAAAAACCAAATAATAAAAAACCATGAAAAAAAGAAACTTATCACTAATGAAATTCTATAAGGTTGGCTTCAAATGTGAGAAAAGTGGATTCATTCCCATGGAATATCTATATTTTAGAAATCCTGATTTGATTTAAATTCCTCCACCATCTTAATAAATGTTATCTTTCTGATTTTATAGTTAATATCCATAGTATGTTTAGAAGACCTCTCTCTTTATAATATGATTTCATATAGAAAATCTATCCAAGATTCTAGATATTCCCACAAATCCTATTTAATTTTATATGAATCCCTCTCCATGAAATTATCCATTTCATAATTTTTAATATATGTTATATCTCTTTCACTTGATGATTCCATAAAATAATTTTAAACAAAAATATTTGAGGGAATATATATTTTTTACCTTCCATTAAGCCTCTTGGGATCTAGTAATAATTTTTTACCAATGTTTGAGTAATATATATATTTTTTATAATTCCAATGATTTTGATTAATACAAACATATTATTAAACCCTTGTTTATTACCATTCATAGCTCATGTTTTTTAATATTCTTCTTCAATTAGAGAAGAACTCTCATAATCATTATGTAAGGATTTAGTAGACTCCTATTGGAATCTATAATCATACTCTTGTGATAGTTTTAGAACTCCTAGAATTAAAAAATTAGATATCCTATGCTTGTTAATATTATACTCATCCTCATTCATATATTGATCATTATAAGCAGAATCCACTAAACCAAAAATGATAAATATGATGGATTTGATTTTTAGATGGTCTAGTCATATTATGATTAAAACATATATCAAAACCATAATGTCTAGAGTGATCCCCAACCATTTATTTATTCTCTCAATTTTCAATAAATTTTTTTATATTTTCAGTAGGGGGAAAGCATTATAAGGTATATTTTCACATCCCTTTTTGACGTGTGTTTATTTAAATCATTTAATGCCATAAGAATGTAGTTTTCAAAATGAAATATCGTATAATAATCCAAATTCACCATTTTTAATATAAATTTATGGTGGAAGAGATTGAGATATGTCTATTTATACATGAAATATATCTAAAAATGGTCAATATATCCTTTTTATTGTAATATATTGTTTTAGTTATTTCCCAATTAAACATAACATCATAAAAAGGAACCACCATTAAATAAATTCAACAGAAAACCCAGAAAACCTTACTAGATAAGGGATATGGGTGGATCAATATTGGTGATAAAATATAGAGACCACTTACAAACCTCCATGTAATACCCATAAAAGACCATGATTCTCACTCCCAAATCCGATAGTAATCATTTTAAAATGCGAATAGGAAACCCACCTATAAATACATAAAAAGAGAAACATTACTGAAAATAATCCCAATCTATTCCATAGACTTTCTAATGAAATTAGGTGAGTTTATACACTTGAATATATTTTAAAAAAGAGAAAAATATAAATCAAAATCATATAACTGTAAATCTTCCTTCAAAAAAGATACTATTGAGAGACCCCTGTGTCAGTGATTTTTTGATTTTTTCTATAATGCAGCCTTTGAATCATCAATAACATGAAAAAATTGACCACATATGATAGTGATGTGCATTAATGATCGATGGTATGTGTTGTGGTTATATCTATTTTTCCCAAGTGTATGTTCTCTAGTGGATTGATCCCCATTCACAAGTTTTCATTTTTTTCGTTAACATAAGTTGATAAATTAGGCACATTGATATGAATTAAAATTTTTTATTAAGTCAATGAAAATGGTATTTTTATCAACATTTTTTTCTGTAATGTCAAAAAAAATGACATCAAGAACATATTTTGATGAAACAAAAGTATAACCTTATTAATTAGAGATATTGAAAAAAATAGATTATATTATATAAACTACATTCATAGGAGGTTCTTTGTTATTGTAACATAAATTGTTTCATCAAATGGATCCCTAGTGTTTTTCTAAAGGATAACCATGGAATTTTTTCAATGTATCCTAATGACACAGAGAATGGGTCCCTGAGGTCCAAACACTATCTATATTAATAACCTTGGTAATTTCATATTAATTTAACATATTGGATAAATATTATTCACATATGTTGCCTGAAATATATTCATGTTTTCTTGATAAAAAAAATATTCAATCACAATTTATTAGATATAATATGTATGTGAACATAATATTTTATAAATATCTATTTAATTTGATATTAGATAACTATTTACGTGATAATAATATATTTATTAATTATTGTTTATTCAAAAAGGTAACTAAATATTTATTTATATAGTTTCATGCTAATTTAGTAAATATATTTTCACTAATTTAGTGAATTTAATATTTATATATTTATTGATTAATTATTAAGTGGTAATTAATTAATTAATTAGTTATTATACAAGGATTAGTAAATAAAGAGAAGGATTGGAAGATTGATTTTTCAGTTTGATGAGAAATGTCATATAAATAATTTTTAAAATTAGTATTATATTATTTATATAATAATCTAATATTTATTTTATCCACAAGTTTAACACATGTAATGTAATTAATAAATATAATTTTATCATTTATACATGTGGTTCACTAAAAATTATGAAAAATATAATGGCTCTGGAATATTTCTTTACACGATAACTTTTTAAAACTAGTGATGAAATTTTCTGCAAGAACATGGAATACACATTATTTGTGAAAAACATATTCTACAGATGATTCCATCAATAACTAAAGATTTATCTCTCTATAAAACATTGGATAACATAAATAATTCATTCTCTTACACTGTATTATGTTATTATCTTGATGTATTAAGTTAGAATGAAAAGAAGTCAACGTAAGCATTACATTCAACCATGATAGCACCAAAATAATTCTATAGCAATGATTAGAGGTTAATTAAGAATATGTAGATCACAACTTTATGAAATCTTCACTTGATTTCACTAACATAATGATAGTGTGAAATTATTTATTTACTGATCCACCAATGATGAAATAATTAAAATATAAATAAAATTATAAATATGTCTATAAATTAATTATAAATTTCATTAGATGATTCTACCTTTAGTCACTTGATTAATATGTCAATTAATATTATATTTAATTTCATTAGATAAGATTCTAATTTTCATATAAAAAAAGACTTCTGAATTTATTATTATAAAAAATCATTTTGGACATTCTTCTACTAGTGCTTTTATATCCCTATGGGCATTGTTAATTCTCACCAAGTTAACAAATTTTGAAATTCAAAAACATGAAACAAACAGACTTCTTAACTACAGGGTAGTATAGGATTTGAATGCTGGAGGTAGAATCCATAAATTGGGTTAGAGAAATTAATAATTAAATATCATAGACCTAAACTATTTTAAAATTTTAGAAAATATATCTAAATTAATGAGAATTGTTTTGGAAATTATTATGGAGGATGAAAATAAAAAAAGGGTTCAAGGAAGCAATGATTTTATGTTCATAGGATGACATCCTATAAAATAATTAATTATAAATTATGCAGTCATTAGAATCAGGTCTTAGGGAGTCCAATGGTCATTGAAAACACAGTCCACCATAAACTCTTCAATTATCATTGTAAGGTACATTGTATTGTAAGGAATGGGTGACCTGAAAACTAAATAAAACATAGGGAATAGAAACACTCAATGATCATGGTGTAAGTCAAGTACCTTGATGGTATATTAAACAAATGTATTAAATATAGGAAATTTTCATGTGTACATAATGAAAATATACTGAATCCCAAATCCCTCTCATATTTGTGATGCAAGAAGAAATTAAGAAAATGACAGAGTGGAATAAGAAATATAGAATCCCAAAATGAATGGAATTAAAATATAAAATACCTCTATATTCAATTATCCTTCATCATGCACACAAGAAAATAAATAAATCACCCTCTCATGTTATCCATGAGCTGGTGTATAAAAATAAAAAAATTAAAATCCTACTAAAAGAGGAAAAGAAGGTTGGTACATCCTCCGAGGGAATCCCTTGGTGTTTCATCATCTGTAATACCTCAATTGGGTTTCCAAGGGTTCCTTTTATAGTATTTTTTTGTTAAAACCTACAGCCCAATCTCATTAATATTTTCTTACATCATTATCATCATGGAATGTACTTGTCATACACATCATGTACTTCATACTTCATTTTTTCTTCCCCATGATGGATACACATAAACATCTTACACTAGATTGACTCTGGTAATGTCATGTATTGGTGGTACATGAGGTATACTTGCAGTTCATATTGAGTTCCTTCATCATTAATTGTTTTACATGGTCTATATCAAGTCATTAATGGATGCTACACATAATGCACAATCATTACACGATTTGTACCGGTTTTTCTCCGTAATTTCTATCTTCATTCTCTCCAAAAAATATGGTGTCATAATGCTTCGATTCTCTCATAGGGTTAAGTTTCTCTAAACTCAATTTTACATATCATTTAATTACTTTTTGAAATAAACATTGTTTCCTACAAAAAAAAACATAAAACATGTTAAATCACTCACAAATTGGAACGATTAATCAATTAAAAACAAAAAACATTATAATAAAACACTACAAAATGTATGCATGATTTAAACATATCATGATTCAACTATCCTCATAAACATTATGTTAAATCACAGTGGTCACAAGCTAATTTAAAAAAAAATTATTAATTGATAAATTATATGGTTTATTTTTTTCACCTCTAGTTTTTCAATACATAAATACATATGATTAATTGAAAAGTTTATCATAAGTTAATGTTCCTTTTTCAATAATCATATATTCTAAAATGTGTTAATATTTGATTAATAATAAATGAACATACCCTATGGAGAAGTCATATATTCTTTCTAAAAGTCATTGTTCCATGATTATTGAATGAATTACTTATTTTTTACCCATGTTCACTAAACCGAGACATGTTTATGGGATACATGAATTTTTTATTAATGATATGAAGTGAATTTATTCCAAACCATGTATTGACCGAGCCAGTAAATAAAATAGTATGTTGGGCCACAAGATATATAACTAGGGTAATGTTGTGTGGACTATATAATTTACTAGATCAATTTACATTATCTTATGGTCAAATATTTCACATAATTCCATGTGAGATAGATATCATATCTCATAAATAAAACACATGGTGTGTAGTAAGTGTAGATTCTCTATGACTCGTTACTTCTCATGTCTAATGAACATGATGATTGTATATGCTAGATATACATACACATATCACATGGAACATAAGATGTGTGGCTCATTAATAAGAACAATGTATTTCAACTGAGATACAGTTCATCTCCACATGATTTAATCCAAGATACATGGAACTTAATGAAAACCATGACTATCCTGTTAGTAAAATCGATATTGGGACCTGAAAATTAGAACAATTATTATTTGTATATAATAATTTAATAAAACCTTAAAATATTAATTATATCATTCGCATCTGATGTGTTGAACTTGTAATATGGATTTAATAATTAAAAAAATGATAATAATTAATTTAATTAATTCAACCATATTTATCATAATAATTGTGAATGAATTGATGTTATTTATAATTAGTGTTCTTTTTCATATTCCTTAAATTATATATGGTTAACATGGTATTTAATAAGTTTGTGTATGTTATTGTTTTATTTAATTTCTAATATTGAAGTTTTTCTTAATAATTTAGTAAATTAAATTATGGCTCATGAGTCGTTCCTCTCAAATAAATATATAAGGGTTAAAATTCCCAGGGTTTCTTTATTTACCACCCATTGACCAATCCTTTAGTTTTCCTCCATTATGTGTGAGTAAAATTATGTAATAAAAAATATTCCTTTGGCTAGTGGAGATTTTTTAATTTTATAGGGGAGGTACACATGAGAAAATGTGGAATGTTGTATCTTGAACCATTGTTGGTTCTTATAGTTAACTCCCTAGGGTAATGTTTTAGTTCTTCATCTACTATATGTCCAATTATTAGAGATACTCATTATCATACCACTTAATATATTTTATTTCTAATAGTTGCATGGTTAATTATTTTAGGATGATTAATTTAAAAAATAAATTAATTAATAAGCATTGAATATAGAAGTAAAATAAATATTATAATATGTGTAAACATTATCTAGACATTGTTAAATATTTAATTATGATATAATTAATATTAAAAATTATATGTTATATGAAATGGGTAGTTTAGGCATAAATATAAAAATCCAACAAATAAAATATTATGATGATATAGCCTTCCAGTACATGGGTAAAAATTGAACCATAATTTCAATTTCATAACAAACCTCTATTAAGATGCTTTCAATTATGAAAAATATATATCCTCAGTTATTGTCCAATATAATCTAGATGATATTATGGGTTGATTGATATATGATACATAGTGAAAATATTTTGAAAAATATTGAGGAATTCATAATCTATGATGTCATTTTTGGGGAGACCACCCAATGAACCAAGGATTTATGAGTTAATGAAATTAGAATATTATTTCTACCTAGAAACCATTCCTTATATTTTTTGACCTCCATATGGGTTATGATATAGGGACTATGGATACTTTACATTTTGATATGTGTGTAATAGGTTTTTAAAAAACTAATGATTAGTGATATTAGGTTTCAATAAATTAATAAGTGATTAATAAATTTAATTTGTTATCTAATATAGTCATCCAGATAAATTAAAAAATGTTTTTAGTTATTTATTATAGGAATATAAATCTACATGACATTGAATATATATTTTTGATCCATTCTTGGGATGGATAACCTTGTCACTAGCACAATTTTCCATGAATGGTATAATAATAAATGTTTTATAATATGAAACAACTATAAAATATATGTGTAGTAAAATAAAATTCCTAAGGTCTTAAGAAAAAGGCTAGGAAGGGAGCACAATCTCTATATATTAATAGATTTTATGATTCATATAAGTACAATCATTCATGATTTTTTCAATTTATAATATTATATTAATAGAATTTGAAGATATGTATGTCTATTAAATTATGCACCACCTTTGTCATATTTATCAAGATAAAGAGATAAAAGAGATATATGATAACTCTAATGAACTATTCACATGTGATAATGGATATATAGTGCCATCTAGGCCTCATATAGTCAAGATGGTTGGCTACATTGTTATCTTTGACATCATTATATTAATAATCTTTAATGGTCATCATGATTATTTCATTTTATACTTACTACCTCTGATTTTATCTAGTTTAATTATTAATTACAAAAAGATAAATATTGATATGATTATTTTAGAACACATTAGTTTATTATCAATGTTAATAAATACATGGGAGAAGGAAATAATATGATCATAATGTTGAATATGATTATAAAAACCAATGAAATAGGGACCAAGACACATCCTATGTATATGTTTAATAATAATTTTCTCACAAAAAAAATGTATGATACAGAGAGAGGTAAGATAAAAGTATTAATTATGATTTTGATTTGGAAATATATTCCACAAGAATAAAACCTAAACAAGTTATAGAAGAAGGGTGATGATTCATGTTAGTTCATTATCTGTTGAAATATTTCTATATCTACACATTTGTTTTTATACACAACATGTGGTTATCACATCTATATTAAAATGTACGAACCAATTGGAGTTTGAAAGATTACCTTATGATGGGTGTATTTACAATCTTCTAATGAAATGAGGCCAGCATCTCAATATATTGGATACTACCACATCATGATTCAAACTAGGATAGTCTTGGATATAAAATATTGTCATTATGGACCAATTGATATCAAGAAAATAATTTTATATCAATCCTAGATACAAATTATTTTATTTTTATGATAGTAAATACAATTTGATTACATTATAAAAAAATATATGATATTGTACAACACATTTGAATAATGTATTGTATGTATTACATTAGGAAATCCATGTATTGGTAATTAAAAATGAATCATGTTCGAATGAACCATTTCATACAGGACTATGACATTACTATATTGGTCATTTAAAAGAGAAACCTTTTATAACGATCTTTCAAAATATTTACATTGAATCGTTTGAGATAAAACTACATGACTATTGTCCTAATTTCTTACAAGAAAAAAATTACCAGGGAACCTTCTAGTATTAATGTTGAAATATGTACACTGATTATAGTGTTGATACACAAAAATATGTCTGGACCATTTCTAGAAGAAGCTACTGGGGGGTATTTTTAGATCCTTAAATTTAATGATTACTTGAGTTTGTATGGATATGTCTTTAAGATGAGGTATATGTTATATTCAGTTGAAAAATTCAAGGAGTACCATATTGAATTAGAGACAAAATATGATAAAAAGTTAATGATGCTTCGATTTGATCGAGTTTGTGAGTATCTTATGAAAAAGTCATTTACTCTCCATATGATCATGGGATTCTATCCCAATGTTCTCTTTATCATGCACCATAGTATTATAGTACTGGTGAAGTAATAAACCATATCATTATTGACATGGAAAGGTTAATGATAATCTATGGTATACAATAATTATTCATTAGGGGGTAGCTATTACATGTCACATCATAGATTCTAAATTGATTTCCAAATAATGTGGTTGATGGTATACCATATTTGTTAATTCATGGAATGAAATCTATGGCATGATTTATTATTTCATGGGGTTATAAGGAATTTTTTAATGTAGACAACTGATCAATATTATCTTCCCAAGTTGTAAATTTTTTCTTTAGAGGGTCACTCATTAAAATAAAGAGATATTATCTAAATAACCACTAAAAAGAATGATACCATCACAAGACAAGTAATTTTTTAATAGATAGAATGTAAAACCTATTGAATGATATTGGGAGAAATATTTACTTTGATAAAGATGAAGATCAAGATACAAAACACTAGGTATTGGAAAGGATTATAAAAGTCCCCATGGAAGATGATGTCCATATTACACCTGTAATGCAAAATAGTTCAAGAGTGGGTTTAGAAAAAGAAAGATATGGTTTTATAGTTACCTAAGATGGGGAATATTTATTAGTTATATATTATGGTCATATTTATTACTAGGAGAGAGTAATAAACTCAGAATCTATAATATGGAATGAAATAGTTAATTTTGAGATAGATTCCATGTATCAGAACAATGTCTATGATTTTATTGTCCAACCAATTTATGTAAATCATGTTTTTTTGGAAGTAGTTATTCAAGAAAAAACATTACATTTATGTTAATTCAAGTACCTATAATGAAAAAACAATTTAAATTTTTTTTAAACAACATCATGCAATTGGCTATGATGAAACCAATTATCTAGAATCCATGTTCAAATCCATATGAGTTCTACTTGTCATAGAAGCATTATATGACTATTATATTTCATATATTGATTCCAAGACAGTATTTGATAATGATAAACATATAGATGTGGTTTACAAGAAATATACTAAGGTTTTTTAGACTGTAATAAATACCAATGACATATAAAAATTCAAAGATTCATTTATTAGTGAAATCAATCATTTAGGTTGTTGAACATTTCATTTGATGAAGACATAAGACATTTTGGTTTCATAAACAAATGAGTGTGATCCAAGTGATACAAATAAGTATAATTAGTGTGTGTTCATTTTCTAAGTGTTATATTATTATGACATATTATATATTGGAAATGACATACTTGTCTTATAGTCACTTATGGACCGGTTGACTAAGGGTTTCTCCATGATAGAAATAGGTGTACTAGACTACATTAAAGGTATAAATATCATTGATGAAAAAACCAAGAATCTCTTAAAATACATCAATATATATACATTGAATAATTACTATTTATATTTAGTGTCGTATAATCCAATAGTGTATGTTCTATTGTCCAATGGTATACATCTAATTAAAAAATATGTCCTTATTCAAAAGAACATATATAGAGTGAATAATCATGATCCCATATGCATATTAAATGAGATCTATCATGTATTCCATGATATATACTAGGGATATTGTTTCATATCATTTCATCATTTTATGTGCATATCATGAAAATCCAAGGGAAGTGAAAATAATTTTTTGTTAAGGCTGTCATTATGTATCTGAGCCATATTATTGTTATGTTCCTGATAAATGGAGAAGATGATTAAGTATTCATCTTATTATATACTAATTATAATTTCCCAACATATAAAATTGATATTACGTCATAGTTAGGATATTTATTCAGTCTTAATTGAGTAGTTGTGAGCTGTAAGAGCTCAAAGTAGTTAATATCCACTAATTTTATTCTGAAAACAGGTTATATAGTAGTATTAGAAGCATCCAAAGAGTATTTTTGGTCTTGAAACGTTTTCTAATATCATGATGTAGTTTTAATAAACAATAGTCACACCATATTGTATAATTATAATACTGAAATTTTGGCTCTCATATATGATTTGACATTGCATCAATAGATGAAGCATGTACCCGTAAAATATCACTTTTTATGGATTTCTATTAAAGGGGTGACATGTATTTTTATAGAGTTTCTATTTAAGAAAACATTGTAGACCAATTAACTAATTCTTTACCTCAATAGATGAATGATTCTCATATGAGTGGTGATGAATTGTTTTATTTTAAATTGGATGTATTGTGAAATGAATTATATTGGAGATGGTTATCTGAATTTAAAATCTATTTAATTTATAATTAATTATTTTTAATTATTTTAATTTTATTGAAATCCCTTATTACATAATTATTATTCTTCATCATGAAAGATTATGTGACAATATCATAAGAGTACATGTCTCCCAGAATTTTCATAGTAGATCCCTATTATGATGATAACCTATAAGTTCCATGAATGTATACTTAAATATTATTTATATAGTCGGATGACTTCATTTTATGAGACACAAATGATAGATGCTATCATGGGTGGAGACTCATAAGAATTTGAGAAACATTATCATTGTGGGTTCTATTGGAAATCAAAGATATATGAGATTATAAGAACATCACCCACTAATAAGAAATCAAAATTTTTATGTGGAATTGGATATTCATATTTTCACCCCTATATAGTTATTCTTATTCAATATGATAATTTTTAATACATATCACGAGTCATGTACATTATTGTATTGACTAAACTGTGATAACATATACTTGAAATATCGTCAGATACATAGGGTTCCTCAGGAATGGTTTTGTATTATTAAATATTGAGATAAAGGATATATGCCTTATATTCCTTAATGTAAGCTGATGTCTCAAGAGCATTGATGGTAATTTGAGTTCTTGACAACTCCCATGTCCATGGCTATGTTATTTTCATGTTAGTTTTTCAGAATTTCGAATAATGAGACATGGATCACATAAGTTGATAACACTATCATTAAACCTCCTTGATTAGAGAGAACAAGGTAAGAATATTATATTGGAGAGTGTATGTTTATTTTAGGGTACATTTCATTGTCATACTAACTTCTTTCCCTATGGGAGCATTAGAATGTTATTATATTCTATCATGGTATATTATATAGTTTTTTCTAAGTCCATTGATGATGGTGACAAGGGTCTCACACAATACATGTATTCTATATTATAGTTAAATTCCATATAAATTTAACATGGTAGATAAATATTATTCCCATACATGGTTTAATCTTTATTCATGATCGTTTGATCACAAATATTCCATAAGAAATTATTGGAGAGAAATTTTATTTGAGTTAAATATAAAATAAATACTTATTTAGTATGAAATTATTTAAAAAATTATATTAAGATAAAATATTTAATTAATATGTTCTTTTAAATTAGAAAAAATATTTATATATTTATATGCAGAAATATTTAAAAATAATAATTTTTTATTTCATTTAAAATAAAAATTACATATTTATTATAAAATAATTCAATGATTTTTATTCAATTAATTAAAAAATTAAGAATTTATGTACCGATAAATATTTCGAAGGATTTGTAATTCCCTACCCCCAGAAGCCCAGAGTCGGTGCATTATATTAATACATTAGCATGATTACAAATAAACAAGTCTTGAAGGACCAATATGTTGAGCAGTCTTGGAAAATAGATTACAAACATGAACATTACATTACACATTCACACACAACATAATAAAATCCTTTCTGAATTCCATTATTTTTGTAGCTTAATCCTACATATAAATTATAATACCCTTCTTTTTCACCCTGGGAAATTAAAACATAAGAAAGGGGTAAACTCAGAAGCTTAGTAATGGTAAATAATTTAGCAGAAGCTATAAACATTTAAGCAAACATTAGTAATAAAAACTACAGACATTTTAAACATAATATTGTACATAATATGGAAGAAATAAATCTAAAATTAACATATCAAGATGCACATGGATATTTTACTAGTCGAATAATCACATGTAACATAAAATTTTAAAATAAGGTAATTCATAATGTCAGATATCATATCCACATAGTCAAAGACTCATGCCATGAATACGAATAAATATTTTGTGAAGGCCTTGTGCAAAGACACTAATTTGTCTCATGAGACCTCCTGATTCATCGAAAGTCTATAGTAGGCTCCACCCATCACTTACTAAGTCCAATGCATTCCCCATATAAAAATGTTGAAATATAACATAAAAAACATCATATTAAAAGTAGCATACAAAATTTAAATACTATAACCATAAATCATGAATGGTATAAAAATTGCACATCCACAATCATACATATCATAACTCATTCAATACAATGTTGAAGATTTTATTATAATAAATCTACCTCAATCAAGAATAATATCCAGTAAAGGATGCTAACATAGTTGAAAATGATCAGTAAAACCCTTTGAGAGAAAAATCCTTTTTTGTGAAATCATTCAAAAGTTATACATTTATAAAGGAAGTCATTTAAAATATATTTTTGAATCAAGGTGTCCCAAACCACTTTTAATCTTTTGAAGAAATTAACATTTTATAACAATCATGTCCATATAAATAAATCCTTATCCATTTTGAAAACAAGGACATTACTGATAACGGGTTAGACGAATAAATGTCTAAAACATTTAAAATTATATTTTAGTTAAAGAGTCCATTAAAAATAATCCATTTAGAACAATTTCATGAAACATGGATATGGATGATAAATATGTCCTGGTACATGCTTACATATAAAAAATCTCAGATAATAATGATATTGAAAAATTAACCCCTAACTTGTTCTATCCACCAGTAGATGGTACGTTTAAACTTATATATAGTGACCATTTTATGTTATTAAATTATAAAAGAACCATATTAATATTTACGATATCATATATTATTCATTAATGACATTATACTACCCATTAAATAATAATTTCAATGTTAATGTATCATTTTGGGTAATAATGGTATATGTTTTAACTAGTGATTCTGGGTCATGTCACATCGATCATGATTTAAATACTTCTCGAATATATAACATGATTTGTATTTAATTTATATTCAGGATACTAAGAAGTATAATTGATATATATATATATATATATATATATATATGAAATGGAAGTATCATTCATGGAAATGGTGGTCCGTACGTACGCATGAACGTTGTTTTTGTTATCTTATCGTATAGTATGGAAGTCAGTAAAGGACATATATATATATCTAAATAAATATATATTATTCTATTAGAAATATTATTTCATATATCTCATACTTAATCAATATATATATATATATAAATTCATGAACGGTCATCGTTGAAGATGAATCTCCTCGCGTCGTGGAGTCGGTAAGTCGTACGTATGGATGTCCGAAAATATCGTTATATTGATGGTGAAATCATATGTAATTGGATGGTATATTTTATATAAATAATCATTATTATGTTATATTTATTATTTACACCAATTATACTCATTATTATACCCATCCAAATAATTAAGTGTTGAATAACAAACTTCATCACGACATGAAGCTGGTAAGCCGTACATACACAAGTATGGTGACTTTGTCATTCATAGGATGGATAGAATAATGAATATTGTTGTACCATATTTATAATAACATCACAGTTTTTATAAGGTACTTGAGTTTTCATTTTGTTATGGAATAAACAAATAATGTTTAAGTGGAAGAAGAAGAGAACTTTCAAAGAGGTGATGATATAATTTCCTCTTGTTCTGGTGTTTCCTGTTGATTTGATCAAAAGGGATCCATAGGTTGGATTTATGATAAATGTAAGGACACGAGTATGAATTTAATGAAGTAGGTAGAATAATTTAGTAGATTTTCACAGAACCAAAGGTCATTGCAGGTGTGATTTTGATAGAAGGGGAAGTACCCTTTTAGAAGAGAGATGAGGGTCACTTTAGGAAAATCCTGAAATATTGTTTTATTATAAAATAATTCTCAGTTTATAATGGATCCAAAAGGATTTATTTCTATGATACGGTGGTGATGGGTTTCAAATAGTACATAAAATAGATTTTAGAAAAAAAAATTTCCCCATATTAACCTTATCTTTTAGGTATAACTCTTAGTTAAGTAGTTTAACATTTTTCACATATCTTGTATTTTTATAATACATGGTTAATAAAAATACTATAAAATTCCAAGAGAACCTCAAGTGGTTAATTAATGATTTATATATCTTAATATAAGTCTTTTTTCCAAACCTCATATTTATATGAAAATTATACCATTTAATAATATAATATTTGTTTTAAGAACTCATTTATCTCAATTTTGACAATATAATAATTTATGTTTTTGAAAAAGTCATAACAACTTTATCACATAGAAATAAAATTATTTAATCTACCCTCACATGTAATATTAACCTATTGAAATACTGTAATGAATCAAAAGTCTCAATTTCATTTATTTGGATTTTGTAGTATTAATTATTTTAATCATTCATTAATTTGGTAATTACTGCTTCATAATTGTGTGATAAATAAATTAAAATTTTAATGTCTAAAATTATAAATAAAATACCATTATGTATTAAATACTTTTATATGTAAAATGAATATTTATAGTATAATTTATATTATGTGTAACCCAATATTAAAAATGTTTTATTTATAAAAACGTGATTTTAACACTTTTAACTATTTTTTAAATAAAATGATAATAAATATCCAAATCTAATACAATTGGATCAAATAAGAACATATTTTATTCATAATGTTGATTTTGGTAGAAATAAACTTATACAAGAGGATTAGGACATGTGATAGGGTAATTATAATGTCATTTTTTCCTTTAATTACCATATTTGCTATTAACAATGGTAAATAAAATTAAAAAGTAATTGTTCCCCAAAAATTATTATCATCATATTGAACAAAATTTTATATATAGATAACAATAGAATCTCTCAGATTTTTGAAATTCAATTTATAAAAGTAGTAAAATTATGTTTTATGCAAATTTTTATATGTGCCTAGAAGAAGGTTAAAAGACATTAAAAAGCTCAATAAAATATTTTATATCTAATCTTATTATAAAATGACTCAAATGAAATACATAGGTCTAATATAGGTATTTTTAGAATCAATTTTTTACTTCAAAATAAATTTAAATAAAATACAATTACTATTTAAATAAAAGTCGGTTTAAAACAATAACGTAGTGTTTTCACTATTCATCAAAAATTCAATGTTATCTGAAAAATTCAAAAAATTTACATGAAGTTAATTTTGAAATTCATAATAGAAAAGTATTGCCTATTTTACAAAATTTAAAACATAAAATTACCATTAATTAATTTAAAATTAATTTTAGTTGTCAAAACCAAAAATCTGGGTTTTAAAAAGTAAAAACTATCGAAAGACTGACAAGTGTTCATTTCCCATTTAAATCTGAAATAAGATACAATGGAATATATTATATTAAATGATAAAAATATAATCTAATAAAACTTTAAAACAACTAAAATTATAAATTTAACACAATAAATTATTTCGATTTAAAATGTTGTTTTCAATTAAAATTTAGTATTTTTCATTATTTATAAAAATATGAATGTTATTAGAAAAGTACAAAAAAAATTATCCAAACTAAATTTTTATGTGACACTTTTAAATAATAATTTAATTTCACTAAATTGAAAATATAAAAGTGTCAAATAATTGATTTAATATGGGTTTTCGATTAAAAGGTGGAAAACTGAATTTTTTAAAAAATACTTCATTTGTCTAAAAAATTGAATTTTTCTTCATATTATTTCTATAAAACAAAAATGATGAATGATATAATTATATAGGATATATATATAATTCAAAATTTAGTTAATACTATTCATAAATTCTTTTTCAATGGCTAGTTTGGTAAGTCGTTGTGCGCTCATACTCGATGTTCCATGTAGCATAAGATATTGAATTACATTAAAGATATAACGTACTATGAAATCATGGGGTATTATCTTATCCTATATGTCAATAAATTGTGTCCACATAATTTTTAATTTTTCATCAAAAATAAAATTTTGAAAATAGAAAATACCTTTGTGGAAAATCCACATCATAAATAACCTTAATAAAATGTACTGTTAATAAGAGAGAAAGGGAAATGCAGAAGTCATCATAAATTAGGGTTTTGAAGAGGAGAACATTGGTGGAAATCAAAGACACCTAATTGGAGGGCAAATGTTAATATTTATAGGGATTTATTGAGGTCATCAATCACAAACAAGTGAATAATAACTTAATAATTGAGGTCCTCAAACCCATAACTCTATTATGATTTAAAATGTCACCATTTCTACAAAACATATGTTATTATAATAACTCATTTTTGGTTTTTAGATCCTTTACCTAATGTTTAAAAATTAATTTCATCATAGAATATGAAAAAAATAATACTTTACAAGTATAGTTCTATCGATTAACTAATTTCATCCACAATCTAATCTTTCTCTCCAAAAGATAATAGAGCTCAAAAATATTCTATTAAACCTAATCATATAGTGTTTCTAAAAAATTAATTTTATAATTAATATATCAAACCATTTTAAAACAAAACTACATTATACAAACCAGGACATCACATAGGCATGTGGTAGGTGATGTACCCTTGTCGCCCTTCGGTTGCAGGTTCAAGTCATGTGACCTTGCCGGATGTGACAGGTTCTCACCAGACCTCCAAATTGTCCTTTTTATAAAAATAGATATACATTCCTAAGAAATTAATTACCCTTAAAAAGTATTATCCAATGTCAAAAATAATACAATCCAACCTTTATACATGTCAAAAATACTTCAATCCAATCTCATAGTCCAAAATTTATACGGATGGTAAAGATAATGAATATCTTTTTTGGCCACATAATAACTTGTGAATAACTTCATAATCTATTCTCTTAAAATATGGTAACACCCTGTATTTCCATAAAACCTTATTTAATACATTCATGATACCTTGTTCCTTATAAAATACTGGATATACTAATAAAATACAACAAATTTGAATACTCCAACAATGATGGAATAAAAAAACCATTAATCAGTTCCAAGGATTTCAATAATACCCAATATACATTAACCGACTCAATTATATCTTATTCAAAAATCACTACCTTAATATAAAGACCATATTAAGGTTTATCTTTCTCGAAGTTATATATTTTCCAAAATGGTTAACTTGAAACATTGTCACATTACTTGGTACTATGCAATCTCAAATCCTTGATGAAATAGCACTGTAGTAAAATCCTTATATACTCTATAATTCTTATAACTAGTATATCATTTATAAAATACTCAAATGGAACTATTATTTAATAATTACATAAGATCACAAATCATTATTCTTCATCTGCGATAATATCACAACTTTTATATTATCAAATAGCATCATTTGGGGTATACTCAGATGATTTGGACATTGATTCACATAGTATCCCAACTCATTGCAGATGAAGCATTGTACAATTGAAACCTTTTTTAACTCTTATAATCACGTACATGGTTTTCTTTTTTCCACACTTATAACAAACTCACATTCCCTTCATGAATTTACGAAGGTGATTCTTTCCACAGTTATCACATGTGGGAAAATCCTTCTTTCCCTTCTTCCCTTTATCAATATATTTCACTACCATCTTTTTCTTCTCCTTCATCCCTTAAAATATATAGGAGTCATAGAATTAATTACTTATCTTATTTACACATTATATTATTTCTACATATGATGCGATTATCTTAGAGGCTATTTTTCTTCCAAATGTATGATTAATACCATCAAAGACAAGATCCTTCTTTCTCTTTGGATCCTGTGTATTACTAGAGTTCACATTCCTTCTACTAGGAACCATTTCTAAATGAAGACATACACTATGTTAGATCGTATCATATTGTATAATGAAAAAACAATAAAAATTCTTAGCATTAATTGAATATGTACACACATCTAGTCCCATAATCATAACATCGTTTTCTTTACTGAAATATATACTCATTAATCCTTCATAATGGTTAATAAAAAAAATTGAGAATTATCGTAAGCATATCCCCTAGGAGTGTCGTAACCAGGAGTGCAATAATGCCTATTTTTGTGCACCAGTTCCAATTCTATTCTAGATCAATGTGGCGTTTTCAGGGTTTTCTCTTAGATACATCTGTTTAGATCTGCATCTACCTTCTCTTTTCTATATAGGGATGTATTATTTGTAAAATTCACAAAATATCAACATTACCAATATTTTAAGAATTTATTCTATACTAATACTTAAATATTATCTTCATTTAATGATCTATCATCATGGTTTTTCTATATCTATATTCCAGGATTTGAACTAAACTTTCTTTATTACAAAAAATAATTCCCCGACCCATGAAACCAGGAGCTAGTGATTTATTTTAATACATTGGCCTGATTACAGGGAATCATTCCTTGAAGGACTGATCAGTTTAGCAGTTTTCGAAAATAGATTTCATACATGAACATTACATTAAACATTCACACACAAAAAAATACATTCTTTATTCCATTATACTTCTAGCTTAAACCTAAATATAAATCATAAAACCCTTATTCGCATCCTGGGAAAATTAAACATAAAAGGGGTGAGCTCAGATGCTCAGAAAGGGTAGATAATTAAGTAGAAGCTATAAAATATTAAAAAAGGATGTGTAATAAAACAATTATTTTTAAATATAATATTGAACATAATATGGAAAAATAAATCTAACATTACCATATATTCATGCACATAGATATTCTACTAGTAAAATAATCACATGTAATAACTAATTTTATAATGAGGGAATGCCTAATGCCAAACGTCATAACCACATAGTCAATTTCTAATGCTATGATTACACATAATTTGTTTTTTCAAGGGCCTGTTCCAAGACACAAATTTTTCTCATGAGATCAACCGATGCATCAAGAATCTATTGCAGCCTCCACCCGTCAATTACTAATCAAATTCATTCTTCATATGAAAATGATGAATCAAAAGATAAACATTAATATTTATACTAGCATATAAAATGTAAATAATTTGACCATAAATCATGAATTGTATAAAAAAACACAATAATAGTCAAAAAATCATAACTCATTAATTATAATAATGATGATTTTATTATAATAAATCACCCTCAATTAAGAATAATATCCTATAAAGATGCTGAAAAAGTTGAAAATGATTATTAAAACACTTTGATAGAAATATCATTCTTTGTGAAATAATTTAAAAGTTATACATTTATAAAGGAAGTAATTTAAAATATATTTTTGTATCAAAGTGTCTCATACCACTTTGAATCATTTTAAATGAATTATCATTTTAGAACACTCATGTCTATATAAATAAATCCTTAAAAAAATTTGAAGACATTGACATTAATGGGAAAGGTTTATAAGAATAAATATTGAAATCATTCAAATGATGTTTGTATAAAATAGTACCTTAAAAATAATCCTTTAGAAAATGATTTTATGAAACATGGACATGGATGAAAAAAATGTCCTGGTACATACATACATATAAAAAATCTCAGATAATAATGAGATTGAGAAATTAAACCTTACCTTGTTCTTTCCTTTATTCATGGGTATGTTTATCCTCCGGAATAATGACCCTAGTATGTTATTAAATTATACCAAAACCATATTTATATTTAAGATATTATATATGATTAATTTATGATTTTATACTACCCATTTAATAATAATTTCCATTTTAAAGTCACATTTTTGGTAATAATCGTATGTGTTTTTACTTTTTATTCTTGATCGTATCACTTAGATAATGATTTACGTACATATAGATTATTAAAAATGATTTATATATCATATATATTCAGAATATAAATATGTCTAATTGATTGATATATTAAATGAAAACATCATTCGTGGAGACGGTAGTCAGTACGTATGCATGAACGCTTTATCTATTATCTTATCGTATAATATGGAAGTAAGTTCACGACATATATTTATCAACATAAATATATATTATTATAGTATCAATATTATTTCATATATCTGATACTTAATAAATATATATATTTTTATAAAAATTATAGTATGGTGATCGTTGAAGATGAATCTCATCGCGTCGTGGAGACAGTAAGCTGTACGTAGACACGAGAAAAAATATCATTCTATTGATGGTGAAATAATATATAATTTCATGGTATATTATTTATATAAAATCATTAAAATTTTATATTTATTTTTTAAATCAATTATACCCATGATTATACGCATCAAAACTATTATGTGTGGAATAACAAACATCCCCATGACGTGGAGACGGAAAGCCATACGTATGCATGTATGGTGACTTTTTCATTCATTTGACTGATAGAATAATGAATATGGATGTAAAAAATTTATAATAACATAACAGTATGTATAAGGTATTGGATTTAATATTTTGGTATGAAAGAAACAAAGAAAGAGGAAGTAGAAGAAGAAAAGAACTTTGAAAGAGGTGATGAAATAATTACTTCTTCTTCAGTTGCATCCTTTTTATTTGATAAAAATACCTCCATAATTTGGATTTTGGATATATGTAAGGCCACTAGGATGAAGTTAGGGTAGTATAGAAGATATTTGAGTAGATTTTGGCAGAGCCAAATGGATTTGGAGGTGTGATTTTAAGAGAAGGGGAAGTACACTTTTATGAAAGTGGTGAGGGTCACTTATGGAAAAGCTTGAAATATATTTTTATTATATATTCATTTTCTATTTTTAAAGTCTAAAAATATAGTTATTTCTAGGATATGGTGGGTATGGGTCCAAAATATCTCAGCCAATAGGATTTACAAAATTATAGGTAACCATATTAACCTTATGTATTATATTTTCCTCTTAGTTAAATAATTTTACTTTTACCATGCTTCTTGTATTATTATAATACATGGTTAATAAATATACTATAAAATTCCAATAGAACCAAAAGTGGTTAATTAATGAAATATATATCATTATATAAGTCTTTTGGATGAACCATATATTTTTTAGGAAGATTATATCATTTAATAATATAATATTTGTTTTAAAAACTAATTTATGTCAATTTTGACACTATTTGGTATTTGTTTTGTTAATGTCATAAGAACTTTATCACTTCAAAAAAATTTAATCAACCCTAACATGTCATATTATCCTATAAAATTAGTGTAATTCATCAAATGTTTTAAATTACATTTATTTGTAATTTTATAATATCAATAATTTTAATCATTCATCATTATGGTAATTACTACATCATCATTGTGTCATAAATTAATTCAGTATTTTAATGCCAAAAATTATAAATAAAACAAGATTATATAGGAAAACCTTTTATATTTCTAACTAATAATTATAATCGAATTTATATTATGTATATCCCTTTCTTAAAAATGTTTTAATAATGAAAATTTTAGTTTAACACTTTTTACTATTATTTAAATAAAATGATAATTAATGTCCTAATCTAATTGCAGTGGATCAAATAATATCATATTTTTTTCTTAAGGTTGATTTTGGTTGAAATAAAATTATCCAATATAATTAGGACATGTGTTAGATTAATTATAATATCATTTTTACCTTTAATTACCCTATTTACTTTTAACCATGGTAAATAAAATTCAAAATTTATTATTCAACAAAACTTATTTTCATCCTGTTGAACCAAATTTTACTTACTGATATCAACTGCGTCAATCATATTTTTAAAATTAATTTTACAGAAGCGGTAAAATTACATTTTATCCAATTTTATAAAGTGCTTAGAAGGTGGGTAAAAGTAGTTAAAATGTTCAATTCAATTTTATATATCTAAGATTATTATAAAATTATTCTATTTAATTACATTGGTCTAATATAAGTATTTTTATATATTTTGAATTTAAAATAAATTTAAATAAAAAATAATCATTATTGAAATAAAATTCTGTTTTAAAAAATAACGAATTGTTTTTCACGATTCCCGAAAAATTAAAAGATTTCAGAAAAATAAAAAAAATTCACCCTAACATATTTTTTATATTCATAATTCAAAAATGAAGTCTATTTTACCAAATTTAATACATTGAAGTATCATTATTTTATTCTAAAATAATTCCCGTTGTCAAATCTAAAAGGTGGGTTTTTAAAAACTAAAGACTATCAAAAGATTGACTTGGTTTTATGCCCAATTTAAATGAAAATTACTTATAATGATCTAGATTTTATTAAAAGATAAATATATAATCAAATTATACTTTATAACTACTCAAATTCATAATTTATCACTATAAATTATTTTGATTAGAAAAGTTTTTTTGAATTTAAATTTATTAATTTTCAATTTTTATCAAAATACGAAAGTTATCAGAAATTTACTAAATATTTATCCAACTTAAAATTTTATCTTCTATTTATAAAGAAGATTTTAACTTCACTAAATTTAATATATAAAAGTTTTAAATATTGGACTTAAAAACGGTTCACCATTAAAAGACGGAAAAGCTGCATTTTTTAAAAATACTTATTTTATATGAAAAATTGAATTTTTCCTTATATTATGTCTATAAAAAACAAAAGATGAATGTTATAATTATATGCGATCTATATAAAATTCCAAATTTTATTAATAATATTCATGAACGCTTTTTTAACAGCTAGTTTGGTATGTTTTGGTGCGCTCGAACTCGGTGTTGCGTGTAGCGTATGATATTAACTTACTTTAAAGAGATAACGTACTATGAAATCATGGGATGTTATATGATCCCCTCCTGAAATAAATTGAATCCTCAATATTTGAACTTTTTCTTTAGAAATAAAATGTTGAAAATAAAAAATACCTTTGTAGTAAAACCCACATTTGAATAAGGTTAATAAAATTTAGTCTTAATAAGAGTGAAAGGGAAATGAAAAAGTCACCATCAAATTAGGGTTTTGAATATGAGAACATTGGTGGCAATTAGAGACACATAATTATATGAAAATGTAAATATTTATAAGGAGTGATTGAGTTCATCAATCACATAAAAATGAACAATAAATGGAGAATTAAGGTCCTCGAAGCCATAAATCAATGATGATTGAAAAAATCATCAGTTCAAAAAAACATAAAGTATTATATTAACAATTTTTTGTTTGGATATACATTCCTTATTTTTTTAGAATTATTTTCATCATAGAATTAGATAAAAAAATAATAGTTGACATGTAGAGTTCCATTCATTAATTAATTTCTACCACAAACTCACCTTTCTCTCTAAAAGATAATAGAACTAAAAAATATTCTATTAAACCTAATCATATAGGGTTTCAAAAAAATGAATTTATAATTCATATATCATACAATTTTAAAACTAAACAACATTATACAAACCATTACATAAAATAGGGAAGTGGTAGGTAAATATACCCTTGTCTCCCTTCGGTTGTGGGTTCAAGTCTCGCGACCTTGCCATACGCGATGTGTTATCACCTAACAACTAGGTTTTCCTATGTATAACAATCCAAAAACATTCATAAAATATTTTTTAACCATAAAAAATATTTTTAAATTTCAAACATAATCCATTAAAACGTTTATACTTATCCAAAATACATCTGTCAACACTCACAGTCAAAAATTTTTATGGAAGGTAGACATAATGAATATCTCTTTTGGAAACATAATAACTTGTGATTACCTTCATCATGTATTCACTTAAAACTTATAAACACCCTGAATTATTATTAAACCTTATTGAATACATTCATGTTCCATTTTCCTTAATAAAATAATGGATATACTCCTAAAATGAAAAAATTTTGAATACTCTAACAATAATGGAATGGACAAACCAGTAATCTGTTCTAAGGATGTCAATAATACCCAATATAGATTATCCAACTCAATTATCTCTTATTACAAAATCAATACCAAGTTATTAGGACCATATTAAGTTTTATCTTTCTCTCAACCATATATTTTCAAAAATGGTAAACTTGAAATTGTGTCACTTTACATGGAACCATAAAATCTCAAATCCCTAATGAAATTGCACTGCAGAAAAATCCTTATATACTATATAATTAGTATATCTTGAAATTCATTAATACAATAATAAAATGGAACAATTCATTAATAAACACTTAAGATCCCTAATCATTACTCTTCATCTGCGATAGTATCATAACATTATTACTATCAAATATCATCATTTGGGGTATACGTGGATGATTTGGACATTGACTCACGTAGTGTCCTAACTGAATGCAGATGGAACATTGTAAAATTGAATAAAATTTCTTACCCTAATAATCAAGTACTTGGTTTCCTTTTTTCCACACTTATAACAAACTCACATTCCCTTCAAGCATTTACCAAGGTGATTCTTTCCAAAGTAATCACATGTGGAAAAATCTTTGTTTCCCTTATTCCCTTAATCCATCATTTTCTCTTCCATACTATTCTTCTCTTTCATCCCTTCAAATCCATAGGACATTGATAATTATATACATATCTTATTAACACATGATACTATTTCTTCATATAATGCAGATACGTGGGAGACTATTTCCCTTTTAAATAATAGATTAATACAATGAAAGATATGATCCTTCTTACTCTTTGGATCATGTGTACTGCTGTAGTTCACATTCCTTATACTCGGTGCCATTTCTCAATGATGACATACACAAAGTTAGATCATATCATATGGTATAATCCAAAAATGATAAAAATTCGTATCATTAATCGAATATTTACACATGTCTAGTCTCATAATAAAAAAGTTGGTTTAATTTCAAAGATATTTACCCATAAATAATTCATAATGGTTAATAATGAAATTGTAAATTTTGTTAAGAATATCCCCTGGGAGTGTTGTAACCAAGAGTGCAGCAAGGCATGTTGTCGTGCACCAGTTCTCATTTGAGTCTTTCTCAAAGCAGTGTTTTTAGGTTTTCCCCTAGATATATCTCTTCCAGATCTGCCTCTACTTACCTGTATCAAGACAGGGATGCATTTCTTGGAACAATCACAAAATATCTATATAATTAAATTATAATAAGTTCTTCAATACTAATCCTTAAAGTCTATCTTATGTTAATGTTCTATAAACCATGTTTTTCTAAATATAGTTTCCAACGTTTGTACTAATATTTCTCTAATACAAACTGTAATTCCCCAACCCCAGAAACACAAAGCTGGTGTATTATTTTAATACATTGGCATGATTACAAGGAGTCAAGTTCCGAAGGACCGATCAGTTTAGCAGTCTAGGAAAATCGATTACATACATGAACGATACATTACACATCCACACACAACAAAAAAAAATCCATTGTTCTTTCCATTATTCTTCTAAATTAAACCTACATATAAATTATAATACCCTTTTTAGCATCCTTAGAAAATAAAAAATAAAAGGGGTGACCTCAGATGCTCAGTAAGGGAAAATAACTTAGCTGAAGCTATATACTTTTAAGGAAAGATGTTTAATAAAAACAAAATCCTTTTTAAACATAATATTGAGCATAATATAAAAAATATAAATAAAACATTTCCATATAAACATGAACATTTATATTCTACTAGTCAAATAATCACATGTAATTACTAATTTTTTAATGAGGGAATGTATAATACCGGACATCATAACCACATAGTCAATGCCTCACGCCAATACGAAATTTTTTTTAAGACTTGTTTCAAAACACTAATTTTTTCAATGAGACATACTGATGCATCGAGAAGGTATTGTGGGATCCACCCTTCAATTACAAAGTCCAATTATTTCCTCATATACAAATTTTGAAACATAACATAAACATTCGTATTAAAACTATCATATGAAATGATAATACATTGACCATAAATCATGAATGGAAGAAAAATGGAACATCTGCAGTCAAACATATCATTACTCATTCAATACAATAATGAAGATTTTATTATAATAAATCAACCTCAATCTTGTATAATATCATGTAAAGGATGTTGAAAAAGTTGAAAATGATCAATAAAACTATTTGAGAAAAATATAATTTTTTGTGAAATCATTTAAAATTCATACATTTATAAATGAATTCATTTAAGAGATATTTTTGAATCAATGGCTCTCATACCATATTGAATCATTTGAAAGGAATTAACATTTTAAAGCAGTCATGTACATATAAATAAAACTTAAACAATTTTGAAGTCATGGAAATTAATGAGAAATGATTAAAAAGAATAAATATTTAAAACATTTGAAATGATGTTTTCGTAAAATATTCCCAAAAAAATAATCCCTTTGAAAGTGATTTTATTAAACATGTACATGGATGATAAATATGCCCCGATACATACTTATATATAAACAATCTCGAATAATAATCAGATTGAGAAATTAACCCTTACCATATTCATTCCTTTAGTCAAAGGTATGATTAACCTCATGTAGAACGAACATAGTATGTTATTAAATTATATAATAACCATATTTGTATTTATAATATCATATATTATTCTTTTATGAATTTATACAACCCATTTAATAATAATTTCCATGTTAAAGTATCATTTTCGGTAGTAATCGTATGAGTTTCAATTTGTTATTCTTGATTGTATCACACAGTACATGATTAACATACTTCTAGAATATATAAAATTCTTTATATATCATAAATATTCAGAATATAAATATGTATAATTTAATGATATATGGAATGGAAACATCATTCTTGGATATGGTAGTCTGTATGTATGCATGAACGTTGTTTCTATTCTCTTATCGTATAATATGAAAGCAAGTAAATGACATATATTTATCTACATAAATATATATTACTCTAGTAGGAATATTATTTCATATATCTCATACTTAATATATATATATTTTTATAAAAATTCTTGAATGGTGATCATTGGAGATTAATCTCATCGCGTCGTGGAGACGGTAAGCCATATGTATGCACGAGCGACAATATGATTCTATTGATGGTGAAATCATATGTAATTAGATGGTATATTATATATAAATAATCATTAACATGTTATATTTATTCCTAAATTCAATTATACTCATTATTATACGCATCCAAATAATTAAATAATGAATAACAAACTTCACCACGACGTGGAGATGGTAAGCCATATGTAAGCACATATAGTGACTTTGTCATTCATAGGATGGGTAGAATATGTAATATGGTTTTACAATATTTATAATAACATCACAATATGTAGAAGATGCTGTATTTATTATTTTTGTCTAGAGGAAACAAATAAAGAGGAATTGGAAGATGAAAAGTACTTCGAAAGAGGCGATGAAATAATTACCTCTTCTTCGGGTGCTTCCTTTTGATTTGATTAAAAGGGTTCCATAGGATGGATTCATGATCAATGTACGGTAACTAAGATGATGTAAGGGTAGTATGGAGGACATTTTAGTAGATATTGGCTGACCCAAATGGCTTTGGTGGTGTGATCTTGAGAGAAGGAGAAGTACCATTTTATAAGAGAGGTTAAGGTCACTTTAGGAAATGAATAGAATATTATTTTATTATAAAATCATTTTCGGTTTGTAATAGCTCCAAAGGGATTTATTTCTTTGATAAAGTGGGTATGGGTCCAAAATATCTCAACCCATAGGTTTTAGAAAATTTTAGGTCACCATATTAATATAATCATTTAGATTTAACTCTTAGTTAAATAGTTTAAATTTCACCATGCTTCTTTTATTATTATAATACATGGATAATAAACATAATATAAAATTCCAAGGTTACCTTAAGTGGTTTATTAATGAAATATATATTATTATATAAGTCCTTTGGACGAATCATAGATTTTTCAGAAGATTATATCATTTAATAATATAATAATTAAAAAAATAATTTATGTAAATATTAACAGTATTTGGTATTTTGTTTTTGATAAAGTAATAAAAACTTTATCACTTTAGAAAAAATTTACTTATTTAGGCCTACCATGTCATATTAACTATTAAAATTAGTGTAATGCATCAAAAGTCAAAATTTTCATTTAATTTTTTTTATAATAACAATTATTTTAATCTATCATTAATATGGTAATTACCGCATCATCATTTTGTCATAAATAAATTTAATTTTTTAATGTCTAAAATAATAAATAAAATTCCATTATGTTGGAAACACTCTTATATTTCTAATTACTTTTTTATATACTAATTTATCTTACATATTACCTTATATTAAAAATATTTTATTTATGAAAATTTGATTTTGACACTTTTTACTCTTATTTAAATAAAATGATAATAAATGTCCAAATATAATCCATGTGGATCAATGAAGATCATATTTTATTCATAAAGATGATTTTGGTCGAAATAAGTTTTCCTAATAGAAATAAAACGTGTGTTAGGATAATTATACTCTCATTATTTCCTTTAATTACCCTCTTTACTTTTAACCGAGGTAAATAAAATTCAAAAGTTACTATTCACCAAAACTTATATTCACCCTATTGAACCAAATTTTACTTACTGATATCAAATGTGTCTCTAATATTTCTGAAATTAATTTTATAGAAGTGGTATAATTATTTTTTACGCAAATTTTCAGACGTTCCTAGAAGGTGGGTAAAAGACGTTAAAAAGTTTAATACAACATTATATATCTAATCTTATTATAAACTGACTCAAATGAATTAAATATGTATGATATAGTTATTATGTATATATTTTTACTTTAAAAAAATTAATAAAAAAAATTATTATTTAAATAAAAGTTAGTTTTAAACAACAACACATTGTTTTTCAATATTCATAAAAAATTAAAAGTTATTTGAAAAATACCAAAAATTAACACTAAGATAATTTTAACATTCATAATTCTGAAATTAAGTCTATTTTACAAAATTAAAAACGCATAAGTATCATTAATTTATTTTAAATTAATTCTTATTGTCAAAACCAAAAAGCTTGTCTTTAAAAAGTAAAAACTATCAAAAGATTGTCATGTGTTTATGTCGATTTAAATGTTAAATTATCTATAATGACCTAACTTATATTAAATGGTAAAAATATAATGTAATTATAAATTAAAACCACTCAAATTTATAATTTACCACAATAAATTATTTTGATTAAAAAATTTGTTTTCAATTAAAATTTTGTATTTTTCACTATTCATCAAAATATGAAAGATATAAAAAATATACAAAAAATTTTCCAAACTGAATTTTTATATCATATTTCAAAAGTATAAATTAATTTCACTGAATTGAATATATAAAAGTATCAAATATTGGATTAAAAAAGGTATCTCCATTAAAAGGCGGAAAAACATCATTTTTTGAAAAATATTTATTTTATCGGAAAAAACAAATTTCCTTGAATTATTTCTATGAAACAAAAACATATAAATTTTATAATTATATAGAATTTATATAAAATTCAAAATGTTTTTAATATTATTCATAACTGCTTTTTGAATGGCTGGTTTGGTAAGTCGTGATGCGCTTGAACTCGGTGTTGCGTGTAGCGGTTGATATTTGAATTACATTAAAGAGATAACATACTAAGAAATCTTGGGGGTGTAATATGATCCCATTCTTAAATAAATTTCATTTCTAAAATTTAAATTGTTTTCAAAAATAAAATGTTTAAAATAGAAAATTCCTTCTGGGAAACCCGACATCTGAAATAAGGTTAATAAAATTTAGTATTAATAAGAAGGAAAGGGAAATGAAATGGTAACTTTCAAAATAGGGTTTTGAATATTAGAACATTGGTGGAAATCAGAGTCTAATAATTGGAAGAAAATGTAAATATTTATATGCAATGATTTAGGTTCTCAACCAAAAACAAGTGAACAATAAATAGAAAATTGAGGGCCTCAAAGCCATAAATATATGATGATTTAAAATATCATCGGTTAAATAAAACATAAGGTATTATAATAAATCATTTCTGGTTTTGATATCCTTTCCCTAATGTTTATGAATTATGTTCTTCATATAATAATAACAAAGAAATAATACATGATATGTATACATCCATACATTAAGTAATTTCTACCAGAAACTCATCTATCTTTCCAAGAGATAATAGAACTCAAAAATATACTATTAAACCGAATCATATAGGGTTTCCAAAAAAGAATATATAATTCTTTTATCAAACTATTTTAAACAAAATACTTTATACAAACCAGGGAATCACATAGGCCCGTGGTAGGTGATGTACCATTGTTGCCCATCGATTGGGAGTTCAAGACTCATGACCTTTCCAGACGCGAATGGTTGTAACACGACCTCTATAATGTCCCTTTTACGAAAATCCAAAAACAATCCAATGAAATTCATTAACCTTAAAAAATAGTATCAAATGTGAAACATAATCCATTCCAACCATTATACGTATCCAAATTTGTTCTGTCCAGACTCACAGTCCAAAATTTATAAGTAGGGTAAACATAATGAATATCTCTTTTGGCCACATAATAACATGTGGATACCTTCATCATGTATTCTATTAAAACATGGTAACACACAGAATTACCCTAAAACTTTATTTAATACATTCATTCTCCCATGTTCCTTATAAAATAATGGATATAATTCTTGAATCAAAAAATGTTGAGTACTCCAATAATGATGGAATAAACAAACCATTAATCAGTTCCAAGGATGTCAGTAATACCCAATATACTTTATCCAACTCAATTATCTCTTATTCAAAAATCACTACCTATGCATCAGGACTATATTAATGTTTATCATTCTCTCAACCATATATTTTTTCAAATGGTTCACTACACACTAGGTCACATTACATGTTTCCATACAATCTCAAATCCATAATGAAATAGCACTACAGTACACTCGCTATATACTCTGTAATTCTTATAACTTGTACATCATTAATACAATTCCCAAATGGAACAATTTTTTAATAACGAAAAATGATCACTAATCCTTCCTCTTCATCTGTGATAGCATCATAACTTGATTATTATCAAATAGCATCATTTGGGTTATACCTTGATGATTTGGACATTGATTCGTGTAGTGTCCCAACACCTTGCAGATGAAGCATTGTATATTTAAAACATTATTCTTAGCCTTATAATCATGTACTTGGTTTCCTTTTTTCCACACTTATAAAAAACTCAAATTCTCTTCAATCATTTACTAAGGTAATCCTTTCCACTATTATCACATGTGAGAAAATTCTTCTTTCCCTTATTCCCTTTATCCATATTTTTCTCTTCCATCATCTTCTTCTCTTTCTTCCCTTAAAATCCATAGGACTAAGAGAATTATTTAATTATCTTATTAACACATGATATTATTTCTTCATATGATGCAGATAGGTGGGTAACTATTTCCCTTCTAAATGTTGGATTAATACCATGAAAGATATGATCCTTCATACTCATTGGATCATGCGTGTTGCTGTAGTTCGCAATCCTTCTACTGGGTGCCATTTCTCAATGATGGAATACACTAAGTCATATCATATAAAATATTATAATCCAAAAACGATAAAAATTATTAGCATTAATTGAAAAAATATAAAAGGGGTGAGTTCTGATGCTTATTAAGTGTAAATAATTTAGTAGAAGCTATAAACTCTTAAGGAAACATGGTTAATAAAAACAAAATCCTTTTTAAACATAATCTTAACCATAATATGGAAAAAATAAATCTAACATTACCGTATAAACATGAACATAGATATTCTACTAGTAAAATATTCACATTTAATAACTAATTTCATATTAACAGAATGCATAATGTCAGAAATCATAACCACACAGTCAATGACTCATGCCAAGACAAAAAAATATATTTTTTTCATGGCCTTGTAGAAAAACACTAATTTTTTCCATGAATCCTATCGGTGCATCAAGAAGCTATAGAGTGCTCCACCAGTCACTTACTAAGCCTAATTCATTCCTCATATAAAAATGTTGATTCATAACATAAACATTCATATTAGAACTAGCATATGAAATTTCAATACATTAACCATAAACCATGAAGAGTATAAAAAAATCACATTCACGGTCAAACAAATCATAACACATTCAATACAATAATGAATATTGTATTATACTAAATCAACCTCAATCAAAAAATAATATCATATAAAGGATGTTGATTTTTTTTAAAATGATCATTAATACTCCTTGAGATAAATAACCTTTTTTGTGAAATCATTTAAAATTCATACATTTATGAATGAAGTCATTTAAAATTTATTTTTGAATGAATGTGTCCCATTCCACTTTGAATATTTCGAAAGGAATAAACATATTAAAGAAATCATGTCCATATAAATAAATCCTTAAGCCTTTCTGATGACATGGACATTAATGAGTAAGGTTTAGAAGAAGAAATATTTAAAACAATTAAAAATATATTTTAGTAGAATATTTGTTTAAAAATAATCCCTTTGAAAACGATTTTATGAATCATGGACATGGATGATAAATATGTCATGGTATAAACATACATATAAACTATCTCGGAGAATAATGAGATTGAGATATTAACCATTACCTTATTCTTTCCTTTATTCGAGTGTACGTTTATCCATTTGTATAAATAAAATAGTATGTTATTAAATTATTCTAGAAGAAATTTTATATTTATTAAATCATATATTATTTCTTTATGACATTATACTACCCATTTAATAATAATGTTTATGTTAATTTAACATTTTTGGGTAATACTTGTCTGTGTTTTAACTTTTTATTCTTGATCGTATCTCTTAGAACATTATTTACATACTTGAGGAATATAAAACATGATTTATATATCATATATATTCAGAATATAAATATTTATAATTGATAGATTTATGAAATGGAAACATCGTTCATAGAGACAGTAGTTTGTACGTACACATGAATGTTGTTTCTGTTATCTGCTCGTATAATATGGATGTAAGTAAAAAAAATATATTTATCTACATATATATATTTTATTCAGGTATAAATATTATTTCATATATCTTATACTTAATCAATATTTATATTTTTTTATAAAAATTCTTGAACGGTGATCGTTGATGATGAATCACACCCTTTCCTGAAGAAATTAAGTTGTACATAAGTACGAGCGACAATATCATTCTATTGAGGGTGAAATTGTATATAATTGGATGGAATATTATATATACAGAATCACAAACATGTAATTTTTTTTATTTACATCAATTAAACTCATTATTATACCCATAAAAATAATAAAATGTTGAATAACAAACTTCACCACGACGTGAAGACGGTAAGCCGAACATGCGCACATATGGTGACTTTGTCATTCATAGGATGGATAGAATAATGAATAAGGTTCTAAAATATTAATAACAACATCATAGAATGTAAAAACTATTGGATTTATTATTTTGGAATGGATTAAGCAAAGAAAGAGGATGTGGAAGAAGAAGAGAACATTGAATGAGGCGACGGAATAATTAATTCTTAAGGGTTCTTCGGATCATGTTGAAGCTAACCCCACCGCACTTGCAGAGCGAATGTCAATGGGTAAAAATTCATTGATTGCGCATATTTTTCTTCCTAAAGGTGCTCATCCATGGAAGATTGATGACCTAACTTTCAGAATTTCGAATTTGTGGGGATTTTCTAACTGGAAGTGTGTTTCTCTTGGTCGAGGATTTTTTCATTGTCTTTTTCAATCTAATGATTTGAAGATTCGGGCATGGAGCATTGGAACCATGTTTCTGAAACCTGGATGGTTTCATTTGCATGAATGTTCTATGGATTTTAATGTCTCGCGTGCACGAAATGCATTCTCTCAGCTTTGGATTCGTCTGCTTGGGCTCAACTGGGTACTCTGGCATCCCAAAATTCTGCATGATATTGGCATGGCAATTGGGACTCCCATTCGGCTTGACAAAGAAACTGAGGATGTTCGGTTTGGTCATTTTGCTAGGATGTTGGTGGAGGTTGATCTTAGTTCAACTTTGATCGACAAGGTAACTCTTTCCACCCCTTCTGATAACATTCAAATTGATGTTGAGTATGAAAAAAAGCCTCTTTTCTGCAATGTTTGTATGGATGTTGGACACTCTTTAGAGTTATGCCGGAAGAATATGTCTTGTGATAAATGTGGTGTGAGAGGACATTCAACAGTCCTCTGTCGCAGGAAGTCCAACCTGAAGGATTCGATGTTTCCAAAGTCTACTGCTCATGATGGTGATTCAATTCTAATGCCGGCTCCTGATCATGGTAAAGGGCTTCTTTTTGATGGATCTCCGAAGGAGGCTCATAGTGGCCCTTCTTATACTCGATCTGATTTGGCTAAAGAGGTTCCTCTAGTTGAGGACATCCCTATGCGGACTCCAGAACGGGTGATCCCTGATTCTCACCAGGTTGATGTCTCTAATCAGGGTGATGTGCAACTACATGTTGATTATCAACATGAAATCCAGAAGCATTTTCAGGCGTCTGAGTTACCTGAGAAATGGGGGAACATTTCTGAAGATGAACACGGGAAGGTGTGTACCCCGATCAGGGTCTCGGGCAACGGTGGTCATGCCTCTTATAAGGATGCAATATTGAGAGACAAGCCAAAGACTACTGAAAGTGAGGGTCCTCCCTTTAAGAGGAGACCACGTAAGGATTATTCTAATGTACCTAGAACTGTGTCCACCAGATCATCGTCTAAGGTGTCAAGGAAAGTGTATTTGGATATGTTGAAAATCCTCAATAGGGACAAGTCTCAATCTGAGTGGGAGACTGCTGGTGATTCTGATTATGGAAATGACATTTCTTTTTATGATCTCTAGACTTGCTCTTGGTGGATGAGGGCATGTCTGTTGTTTGACCCCATCCGCCGCTCTGTTGTCCTTTTTCTTTCTCTTAATAAATGTTCAGAAGATTTGCCTTAAAAAAAGGGCTCTTTAAGTTTGATTTATGCTCAATATAAGGACTATATGATGAATTTACTACAGTAGAGAGGATATTTGAGCAGAGTTTTTCCGATCCAAATGGCTTTGGAAGTGTGATTTTGAGAGAAGGGGAAGTACCCTTTTATAAGTGGGGTGTGGGTAACATTAGGAAAAGCTTGAAATATTATTTTATTATATAATAATTTTTAGTTGATAATGGCTCCAAATGGATTTATTTCAAGGATAACGTGGGGATGGGTCTAAAATATCTCAATCCATAGGTTATCAAAATAATTTAGTCAAGTTATTAACCTTATCATTGAGATTTAACACTTAGTTAAAAAGTATAACTCTTAGTTAAATAGTTACCATTTTCCAAGCTTCTTGTATTATTGCAATGCATGATTAATAAACATAAGTTAAAATTACAAGAGAACCTGAAGTTGTTCATTAATGAAATATATATCATTATATAAGTCTGTTGGATAACCCATTGAATTTTAGGTATATTTTATCATTTAATAATATAATATTTCTTTGAAAGCTCATTTATGTCAATTTGGCACTATTTGGTTTTTTTTGGTTAAATTCATAAAAACTCTATCACTTCAAACAAAATTTATTTAATCAACCCTAAAATGTCATATTAAACTGGAAATTTTGTGTAATGCATCAAAAGTCTAAATTTTAATTTATTTGGACTTTCTTAAAATCAATTATTTTAATATGTCACGAATATGGTAATTACTACATCATCATTGTGTCATAAATAAATTAAATTTTTATGTCTAAAATTATAAATAAAATACCATTATGTAGGAAATCATTTTATATTTCTAATAAATATTTATATTCGAATTTTACATATGTATAACCCTATATTAAAATCTTTTTATTTATGAAAATTTAATTTTAACACATTTAACTCTTCTTTAAATAATATGATAATAAATGTCATAATCTAATACATGTTGATAAATAAAGATCATATTTTATTCCTAAGATTGATTTTTGTCAAAATACAATTAAAAATATAATTAGGATTTGTGTTAGGGTAATTATAATATCATTTTACCTTTAATTACCCAATTTACTTTTAACCGTGCTAAATAAAATTCAAAAGTTAGTATTCTCCATATATTATTTATAGCCTATTGAACCAAATTTTACTTATAGATATGTACTATTTCCCTAGGATTTTTGAAATTAAATTCAACTAAGAGGTAAAATTACATTTTGTGAAAATTTTTAATGTGTCTAAAAGGTGGGTAAAAGATTTTAAAAAGTTCAATAAATTTTTATATATCCAATCTTATAAAATGACTCAAATTATTTATATTAGAATAATATAGGTATTATGTATCTATTTTTACTTTAAAATAAATTTAAATAATAAAAAACTATTATTTAAATAAAAGTCTGTTCTAAATAATAATGTATTTTTTTCACTATTCGTCAAAAATTAAAAGTTTTCAGAAAAATAAAAAAACATCACCCTATGATAATTTTGAAATTCCAAATTAATTAATGAAGTATTTTTTACAAAATTAAAAACATAGAATTTTATTTATTTAATTTAAAATTAGTTACAATTTTCAAAACCAAATAGCGGGTTTTTAAAAAGTTAAAACTATCAAAAGATTAAAATGGGTTTATGTCTAATTTAAATGTGAAATTACATATAATTACCTACATTATATTAAATAATATAAATATAAACTTATTATAATCTATTCCCACTAAAATCCATAATTTGACACTAAATAATTTTGATTAAAAAATTTGTTTTCAATTAAAATTTATTATTTTTCACTATTCATCAAAATATGAAAGTTATCTGAAAGGTTCCAAAATTTTAACCACACTAAATTTTTTTGTCTGGATTCTAAATAATAATTTAATTTCACTAAATTGATAATATAAATGTGTCAAATATAGGATTTAAAATGGTTCTCCATTAAAAGGTGGAAAAACTACAGTTTTGGAAAAATACTTCTTTTATATGAAAAGTTGAATTTGTCATTATATTATATCTATGAAACAAAAATTTTTAACATTAGAATTATATAGGATATATATATAATTCAAAATGTGGATAATAATATTCATTAACTCTTTTTAAACAGCTATTTTGGTAAGTCATGGTGCGCTCGAACGCGGTGTTGCGTGTGGCCTATGTTATTAAACTACTTTAAAGGGATAACGTTCAATGAAATCTTGGGGTGTTATTGGATTGGTATAAATATTTTTACGTTACACTCAAAAATTATTGTAAAATATTATTATAATAAATATTAATTTATTTATTTAAAAAAATATTTATTTTATCCATGGATTTTGAACATATCAAGTAAATAATAATAATAATATTATTATTATTAATATTAATTAGAGATTGGTTTTGTCGATAATTAAGAAATTAAAAAGGGCTCGTAGGTGCTAATTTATTTTTTAAATATAGATTATATAAACATGGTTATGTTATGTTTTCATGCACTAGACACAATCATTCATTGTGTACAAAAAATAAGGACAAGATTCTCTCATGCCCAAGAGAGATATCTCCTGATATTGATATGAAGAATGCATACAATTTCTCAACCTCCACCAGAAATAATTTTTATATATTTTCGGACTTGGTTGTGATAAAAAATCATTATCCGAATCATTATATTAATATATTAAAACAAAAAAATAATTTAATAGAAATGGCCATAGTTTTCAATGCATGTTCAAACCCCAACTAGAAGAATACACCCTTAATTTCTTCTGTAAAATGAAGGTATTGAACGAGTGGTCTATAAATTAACTAATGAAGATTTTATTTCAAGATCAAGGAAATTATAAAAATATACATATATTTATTATAAATTATATGTAATGATCCATCCTTGGTTCTTAGATTAAAATGTCAATTGTCCTGACGTTCAATTTCATTTTCAATGAAATTTTTCGTCTTATAAATCATAGGTTAATCACTTGTTATGATAAACTGGTTTCTTTTACATTCCCACAATGGTTCGTTAATTACACGAAGAAACTATAGTAAAACCTATATGAAAAATGGGATGCTTGTACATTGGCCACATGAAACTCCCTTCCATGAGAAAAAACCATTGAATAAATACCAAAAATCAATATATAATAAATTAATAAATATCTCAAATGTAATAAAATTAAAATATAAAAAAATCAAATAAACATAACAAACAATAAATCACGTAGGATAGGTTTTAATGACTCAAAATCCGTCATAATCTCTGAAACATTCTTATCTCTAAAAACTAATACCCATATATTAAGAAAAATGAATAGATTCCCTCATAAAAAATTATTTCCACATAAAAATGTTTTCAAAAACTACATTGCATACATGGTAACCACATAACCTCATCCACACATCCTTATATCCCAAAGGATTAAAAATAAAATCAAGTTTCTGTGATAAATTCTTGGGATAATATTTTAACAATGACATTTTCCTTAAAAACAATAAATTTTCAAAACATGATCATCAAAATATAATCATATTATGGGTGTATGGAATTATATTTTGGGAAAACTACAAGAAAATAGAAAATAATTATCCTATAATAAATGAATAATTTAATCATATACTAACATATCAAAAATAAAACCCATGAACTGGTCAAAAAAATATACATGTATTAAATAATCAAAAAATGATCCACTACTAACATTGACTCTCACATCATATCCATCTCTAATTCTATTTTATGACACACTAACCGTATCCACTGGGTAATTTTAGTTTCAAATAAAAAATTTCTTGTTCCTCCACACAAGGTTTCAGGTGTAGGATATATGAGTTACATCATTTTAGAGTGTCACTAAGAAACACAAATATATAATATCATATACCAATTTATGTATAAATAAGTAAATATATAAAGAACAAGTAACAGAATAATGTGTGTTAAGTAATCATTATTTAATTACAAAACCAAGGCACTCTACTATAACTGTTCTAACCACTGTAGATAAACCATATCTATCATTGTCATAGAAATATAGGAATTTCATATAAAATCATGTATAATCATTAGTCTAATTATAGATAAAAATATAAAAGAAAAACCTATTACTTGACCAATATATTCAAAATAAGGAAATATAAAATATTCACATAAAATGGCCTCCATGTGATGAGGGTAATCCATTGGAGAGGAAGAATAAGGGGACTAACAACCTTATTACCAGAGTTATGAGGGAATACAATCCCATGACTAGGGTTATTGGTAATGGGTTGAATGAAAAACTAAATTCATTCCCCTGATAAAAAACTACCCATATAAGACTATAGAGTTATGAAATATGTTACACTATGAACATGAACCTCTATCATAACCCACATACACCTATATTGGGTAGATATTGGTGATTCAAGAATCACTACAACCTTCAAAATGATACTTTATGTCTTTTCCCCCAAACCAACTATCATGTGGTCCCAAACATTAATATTATCAATGAATCCACCCCAACGTTTCCTTGATGCAATAAAAATCAATCATGGCACCTCTCAAACCTCTAATCACACATAAAATGTAATCTAGATTTTTCAAAATACATATATTTCTAACAAAAATTAGAGATCAATCAATTCCTAGAATCAAAAAATAATAATTACCATTGAAATTATTGATCAATAATGGTAAAGGTCATTAAAACGTTGCTTACTTATTTTTTAGGGAGAGATTATATCAACTGGAAATTTTTAAGTAAAAATAATGACTATTGGAACACTCTCACAAGACCATCCTAAAAAAGTTTTATATTTTCAATGATTATTCTAATAAAAAGGAATAAATTTTTCAAAAAATACATATATCATCACTTATACTATATTTCAATGAAATAAATACATTATTAACTATAATAAATCAACTCATTCATTTAAAATTTAATAAGAAATATTACAATGTATCGATTCATAATATCAATGAGATTTTAAATCATAATCTCCTCTATGTAATGACTTTATAACAACCAAAAAAATTAAGTTGCAAAGACTATAACACTTGAATGAATTTATAAAAAGATAATCTATTTAAAAATAGTGGAGTAATAATCAAAATAAAAAAATAACATCAAAAAATTAATAGTTATTTACTAACTTGAAAAATATAGTTAAAAATTTCCAAGAAATTAATGGTATGTTAAATGAAATAATCTATATAGAATCACATACCTCATCATTTACTGGTGGTATTTTTAATGAATTTTTGATGAAGTTTTCTTCATTTTGGACAAATGATTTATATTGAATAATAATTAAAATTTTTGATTATTTTTAAATAAATCATTCAAATACTAAAATGGTTAAAAACATATTGGAAATCTACATTATGATAATGAAACTACCAATAAGGTGTGAAAGATATATGAAATACTTTACTAACATCTAGTAATAATTATCCACTCCTTGAATGTTTCTATAGGGAAAATTTATCCCAATGAATTATTTATCCTTTATAATTCATATTATCTACAAATGAGATAAGGAGATAGAAAAGATATACATATTAAAACGACAAGATAAATAAAAGGGAAAAGATATAAAATAGAAATTATTACAACTTGGATCATATTAAATATGGGGAAGGAAAGTTAAAAACACCATCTGTAATGCCCTGACCACAATTACCTAGAGTCAGTGCATTATATTAATGCATTGGCACGATTACATGGAATCAAGTCCCGAAAGACCGATCAGTTTAGTAGTCTCGGAAAATAGATTTCATTCAATAACTTTACATTACAATTTGAAACATAAAACACAGCATAGATAGTTCATTGATAACGCCATTTTTTCCTTTATCTTGACCCTACAAATGAACTATAATACACTTCTTGGAATCCAGGGAAAATAAAACATAAGAATGGGGTGAGCTCAAATGCTCAGTAAGGTAAATAATTTAACGGAAGCTATAAACTTTTAAGGAATGATGTGTAATAAAAACAACATCATTTTAAACATAAACATGAACATAATATGGTAAAAATTAATTAAACATTACCATATAAACATGCACATGGATATTCTATTAGTTGAATAATAACATGTAATAACAAATTTCACAATGAGGAAATTCCTAATACAGGACATAATTACGACATAGTCAATGCCTCATGCCAATAATACAAATAATTTTTTTTTTCAAGGCCTTATGCCAAGACACTATTTTGTCTAATGAGACCCGCCGATGTATAGATGATCTATAGAGGGCTCCACCTGTCACTTACTAAGTCCACTGCATTCCTCATCTGAATAGTTGAAACATAACATAAACATTCGTATTAAAACTAGCATACGAAATGTCAATACATTAACCATAAACCATGAATGGTATAAAAATAGAACATCCACAGTCAAACATATCATAACTCATTCAATACAATATGGAAGAATGTAATATAATAAATAAACCTCCATAAAAAATAATATGCATTAAAGGATGCTGGCATAGTTGAGAATGATGAGTAAAACGTTTTGAGAGAAATATCCTTCTTGTAAAATCATTTGAATGTCACAAATTTTTAAATTATGTAATTTAAAATAGATTTTTGAATCATGGTGTCCCATAACACTTTGACACTTTTTAAAAGAATTAACATTTCAAAACATTCATGTCTATATAAATAAATCCTTATAATCATTTTGAAAACATTGACATTGATTAAAAATATTTAGAAAGATAAATATTTAAAAGATTTAAAATTATGATCTTGATAAATATTACCTTTAGAAATAATTAAAATATTAATTTTGAAATCATTTTTATAAAAAATGGACATGGATGATAAAAATTTCCTTGTAAATACTTACACATAAACAATCTCGGATAATAATGAGATTGAGGAATTAACCATTACCAATTTGGAAATTTGCGAAACATACACTCCATGAATGAAGTATCATACAATTAATATGTTAATACACATAAATTAAAGTTTATTACACAATGAATGAAATTATGGGTAGTACATACACCACACAAAAGGTAACAGTGGCAATATGGCATGAATCTCACGTGAATAAGGAGTGAGATGAAAACCCATTACCATGCACTTTCCTTTAGTCGAGGGTACGTTTAACCTTCTGTATAAAGACTATATTATGTTATTAAATTATACCATAACCATATTAATATTTATTATATCATACATTATTCATTTATGACATTATACTAAACTTTTAATAATAATTTCCATGTTCTATTAATATTTCGGGTAATAATCGCTTTCTTTATCATACGTGTTTTACCTTATTACAATTGATTGTATCTCATAGATCATGATTTAAATAATTAAATAATATAAAATATGATTTATATATCATATATATTTAGAATGTAAATATATACAATATACATATATATGTAACGAAAAAACAACGTTTATGGAGACAGTAGTCCGTACGTATGCATAAACGCTGTTTCCGTTTTCATATTGTATTGAACAGAACTAAGTGAATAAGATATATGTAAGTATATATATATATATATATATTTCAAGTAGCATTATTATGTCATATATTACATACTTATTAGTAATATATATTTTTATAATCATCGATGAATGGTGCACGTGGAAAGGAATCTCATCACGTCGTGGAGACGGTAATCCGTACGTACGCATGAACGAAAAAACCATTTCCTTAAATGTGTGGGATTGGATGTTATACTAATTTTATAGAGACATTATCATGTTATTTTCATTAGTTATATACATATTACTCATCATTATATCCATCCAAATAACATTGTGTTGAATAACAATTTACACCATGGTGTGGAGACGGTAAGTCGTACGCACGCACGCATGGTGACATTACCATTCATAATATGGATAGAATAATGAATATATTTGTTCTATATTTATAATAACATCATAGTATATATAATATACCATATTTATTATTTTATAATGGAAAAAACAAAGAAAGAGTAAGTGGAAGAATAAGAGAACATGAAAGAGGGTGCTGAAATCATTACCTCTTCTTCGGGTTCTTCCTTTTGATTTGATCAAAAGGGCTCATTATGTGAGATTGATGATAAAACTATGGAATCTAGGATAAATTGATGGAATTTGGGAGGATATTTGGGCAGTGTTTGGTGGATCCAATTGGATTTGGAGGTGTGAATTTTAGATAAATCTAAGTGCCCTTTTATAAGAGGGGTGAGGGTCACTTTAGGAAAAGATTCAAGTATCAATTTATTATAAATTCATATTCGGTTTATAATGGTTCAAAATGAATTTATTTAGAGGCTTAGGTGGTTATGGGTCGAATTAAAATCCACCAATAGGTTTTAGACATGTTTAGGTTACCATTTAAAACTTATCTTTTATATTTAACTCTTATTTAAATTGTTTAACTTTTAAGGTGTCTTCTTTTATTATTACACTATATGGTTAATAAACATACTATAAACATAATATTGAAACTCAAGTGGCTCATTAATGACATATATAATATTATTTAAGTCCTTTTCTGGATCCTTACATTTTGGAAATATTATATCAACCAATAATATAGTATTTGTTTTAAATATTAATCTATGTCAATTTTGACACTATTTGATATTTTGTTTTTGTAAAAGTAATCACAACTTGATAACTTCGATCAAGATACATTGAATCATCCCTATCATGTCATATTATCATAGGAAACTCTTGGATGTCATAAAAAAATTGAAAATATATTTATTTTTATATTTATAATACTATTTATTTGATTCTTTCGTGAATAAGGTAATTACTTCATCACCATTATGTCATGAATAAATTTATTTATTTAATGTCTAAAAAATATATATAAACTATAATGATGTAGGAAATATTTTTATCTTTCTAATAAATAATTATAATCAAATTTATCTTATTAATAACCCTATATTAAAAAAATTGTTATTAAACATTGATTTTAACTCTTTTAACTCTTCTTTAAATTATATAATAATAAATGTCCTAATCTAATACAAGTAGACCTAAATGAAAATATTTTTTTCCTATGGTTGTTTTTGGTCGAGATTCACTTGTCCAATAAAATTAGGACATGTGTTAGTGTAATATTAATATCATTTTTACCCATATTTACCATATTTACTTTTAACCGTGGAAAATAAAAGTAAAAAGTTACTATTCACCAAAAATTATTTCTATCTTATTGAACCACATTTTACTCCTTGATATTAATAGTTTCTCTCAGATTTTTTAATTTCAACTCACATAAGCGGTAAAATTATGTTTTATGTAAATTTAAAAATTCTCCTAGGTGGTGGGTAAAAGACGGTGAAAAATTCAATAAACTTTTTATATATAAAAAATTATTATAAACTAACATCAATGAATTAAATTGAACTTATATATGTATTATGTATGTATTTTGACCTAAAATAAATATAAATAATATAAATAATTATGTAAATAAAAATTCATTTTTAAAAAATATCTCAGTGTGTTTTCACTATTCATAAAAAATTGAACGTTTTCAGAAAAATACAAAACAAATTCACTCGTGGCTAATTTTGATATTCTGAATCATCAAATGAAGTCTATTTTCACAAATTAAAAACATATAAGTTGCATTTATTAATATAATATTAATTTCTGTGGTCAAAACCAAAAGGCGTATTTTTAAGAAATAATATATATCAAAAGATTGGCACTTCTTTATGTCTAATATCAAAGTGAAATTACTTAAAATTACCCGAATTGGATTAAATGGAAAAAATATAATCTATTTATACTTTCTAAACCATTAAAATTTATAATTTAACATTATAAATTATTTTGATTAAAAAATTTGTTTTCAGTTAAAATATAGTATTTTTCATTACCCACCCAAATATGATAGTTTTCAGAAAAAAACCAAAAATTTATTGAAAATAAATTACTGTGTCCCAATTCTAATGAAATTGTTTATTTTGTCCAATTGAATATACAAAAGTTTCAAATATTGGATTTAAAAATGGTTTACCATTAAAAGGCCCCAAAAGTACATTTTTTAAAAAATACATCTTTTATCTGAATAAATGAATCAGTTCTTACATTATGTCTAAGAAACTCATAATATGGATTCTAAAATTATAAGGATTATATATAGTTCAAAATTTAATTAATACTATTCATAACAACTTTTGAATGGCTAGATTGGTAAGTTGCGGTGCGCTTGAACTCAGTGTTGTGTGTAGTGCAAGTTATTGCATTACTTTGAAGAAATAACATAATATGAAATCTTGGGGTGTTAATTTCTACCCTCCATCAATAAATCGCATCCTAGAAATTTGAAATTTATCTTTGAAAATAAATGGTTGAAAATAGAAAATACCTTTGTGGTAATACCCACAATGGAAATTGGGTTAATTAAATTTATTCTCAATAAGTGGAAAAGGGGAATGAAAAAGTCACAACCAAATTATAATTTCAATTAGTAGACAATGGTGGAAATTAGAGACACATAATTGCAGGGAAAACTTAAACATTTATAGGGAGTTATTGAGGTCATCAATCAAAAACAATTGTAGAATTGTGGAACTCAAAGTCATCAATCTATGATGATTTAAAATACCATCAGTTCAACAAAACGTAAGGTATTAGGATAACACATTTTTTGTTTTAAGATCCCTTCCCTAATGTTTAATAATTAATTTATCCATAAAATACAAGGGAATATATATATATATATGTATGTATATATATATACACACTACACAAGTAGAGTTTCATCCTTCAACTAATTCCTACCACAAACTCATCTTTCACTCTAAAATATTTCAAAATATATATATATATATATATTCTATTTATCATAATCATATAGGGTTCCAAAATAACGAATTTATAATTCATATATCATAACCTTTAAAAAAATACATTATTCAATCTAGGACATCAAATGAGTCAGTGATAGGTGATACACCCTTACCTGCCTTTGGTTGCGGTTTCATGTCTCATGCCCTTTCCTGACGTGATGGGTTGTCTTCTAACCTCTGTGTTTTCTTTTTTATGGAAATCCAAAAATAACCTTCACAATACTATCCAATTTCAAAATTAATCTATCCAACCTTTATAATTATCAAAAATACTTATATCCAAACTCGCATTCAAATTTTTATAAGGAATTTAAACATAATTAGGATCCTTTTTGTCAGGTAATAACTTGTGAATGCCTTCATCGTGTATTCTTTTACAATACCGCAACATCCTGAATTACCAAAATCAACCATCTAATATTCCAAAGACACTACCTCATTATTAAGACCATATTAAGGATTAACTTTCCTTCAACCATTTATAATCCAAAAAGTGTAGATTACTATTAAGTCACTTTTCTTAGAACCATATAATCTCAAATACTCAATAAAATAGTACTACATTACAATCTTTATTTATCTCCATAATTCATGTAACCAATATACTATTGATACAACACTCAAATGAAATAATTCTATAATAAAAACATTATAAAAATATTCATTCCTCTTTATATGAGCTAGTATCATAAATTTATTATTATCCATAACATCATTTGTAGTATACTCTTATGATTGGGACATTGATTCACTTAGTGTCTCAATGCCTTTCAGATGAAGCCTTTTACATTTGAAAACATTTTCTTACCCTTTCAATCATGTACTTGGTGTCCTTTTTCTCCACACTTAAAAAAATCCCATTCCCTTAAATCATTTACCACATTGATTCATTCCACATTTATCGCATAGTGTAAAATCCTTTGTTTCCCTCTTCCCATTATCCATCTTTCTCTCTTCCATCCTTTTCTTCTCTTACTTCCCTTCAAAGCCATAGGACTCATAGAATTCCTTAATTATTTTATTAACACAAATACTTTTTCTTCATATGTTGAGAATACATGGTAGACTATTTCCATTAAAAATGTTGGATTAATACTATAAAATATATGATCCTTCATACTCTTTGGATCAAACGTATTGTTGGAGTTCAAATTCCTTCTACTGGGCACCATTTCTATATAATGGCATACACTAGGTCATTTAATGAATTGCAATGAATAATTCCAAACTTGTAAAATACCTTACATAAATTGATCATTTTATGGATATAACACATAAAAATATTTTCTTTGAGGAGATATATAATCATAAATCCTTCATAATAATTTGTAAAGAAAATGAGAATTATCCAAAGCATATCCCATGGGAATATCGTAACCAAGGGTGTAGCAAGGCCCATTGTTGTGCACCAGTTCCAATTCAAGTCTAGCTCAAAGTGGTATTTTTGGGTTTTAACCCTAGGTACATCAGTGCCAGAGCCGCCTCTACCTGCCCGTATCTAGACATGGATGTATTTTCTTGGAAAACACACAAAATCTCTACATTACCAAAATTATAAGAAGTTCTTCTATACTAATCATCAAAGTCTATCTTTGGTTAATGTTATATAATCATAGTTTTTCTAAATATAATTTCCAAGGTTATTACTAAACATCCTCTGATACCAACTGTAACGCCACGACCATAGTTATCCAAAGTCGGTGCATTATTTTAATAAATTTGCACGATTACAAGGAATCATGTTTCGAAGGACCAATCATTTTAGCAATATTGGAAAATATATTTCATACATTAACTTTACATTACAATTTGAAACATATAATACTAGATATATATTTCTTTGAGAACTCCATTTTTTCCGTTAGATTATCCCTACATATGAACCATAATACACTTCCCGGAATCCTGGGAAAATATAACATAAGAATGCGGTGAGCTCGGATTCTCAGTAAGGGAAAATAATTATGCAGAGGCTATTAACATTTAAGGTAAGATGTGTAAGAAAAACAACAGCCTTTTAAACATAAACAAGAACATAATATGGTAAAAATAAATGAAACGTTTCCATATAAACATGCACATGGATATTCTACTAGTCGAATAATCACATGTAATAACAAATTTGACATTGAGGGAATGCCTAATATCGGACATCATTACCACATAGTCAAGGCCCCATGCCAAGAATAAAAATAATGTTTTTTCTCAAGGCCTTGTTCCAAGACACAAGTTTGTCTCATGAGACCTATTGATGCATCAAGGAGCTATTGCAGGCTCTACCCGTCACTTACTAAGTCCACTTCATTCCTCATATGAATAGTTGGAACCTAACATAAACATTCGTATTAAAACTAGCATAAAAAATGTCAACACATTAACCATAAACCATGAATGGTATAAAAATAGATCATCCATACTCAAATATTTCATAACTAATTCAATATAATATGGAAGATCATATTATAATAAAAGAACCTCAATCAAAAATAATAACCATTAAAGGATGCTGGCATAGTTGAAAATGATGAGTAAATCTTTTTTAGAGAAATATCCTTTTCATAAAATCATTTAGATGTCACACATTTACAAAGTAAGTAATTTAAAATAGATTTTTTAATCAATGTGACCCATACCACTTTGAAACTTTTGAAAATAATTATCATCTCAAAACATTTATGTCCATATAAATAAATCCTTATAATCAGTTTGAAAACATGGACATTAATTAAAAATATTTTGAAAGATAAATCTTTTAATCATTTAAAATTATGATCTAGATAAAGATTACCATTAAAAAATCCTTAAAATATTCATTTTGAAATCATTTTTTTAAAAATTTACATGGATGATAAAAATTTCATAGTAAATACTTTCACATAAACAATCTTGGATAATAATGAGATTGAGGAATTAACCCTTACCAATTTGCTAACGTACGAAACATACACCCCATGAAAGAAGTATCATAAAATGAATATGTAAATAAACATAAATTAACGTGTATTAAAAAATTAATACAATTATGGTCAGTATATACACCACACAAATGGTAATAGTGCCAATATGTCATGAATCTCATGGGAATAAAGAGTGAGATGAAAACCCCTTACCCTTCACTTTCCTTTAGTTGAGCGTACTTTGAACCTCCTGTATGAAGACTATAGTATGTTATTAAATTATAAAAGAACCATATTAATATTTATTATATCATACATTATTCATTTATGACATTATACTACCGATTTAAAAATAATTTCCATGTTATATTAATATTTCAGGTAATAATTTCTTTTCTTATCGTATGTGTTTTATATTGTTACTCGTGATTGTATCACTTAGATCATGATTTGAATACATCCAGAATATAATATATGGTTTATATATCATATATATTTAGAATATAAATATATATAATAGACATATATATGAAATGAAAAACACAGTTTATGGAGACGGTTGTCCGTACGTACGCATAAACGTTGTTTCCGTTTTCATATTGTATTGAACGAAACTAAGTGAATAAGATACATGTATGTACATATATATATATATCTAGTAGAATTATCATTTCATATATTATATACTTATTAGTAAAATATATTTTTATAATCATCGATGAATGGTGAACGTGGAAAGGAATCTCATCACGTCGTGGAGACAGTAATCCGTACGTACGCACGAGCGACAATACCATTTCCTTAATGTTGTGTAATTGGATGGTATATTAATTTTACAGAGACATTATCATGTTATTTTCATTATTTATATACATATTACGCTTCATTATATCCATCAAAATAACATTGTTTTGAATAAATAATTACACCACAGTGTGGAGACGGTAAGCCGTACGTATGCACACATGGTGACATTATCATTCATGTGATGGATATAATAATGAATATAGATGTTCCATATTTATAATAACATCATAGTATATATAAGATACTAGATTTATTATTTTATAATGTAAACAACAAAGAATGATTAAGTGGAAGAATAAGAGAACTTGAAAGAGGGTGGTTAGATCATTACCTCTTCTCCGAGTTCTTGATTTTTATTTGATCAAAATGGCTCCTTATGTAAGCTTTCTGATCAATCTAGGGCCTCTTGGATCAAGTGAGAGAAGTTGGGAGGATATTTAGGCAGGGGTTGGCTGAGCCAAATGGCATTGGAGGTGTGAATTTCAGAAAAGGGGAAGTGCCCTTTTATAAGAGGGGTGAGGATCACTTTAGGAAAAGATTAAAGTATTAATTTATTAGACAATCATATTGAGTTTATAATGGTTCAAAATGAATTTATTTATATCCTTAGCTGGTTATGGGTCGAAATCCTCTAAACCAATAGGCTTTAGACAAGTTTACGTTACCATTTTAACATTATTATTTACATTTGATTCTTTCTTAAATAGTTTAACCTTTACCTTGTCTTCTTTTATTCTTACTCTGTATAGTGAATAAACATACTCTAAACATCCAATAGAACCTCAAGTGGCTCATTAATTACATATATAAAATTATTTAAGTCCTTTTTCTGACCCATACATTTTTAGGAATATTATATCAACTAATAATATATTATTTTTTTAAAATATTAATTTATGTCAATTTTGACACTAGTTGGTATTTTGTTTTTGTGAAAGTCATCACAATTTGATAACTTCGAAAAAGATACATTAAATCATCCCTATAATGTCATATTCAATTATAAAATTCATGGATGTCTTAAATACATTGAAATTATATTTATTTTAAAATTTATAACACTATTTATTTTATTCATTCAGGAATAATGTAATTACTACATCATCATTGTGACATAAATAAATTTATTTATTTAATGTATAAAAATTATATATAAAATACCATGATATAAGAAAACTTTTCATCTTTTAATGAATAATTATAATCAAATTTATCTTATGAATAACCCTATATTAAAATTTTTTAAGTTATTAAACATTGATTTTAACTCTTTTATCTCTTCTTTAAATTAAATAATAATAAATGACCTAATCTAATCCAAGTTGACCTAAATGATAATATTTTCTTCCTAATGTTGTTTTTGGTCGAGATACAATTGTCCAATATAATTAGGACATCTGTTAGGGTAATATTAATATCATTTTTACCCTTAATTACCCTATTTACTTTTAATTGTGGTAAATAAAAGAAAAAAGTTACTATTCACCAAAAATTATTTTTATCTTATTGAATCACATATTACTACTTGATAATAACCATGTCTCTTGGATTTTTGGAATTCAACTCACATAAGCGGTAAAATTATGTTCTATGTAAATTTTAAAATTCTCCTAGGAGGTGGGTAAAAGACGGTGATAAAGTTCAATATAATTTTTATATATCTAAAATTATTATAAACTCACTTCAATGAATTAAATTGATATTATATAGGTATTATTTATCTATTTTGACCTAAAAAAATGTAAATAAATTAAATAATTTTTCAATTAAAAATTTGTTTTTAAACAATACCTCAGTGTTTTTTCACTATTCCTCAAAAATAGAACTTTTTCAGAAAAATACCAAAAATTCACCCTAGGATAATTTTGATATTATGAATTCGAAAATGATGTCTATTTTAACAAATTAAAATTATATAAGTTGCATTTATTAATTTAAAATTAATTGTTGTTGTCAAAACCAAAAGGCGTATTTTAAAGAAACACAATATATCAAAAGATTGACACTTCATTATGTCTAATCTCAATGTGAAATTTCTTAAAATTACCATAATTGGATTAAATGGTAAAAATATAATCTATTTATACTTGTAAACCATTAAAATTTATAATTTAACACTATAAATTATTTTTATTAAAAATGTTTTGTTTTCAGTTAAAATATAGTATTTTTCACTATTTTCCCACATATAAATGTTATCAGAAAAACACCAAAAATTTATTGAAAATAAATTCATATGTCCCGATTCTAAATAGAAAGTTTATTTTGTTAAAATAAATAAATATAAGTTTCAAATATTGTATTTAAAAAGTGTTTACCATTAAAAGGGAGTAAAAGTTCAATTTTTTGAAAATTACTTCTTTTATCTGAATAAATGAATTAGTTCTTACATTATGTCTAAGAAACTCATAATATTGATTCTAAAATTATAAGGATTGTATATAGTTCAAAATTTAGTTAATTTTATTCATAACAACTTTTGAACGGTTGGACTGGTAATTTGTTGTGCACTTGAACTCGGTGTTGCGTGTAGTGCAAGTTATTTGATTACTTTGAAGAAATAACGTACTATGAAATCTTGGGTTGTTACACCATCTCCTCCCTGACTAGCTGATTTTCATTAAAATAGTTAAATATGGATATGTTTATATACATTTCCCAGTTATCCTCATTCAGCAACGACAATAATGAAAATTCTAAAAATAAATAATGTTTTTAAGAAACAGAACATATTCAGACATTAATAATATATTTATTACTACTAATAATAATACCCTACCATAAGATCAATAAACCCTATCACAATTGAAAAACTATAATAATTTTAATAATAATAATAATAATAATTTACATCAGTTCATGGAGGGAGAATCTAAGGACTCAACCTTAAACATTACATAATATTTAGATGAGTCAAGAATTATACATTATTTCACATTGAGAATATTTTCATGTTTACTTATATAGAGAATTAGTACATGACTCATACATTAAAAACCCAAATAAATACAATGTGGACACATCCAATAGTATTAATTTATTTCATAAAATAAAAAATTTGGAAATGAATCATGGTTTCTTTTCATCTTTAATCATCATAACATTTCATTGATCCACCATTGTCCATATTTTCTCATTATTCCTATGATTTTTTTAAACATGTTATGATCCAAAAAGATCTCAGTGTGAGGTACAAAAGAAACAAATAAACTGTTAGTCCATGAATACTGATAACCTTATGAAAATATTTTCAAAAAATTATACTTTTCAACTATTTAAAATAAACTATTTGAAATACCTCATGAAATCATATTAATCCAAAAAAAAACTAAGAAATCATAAATTATAAAGTTAACTAGTTGAATCCATATCATATTTACATTGTAGCTTTTATAGCTATATAAAGAGTAACCTTCGCGGTTAAATTAGGAATACCCATTACAGTATACTTCCTAAATCTATTATGAGAAAACATATAGTTTAACTCTGTCTCATTACAAAATGATTTAGAGATATATCATGGGATCACAATCCCTTTATGTATCATATAACCACCATTATATATTAGCAATTCTTAAATACCATAACATAATCATAACACATTAACAAGAAAAAAAAGGAAAAATTATAATTTCACATTATAATCACAATATATCATTTATTGATTTAGAAATAATTAATATGACATCAAAACCAATTTTCATAACTAATATACACAAAAATGGAATATGGTATATCTTTTCCTTTTAAACACATTTGATATTATATTGGAAGCCAAATATGAAAAAATTGTCACGATGGCCAGAAAGGCGTTGTCATCACGTACATTTAACAAACATTCACTTTTTCATTTAAAAAAACGATTCATATAGAAATATTTCATTTCAAAACCATTGAATGAAATTAAACATTAAAATATTTAAATACACACCATATAAATGAAGGTGAAGTATTCTATAAAAAATTATTCAATGAAAGGTGACTGAGACGAATTCTATTACCATGAGTACGATTTCTTTCATACATTCTTTACCATCGTAAATAAAAATAATAGGTTAATTTATAGTTTCTTGAGAAACTATTTCAATTTTCTTATTCTATTTATATTACTTATTTATTTATAATAATTAAACAATTATTTAAGTTCATATCGTAAGTTTTGTCGATATTAAGTACATGAGTCAAAAATGAACATGGTATGATGTCAATAGACCATGTTGTCATAAGTAAATCATCCCCAGAATAATATACATGCCCTAATTATCACTATATAACATTAATTATTATTTTTAATCAAACAATTAATTATGGTTATGAATAATTAACAATGATATAATCATGGAGACTGTAAGTCATGCACATGCATTAGTAAAGTTTCAATTTTTCATTGATTATTACAGAAACAATTTAATTATTATTTAATATTTCCATAATTATCATAAAATAATTAATATAATATTAATCATTTAAATTTAAATAAATAAATATATATATATATCAGGAAATTGATATAGTGAATAAAAAAATCGTATCGCTTCGTAAAGGTGATAGTTCACACATATACAGGAACGATGTTATTATTTCTATGAGTGTAGAAAGTATGAACAAAATTGATATATTATTATGGTATAGTCATTAACATTTCATGAATATAAGAAAATGGCCTTAATTATATCATTATGATCTGTTGTGCGAGATGGTTATGGAAATCAATTTATATCGTTTGATGGAGGTGATAGTTCACACATATGAACGAATGATTAATTCCTTTCCAATTTGATGGAAGTAGAGATGGATTTATGCGATGATATTAAAATAATAAAATATAAATAAATTTATAATACATGAGTTATTATTTTATCTAATAATAAAAAGATTTGAATGAGGTGTAATTGAAAATAAAATTGAAATACTTAAAGAAAACGACACATCTTCTTCGGTTGGTCACCTTCAAAGAATGCCTCAACACCTCTAAACAGAGTGTCCTACATAATATAAGGCCTCAAGAATGTTGGTATGGATTTTAGGAAGAGTTTTTTTTATATTGGATGATCAAAAAAGTTTTGGTATTGTGATTAAAAGAATGGAATGGGTGCCTTTTTAAGGGAGATGGAGAGGCACGCTTGGAATTATTAAAAGTATTAAATTAATATAAATTCAATTTCAATTTCATATGTGTAAAAGCATTTTTAGATAGAATATAGGATTATTATTGGTGTAAATCTAGTCATACCATGAAAATTAGACATGTTTTAGTATTTTCTATATCCTGATCATTTTTAACCCCTTTTATCTCTTACCATTTTATCTATTAATTTAGATATAGTTGGTTAAAATAATTACCAAATCCTACCAAACATCGTATGAATGAGTAATTAATAAAAGTATTATAAATATAATATTAAATTCAGAATATTATATTTTTATAAATTTTATATCATTTAATTTAATATTTTATATTTTAAAATATTAATTATGTCAATTTTGATAAAATTCATTACATGACTATTTTAAAATATCATAAAAACTTGATTACATGGAGAGAACTACAATTATTTAATCCTAACATGTAATATTCATCCATAAAATTCATGGATGCTGTCAAATATTTCAAATTATATTTATTTTAATATTATTAATTTCATTTATTTTATTTTTATTTTAATAAATCAACAACAACATTATTATTATGTCATAAGTAAATTAAATTATACAATTCCTAAAAATTATAATAAATAACAATTTTTTAGGTAATATCTTTCTCTTTCTATGAACTATTCATAGTCTAATATTTCACTTAAATAACCCCATATTAATTTTTTTTATGAGAACTTTCATATTTTAGTCATATTTTGCTTTACATTAAATTAAATGTTCTAAATGTCATAATCACACCCAAGTTGATTCCAAAGGGCCAAATTTTGGACCAAGAATGTTAGTGGTCGATAATAACTCATATAACAAAAATTGACAATTTTTAGGGTAATTTTATAATATTATTATATTATTATTACCTTTAATGACCCGATTTACCTTTAACCATGGTCAATAAAATACAAATTTTATTATACACCAGAAATTATTTTGATCTAATTGGACCACATTTTTTATAATGTATACAACTATGCATGTCCATATTTAAAAATTCAAATCACATAAGTTGTTAAATTAGGTTTGACACTAATCTTGTTGATAGATCTAGAAAATGAGTTTTTTAAAGTAAAATGTTCAAAATTTCACATAAGTTTTCTTTTTATTTTTAATTTAAAAAATCATAAAATGAAATAAATTTTAATAAATAATGAAAATTTCATATAATTATTTCTTTGAATCCTTCAATTGTATAATCTATCAATATAAATAAATTAGATGAAAAATCAGTTTAAAATAAAATGCAATATTTTTTAACTTTTTATTAACATATAAAAGTTATCAGAAAAATAAAAAACATAAATACAAATATTTGATGTCCCTACTCAAAATAGAAAGTTTATATTATCAAATATAACATATAAATGTGTCAAAAATAGATTTAAAATGGGTTTTTCCTCAAAATGTGGTATAACTGAATTTTTTTTTAAAAATACTTCTTTTATCTAAAAAATTAAATTTCTTCTTATTTCATGTATAGAAAACAAACAATATGAAATGTAAATATTAAATTGAATATATTACATAAATATTTAAATAATAGAATCCATAAAAAGTGATATTATTATAATATTAACTCAGAAAATATTTTTAAATAGTTTTTTCAGAAAAACACATTTTTAAATTCAATCTGTAGTTTTTAATTTTGAAATTAATTTGGTAACCAATGAATCATTATAAAAACATATCTAAACCATAATTTCAAAATTAAGTTAATATCATTCATTCCCACACTTCTAATGTCTAGGTGATCAGTACAACATATAATAATAATAATATAAAATTTTTCATTATAACTCAGTCCTATGTGAAACATACTATTTCAGAGAAACCCATTGTTACATGTCAGGTACACGATCAGACATGGAATACATTTTAATATAATATTACTAATTAATTACAAAATATTAAAAAATATGAAAAGTTATTGTTGTAAAATTACATGATATGATATATTCTTCCTCCCTTTTAGAAATTTCTTCCCTATAATTTTAATGTTGGGATCAAAAAGTATGTAGTCACTTTTGAAAATTTCTTTATTGAAATACAACATCAAAAAAATGATTCAATTAAACATCCCCACTAATAGAAATAAGATGAAGGTAATTTTCACCTAATATAACACATAATATGATTCCATATAGGAAAACATTAATATGGAAGAAAAATTAACCATCATGTTCTGATGGATGGTGAAAGAAAACATAATCAGGAGAATATTAACAATCATAAAACCACAAAAATGTGATGAGAAAAAAGTTCTTTGAATTCATAGTAGGAAAATTTAATGAATTTTTTAAGGTAATTTTCATAATGTTTTGGAATTAATTTACAACTTAGAATAATATGATGAGGAAATACACTCACAAGATAGGTAGAGTTTGATACTTTAATAAAATTCCACTATAAACTCATCTTTTTATCCAAATTTTTTGTATTTAAGAGGATTTACTTTCATGCATGAAACACTAGAATCAACGTCAACAGAATCACATAATAAACAAAATATTAGATTTGTATTAACCATATCTTCAATCATTAACCATAACCAAATATTTTGGATAAAAATAATATAATTCCTTAAATATAATAAGAAATTGTAGAATAATGACTACTTTTAATCTCAAAAATTCGAAAGTAATACCAAAAGTTTAACATAGACCATTCAAAAAATAAATATCCTTAAAATTATTCAAAAATATTATAACTATGATTAAATCCCAAAAATTAGAAGGATTTAATCAAACAATCTTCCAATATAAGTTCTAATATTTAACTCCAAATAAAATCAAACACCCTTATTGTCTCATACCAAAAATGTAATTTCCAAAATAAAATATTATCCATGATAGGTTACTCATTTCAATAAATAATCCTGATCCTCATAAGTCCACTTTAAAAAAATATATTCTTCCAAAATAAAATTCAACCATTACTCCTCAAAAAATATCCCATAGTATTCTATTTTCCTTCGGCATATAAGGTTCCCAAAATAAATAACATCTTCCAAAATAACATTTATCACTTAGTCCCCAAATCATTTTTGTACACTTAGGATATCAATTTTATAAATCCTAAGTTCCAAAAATAATCTTATTCATATTTCATCAACTCTTTTAACGAAAAATAAAATTAAATAAAAACAAGGGACTACCCAAAATCATGTGGTAGGAAATAAATCCTTATCGCACATCGATTGTTGGTACGATTGTTCATATCCTTGTCAGAGGCAATGAGTTTTCACTCTTTATATGTGTTGTAATTTCAAAAAAATTGTATTATTTTATAAAATTCTCAAAATGAGATAAAATCATCAAAAATAACCATAACATGTTTTATCCTCAATGTTTATCTTATTATTTTCATTTTTTATCCCAAATTATAACATCAAATAATTATCACAAATTAAAAGATCATATAAACCCTAATGGTTATTCATACCTTTATAATTATTTCCATAAAAGATTATTTTTCCTCAAATATCATTTTAAATAAAAAACATTTTTGCTATACATACTAGAAAGAATACTTCTAATGTAATCAAATCCCCAAAATAGCATTAACAATTATAGATATTTCATCATCCTATAGTCTACAATAACTCTTGAATCCATTATATGTAAAATTTTTAATCATTCAGCATTATTCATGATCCATTAACCATTATTTTACATATTATTCCTAGATGATTATTTCCTATAAAAAACATGGATCATGTCCTAATATTAAATATTCTAAAATCATGAGATAAGAAATAATTCATTCCTTTCAAAGGACGTTTTCAGTTTCCTTCTTTTAAATTGGAATTGTATTAGGTATTGTTAAACATATAATTCTATGCACCACAAAATTATATTTTCGAACCTTCTATTAAGGATATTTATTTTCATAATGAACACACTCCCTACATTTAAAACATTCCATTTTTTACCTAAAAATAACTTATATCCCTTTCCTGGAGTAAACTAAATTCCTCTTTCTTCTATGGCAGTTTATTGATTTATGTTAGTAATTAACACATTGATAACATCTTCTAATATTTTTAATTCATTTTATTAGGTGTTTATTTCCACAAACTTGATAGACATGTGTATTAAAATATTTACCTTTATTATTATTACTTGAACATCCACATATATTCTTTCTCTAATATATGATGAATTAGAATACTCAGCATGTTTCCAATGGTTAATCATGACTCTTAAATGTTGGTTCAGAATAACCATAAGATTTTTCATTGTATATACTTCTTCATCCTGTTTCAAATTCATAGAAATGCCAAATTTTCCTACACATCCATAGTTAATTTGGTGCACACTGGATACAGCCATTAACTAAAACCCAAAAGTTTAGTGTGATCATATAAATTAAATCATCATACACAATATTATGAGGAATATAAATACTAATATATTTTTATTCATGTTATCTAAAACTCATTAAATTTATCTATAATAATTACGAATACCTCTTTTATGATAACAACTTTTGTTATATATAACTTGAAACTTGTGCTTAAATATCACCCTAATATCTAAAGTTATCTAAACCATCCAATAATACCATCTAAAAGTTAATGTCCCTAATCATTACACAATATTTTGACGAGTCAAGAATTATACTTTATTTCACATTGAGGAACATTTCATGTTTATTGAATTAAAAAATTAAGCCATAACACATACATAATAAAACCAAAAAAATACTAAGGAGAAACTTCCAACTGTTTACATTTATTTTATAAAACTAAAATGTTGAAAATGAAACATGGTATATTTTTTGGTTTAGTCATCGAAAAATTTCATTGATCTTCTTTTGATCTATCTTTCTTATAAATCCTGTAAAATTCATTAATAAACTCTCTATAAGAACAAAAAGCTCAATAAGGGGCATAAGAAATAAAGAAATTGTTATTCCATGAATACTTATAATAACATGAAAACATTTTAAAAAAATCATAAAATTCAACCATAAAACTTAAAATATTTTACATACCTCAAGAAATCATAATATTCCTAAAAAAATTCTTAGAAATAATTAATCACAATGTTGTCTTGTGGAATCCATATCATATATACATTGAAGCTTTCACTGCTACACATGGAGTAACATTCAGGATAATATTCAGAAAAAATGTTACAATATATTTCTTAAATATATTAGAAAAAACCTTATCTTTTAACATTGTATCATTACACAATGTGTTGGAGATCTATCATTGGCTCACATACCCTATGTTAGTCATGGATCCAAGAACCAAAACAAATTAACATAATCATAACAAAATCATAACACGATATATGACTTCAATATATTGGCATAATAAATACCTCCACATAACAATTTTCAATACCAAAATCAATGAAATTTAAATTTTTTATTTATTTTCCTTTTAAAAACATTAACTCTTATATAGGAATCTAAATATAAAATATTATTCATGATGGTGGAAATTTTGTTCTCACCATCTACGTCAAAAAAAATCATCCCTTTTATCATTATGAAAAATCCTTAATATAAAAATATTCTTTTTTAGAACCATTGAATGAATTTAAAATTGAAATGGTTTTATTATGAACCATATATAATAAGGTGGTGTATAATATCAAAATATGACTCAATGAAAGGATATTGAGACAAAATCCATTACCATTATTTTGAATTGACTCGTACATTCTTTATCATCATGAACAATAAAAAGAGGATAATTTATTCAATTTTTGAGAATGTTTTTAAATTTTATTATTCACTTTATATCACTTATTTTTAGGTTATAAGAATTAAATAATTATTTAATTTCAAATAATATGTTTTGTCAATATTCAGTACATGAGTCAAAAATGAACTCTGTATGATGTCAATAGTCTTCGTGGTTATATTTAAAGCATATTCAAAAAAATATTCATGGTGTAATTATCACTTTATTACATTAATTATAATTTGGAATCAGAACATTAATTATTTTTATGAGAAATGACAACTTTATAATCATGAAGATAGTAGGTCTTACATATTCCTGACTAACATTTTCATCTTTGAATGATCATTAAAGAATCAAGGTAATTATAGTATTATATTTTATAAACTATCACAACATAATTAATATAATTAAATAATTTAAATATACTTATATATATCATAAAATTTATGCAGTGAATAAAAATGAATCACATTGCTTCATAGAGGTGATAGTTCACATGTAAGAATGAATAATGTTATCATTCTTATGTGCGTGGAATGTAAGAAAATAATAGATATATAATTATATTATAAGGATCAATATTTCATTAATATCACAAATGAAAATTAATCTCATCATTATAGTCAGTCATGGGAGTCTTTTATGTATTTTTAATTATATAAGTTCATGGAGGTGATATTTTACACATATGCAAAAATGATTAATTCCATTTACATTTGAAGAAAATGAAGATGGATTTAGGTTATGATATTAACATAATAAAATATTATTATATCGTGGATAATTTATTTATTATTTCATCTTGGAAAAATAATATTTTATGAAACTGGATGAAGAAATAAAATATAAATAATTGTAGAAAACAATACCACTTCTTCAGTTTATCACATTTGAAGAACACCTTAACCCTTCTAACGAGGGTGTTATGCCTAAACTAAGGCCTATAGAATGTGGGAAGGGATTCGAGTATAGGATTTTTATAGATATTGAACTATAAAAATGTTTTTTGAATTGTGAGAAATAAAGGGGAATGGGTGCCTTTTTATAGGAGATGGGAGGGGTACTCTTGGAATTATTTAATTCATTAAATTAATAGAAATTTAGTTTCGATTCTAAAGAGGTATAAAACCAATTAGTTCAAATATATTATTAGTATGGGTCTATATATAATTTTACAATGATAATTATAAATAGGTTATTATTCTTTTAATCTGTGTCTTTTTGTTTAAAACCCTTTTTACTCTTACCATTTTATCATTTAATCTACAGATATAGGGTTTAAAAATATAAATTCATGCCAAAAGTCCAATGAATGAGACATTAATTATAATTATTTATAAATATTTGTGGAATAATGTTATTCGTTTTTAAATTTTTAATCATTTAATTAAATATTTTATATTTTAAAATATGAATTATTTTAATTTTGATACAATTAATTACATGACTTTTTAAAATATCATAACAACTTGATTTGTTTAAGAGAATAATATTAAATCATTCGTAATATATCATATTAATAAATAAATTCCTCTATGGTATATAGTATTTAAAATTATAGTTATTTTAATATTATCAATATAATTTATCTTAATATTTCTTTAATAAATCTATTACACCATCGTCATTGTGTCATATTTAAATTTAATAATCTAATTCATAAAAAATATAAACACATTTTTTGTTATAGGTAATATTTTTATCTTTATAATTAAAATTTATAGTCTAAGATGTCCATTAAATAACTTAATATTAATATTGTTTTATTAAGAAGAGACATATTTGTGACATATCTACCACTACATTAAATTAAATGTTATAAATGTCATAATAACTACTAAGTGACTTACAAAGGACAAAATTTCATTCCAACGGTTTTAATGGTAGATAATAACTCATAAAATATGATTATTACATGTTTTAGTGTTATTTTATTATACTATAATATTATTATGAGCATTAATTACCCGATTAACCATTAACTGAGGTAAATAAAATATTAAATATATTATTCAAAAAAATGATTTTGATCATATTAGACCACATTTTTTATACTAATTACATCAATATATTTATTTTTTAATTAAATTCCTAGAAGTTGTTTAATTAAGAGTAACACTAATCCACTTGAGGGATCAGTAAAATGTGTTTTTATGTAAAATGTGCCAAAGTGCACATAGTTTTTCTATTTAATATTAATTTGTAAATCCATCAAAGGAAATAAATTATATTAAATAATAAGAACATTATTTAATTATACATTAAAAACATGTAAAATTATAATATAAAATTATAAATCAATTGGATGAAAAAGAAGTTTTGAATTAAAAATTTGTATTTTACACATTTCATTAAAATGTAAATGTTAATAGAAAAAACCAAACAAATTGACCAAACTAAATTTTGATATCCGAATTCAAAATAATATGTTTATTTTTTAAAATAAAAAATATAAAAGTGTCAAAAAATATATTTAAAATGCGTTCACCATTAAAAGTTAGAAAAAAAAATTTTCTATAAAAAAATTCTTTAATCTAAATAATATTATTTGGTCTTATATCAAGTCTATAAAACATATAATAAGAATTTTAAACATTATAATGAATATAGTAAATATATATTTCATTAATAAAATATATCAAGAGTGATTTTATTATTTTATAAACTTACTTATTAGAATTTAAATTTTTTTTTCAGAAAAACACTTCAGATATATTCAATTGGATTTTATTTAAATTTTTAATTATTTTGGTAACCAATGAATAATTATATAAACATGTGTAAACCATATTTTCGCAATTTTGTTAATGTTAATTATTCTGTTCATTCCAAATGCTATATGATATATACAACTTTAAATAATAATATTATTAATATTTTTTTGGTATAACTCAGTCTTGTGTGCAATGCAAGATTTCTTAGAAACTCAATGTTACATGAAGGGTATGCTATCATACATAGAATCCCTTTTGTAGTATAATTAAAATCACCTTAACAAATAGTAATGAATATGAAATGTTATTATTCTATAATTACCTAGGATGCTACATCCATTCCCCCTTTTGTAAATTTGGTCCTTACTATTTCAAATTTGGGATCGGTGATTAAAAATTAACTTCTAAAAATTAAAACATTAAAATCCCACTTCAGAAAAAGAGTAAATAATACATCTACTTTAAAATAATTCAATTTAAGATCAATGGTTATTGAGATAACACATACTAGGATTCCATTTTTGAAAAAATGAATATGGAAGGAAAACTAATCATTATGTTCTGATGGATAATGATAGAAAACATAATATGGAGAAAGTTAACAATCAAAAAACAACATGATTTTGATGGGTTAAATAGTATTTTATTACATATGAGATAAATGCATTCTGTGGTGGGATTGATTTCTATATCCTTTTCTGATGTGATAGTTCGTCACCCTTCTTATAGGTTGTTATTTTCTTAAAATTATATAATTTTATAAAATTCCCAAAATGAGATAAAATCCTCATAAATAACCATAACATGTTTAATCATAAACTTTATTCTCATTCCTTTCATTTTTCATCCCAAAATAAAATATCCTATAATTATATCAAAATCAAAGATCATATAAACCATAAACGTTATTCATACCATTATAATTATTTCCAAAAAAAATAGAATTCATCCTCAAATATCATTTTCACATAAAAAAAATCAAGGTTACACATAATAGAAAAAATTATTCCAAAGTTATCCCATCATCAAAAGAGAATAAAAAATTTAATACATTTCAACATTCTGTAGTCTATAGTAACTCTTGAATCCTTTATATGTCAAAAGTCTAATAATTAATCATTTTTATTATCCTTTAAAAATTATTTTCCATATTATTCCTTGATAAATATTTCTTAAAAAACATAAATCATGTGATAGGATTCAATATTGTCAAAGCATGAGACAAGAAAAAATTCATACCCTTTACATGTCATTTTTAGTTTCCTTATCATCAATTGGATTGGCATTAGGTATTGTTAATCATATATTTGTATGGTCCCCCTGAACCCATTAAAAACCTTCTTTTTAATACATTTATTTTCATAATGAACATACCCACCACATTTAAAACATTTAATTGATAACTCGGAAATAAATTCATTCATTTTCTAAGAGTCAACTGAATACTTTCTTTTTCCTTGGTAGGTTAATACTTTATGAACGTAATTTCTACATCTATATAATCATCTAATTCCATTAAAAAAAATTATATATATTTCATTCGACATACTTGTCACATATGACGTTGAATATACAAACCTTTATGATTATTACCTTAAAATATACAAGTATTAATTTCTCTCTTATTTGATACATTAGAAAACTCACCAAAGTTACAGTTGTTAATCACGACTCATGATAATTGGTTTAGAATAACAAAGAGAGTTATCATTGAAACTTCTATTTTATTTGGTTTCATATTCATATAACCACCACATTTTACTTCACATCCATTATTACTTTGGTTACTATTGGATACAAAAATTTACTGAAACCAAAAAGTTTTGTGTGAGGATATTAATAAAATAATCAAAAACTATAATATGTGGATGATAAACACAAACATATACTTATTCATGATATCTAAAACTCTTTCAATTTATCTAAAATAACTACGACTCGTTATACTATGAAAACAATTGTGGTTATATATATCATTTTTATTTATGCTTAAATATCACTATAACTTCAAACGTTGTCAAAACCATCCTTTGTAACAACTATAAGCCCCAATCCATAAACATTACATAATCATGAGATGTATAAATTTTTTTACATTAATTCACATAATTGTTCTTTTCATGATTAAGGATTTATAGAACTATGCCATAACTCATACATAAGAAAATAAAAAATACAAAGTGGACACATCCAAATGTATCCATTTATTTTATAAAATAAAAACATTTAAAATGAAAGATTTTTTATTTCATGTTGAATCATTATATCTTTTACATGATACATACAAGACTCTATTATCCCTTAAATCATGGTAAAAAATATTTAAAACTAGGATGGTCAAAAAAAAATTTAATAATGGGAATAAAAAAATAAAGAAAAAATTAGTCTATGAATATGTATAAGCTCTGGAAAATATTTTCTCAACATCATACTTTTCCCCACAAAACATAAACTTTTTAACACATCTCAAGAAATTCGAAGATTCCTAAAAAAACTTATCTATTATAAATTATAAATGTATATATTGGCGTCCATATTATACTTACACTGTACCTTTCACAGTTATATAGGGAGTAACCTTTAATGGTACATTTGGAATGACCAACATAGTATATTCCTCAAATATCTTAAGAGAAACCTTTCCCTTTAATTCCGTATAATTACACAATTTATTGGAGATCTATCACAGGCTCTACCATTTTTGGTTCATAATGGAACCACTTAAATACATAAGAAATTCTGACGAACCACAACTTAATCATAACACACTAACAAGAATAAAGGAAAAATAAAACATCCATATTGAAATCACAATATATAATTTCAAGACATTGAAATAATCAAAACCTACCCAATACCATTTTCAATAAAATACAAATTAAATGGGAATATGGTATTTATTTTTTAAAAATACATTATGGGTTATAGAGGAATCCAAATAACAAATAATGGTCACAAAGGCGGAAATTTGTTGTCATTGTGTGTAATAAAAAACATTCTTTTTTTAGTTGAGTAAAAACAATCAAATAAAAATATTCTTTTGGAAATTTTTTTAATGAAATTAAAATTCAAATGTGTTGTTTAATCATTGTATAAAAAAGGTGGTGTATAATATCGAAATATGCGTCAATGAAAGGAGATTGAGACAAATTCTCCTACCTTGAGTCCAAATTGTCTCATAAATTCATTTTTAGACAGAATAATAAACGTTGGTTAATTTATATTGTCTTGAGAATTTATTTAAATTTTATTATTCCATTTGTATCACTTATTTCCATGTTAAAATAATTACATAATTATTTATTTTCATTTCAGACATTTTGTTTATATTCGATACATGGGTCAAAAATGAACATGGTATGACGTCAATTTTCCATAAAGCTATAATTCCATAATATCTATAATAATATTAATGATTTAATAAGAAAAATATTACATTATTTATAATTTTGAATCTATCCATTAAATATGGATTTGAAAAAAGAGCAATGTTATAATCATGGAGATGATAGGTTGTACGTACACAAGAGTAACATTTTCAATTTTCATTAATCATTAAGAAAATAAGGTAATTATTTTATTATCATTCTAGAATAGTCATGAAATAATTAATATCATATTAATTATTTAAATATACTTATATATATCATAAAATTTATGCAGTGAATAAAATAAAATCACATAACTTTGGGGATGAGAAAGTTCACACGTACGCACGAACGATGTTATCATTTTTATTCACACGAAAAAAAATAAAATAATTGATATATTTTTATCTTATAATGATTGATATGTTATTAATATCTCCAATGATCATTAATTACCAGTCATGATATATGGTTACAGAAAACAAAATATATCAGTTCGTGGAGGTGATATTCCACATTTACTGAGGAGCAATTATTTTCATTCCTATTTTATAGAAGTGTAAAAGGATTTTGGTGAAGATATTAACATAATAAAATCTTAGAATATTTATAATACTTGAGTAATTATTTCATCTAGAATAAACCGGATTTGAAGGATGTCGAAAAATAAATAAAATTGAAGTACATAAATAAAGCGATACCTCTTGTTCAGTTGATACCTAAAATAAGGCCTCAAGAATATAGTGAGGGAATACAGGATGTTGTTTGGGTATATTTTGGTAGAATCGAAAGGTTTAGGATGTGTGAGTAATAGAGAGGAGTGGATTATGTTTATAGTGGAGGTGAACCCTTGGAATTTTAAAAGTAGTAAATTAATATAAATTCGATTTTGATTCAAAATAAGTAAAAACTCATTTAGATCTATGATAGGATGAGTATGTGTTGAAATAATATCATCCAATGAAAAGTAAAAAAATTTATTATTTTTTTAATTTTTTCATTTTCATTTAACCGATTTTTACTCTTACCATTTTATCATTTAATTAACATGTATAGGGTTAAAATATTTACCAAATCATTCAAAAATTCAAATGAATGTTTAATTAGTGGATTTTCTAGAGATTCATTCACTTTTTTTTAGAATCATAGATATTTATAATTTTTTATATCATTTTATTATATATTTTATATTTGAAAATATAAATTATATATGTTTTGAGACTATTCATTACATGCCTTTTTAAAAATATCATATCAACCTGATTCCTTTTAAAAAAGTACATTAAATCAATTATAACATGTAATATTCATCCATAAAATTCTTTTTTGGTATAAAATATTTAATATTATACTGTTTTAATTTTGGTAATATCATTTATTTGATTATTTATTTAATAAATCTATTATTACATAATCATAGTTTCCTAATTAAATTTAATTATTTAATTAAAAAATTGTAAATAAATTATCCTATTATAGGTATTATTTTTATATTTCTATTTAAAATTCATTGTTGGAGATATCATTTAAGTAACTCCATATTAAAATTGTACTAGTAAGAAGATACATATTTATGGAATATTTTCCTTTACATTAATTGAACTGTTATAAATGTCATAAAAACAACTATGGGGCTTTCAAAGGTCAATATTTCAGACCATGGATGGTAATAGTATGTAATAACTCATCCAATAATATAAATAAATGTGTTGTGGTAATTTTATATCATTATTATATTATTTTAACCTTTAATTACTAAATTTACTTTTAACTGAGGTAAATGAAATATTAAAGTTAATATTCACAAAAAAATATCTTGATCCTATTGGACAAAATTTTTCATACTAATAATAGCCATGTATGTCTATTTGTTAAAATTAAAATCACAGAAGTGGTTAAATTAGGATTAACACTAATCCTTTTGATGGATCGAGAAAACTTGTTTTTTAAATAAAACATTCAAAATTTTTCATATTTTTCAATTTAATTTTAATATAAAAAGATCCAATGAACTACATTGGATTAACAGATAAAAATTTATAGAATTAAACTATAAACCATGTAAAAAATTTAATCTAATAAAATTAATAAATTATATGGAAATTTTATTTTGAATTAAAATGCGGTATTTTTTCACTATTCATTAAAATATTAATGTAATCAGAAAAATACCAAAAATAATACAAACTAAATTTTTATGTCATACTTCAAAATAATAATTTTTAATTTGCAAAATATAACATATAAAATTTTAAAAAATTATATTTATAAGTGTTTTCCTTTAAAAGGTAGAAAAACAACATTTCGTTGAAAAATTCTTGTTATATTCAGAAAATTTATTATAATATTATATCATGTTTAAAAAACGAATGTGACAATATTTAAACATTGCATTAAATATATTACATATATATTTCAATAATAAAATCCATGAATTGTGATTTTATTATTTTATAAACTCACTTATTTTCATTTAAATAGTTTTTTAGAAAAACATATACTTCATATTTAATAGGTTTATATTTAATTTGATGAATAATTTTGTAAACAGTGAACAATTTAAAAAAATATTAATCAATATTTTCATAATTAAGTTAATATATTTTAGTCCCTCCATTCTAACGGCTATGTGATAACTAAAACATAAAATATTATTATTAATAATATATTATTTTTAGACATAACTCAGTTTAATATGAAATTTATGATTTCAGAGAAACCCATTGTTGCATGTCGAGTATACTATAAGACATAGATTCCTTTTTAAAGTTAAATTACTATCTAATTCAAAAATATTAATAAATATGAAAAGTTTTTATTCTGTAATTACATATTATAGTATAGGAAAAAATATAGGAAAATCTATCAAATCCTGTAATGTACATCAGCAGACATGATCGTGAGATATCCTTGAGATAGAGAACTAGGGAAGGTAATGTTAGAAATAAAAAGGAATCCAAGTAGACACCTAATGAATATCAAACCTAGGATACCCCCAAACAACACCATGAGAGGGGTGAACCCCTTAGGTTTTCCCACTTGGTGTATAATGATAATAATAATAATATTAATAATAATATTAATAATATTAATATTAATATTAAAATATTAATAATATTAATAATAACAATAAAATATGGAGTGATCCTTGCTTTAATCCTGTAGTCCTGTAAATTTTTTTAAAGTAAAAAACATAAAATAAATAGAAGGGGGTAGAAAAAGTCGATATAACTCTAATTAAATCTTGATATAAGCACATGAGCCTTAACCTAGTTGGTGAGGACTCCTTAAGTGCATCTAAGAGACCTAGGATCAAATCCAGGTGGAGGGTAATTTCTTGCACTACAGCAGGAAATGAAGTAATATTGTAGCATTATTGTAGCAGTTACTATAGCAGTTACTGTAGCAGGTATTTTAGGATGAACTGTAAAGAACTGTTGTAGGTATTGTAGCGGGAAATGTAGCAGGAACTATTTAAAATTGTAGTAGCCGGGAATATTCCCCCGTTTGGGCCTTCAGGACACCGATTTGGTCCCCTAGTCCTTTAAGGCCTTCGGGCCACCTAGTCCTTCGGGTCAGTAAGGCCTTTGGGCCACCTCAAGGCCTTCAGTCCACCTTATGTGTAGTTATAAACCAGATAAGCTACAAGGAAAAACCATTAGGAGGAGGAGGAGTAAGGAGCTTCCACCATAGTAGAATCGAAACTGATTTCATGAATGAGAGGGTATGGAACCTCCCATCAGAACAAACCTGTACATGCCCTGGTAAGCCTAGTCGAATAGCCATGCGAAGGTGGAGAGTTGATTTCACGATGAAGATGCTAGGGAGGAGTAGTTATAAGTACTTAGTTTAGGTTTTATGTAATGTTTGAAGCCTATGGGCAATGAATTCCTCTACGGCCTAGAGGTCATGTTATACTTATGCCTATAGGCCTTGTAAGGGTTCCACCTCACCCCCTGACAGGTGGATTATCAAAATCAGTAAAAAATGAAGGCCTTCAGGCCATTGGAGTAGGACATCTTCATATAATAAGAAAAAAGTAATTCCACCAAAAATGTAAGAGAAAAAAATTCTAATAAATTATTTTTGATGTTTCCCCTACTCTAATAATGTCATAGACCACTCGAGTGTTGACCTATCCTCAATTTATTATGAGGGATTATCATAGTGTAATGTGAAACGATGTGATATGATTCATTCTCATCTACTAATGGATACATGAATGAACAAAATTTATGGTGGGAATCCTTATGTTCCTTTAAGATGGTGGGTTCATAACTAATCCTCACGACCTCATATCTGAAAATGTCACCACTAGAATCAATGTTAGTGGTTCCTTTAGAATGAAGGTATGACATACTACTATTACTATCTCTATCTTCATTCTTGGGAAACAAGGTATCGATATGTCTTCACAGTATGTTGTGGGTTTGGTTGTGTTTGTTGACAATGCCAGATGATTGCAATTGATTATGGTTGGTGTTTGTCGAAGACATCTTTTTATGGTGGCATTGTTTTCCCATGTTTGCCAAATTTTTGGGCCTCAAAATCAAGATATTGATTTTGTAAATGGAATGATTTATTCATAATAGTGAATTTTAGGAAAAACATTGATGAAAATTGGAAATGGAAGAGAACCACATACCATAATTAGTGGACCACGTACCATGTTCGAGGAACGGTATGAAAAGTACCAGGAACAGTATGACTGAGCGGTTCGTGAAACATAAAATAGTTCATGGCAGAAGGTAGTGTGGTACATGGGTGTCATGATATCAGTGAATGAGATAGACCACATAGAAATAAAGAATTTACACCTAGTAGATGGAAAAATGGTTTTTGGGAGGCTTGCAGTTCGTGGTGGTAGAATGATCAGTATGCGGTGGAGTCTAAATCGAAGATTTAGTAAATCTTTGATTAGAGTTTTTGGTGTATATATTTGACAATATAAGAATTTATAATCTCACCGATTAATGTAGAGATCAAATATCATTATGGAACATCTTTTTTATCCTTAATTTTGGAAAGACCGAAGGAGTTTCATGAAGGGAGGTTTGTGAAGGCTGAAGTGGTTCGCACGGAAGATATTTCGTCGAATATTTTTATAGTGAACTGTATATCGGAATGGACTTGGTATGTTGAGGAGGAATATATGGTATATGAGAGAGATTATTCTATAAGTGGTACGCAGAGGTAGAGATTCGTTATGTGAAAGCAAAGACAGTCCGTGAACAGAGAATAGTTCGTAGATAGAGGGAAGTAAGCAGAGGCAGAATAAAGGAAACCGTATGAGGAGGCGATAGTGGTTCGCTGAAGTGGAAGTGGTACTCTAAGGTGATAGTAGTTCGTGGAAGTGTTTGAGGTTTCTTGAGGTAATAGAAGTTCACAAAATAGGAAGCAATGCGCTTATGGTGTGATCTGTGTAACAAACATGGTACTTAGTACGCAGGAGAAGAAGGTGGTTCACAATTTTCTCAAGGAAGTTTAAAAAATATTCAAATCAGTTTTCAAAAGGATTTTCTAGTACCTATCAATACTCGAGAAGGTTTAATTCATCTGCAGGTAAATAAGGAACATCAATATAGCTTCTACCTATAGTTGAGGATGCAATAATTCATGAAAATGAAGGGACCTACACATCCATAAACTTGGTTTGACAAATAATTCTATAAACTGTGTGTGGATTCCTTTCCAATAAAAGTGAACAAAGGAAGAAGAAGAATGTGAAACTTTCTACTGGAAGAGATCCTGAGAAAGAGGCATAGGGAGGGACCCTTTGGAATTCCACGAGCAGGCCCTAAACCATGTAAAGTTAGTGATCATGGGAATAAAAGATCTAGATTGAACATTTTACTCATTATTGGTAGTGATCTTTATTGAATTTGGTAAATCGACATATAGCCGTCGTATTCCCCTAGGATGTAGCCCAGTGAGGGTGATCCAAGTAAATATCGATGATTCATGTGCATGATTTTATATCTCCTCATATATTACAATAGGATGAAGAGAGATTTGAGTTTTTTCTAACAACGAAACAAGATCCAAACGGGTGAAAATTTTAATCTATCATACCCAGATTCACCCCCACGCTCTCTGGTTATTCGACCTTGTGGACCTGTGAAACATATAACATTAGAGTCTTCTCATGTTTATCCACAACTGAGATCACCCTTTAAACCATTTCCATGGTATCATGTGTATCATACATACCCATATTATCAAGAAATTATGAATTTAGTGTTTTTGTAGTAATATTGGAGAGATAAGATCCATATTTATTGATATAATAGACTCTATGGTTCCTCATACACATATCATGTTTGGACACAACTAATGGTTTATTCATTACATCATTTGGTGATGTTACCTCTGTAATCAAGATGACAATAGTAGTGTCTATAGCCATATTATTAGGCATATTCGCAAGGTCATAGAATCTTATATACTCTATCAGGTCATGAAGAGTAGTCACATTATCAACATTAACCTCTATTGTTCTTTCTTGAAAAAACATTTTGTTGTGGTGTTGGTGGATGTAGTTTATTAATGTGTCTCCCACCCCACTCAACTCAATCAATTGAAAATCTAATGAAAATTTTCCACTTCCATGAAATGTATATAAATGATTATCTGATTATAGTTTAGAAAAAATAACAATTCCTTTAGAAACCAGATTCAATGATTGGGATTAAAAAAATTATTCATGGATGTAGAGACCACATAATCTATAAACAAGTAACTATTATTATCAAATCCAAACGAAGAAATACTTGACCAACCCCAACGTCAATCTTTGACTCTATAAGAATGAAAATTTACAATAAGGCTCTATCTAAGACCTCTATATAGGTGGGAAATTATTAGGCTGAAATCTAATCTCATATATCTATTCTAATTACATGTCAACCCACTTGGATCATAAGACCATATCTTGAACCATGTCCAGGGATTATCTCATAAGGCCTTTGAACCACAATATATAAACAATCATGGTTATACTGCCATGATAATGATCTAAGAATTATTTAACCCTCAATTTTCTCCTTATCCCTAGGAATTACTCCTCAATAAAAATGATATAGAATCATATCCATGATATGGTATCCTCCTAATTTTAATATATAATAAACTATAACTAATTACTCAATAAAAAATTAAAGAGGCTTACTTTGAGAAATCATCATCTAGTATTTATGGGTGTTCAATGCCATTATAAAACAATATTCATTGAACAAGAAAATACAAAGAAACTCAAGGATTACAGACTTATAAAAACCTTGAAAGTGTCAGGCATCGAAACTCCAATAATACAACCAATCATTTTGTATTATTTATATGCCCGTCCAGAACTGCTATCTACTCAATGGATTGGTCGGTTCTTCGCACATTGTTTAGTTTTATAGAAACTATTATATTATGGTATATATACTAAATTATTATTTATAAGAACTAATTCCATGTTACTAAAATTATTCGTGACAAGAAAATATAGGGCTAGTATATTCTTATCATGGCCCCACCTCTATTTCAGAGATGGATATCTACAGGGTTGCATCATGTATTTTAGAATATTAAATACTCAATTATGAAATCATATCTGGTAAATGTGACATAATATTGTCATGTATAAAATAAAAAAATTATTTTATAATGAATTTTTACCCCATAATCTTTGAATTTTAGTTTAATGTTTATTATTAGAGTCCGGGTGTCCTTGTGGAAGAATGAATCAGTCACTCCACCTATCATTAGCCTCCTGATTTTACAAAAAAAAAACATAAAACCAATAACAAAATACACATATGGTTCCTAGAGTAACATCATGTGACCATTATCTACTTAATTATTCCCAAGAAATCAACTACATTGATACCATTATAGCAAGACCTAAACCACTAAGAACCCACATGGATAGGTAATAATCTGAGTTTTTCCTTCCCAAGAACTCAATCAATAGGCCTTGGGATAGTAACTATTACCAAGAATTAATTATAATAATTGGTGGGCATAGAATTATAGAAACATATGCATGAATATATTTATTTATAACATTAAATCATATTTCCATTATAGAAATAAAATAATATATAATAAATTATTTATTTGACACATGCTAACTATATATATAATATGACAAAAAACATGAAAGTAGTGGAAAAGAAAAGTGTATATTTTCCCAATAATAAAATGGGTTGTAGAAAAATATAAATGGAACATTATTACATTATAGCTCATATCATGATGGCTAAAAAATTTAATCCCCACCTTATAGATCAAATATCATTCTCCCCCAACACAACATCCACAAATGTCCCCTATGTATTATGTGTTTTCTATACAAATAGAACATATGAGGAAATGAGTCCCATTAATGGATGAGTTTAAAAATACGTAGTTGGGTTATATGAATTCATTGAAGATTAGTAAGATAATATGTCCTCTTCAACATTAAAAAAACACATACATTCTTTAAGTAAAATTCATCTGAGATTAATTTTGAATTCCTATATTAAGAGATCATCCCCTGTAGATATATTATTTCAAATTGAACCTAAAACAATAATAAAACCATGAATCTTGAGGTCTAGTAGACAAACACACTTATAAAATATCATAACATTGACAATTATACTTTGAAATCATAGTTGGCATAGAAGATTTTCTATGGATAGTATATCATCTAATGGGGTTTTGACAAATATAGAGGATCAAGACCTCATCGGGGGAAATAAATCTATTGATGGAGTACTAGACACATGAATGGTGGAATAAATACCCATATCGTGGGGTAGTAACAACTCATATGGGAGACCCATTGACAATCAGAAAAAGGGTGAACTAAATAGATACTTTCAATAGAGTACCCATTCCCTAGATCCTAAATGGGTAACCAAACTGCATGGTAAAATTAAGTGTCCCATACCCTTCTATTACAAATTATATTATAGGTTTATTGATACCAAACATATTATGATCATATCACATATACTATGATGGTGTCACCAGATTCAAATGAACTACAACTTCTAAAAATACAATGATAAAATCATCTAATAGGTAAAAGACATGGATTTAATGGATTAAAGGACTCTATAAATTTTTATATACTTTTTATAGATAATACCTATTTTAAATTTTTTGAGGGAGAATAATAACTTTATAAAAATCCCATTGGTACATGGACTCTACATAGCTTATAGGCTCAGAAGCACAAAGTCCAAGTACATGACCGATACGCCCAATCCCCAAGACCCCCACTGAAACATCCTCATTCTGTGTATCATATATTTTTTACTCTAGGAATTAGTTATTAATTCATTTACATTATACCTAAAACCACCTCCTCTATTATGGGTTTGAATTGGTGGATTATATTGGCTCTATAAATTAAAATCCAAATCCAAAAAAATCATTATGCACAATCACGGCTTCTTCATCTCTATACTAGTTAGGTACTACTCCAGCACGATGTCCTTTACACTGCTCATTCATCGAAGGTATAGTATCTTGAATTTCATTGATAAAATAAACCTCATGTGTCCAGTATGACCAATTAAATTTCCTAAAATCTAAAATTATGTGTCTAAATCCCCTATTATAATATTATAATAGCACTTATATTGTAGCATATAAATACTCCTCTACATGTATTTAACCTTGATTTCATGAATGATTAATGGATGTGTTTAACACTCAACTACCACCAAAAATTAAATATTGATGAGACAAGAACCATTATATACTAAAAAAAATTAATAATAGAGTACATGTTTGTCTGATTCTGACACATAAGTGCCAAAATATGAAATAAGATAAAGTTCTGATATTACAAGACTTCCCTATATATTATTTTTTATCCTGGGTAGTAGTCGACAGTGTACCATCATTTTCTAATCAGTTTGGGTTATACTACATAAATTATAGATGTAAGGTACACAGTATATGGGGATAATGGGTTATAAAAGTTTGTACATCCATTGGAGTCTAAGTAGTGTCACCAAACTAAAATATTTGTTTGATGTCCAACATGATGTGTAGGTCTGGAATTTTTTTGGGATCTAACTTCAGTAAAACCCTGCTCATGTGGTACTCTATATAGGGTGTGTGATCAATGGTAAAACACTGTTTGACAGTTATATATTTGAGTGATTCATAGACACCATCTGAAATGATATATTGAATATACCATAAAGGCATATTCAATGTGATATTTATCTTTTTTACAAACCCAATTCTTCACACGGAAGTAGATATATGATGTGTGTTTCTATGATTATATGTAATGTGATTATGAATCTAAGAACAAAAAATAATAAATCGCCTTTTATTTTCACCATTATTGTCACTACTTCCATTACCTTCATTAATTCATATGTTATAAATCCAATCCAATTACCTCATCTGTTTTATAAGTTTCCTCCCTAATACACTATTAGTGGAAATATCTACTGCCATCTCATTTTACAATGTTTCCACAACCGAATCCATCATATATGGTTCATTATCATTATTTGACACTACCATCTGTACCATGTTCTAACTGGAGTAAAAATATCCTTTTTATTCACTATGTATATCACTCCCATAGTAACCCATTGTTAAAATTGAAACTTTTTTAAGCCAGTGATGACCATTTAAAACCAGTGTAACACCCGTATATTTAAAAAGATAATCATCAGGTTCGATCACGTATATGAAGCAAAACACCAACCTTAGAAAATTGTTTAAAACCCTGATACTTTATAATATATTCAATCACTTTTATATTCTATGATGCCCTTAACATATTGGTTGAAATAAAACATGATACTCTATTAAAATATAATTATTTTAGACATGACCCAAAGAAACTAGCTATTAAGTTGGAGAGTATGAATAAGACTAACTAAATTATGAAAACATTTATTTTAAAAATAAAAAAATATATATGGATATATATTGATTAGAAATAAAATATTAATTGTCTGAATGAAATGTAAATGCTTTTTGAAAAATTTATTTTTTATTAGGTTTTTTAGTCGTTCTTTGATAACATAAATAAAAATTATTTTTTAAAAAAATTAGGTAATTTATTTGACTGAATAACGTACATTTTTTAAATCTATATTTCAAAAATATATTTTGTTGAATTTGTTAGAATTTTATTAAATTATAAATTTTTGATGAATACTGAAAAATACTATTTTTTATTGAAAACATCATTTTCATATAAATTAATCATAAATATAAATTGTATTTGATTTTTTAAAATAAATATAAGTTGATTTATAAAAAATAAACAAATTTAGTTCATTAAAATTAATTTCATTTTTAATTTTGATATTACCACTTTAAACATTTGAAAGTTTTTCCTTGTAAAATCCATTTTTTGATATATCTATGGGTATAATTCTAAAATTAATTCATCAACTAATGTGAATTGAATTTGTAAAAATGTATTCTTTATTTATAATATTTAAAATTTATTATATATAATGCATTCAAAATAGTTTTTCAATAATTAACAGTAAAAATATTAAATATTATTTAATGTGGTTATAGTTAAAATGGGTTTATTGGGGATTAACCAAAAATATAATTGTAAAAAATAACTAAAAAATTGTTTAATTTTTTTATTTCCATATATAGATAATATATCATTCATGGTTCGTGAATAATTTTTTTTAATGATTTTAGCATGATAAAAATAAGTGTATCACTTTTTCTTTAAAAAAATTCCATGTGTGTCCGCTCCCCCACTTATAAAAGAAAACTACACATCCTCTCTAATTCAAAATAAAAAAATACCTACGGATCTAAAAAAACCAAAAAAACCTTAATTAAATCCCTATAGTATCCCTATATGCATCTATTTGAATATAATTCCATAAATTAAAGGATTTTGCCTCAACCATAAATATGTTGTTCGAAGAATAGGCGACATTCTTAAACCAACATTTTTATTCTATTTCTTATTCCAAATCATTGAAGTTTTATTTAATAATGATCATAATATAAAATATTTATATTAATTATAATTATATTTTATTATGATATGTCAATTATCGACAATAATTTCTACTTTCATCATATGGTAAACAAAACAATTGATCGTGTGTACGACAGATTACTTCCCCATGAAATGATGTAATTCATTTTCCATAACTGCCTCTCACTATTGAATATAATGATGTATTTAACATTTTTATATGGTATTTTTTAAATCATTATATGTATTTAATTAATACATCACATATGACTTTTTATCTTGCAACCTGTTGGAAAAAAATTACATCACTCGTGTGTACGATGGACTATGACCTCATGAACCCATTGGATGTGTTTTTTCGATTTTCAATTTAAATGGATTGTAATAAGGATATATTGAATTAATACATATTATATATTAAATATAATTATAACTTATTAATTATGATATCAAATTAAACTTCTAACATTTCATTTCATGGGGGATATGATATTGTCACTTCTATGTATGACAGACTACCGCCTCATGAAACGATGATACTTGTTTTTCACTACTAGTTTACTTGGAAGATAAAAAAGAAATAATATTAATTAATATATGTGATATATATTAATTAATAATTAATCTATAAAATATTATATATTAATATCCTTTCATTCCTTCAATCCATTGTGAAAAATGGAAACATCATTCATGTGTATATACAACCTACCATTTCAATGAACATTGTAATAAATTTTGTATCTCTAACTTTTATAGATTATTATAAATAATTAAGTATATATAATAAATATGATATTTTTTCATGTTTAAAAAATTAGTGACGATTTAATACGGATAAATGTAATATGTCTAAAATTACTGAACCAAATCATACATGAAAAACTAAGCCATTCTTATCCAAAATTGTGATTTTAGAACTGAATTATTAATAAATAGTTACTAAAATGATTATAAGTAACCCATATATGATTTGAGATGTATGATTATGGTAATATAATATAATTTTAAGAGTCTTATATTTATTGTGAAAGAGTTTCTTACACATACGATGGAATTCAAACCTGAGATAAGTTTTTAATATCTTACATTTAATTTTGTAGGAAATATTCCATATTCACCCCTTATTCCTACATGGGATGGATATACTTCCATTTTTATATGTTATATCATGAATATAGTTCTCCTTATGGAGTTTAATGTATCAATGGATATTATTTATTTTATGTGTTTTATGATTCAAAATTCAAAAAAGTGCAATGCATTTATTTCAAAATAACATAATTATTTTGGATTGTCTATGTTTATGTCTCCCATGGGAGAATTATTTTATATTTATATCATAAAAGTATTATATTTCTTTATATTATTTGTATTAATAAAAATTTCAAGTAATATTTCCAATTTTACACACTTTGGTAATTAAAATTATTGAGAAATGTTTTTATAAAATGAAGACTTGTTTTTTTCTTCTGTCAATAATAATTTTTTCTATAAAAAACATGTTTTATATAAATATTTTCATAACATTTATACCTATATTATTACACATGGGTGATTTTTTACAAATGTTTTAAGGGAATCTTATTGTCTTTTTTAATGATGTAGTTTTTACCCTTTTATATTAGTGAGAAATGAATGTTTTTTTAACGTAACTAGCAGGTATAAAATTTCCAACCATTCGAAATAATCAATGTTTTAAATAATAATTAATAATTTCATAGGGTTTCTTAAAATTATATTTATTTTCAAAAATTTTTGAGGGATTTTATTTTTTAATGGATGTTTTCAAATTTTAATTTTTATTTTCCTAAAGAATTTTTTTCAAATATTTTCACTGAATATATATTAATGACAACACCTTGTATTCGACTAATGATATACACTGGATATATTATAATGATATAATACTTATTATTTATTAATATATTTTATGATAATTGTTCCTAGGGATGTACATTTTTTTACCATTCACCATATTAGTTTGGATTGTTATGAGTTATTGATTAAGGTATGTATTACCAATTCATATGTTAGTTTTTCAATTTGAATGTTTAGGTTGAGTATATCTCTCCAATTTCATATGATTATTGAATTGGAAACATTATGTGATAGGTGTGGCCTAGAATTACATATCCCATTGATTCATAAATAGGTCTCATTATATAAATAAGTTAGCCAAATTAAATTGGATTTTACCCATGGTCTAAAACTATCATCTCAAAGGCCATGAAAATATGTTTAGGGTGTCTTGAAATATAAATTCACTTATTATGAGTTCAATTATTTAGGTGCATGTGATTATTTTATTAGATCATCTTGTATTCCTTATACATTATTATTAAAATATTGTTTAATTTGATTGTATTTTAGTTATTTACCTTGCCATATTGATTATTCTTATTTATTCATGATAACTTCCATTGTATTCATAACCCTACTAAACATATGATAATACACATTTATTATGATTTATTTCCCCTACGATACAAGAAGGTGTTTTTTTGATTTATATCGAAGGATATTCTAAAGGGAATAAATGATTTCTCAATGAAAAAAACATTTTTTTATGTTATTAAAATTAAATCTGAATTTTTAGTATGCATATAGTTTAGAAATATTACTAGACTATTTGGTCCTATGAGATGTGATGGGTTTTATATTATGATAATTAAATGAAGTAACCACTACCTCCTAGATACTATGGTCGATGTCTTTATAATGACATCAATAATTTTTTTTTTGAAACCTTGAGAAGTAGAGTTTGGAAAAAATTGATTATGGAATATAACTATATCACGCAAATTATTTAAACGTCTAAGTATATAGTGGAATCATAACATTTTGGTAAGTTAGATATTTTGAGGTTTTTTTAACAACTAACTTTCAAGATATTACAACTGGATGTGTTTATGGATCATATTTTCCCATGTGTAACAACTCTTAAAAGGAATGACGAGCTTGACATGCATGTTACTAGGTACACAATAACATGCCTTACTACACACATGGATTAAAAATAAAACATAGAATCCTTTTATTAATTCAAATTTTCATTAAAAACCAGTATTAAGGATTTGAAAATATGTTTATGATTTTATAATGTTCCCAAAGAACCCATTTTAATGATTTTGAGATTACCCTTGAATAAATTTTACAATTTATGTTAATTGTTTCACTAGTTTTGGGATGATGAATTATGATTTATAATGTAATGAAAAAATAGGTGTATTAAATATTTTAGAAAAGGTTATTTTTGAATGTAATGGAATCAATATAAATTTACATAACCCATTTAGGGATTTACCACCTCCAAAAGATAATAATTATAGATTTGGCATTGTTGTTGGAATAGATAAAATTATACCCAAATTGGCACAGTTGATTCAATTTATATGGAATAACCTTTACCATAGGATGCATCATACTGATCCATCATGCGGTTTAAAATTTTTATACCTCTATATGCATCATAAATCATATTCATTTAATGGAACTACAAATTGGTTTTTAGTTGAGAAATGGATAAGTTCTTTAGAGAAGATATTATTGTCTTTGGTAAGTAGTGTAAAGGATAAATTTTTCATTTTAATTTATCATCTCTAAGGGTATGTGGATCATTGGTGGTCATTTATTCTAAAACATAAGGATGGGGAATAAAAAAAATGTACATGAATGATTTAAAGGTTCTCATCCTTGAAAATTATTTTCCTCACTAGCAATGGGTGGATATAGATATATATTTTCTATGTCTATGGAAAAATAATAATAATATTTTTCTATTTATGAAGCTAAACCTACAATGTTATAAAGGAATGTTAAAACTACTTACAAAATCATAAGTGAGAGTTTGACCATTTATTACATGGTATTAATCCTATTCTTCAATGAAAAATAGTCTCTGAAACATTATCATTATATGAGGACATAATATCTTGAGGTATTAAGATGGAGAAATAATTTCACAATTATTATGGATTCAAAGGAGAGAATGAGAAGAATATGATGATAGTGAAAAGGTAAGATAAATGGAAAGAGGGAAAGAATGATTTTCCCACATGGGTTAGTTTTGGGAAACAATACCATAATACTTTCATGATGGGAATAATATTTTTCTACAGGTATGGAGATAATGTCCACTATTCTCAAGATTTCAAGGGAATGAAATAACATTACAATGTTTAATTATTCAAATGTAAGGTGATGGGAAATTTGAAATAAAATTTCCAAATCATTATGGAAATATAACACAGTAGAAGATAAGGTATCAAGTTGAATCATATGATATTACTATGAAAAAAGCTGAATTATTAAAATATATGTGAATTTAAGTTTATGAATTATGTTTTATTAGTTTTTTATCATATCTATTAACATTATTAAAATTAAAAATATCTATGGATTATAATACAATAATTTATATATAATAAATTGAACACATATATTAAATGGTACCAATGATAAAGAAAATTGATATAGTGGAAAATTGATATTTTTATGAAACATATGATTTAAGGAGTAGGACATGTAATATATGCCTCATGTTGAGATAGTAATGATAAACATATTTTTATGGGATAATGTTTGTGAAAATTAAATTGGTGATATATTTAAACGTTTATATTATCTTTAGTGTAGTTTATAACATTTTTCGAATTATGCTATAAATTAAATAATTTGATATTAAATTTAAGAAAGAAAGTGAAAAGTTATTTTAAAAGCATTCATGTTTTCATTAGGGTTTTATGCTGATAAATATATTTTCATATTTCATATGTTACATTAAGATATTCATTATATCATTGGGGTAATCTAATGTTATGTTTAATTTTGAAATTTATTGACCTTACATATAAATTTTTGGACATTGAGTTTGTGGAGACATATTTTAGACAAGTAATAGGTTAATCTATTTATAAAATAGATTAAGATGGACTTTGGGTTTATTTTATTTGTATTATAAATTATTGTATTATGGGAAAACATTTTATAAAAATTTTAGTCTTGGAAGATATCTACAGACACGAGGAATAACGTTCCATTTTTTATTTATAGTTAAGAGTTAATTTTAATGATTTGGGTATAAAAAAATCATTTTTGATATTCATTTTCTGGAGTAAGAAGTTATGTGGAAATTGAAAAATTAATAAAAAATGGTTGAAATTAAACATTTTAAATAGAAATATAATTTTTTTTATATTTTATTATGTTATCAATCGAGATGGTATTGTATTTCCTCAAAACTCGGAATAATATCATGAAACAAAAATGTTTTCTTGGTGACTTCATTTCTAAGGAATAAATGTCTCTTGTGACATATTTTATATATATGTATTTTTTTACCAATTTTGTTATATCATTAACATTATATTAATCAATGATCTCTAGATGAACTACATACTTCCATTTATCTCGTATCATGATGATATTAAATATTTTTATGATATTGTTTTCCGAAAAATTTATTGAAAAATTTCAAACCCTTGGTTAAATTGATCAAAATTAAATTAATATGATTCAGATTATATAAATGGTGTCTGATGTAACACTTTGATATTTTGAAACTTTTACCTCTTATTCAAGAGATTAAATGACACATAGTAAAATGATTATAAGATAATGTGACATTCTGAGACTCTATGATATGTTTATTCTAAAATAAATTCATTCCCTTTGATATATTGTGTTTCACACCACAATAGCGTTGAAGATAACATTATACTATATTAAAACATTAGTATTTAATTATGACAATTAAAGACTAGAAATAATGAAGTCCAGTATTAATAATACTAACAAACTTTTGAAATTATATAGTCTAATAATTTATAAAATAAATTTATTTTTTCCTTTATAATATATATAAAAAATAACCATTTAAAAGAAAAGAATATTTTTTAAAACATTATTTTTCTAAATGGTGGTATATTCTTACTTTACATAAAAAATTTAAAACTTCCTTTTACTATATGTATAAAATTTATTTTAAAAATTTAACATTGGTTTTTAAATCTATATGTAATAATTATATTTGGGTTAAAATTTTCAAATTTTATGAATATATTAATATTTTTTGTTTTTGGTGAAAAATGATGATTTTTGTTAAAAATTATATTTTTGATTAAATTATATACAAAAATAGATATTTAATTTTTTTAAAGTGATATTAGTTAAATAAACATAAATTTTTTAATTTTTATCATTATAATTAATTTCATATTTAATCTAAATATTAAGAATTTTTAATCTTTTGAATGTTATTCTTTTAAAAAACTATTTTTTGGACACATTTTTGAGTTTTATTTTATATTTAATTATTCCAATTTTATAAATTTATTTTTTTAGAATGTATTCTTTATTTTTAATTATAACTATTTATTTATTATAATATGATAAATGAATTTTTTTCATAATCAATAATGAATGTATTAAATTTTATTCAGTGTCGTTAGGGTTAAAACCACTTTACTGTGGTGTTAACCTAAATGATAAGGGTAAAAAAAGAAAAGAAATGTCTAAATGATATTTCATACAAATATTTAGACCTCATATCTTTATGGTTTTGTGAATTATAAATTTTTAAGGATTTTAGAATGATAAAAATGTGGGTATCACTTTTTGTTTTAAAACATTCCATGTGTTTCCACTCCCCTATTAATAAAATGTCATCCCTCTCATATTCTCATCAAACTATAAAAATGCTTTGGATAAGAAAATTATTTCACATATATATTACCAATGACCTTCCAAACTTTAAAGATTCTTTTTTATATATTAAAACCATCCTTATAATGTTTTGATGCAACCTTAAAAATATTTTGAAGAAGAGGAAATGTTATTAAATGTGAGTTTTTATTTTGTTTCTTCTTCCACCTCCTTAAATATTTTTTAATCATTATTATATAAAAAATTTAGTATATTAAATATTATTTGACGTCATTATATTATGTTAATGACATGTATCTACCTCCTCTACCATAATATGGGATACAAATCCATCGATTGTGTGTACGGAGGACTATATCATCACGAAACCTTGTAATTTGTTTCTCATAATCACCTCTCATTATTAGATATAATGATTGATTTAAAATATTTATTTGATATTAATTAAATTAATATAACTATTTAATTATAATATCATATCAACCATCTTTCCTTTAAACATGTTGGAAAACAATATCATTCCTCATGTATACGACGAACAACCGACTCATGAAGCGATGTAATGTGTTTCCCATTCCTATTTTACATGGATAGTAATATGAATATATTAAAGTAATAATTTTTATATTTGTGACATAATTATGCCTCTTTGATTATTATACCACACTTAAGTTCTTATTTCCCATTTCTTGGGGGATACAATTATGTGGTTTCTATTATCGGCAGACTACCACCTCACTATGTAGAATAAAAAAAACTTTCTCTAATGATTTACGTGGATGGTAATAAAGATAATTTATATTAATATATGAAATATATAAGAAAAATTAATTAATTTTGAAAATTATATTAAATATTTACATTACTTTAATTTCATCTGTTGAAAAATATGGAAACATCATTCTTGCGTATTTACAACATGCCATCTTAATGAATGACGTAATCTATTTTCTATCTATAACATTCATATATTACTCTAAATAAATAAATAATAAATAGATAAAATATTTATATAATGTTTAACCTTATTGTTATTTTTTAACCATTATATTATTAATATGAATGAAATTTTTGAAACAAAACACACATGAAAAACATGGCAATTATCACTCGAAATAGTGATTTTATTAAAGATTTGTTAATAATAATTTTATAAAAGAATAAAATTAAATCATATATGGTATGATAGATTTTTTATTAGTCTATAATATAGTTATAATAAACCTATACTTATCATTCAAGATATTCATACAATAACAAAGGAGTTGAACCTGAGGTAAGTGTTTCTCATCCACAATTACTTCTATGAAACATATGTCATATTCACCAGAAATTCCTTTTTTCTGTGTATATTATTAACTTTTTGTTATCTTATATCATGAATATATTTCTTTTAAAATTATTTAATTTATAATTATATGTTATTTATTTCATGGGTTTTATTATTCAAAAGTTACTAAAATTGTAAAGGTTTATTCCATAACATCATTATTTCTCAAGATTGTTTATGTTTAACTCTATATTGGTTGAATTATTTTTCTTTTATATAATAAAAAATTAAACTTCATTATAATATATTTTTGTATTAACATTCCATGTAATATTATCATTTTCTATTACTTTGGTTAATATAATTACTGTGAATTATTTTTAATAGAAGCTAACATTATTACCCAATTAAGATGAAAATGATGTTTTAAAAAATGTTTTTAATTGTTTTTATATTAAAAACATGATTTATTTAGTAATATATTATCCTTATTTGAATTTTTTATGAAAAAAATTAATGAAATTTTTATCTTGCTTTCGAAACAAGGTACTTTTCACCCTGTATTCAAAAGTGTAAAAACAATGTTTTTTATCAAATACGATATGTTTAAAATTTCCCACATTCCTATATATTTGGTGTTTTCGGAATATTTTATAGGTTTCTAACATTATTAGAGAATAAAATTATTTTCAAAGTATTTTTTGAACATTAATGTTTAAAATGTGATTTTCAAAGTGAAATGTTTATTTTCTTCAAGTATGTTTTTAAATATATTTTCATGGAATTTCAATTCATCAATGAAAAAACAAGTTTTATAGTTATTATTCTCTAGGGATATGTTTTAATGAAACCATCCATACTATTTATCTAGATGTTTTATGGTAATTTGAATTTGTGCATTCAATTTTTTTATAATTAAACATATTTCTATGGACGGTTTATTATTATTGATTGAGAAATATATTGAAATTTCATATATTAGTTTGTAAAAATTAATTTTTATACCGATTATTATAAACGCCTTTAATATTAGTAATGAATTGGCATTATCGATTGAATGGGTGAGGCTTGAAATTACATATCCCCTCATTTCATCAGTGTGTCTCATGTTTGAAATCATTTGGCTAAATAAAATAGGTTTTTACCAATAGTTATAAGAAGATTTTTGGTCTATGTGATTATGTTATTAGTTATAATATCCCTGGATATCATTCATTCTTTTGTGATTAAGAATTTATTTTATCATCCTTTATTCATTCCATATAATTCTCAATTATTTTTTATATATAATTTTCTTTAATTTTATACCTTTCCATATTTATTATGATTCTTTATTCATGATAGATTTTATTTTAATAATGAGCATCTGATCTCACCCATTTCATATTTTTTTCATTTCACAATTATATGAGGATGTTTTTTTGATTAATATATATGGATATGTAATGGGGAATAATGGCGTTCACAACGAAAAAACATTCTTTATTTTGTGTTTTTAAAATGTAATCTGAATTTCCGATATGTATGTTCGTTACAATGAATAATAATCTATTCGTTCTATTGGGAATTGATTTCTTATATCATGTTCCAATTGTCAGGATCGATTTCCTCTAGGCCTTGGTCTTCCAGGAACAATACATAGGCCCTTCGGTGGATTCATCCTAAAACCCATGAGTGAGAAGAGGAGTTGTCCAACCAAGCATATTTGTGAGACACAATACATTGTGTAATTCAATGTCAGACATGGGTTTCCACCCTATAATCCTACCCTAAAACCAAAGACTACACAATTGGGCCTCCCCTTAAATGATACTTCATTAGATCCAACCATCATGAAGCACTATTTACTCATCATCATGATTCGCTGCCTGGCCACCATTTATCAGGAAGAATTTCGACACTAGGAACCATGGATTCAAATGCTTCAAATGAGAAAACACTATCATATTCAAATTGTTTTGGAAAAAACTCTACCCTACAACACACCTGGGCGTCACCATGCCTCTAATTCTAATTTTCAGGATCAATTTCCTCTAACCCTGGGTCTCCCTGGCCCAACACATAGGCCCTTCTTGATGTGGGATTGGGTTCTCACCCAACAACAATGTAATAGTGAAACCACATGATCTGGGCGACTTGGGTCAGGGTCTTTACAATTGGTATAAAACTATAGTGGGAATGTTAATGTGTTAAATTCACTTTCGTAACAACTCTTGGACCGATTTCTTGGATCCGGAGAGCATTTGATGTTAGAAGATGCATAAAACCATATAAAATATTAATAAAAATCTACTTTAGCTACATTTTTCAATGTTAATATATAAACCACATCAATTTAATATTAAGAAAAATAATTTTTAGTAACTATCATTATGATTATAAATATATTATTAATATTTCATTAATTAATAAAAAAATTATGATAATCATATTTTCTCATGATCTTTAATATAGGTAAACATGATAAGTATTAAATTATATTTTAAAAAATAAAATGATAGTAAAAAATAACCAACCTCGTCATCTGAATGTCGGAGCATCAAGAATATTTCTTTTATCTACAAATATTAATTATTACTTAATAATTAATGTGATGATTATATAATATTTCTCCAATTTTCCTATTTGGGATATTCATTTTAAATGAAATGTCGATACACATTGATAGAGCTTACATAAATATTTAAAATATATTAGATTTTGATTCACTAATGGGATAGAAGTTTTAAAAACAACCAAAATGGTCTCATACTAGTCTCAATACCTAAAAAAATTTCACACATCCAATCCAAAGAACCCCATATTCTATACATAAAAGTGGTATAAATAATTTTATTATAGGATTCACAAAAGAAAGATTTATTTTTTGAAACAATTATGCTAAAATTAGTATATTAAAAATATTAAATATCTTTGAAGACCAATAGTTTTTTTAAAGACACACCAGCCATGTGATATCTTCAAAAAATATTATTAAAAATATTAGGGAATAATTGAAAATTTTATGTCATTAAATTTTTGTTGAAAATACATGGAGTAATAATTTTTTTATAGAAAATATGATTTTTTTTATATGGGATTTCATGAATTTCTCTCCTTTAATTGTGATATACTCATTCATATTGATCATATTTAATAAAAATACATAAGGAATATAATTTTGTAAATAGTTTACCATAATCATATTCTTAGTTTTTTGGAAATCAAGAAAGATATAGGCAAAGAAACAGCAACAAAAGAAAGGGTTTATAGGGGTTAAAGTAGGGCAGGCAAAGTGCATCCCCTATAACAATATTTAACCGCTCAGGGTTTGGTAAATTCAAGTTTTAAAATGAGGATACACTAGTACCTTATACAACTAAGGACACTAGATAATCAAATACCATATTTCTCAACATGCCACGTGTGCTTCAAGAGGATGTTGGAAATTAGGACTTTTCACATTATAATGATGTAGTTATTGACAAATGTGAGGAACTAGTGTCCCTCATCTTTTTGAGGAGGATAATGGATTCTGTTTCAGCTTTTGAGATATTAATTCACCCTTGTCAGTAGAGATAGATACCAGTGATAAAAGCAAGATCCTCCACTTGATGGGAAGATCCAACACCAAAGTGTGTAGTGAATACGCATATAACTGAACTAATGGATGACCGAACCATCCCACAACATATCTTGATGCCCAAGATATAGTATCCATATATATTTAGTTTCAAAACATTCATTTGGGGTTTCCAATGAACCTATATCCCTCCTTGGGGGCCCATCATATAGGAGGCATTTGAGTGTAATTGCAGAAGTTGAAGTGAGGGAGTATCCTTCCAGTTGTCAACAAGCATGAGTTATTAAACTATTCTCTTGTAAGTAATTTATATTATATCTATTGAATATCATTTTATTTATTTATGATACATTTAAAGTAATATAACATTTAATTACCATTTTTATAATGTTTCTTATCTCAAATAATATAATGTGGTCAAGAATAATTTCTACTCAATACTTAAGAATTTTCTCTTCCCTGACCATTAACTTTATTAATAAAAATATTCATGTTAAATATATTTAAATATATGTATAATTTTTCAGGGACCAAAATATTTATATTTAATCCAATTAAAAAGAAATTTATTCTTTCTCCCATTAATTTATGTTATTTAGAATTATTATAAAAAAGTTAAATATTATTTTTTTGACTAATGTACCAATTAATTTCATTATTTATATGTTAATTATAATTTATAATTATTTGTTATAAATTATAATTTTATTATACTGGCTTATATAACATCCATGAAATATATAAGAGGAATATTTTACTCAATATAATATGAAACATGAACCATCAATCTTAAAAACCCCATAAAATTTATTCCATTAAATTTAATCACATAGATTTCATATGACACACAGAATCCCAAGATTAAATGAAATTTAATGTAGTATACTATTATAAAATAAGCATCAAATTTTTTGGTCTTAATATGATAAACTATGTTATAAAAATTATTTTTATCTCTTTATTCAAAATAAAAGAAGAATCATTTAGAAGAAGAATAAATTATTTCTAATATTTGTTGAAAACATCCATTTTGTTTAAATAATTTATAAGGTTACATTATATTTTAAATATCTATTTAATGTATCATTAGTTTAATAATATTAAAATTTATCTATTTTATTTAAGATAATAAATTTCATATTAAAATTTGATATTAAATCCCTCTATATTTATGAGAATTATCTCTATGGAACCCCACTTTTTAATCATATCAATGTGTATAATTATAAATTGGATTATTCCAAATATATAAACATAATTTGAAATAGTGGATTCTATTTTTGGAATCATAATTATTAATATAATATAATATGATCATATTATTTTCTAACAATGATTAATAGTGAAAACCGTTAAAATTAATTTCCACAATTAAGGTTAAACAGGTTTATTGGGGGTAAACCTAATAATATGAGTGTTACAAATAGAATTATACTTTTATAAAACCCGTTAAATAGATTTATATTGATATTATAACCTATACTATTTGATAAGGTTCCATTTTGGATTCTTGATGCATTATAAAAATATCTGTGTAATTGAATCATTTAAAAAATTCAATGTTTTTCCTCTCCCCCACTTATAAAATGACACCCCATCTCATCCCCTACTCATATTTAAAAATCCAAAATAGTTAAAAAAAATAGCCAAACATCACATTATTAATCTCTACTAAATAATATATATCCCTCTTATTAGTCAAAAATTCTTCGTAGGAATGATTTGGGTGAGAACCTAAAGAAGCTGTCCGAAAAAAGAGGTTACAATCTTAAACAAGCATATTTATTTTATTTCTTATTCAAAGTACATAAAATATTATTTTATCAATATTAAATATTAAAATTATATTATTATTTATACTTATATATTTTGATTTTATGTTCATTAATAATATAAATTACAAATTTTATCAAATGGTAAGTGAAACCATTGATCATGTGTACAATATACTACTACCTCATAAACTAATGCAATTCATTTTCCATCACCAAATTTAGTGGAAAAAATAATTTTGGGTTTAACACATGAGTATTATATTTATGAAATTATTATACTCATCATTTTATAATTTCACATATAAATTATTATGTTCCATTCCATATAAAATATGATAACATCCATCTTTTGTACGAAGAACTACCACCTTAAAAATCAATGTGATTCATTTTTCACATAAAAATTACATGGAAGGTAATATGGAATAATTTAATCACTATATTTGCTACATATGTAATTATATTAATTATATAAAATTTTTATATCACCAAACTCTTTATTCATTTAACCATTAAAGAAATGATAATCTAACTCGTGCATACATACGACCTACCTTATCCACTAAATAATGTTATCCATTTTCCATGTTCAAATTTCAATAAAGATAAAATAAAGTTAGCTAATGAAAAAATCTATACATATAACATATATCATTCTAGATATGGTTAACCTATAAAATTTTAGAATGGATAATAACTTTCATGACAAAATAATCATGAGAAAATATGATAATTAGCTCACAGAATAATGAAAATAATGAATTACTATTAACAAAAATGTGACAAGTTTTTATAAGAGGCAATAAATAATATTATATTATTATTTTTATTGTATAGATTAATTACATGATTAAAACCATTAAAAATAAGTTTAATGTAAATTCAACCAAAGGAAACATATGGTAAAGGACTTCGTCTCAATTTCACTTTATTAAGACAAATTAAAATGTTATACACATAATTTCATTTATATGGTGTATATACTACCCATTTGTGTTTTCATATCTTGATACATCATAAATTTAATGTATTTTATGTTTCAATTTAAATTATTTCAACTAATTTGGTATATATTGAAAATTACCATGTAGTAATGAATTTCATAACTCAATTTAATCAGGATTTTTTTTTAAATTTCAATTAAAAAGAATTATTTGAACATTCACTAATAAAATACATTAATTTTATTATCATTTGATTAATCAATTTTTTTTCATGTAATATTTCCATTTTTCCAATATTTGGTACATAAAATATTGAGAATATATTTTAATTAACATAAGACTACACTTCTCCAATTGATAGAAAATATTTTTTCTTTTAAAACAGTGTTTTTTGAAAATGTTTTCAAAAATCAATTTTATCGTTATTCAATTAATATATTGAATAAATTGTTATGCATTTATAGATTTTTAAAATATGTTTTCAAAGTAATATTGATTTCATTTTTCAAACAAGACCAATTTTTCATTGACCAAAAATTTTACAGGAATCATTATTTTAACATGCATGGAATGTAAATAATTTCATACCATCTGGAAAACACAATTTCTAAATATTCCATTATATTTTTCAAATTATTTTATAAATAAGTTTATTTTAAAGATATTTTACAATCATTTATATTTAAAAATATATTCCAAATTTAAAAATGAAATTTTCTTGAGAAATTTACATAATGATGTTTTTTTGGTGTTTTTATCTATTAATGAAATAATACCTTGATTTTCCATATAATCTAGTGGGTATAAGTTATATTGATACCATAATGTTTCATTCTATGTGTAGAACACCTAGTTTCTTGTTAGTAACCCTTTATTTATGTTTTTAAGTATATAAATTATATGGGAGATTTTTGGAATAGATTGGAGAACGTTAAATGTGTTTTGGAGGACAAATGGAATGCATGCAATAGGTGCATAGTTACTCCAAACCATGTGAAAGCTAAGGGGAAATCATTCACTTTGAAAAATGGTGTTGGTCTTTCTAAGGTAGTTCTCCTTCACAATTCGGGCATAGTTATGGGTTAGAAAACATAGCTCGTGCGGTTGGCTGTGTAATTTCCAAGAAGACCATGAGGTGGCTGTGTGAATGATCAAAAACATTTTTAGAACTCACCTCTAATTTGGAACTTGGGTGATTTTGAAATTTTCATCAATTAGGTTAAGGGAATGGGTAAAGTATCATAGATATATAGCACTAATTTGTGATACTTCGTTTGATTGGTAATGTTGTATCATAGAGCTTATAGATAATGGAGTCTCATAGTCGTCTTGATGTTTTATTTGTCATATTCTACTTTTTACTGTGTTGTTGGTTTTACTTTTATTGTAGTAAATTTTGGTTTTATTTTTATATAAAGAATTTTTTGAGTGGTTATTATTGTATCAGACAACATATATCGGATTATTTGGGTTAGTTTTATTGGATGCGTTGTTTTATTCCAAAATGGTAAATTGTCCCCCAAATTTATTGAAACCCTTCAGCATTTATTACGAGCCTTTGTCATCTTGGGAATAACTATTATGTACTAATGATTTCTCACTACCTTCTCAAGCCATTGATAATGGGAATGATTTACCAAGTGGTATATATTTTGTTCTATCCAATGATAGTATTAGACACGTGGTATTAACTTGGTCCTTCCTTGTGGAAGAACCGGTCATTAGTTTTCTTGGTTTTAGAATAGAATTCATTCTTGTTTATTACTTGAGATGGGATCATAAAAAGGAGTAAGATTTTTAGGAAATGAAATATAGAGAATAAAAAAACATTTCTAACATTTTTATGATTAACATAATGTTACCATGGATTTGGGAAAATATTTGTTTTTTGGACACTTATGTGACATTTGATTCTCATTGTCACGGGGTTAGCTAATGAGATGACCATGAAATGCAGTAGAAGAATGAATTACCATTAGTATTTTATATTAAAATTTATGTAATGATAAACAATATGATGTTTTGTGATAATTATTGAAAGATGTTTCATTTTTTTCAAATGACTTACTTTGATAAGTGAATAGTCAGTGTATTTTGAAAATGGTTTGATTTTAAAAAGGGAGGTGAATTTTTATCAAAGATAGCTGAATATAGAAATATCTGATTTTTTATAACCATGTTAATATAGCTGATTTTATAGAATTTTAAACGAAAATAATTGAGTTTCTAGAGAGCCAGACATATGGAGTTTGATGTATTTTATGAAAATGGAACCCCATAGGATTAATAGAATCCAAATGGAATAAGATATAGTAAATGTGGTTACACTTGAGAAATATGTGAACCATAAAATGGTTCATAGTAATGTCAAAGTGTTTCAAGTTCTGGGCATAGGGAACCGGTTGGATGAGCACATACTGGTGGATCCTTCCATCCATTTCTATTAATACTATTCTCCTATCTTCAAGGGTCATTAAGAACTATAATGGGAAATGGTATGGTTGGAATAAATGAATCATATCTTCTATTTTATCAGCAAACCAATGAGGCTTAAAGTCATGCCAGTGATGTATATGCTATAGGATCTTGTAAGTCATTGGTGGGATCTGGAGATACAGGTTAATCTGGATCATGGCCTTTGTTGAAAAGAATTAGAGAAACTTTTTAACGGACAATTATATCCTCCCACATTTAAGATTTAGATAAAATTGGACTTCATTGGCCTGACGAATGAAATTATCTATGTCACAATGTATGTGGATAAATTCATGAATTTATTTAGCATCTCACAAGAGGTTTCAACTAATTTGACCTTCAATACATGCATCCTTGAATTGAGGATAAGGTAGGTGATTCTATTGAAGATTATAAATCTATGTATTATGGATTACACAATGTTGGTGAATAGAGTGGAAGTGGATGAGAGAGACATCTTAGAAGATATGGGAGGAGGATGTATGTTCATATCCATTGGAACCAATGGGAACTCTAATACTGGGAGAAAGCTGAAGATGGACACTTGCTTCCAAGGAAGAAGTGGGAATTAGAATCAAACAACTGTATTGACGAGTCTTCCTCTAAAACCATAGAGCCATGCCTGATATTTTCAATTTGGTTCAGCTGACCACGTTTATTTATAGTGTATATAACCACATATATGAGGCGACAAATTCAACCAAATGAATAATCTCTAGTGTTATCAACACAATGATCTATGGTCAGGTTATAGGGTAACATACCATGTTTTTTAGGTGTAGTCCCCTAAATTTCTAGTATCAAACCCTTACTAATTATTTATATGTATATTATGTGTAAAGATGAAGGTTTGGAGAGTTTGGGTATCATTAAAGGGGTTTTTGGGCTAAAGGGGAAGTGCACGGGTGGCATACTGTTCCTCTCAATCATGTGGAATCCTAAGAGAAACCGTGCAACATTAAAAGTTTTGGATAGAAGCATTCCTATAGTTTACACAATATTAAAGAGACCATGTGAGATGGCCATGAATGGGTCTACCTAGGAAGTATCTAATTCATGTTTAGCATAATGTTTTTCTAACCATGTGACTAAACCATGCAAGGGGTCAATATGAGAGCCTAAAAAATTGTTTTTCAAATGTTTTTTACAATAACTACCTCATTTTCCTCCTATATGGACCTATGATGGGATTATTATGAATATAAGGCTTAATAACTGCTCCCAATGAAATTGGAATCTATCAGGATTCTTTCAATTTATTTTAGAAGCCCGATTCTTATAGTGAGTGTTTCTTCTTCACCATTCTTGTCATGTTTTCTTAGATATACTTCACCCCAATTCTCAGATTCATAGATATACATCTTCTAAAGTTATATATATTATTTTAGATTCAAAATAAGTTTATTTTTGGTATTTATCTTGTTAGAGGAAGAGATATAAGGTTGCTTCATGGAATTCATACCCAAATTTTTGAGCATTCATCGTTTGTTTTTTGTTTTCATCAAAACCATGGAGGTAGGTGGCCTCAGTCTTGAATAATCTTAGTAAAATTGGTTGTAATTCTTTTAAATTGATAACTTATTGATGTAACAATGATGAATTGGTTGTTTTTTGTTGTTATAACCCCTATTAAATTTATGTTTGTGGAAATCAAGAAAATTGGTTTTTTGGAATAAAGTGATTGAATTTAAAAATATGATTTTAAAATGGTATTTTTCAGGAATTTTGTTTAATAAATATTATTAAACCATTTTCAATAAAATGAATTACTTTATTGAAATTTAGTGGGTTTACGGAATTGTTTTTTGAATGATTTTAAATAAAATAATGGTTTCATTGAAATGGGTTCAGTAGGTTGAACACAAATGGTTTTGGGATTGGTAGGAAAGGGTTGTCATGTTTTTTCATATGAATTGGTATAGATAAGGGCATGAAGAAACCCCTTAAAATGTATAGTATAGATATGGTAGTTAGGTGTCCCCATTATAGTGGTCCACTATGTTATGTCTTTGTGGAAGAATAGCTAACCGCTCATGAGTATAGGGAGTTCCAGGTTGTTTTCATGGATGGATGTGTGGTTAAGTGGAATTATTATATCAAAATGATATCGAGTAATTGTTTTAAATCCCTTATTGGTTGATTTTTTTTTATAAATGTGACTTTTTGGAAAATTGGTTGAAAATATCACTTGTTAACTCTTGGTTATAAATGTTTTTGGAACTTTTTATATTTATTTATAAATATTTAGTCAGAATTTTTTTTATATTATTAGTTTAATATAAATGAAACTAACATATATATCTTAATGGTGCGGAAATGGTAGTCATTTAAGAAATTATAATGAGTTTTATACTCAACCATTCATGGGTACATTGGTGGGTTTTTAGATGTTATCTTCTAAGACATGGGAAAAGGTAAAGTATCCCATATCTTTAGCACCACTTCAAAATACATAGGTTGTTTGGTGATTGGATCATATAGCTTGTGGAACATGGAGTATTATTTTCATCTTGGATTTTATTAGTTGGATTTTTTCTGTTAACTATGATGATAAGTTTATCTTATATTGTTCCATAATTTCTTTGGTATTGTTATAACATAAATTTTTGAGTTATCTTTCTTTATCTATCATCATATGGTTGTATTTTGGTTATGGTTGTTGATTTGTGTTATTCATTATTAAAGGCTAAATCATCCCCCACTTGTATTGAAACCCTTAGTAATTTATTTATTACCTTTGGAGTCTTGGGGATGTCACTTAAGTCCTAGTAATGATTCATTGTAATCTCAATACAATTATAAAAAGTGGGTCATTACAAATGGTATCAGCTTGTTCGGTTCATCCCTAACAAGTGGTCTATAGTTTTCAGGTCTTAGCGTTGAATGAATTCTTATATATTCCATAATTTGGAATCATATAAAAGAGTAGTATTATTGGGACTTGAAATGAAGATCAAAAAAATATATAGGAAACCTTTTTCTGATGAAATTCATGTTACTATGGAGTTGGGTATATAAGTCTTTTGGGGACAGTTATAAGATATTCTATCTCATTTTCGTGGGTTTTTCCAATGATATGAGAATGACATGCATTAGTGGAATGAATTTTCACTATGATTACATATTTGATTTTGGAAAATTGATATATGATGTGATTCATTGTGTTGATTTTTGAAATATGTTGAAATTTTTTTCAAATGAAAGATTTTGAAATGACATGGTTCAAAAATTTTGAAAATGTTTTTATTTTCAAAATGAATACAGGATTTGTTTTTAAAAATGGTTAAATTTAGAAAAGGGTGATTTAGATTTTTTATAGTCGTTGTGATATAGTTAACAATAAGAAAACAAGAATTTTTATAGATGGAGCCTTATAAATTTTTTTGTATGTTTAGAAATTGGAACAGGGTAGATGTTGTATGAACAAACTAGAATAAGATATAGTGAATGTGGTTACACCCAAACCATAGGTGAACCAAGAGATGGTTTAGAGTTTCTTCAATGTGTTCCAATCTATAGACCTAGAGAACCAGAAGGATGGTCCTAGATATGTTGACTAATTCATCTAGTTCATGATGGAGAATCCACCCATTTTTTTGGGAGATTATGATCCCAAAAAGGTGGAGGTGTGTCTGAATAGGATGAATCATTTCATTTATTTCATCAGTAGAATAATGGAGATAAAAGTCAAACTGGAAACGTATATGCTCGAGGATCTTTCATGCTAGTGGTGGGACCAAACTGTCTTATCTAACATGAACAAGGCCTTATTTTGGTGGATTTTGAGAAATTGTTCAAAAATACTATTATATCTCTACATATTTATAATCTAGAAAATTATTGGATTCTTCAAACTGAAGAAGGACAAGATCACTGTATCAAAATATGTGGCCAAATTCTTTAATTTAGTGCACATTCCACGTAAAGTTACAATGAGTGTATCCTTGAAGGAACGCTTTGTATCAAAGATAAGTTAAAAGATTCGATCGAATATTTTGGTGCTCTGTATTACAAATTATTCAGAGATGGTGAAAAATGTGACTGAGGATGAACATTATATCTCGGGAATTATGGGAGGAAGAAGTATGATGATACCTAGAGCATATGGTGGAAACTAGAATCATTGGAGAAAGAGGAAGAGGGGCGCATATTTCCATGGTGGGAGAGGGACTGGAAATAAGATGGTTGGACCAGTGAACCTTCCTCCATGACCCAACAGCAAAGCAGACTATTTCCAATGTCATTCACATGATCACATAAAGAGATAGTGTACGATAAAACCTAGAGCATGTCATAACTGAAAGTAGATGCAGAATATTTAGTGTTATTATCACAGATCTCTATGGTCAGATGATCGAGAAACTTCTATGGTGTCACAAGAATCATATAATTCAACAAGAAAAGGGATGTATAATTAGACCCATTAACATAACAGGGTCATCCATGGTGACTCTAAGGAAACAATGACTCCTCAATAATGGAAATATCAGCAAGGAAGCAAGGATTATAGTATAGCAATGAAGAAATTATATAGATCTGAGCAGGTGATTGTGGACGATCAGGTTGGAACATCTACGGTGAGAGGTATGATTCTATTGAATTATACCATTTTTCATGATTTTTTTGATACTGGTGTAATACAATCATTCATTTCATCTCATGATGTTAATTTTCTATGTATAAAAAATGAATTTTTTCCCCTATAATAAAACTTCAATCTATTCTCAATAAAATAGAATGTTGAGCCTTTATATGAATAGCATACTTGAAAACCACTGATGGAGTTGAGCTAAAATGGGATTTCACGATGTTGTAAATTGATACCTTTGCTGTTATTCGGGGTATGGATTGGTAGAAAATGATCAAGGCTCACATCATCTGTCATATCATAATGGTCAGTTTCATGAATGGGGATGGCGTCGATATTCTATTTAGAGGAAAAGTGGTTGTATTGATAGGTGAAACATGATTATTTCTTCCAGTTGTGGGAACAACAAATTACTAATTGGTGGTGTGGACATTGGAATCGATAAAAATGATTGAGGATATTATATTTCCGGCTATTGTAAATAATTTTCCAGATTTCTTTCCCAATATCTTATCATGGTTACCACCAATGAGGGAATTAGAGTTTATGATTGATCTCCTCCAGGTGACCAGTACTATTTCTCTTTAATCTCATATGATAGAACCAAAATATTTACGAGGATTGAATGTTTAGTTGGAATAGGTGAAAAAAGGTTTCATTCAGAAGAACACATCTTTGTGGGTAGCACCTATCTTGATTGTGAAGGAAAAAATGCAACTCTAAGGCTATGTGTGGATTATAATAATCTTAACCAAGTAATGATAATGAATCGATATCCAAATACATGCATTGATGATAGGTTCGATCAATTGAAGGGAGAATAGTATTTCTCCAAAATTGAAATGTGGTCAGGATATCACCAATTACGAGTTGGAAATGGGGATATTCTGAAGAAAATGATAAAAAGGAGATATGGCCACTATGAACACATTGTCATTCTTTTTAGTCTTATGAATGCAGAAATGGTCTTTATAGAATTGATGAATCTGATATGTTAGGGATATCTAGATTATTTTTGGAGGTTTTTTTGATGATTTATTGTTGTATTCAATGATAAGGGATGATCATCGGAATCAATTGGTGATAGTTTTTTTAAAATTGTGAGATCATTAGTCATTTGAGTAAGTGCCAAAGTGTGATTTTTGAATACATGAGGTACAATTTCATGTCCATGTAATTTCTAAACAAAGTGCTTCATTAGATCCAAAAAAGATAAAATATATTATGGCATAGAAAACACAGAAAAATGACTTTGAGATACCAATATTTTATGGTATATCTAGTAATTACTGATGCTTTGTTTGTGACTTATCGCGACTATATTCACCATTGAAATATTTGAAAAAAAGAATGTTCTATTTTAATGGAGTGAGTAATTTCATAAGTCTTTTCAAGAAATAAATTTTCCTTTTATCATAAAAACTATATTGATTTTTTTCTTCGAACCAAGATAGGGATTTATAGGGTTTTTTGATGCTTCAGTATTTGTTTTGGGATGTTTTCTCACACTAGAAGAACACATGGTTGATTATACTTTATGGCCGTTGAGAGTGCATAAGAAAAATTACCAAAAACATGATTTGGTGTTAGGCTCAGTTTTCCTCGAATTAAAGAATTGGATACAATATTTTTTATTGAGAAATTAACTATGTTTAAAGATAATAAGTTTTAGAAACATATTTTCTCACTATGGGATTTTAATTTTAGGAAAATAAGATAGATGGATTATTTATAGATGTTTTACATTGACCTGATTTATACACCAGGAGAAGCTAATTCAGTGGCTGATACATTTAGCAGAAAACAAAATGCTCAGTTGGAAATAGAAGCTTCAGATGAAAAGAAGTTGACTTCGGTCCTATTTGACATGCATGTATAATTTGAAGACTGATGTGTTGTTGTGGTTTTATTTTCAGTTTCTATGATTCATGCTTTGGTAATGTTTGTTAAATTTGTAAAAACATACAAATTTGAATGTGTAGTTATGATTTCAAAACCCAATGGTGGGAGACCATCGAGGGATGGAAAATTGAAAGGAGTTCAATTTTTTAGTCAAAATATTAGATGGGTCAACTAAGTATTTTTTGGAATAACATATTTATTATTAACACTAGTTGAGATGGGATATACATCTAGGAATGAAAATATAGTATAGGGTATAGAAGGTGTAGTTTTGGTGGTTTAGTACGAAATAAAATGTTGTTGAGTTCTTTTCAATGTTCTTAACTCGTTAGAAAGGTAAGGTAGAACATCAATGGCCAATAGTTATGTGGTAGTATTTACCCATCCCAATGTGGAATTGAGAGTATATAGACGTAGATTTTGTATTACGCCTCCAAATAATGGTTCAGAAACATGATTCCATATTGGTGATAGTGGATCAACACACAATGTCAAAAAAGTTCACCCCTATTCATGAAACTAACACGGAGGAAGATCAATCCCAGATCTATATCCAATTAGTGGTAAAGAAATCTTGGTATACCAGTTTCTATCATGTCTGGATGAACTCTAAGGTTCACGTATCATTTCTGGAAATCCTTAATGAAATCCCTTGGCAGGAAGTTGAATTTGAGTACATCATATCATCCTAAAAAAGATGAAAAATATTAATGAATGATACATATGATGGAATACATATTTTGGGCTTACATAATGTATTTTAGTGGATAATGATAAGAGTATGATCCATTAGTGGAGTTATCTCATAATAAAATCATTCATGCGACAATACACATGGATCAATTTGAATCACTTAAGGGATGTCCTTGTCATTCTCTTCTATATAGGGTTGAAATAGGTTCGATGTCACTAGTTGGGAGGATACTATTCATTCAATCAATAGAAAATATTTCTCTGATCAGAAAGAGAATGGATAGGACTTAGAGTAGTCATAAATTATATGCGGATCATCATCGAATAATGTCATCTTCTGCAGAGAGTTATCATTTGTTCTTAAGAATATTTCCAAGTCTTGTACATTGTCATTTTGGGAGGTAGGGAAAGTTTTCTCCTTGATACATAGCTCATTTAGAGATACTGGAATGGATTGGAGATGTGGAATATCGATTGTCTATACCACCAAGATTCAATTTAGTGCATAACATGTTCCATGTATCTCAGTTGAAAAAGTATCAACCTGATCCGGACCATGTGATTATATGGGATCACGTTGAACTAGAGCCAGATGATTTGTTGGTACATATCGTAGTGTGTATTTTAGATAGGTTGAATAATTTCTTGTGTTGAAAAATCATTATAATTGTGTGGAATTTATGTAAACATGGTAAGATTCTAGAAGAAACATAGGAATGCCAAAAGGAAATGAAAGATAAGTGGCCTAAACTCTTTCATGTAAAGGATTGTTTTTACTTTACAATGATGGAAATACCAATGGTGGGGAGAATCTAGTGCCCCCAATTCATTTATATAATCCTTTAATTTTTATTTTTATTTATATAATGTTTAAAAAGGTTTGTTGGGAGAGAATGGAGAACTTCTATGGCTTTTGAGGGTAAAGTTGAAGTGCACAAATTGCGCTAGGTTCATCTAAACCATGCGGAATCCTAGGAGAAACCATAAAGTTCTATATATGTTGGATATTAGCTTTGGAATGGTGTATGCACTATTTGGAAGATCATGAGAGAAATATATCCATCGGTCTACCCAGGAAATATTTAACGCATGATTAGCGCATGGTTTGTCTAACCGTGCCGGCGGTAAAAGTGACATCCTAAAAAGTGGATCTCAGATCTTTTTCATGTTAATTGCCCAATTTTTCTCCAATGCAGCCCTAAATTGAGACCATTCTCTCTTGAATGTTGTCGAACCTTCCCAATGAAAACTGGAATCATTCTGAAGCATTTCCTTGGAATTTAGAGTCCTGATTCATTTAGCAAGTGATTGTTCTTCATCGTTCTTATGATATTTTCTTAGATATAATCCTCCCCACTTCTTAGCTTCTTTGATATACAACCTTTGTACTTATATATAATATTATGGAATCAAAATATGCTAATATTTGGTCTTGATCAGGTTAGGGGAATAGATATAAGGTTTTTATATGAAATTCTTACCCTTTTTTCGTAAGCCTTCTATATCTGTCATCAGTTTTCATCAAAACCCTCGAGGTAGAAGGCTTCCCTATTATCTCATCTTATTAGAACTTGTTGGAATGATTTATAATTGATTTTATTTTTTATTAAATGATGATTAATTGGAAATTTTTTATTGATAAAAACCTTCTTGAATTTCAGTTTGTGGAAATCTAGAAAATTGGTGTTCTTGAATAAAGTGCATGATTCTTGATTTTAATATATAGATTTTAATGTGGGTATTTCTGCAATTTTTTCAGCAGAATTTGTTAATTTTTTTTCAACAAATGTAATGATTTTATTGAAATTTAATGGGTGTTGGGAATTGGTTTGTTAAATTTATTTCAACAAAATAACGTTTTTATAGAAAAGGGATGAATTTTTTGAACACACATGGTTTTGGAATGGGTTAGAATGGGTTTTCAGGTGTGTTTATTTGCATTAGGATGTATATGGGCATGAAGGACCATAATCACAAGGATTAAATGAATATGGGTGATAATTACACCCATCAAAGTGGTCCACTAAGTAAAGTATTAGTGGAAGGATAACTCACTGTGCGTGAGTATAGGGATGTCTAAGTTTCATGCATGGTTGGTAGTGTAGTTAAGTAGAATTTTTATTCAAAATTTATATCGGGTAATAGTTTTAAAACATTGATTGGATGTTTTCCTAGAAACATACCTTTTTGTAAAATTGGTTGATAATAGAACTTGTTTACTTTTATTTATAAATGGTTTTTTGGAACATGTTTATATTTAGTTGTAAATTATTTTTCAGAATTGTTTTATATAAATTGTTTAATATAAATGTGGATAAGATTTTTATACTAGTGGCATAAGTAGGGAAGTCATTGGGGAAAAACTATTGAGTTTTATACTCATTCCTTCTTTGGAACATTGTTACTTTTTCATATGCCATATTATAGGACATGGGAAATGGTAAAGTATCACACATCTTTAGCACAACCTCGAGATACATGGAATGGTTGGTGATTGAATCATGGATATTGTGGATCATGGAGTCATGTCGTCATCAAGATCTTTATTATTTTTATTCATTAATTTTACAAAGATGATTAGTTTGTATTTTGATGTTTGAACACTTTATTTGGATTTTTATAAAAGAATCCATTGACCGGATTATTGTACCTTATCTGGATGGACCATCTACAGTGAGAGGTACAATTCTTTTTAATTATACCCTTATCAAAGTTTTGTTTTTACTAGTGTATCTCATTTTGGTGTTTCATCTCGTGTTTTTCATTTCCTAGGTATAATACTTGAGACGATGCCATCTAGGATAAAAAAATAAAACTCTTCTTGGCCAATGATAATGTTACCCTTTTCAGTGTACATCTTATTCTATAAATGGTGATGGATTTGAACTAAAATGGTACTTATTGGTATTGGAGATGGAAGTATATTATGTAATACAGGGTAGGAATTAGTTAAAAACGTTCAAGGATCACATAAACTATTATATAAGAACAGTTAGTTTCATGACTGAAGATGGAAATGATCATATTTTCAGAGGAGAAAGGGTTGTAAAGACAGGTGAAATATATTTGTTGGAATATGTTGTGGTACTCATATCTTATCAGTTGATAGTGTTAAATTTTTCATCGATGGAAGATATTTAAAATAGAAGTTTCCCAGTAATGGTGGATCATTTTCCTAACATATTTCCTAAAAATTTCATAGGGTTTCCTCCCATACGAAAAGTGGAGTTTACTATTGAACTCTTTTTAGGGACCAATCCTATATCACTTCCCTCTAATCAAATTTCACCAATACATTAAGGGAAAAGAAATTATAGTTGGAAGATATATAAAGAAAAAATGTCCCCTTCTATGCATCTATCATCATTATGATCAACTTAGGGGAGCTTCGTGGTTCTCTAAAATTTACTTTTGATAATGAAATCATGCATTGGAAGTTAAAAAGGATGATATTACAAAAGTAGAATTTAGAAGAATATATGGAAATTATGAATATTGATTAATTCCTTTATGTCTTATTAATTCACTGGTAGTCTTTATGAAATTGATGAATCAGTAATTTTAGAGATATTTGGATTTTTTTGTGGGGTTTTAGGATGACATATTGGTGCATTCCAAGACAAGGGATGAGAACCAGAAACACTTGGAGGAAATTCTTAGAATCTTTAGATATCATCAACTAGAATCCAAACTCCATAAGTTTGATTTTTTGGATACAATAGGTCCACAATTTTGTCCATATAACTTCTGAAAGTGGTGTTTTAGTGAATCTGGATAAGTCAGAAGTTGTTATCTCTTAGTAAACACTAAGGAATGTCTTTGAGATATATAGATTTCTTTTTCTCACCAGTTATAATAAAAAAAAATTTATGACTTATCTTGACTATATTATATAATTACAGCTTTGAAAAATAATATAATTCCATTCCAATGGACCGAGGAATTCCAAAAATCCTTCCATTAGATGGAAATTCACCTTACAGCATCACATATGTTAATATTTTTGGAATCAGGATAGGGTTATGTGGTGTATTTTGGTTCTTCAATATCTGTTTTGGGAAGTTTTCTCATACAAGGATACCATGTTGTTTCTTAGGGATCATGTTAGATAATACTGAATGAGAATAATTACCCAACACACAATTTGGAATTAGTTGTAGTTGTCCATGACTTGAAGATGTGGCGTCAGTACATATTTGGTGAAAAATTTCTTTTGTTCATATATTATAAGAGCCTGAAACATATTTTCTCATAATGGGGTTTTCATTTAAGGGAATGAATATGGATGGAGTAACTCTATATGTATCACTTTTATTTGATGTATACACCGAGTAATGGAAATTCAGTGGCCGATGCATTAAGAATAATTTCAAATGCTCAATTAGCAAAAGAAGCATTAGATGAGTGGAAGTTGCTGTCAGTACAAGATTATATGCTTGTGGAATGTGAATTCAGTGTCAATATTAAAATTTTATTTCCAATTTTAGGGGTTACATATTTGATGACAATTGTAATGGATGCACATTCATCTAATGCGGAATGTGGTAATATGAGTTCAAAACACAATGTTGGGGAGATTATTGAGAGCTGGAGGCTGTATGAGAGTTCATTGATGTGGTTCAGCAATCATATGGGTGTACCTAAGGATTGTTAATAATAAAATATTCATTCTTACCACTATTCGAGATGGGTTATTCATATAGGAATACAAAGGATGTATAAGGCTTCGTAATCATAGTTTCGGTAGAAGGGTATGAAATGGAAAGTTGATGATTTTTTTTCAAAGTGTTTATCATTTCAGATTATTAAGGCATAACATCTATGAATGGTAGGTATGATATAGTCTTTACATAATCCAATGTTGAAATTGGAGAAAATAATGATAGATTGTTTCAAAAGTCTCCCAAGAACAATTCATAAACATTATTCCGTATTGGTGATAGTGGATCAAATAAAAATGTTGGCCACATCATCCTTATTTGTGAATCAAATACATTATGTGATCTATCCAAAATTTATATCCATAATGTTTTAATGAGACATGGAATACTATTTTCTTTAGTCTCATATAGATATATTTGGTACATGTCTATTTTCTAGAATTACTTACAGAAATCCCTTGGGACTCAGTTGACTATTAGTATGGAGTATCATAATCAGATATATGGGAAATTATAAACGATGATACAAACATTGATACACGTGCTATGAGATTGTGTAATGGATTGTGTAGGCTAATGGGATGAACATGTTCCGGTAGTGGAGTTCTCTTATAATAACATATATCAGTCCTTGATAAATATGGCTCCTTTTGAAGCAATATATGGGCATCTTTTTCATTCTACACTGTGTTTTGTGGAAATTTGTGAGAATTCACTAGTTTGTCTAAGACTTGTCTATGAAACAATAGAGAAGATTCAGTAGATAAGAAAAATGTTAGAGATGGATCAAAGTCTTCAGAAATATATCTGGATCATCGCTGACGGTTTTTTCATTCGTAGTGAGTGATAATGGGTTTTTATTAATTTCTCCAAGGCTTGGACATCAACATTTTGGGATGAAGGGCATCTTATATCCTTGATACATGGTATATTTTGATATACGTGAACATATTAGAGATGTTCTTTATTGGTTGGAATTTCCACCATGGATTATCATGGGGGATAACGTGTTACATATATCTAATAATAAAATGTAATATCCTGATTCTAATAATGTGATCATATGGGAACACATTGACTTAAATACGAATGCTTCTTTGCCACATATATGGGGGAATATTATTTACAAGAAAGAGAAAGTATTGAGTTGAAAATTAATTGGTCTAGTATTTGTTTTTTGGAAACATGGTCACGTTAAAGAATAGACTTGGGAATGTGAGAAGAAGATGAAACCACAATGGCAGGAACTCTTTCAAGATATTAGGGTATTTTTCATTCTTGGGACTAAAAAACAAATGGTGGGGAGACTGTAGCACCCCATTTTCTATTAAATAACACATTATTTATTCTTTTCATTATATAAATTATGTGGGATAATTTTTGAATAGTTTGGATAACATTAATTATGTTTTTAAGGATAATGGGAAGGCTCGCAGGTGGTGCACAATATGTCCAAACCATTGACAGCCTATGATAAACTATGCACATTGAAAAATGAGTTTGGTCCTTTTGAGGAAGTGGCTTCAGCATGGTTTTTACATGGTTATGGAGATCAAGTGAGGTGACTAATGAAGGTTCATTCTCAGGGTAGTGGCTGACACACGTTTAGTGCACGGTATTACTAATCGTGTGACTAAATCATGGAAAGGGTCAATGTTACATCCGTAAAAAGTGGTTTCAACTTGTATTTTGGATTTAAATGTCAATTATTCCAATTTATCTATATCTACCACTTGATTATTATACCCCAAATGTATATTAATCTTATCCCATCGATTTAGAAGCAATCTGAAGGCATCAAATGGTGATTTAATGCTGATTCCTTGCATCTTGTGTTCAGTCGTCATATTTCTTGACTTTTTTATTAGATATAATTATCCCCTCTTCTCACTTTATCAAATAAACACTGTTATGGGTAGATATAAGGTTATGGATTCCTTTTATGATTTTATTTGGTCTTAATGGTGATAGGGGAAAGGATATAAGATGGGTTCTTTGAGATTCAACTCATTTTTGTGATTTTTTTTGTGTCATTCACCATTTTCACAAAAACTTATCAAGGTAGTTGGAATAAGTCTCAAATAATCTTACTAGACATATTCATATTGATTTAAAATTTATTATTTTGTGTTAAATTTAATATTAATTGGCTTCTTACTGATTGTTTAAAACCCTATTCAGTGATAGTTTGTGGAAACATGAAAATTAGGTGTTCTTAAAAATGTTCTTTGGCTAGTTTTAAAATCTTGATTTTAAATTGAGGATTTTTCAAGAATTGTGGTAAAGGGATTAATAAAAAAATTTCAATAATATGGATGATTTTATTAAAATTAAGTAGGGATGTTTTTTTGAAGTAGTTTGTATAAATTTTTTTAATAGAAAATTATTTTATTAAAATTCATGAAATGGTTGTTTGTTGAATTTGTTTTTGGCATTATGGTTTTGCGTGTTCATGTTCATTATAGAAAGAAAAGTTAAATTAGTCTCTCCTATCATTAGTGGTATTCATAATAGAAAGGTGTAGCCTTCGTAAAAATGGTTCACTAGGCATCGACTAATTGAAATGATTTCTCACCACTCACGAGTTTAGGGAGGTCCAAGTTACATGCATGGTGGGATGTGTGGATAGGTTGAATTATATTGTTATTCCAAGATCGATATTGATATATGGATCTAATGAATTGGTTATTTTTTCATGAAAAAAAATTCCTATAAAATCGGATACCATGGAACTTTATTATATTTGGTTATAACCCATTTTTATAAGTTGTTTATGTATTTTTTATAAACTATTTTTGGAATTCATCATATTTTATAATAAAAAAATTTAAATAATTAATTCATATAAATTATTTTATATAAATGTTGACAACATTTCTCTCCTTCTTCCATGAGTAGGGAAGCCATTGGGGAGATCCTAATGAGTTTTTTTTACTCACTCCTATTTGGACACTTTTGTGCATTTGATGATATATTCTATAAGGACATGGGAAAAGTATAGTACCACATTTCATTAGCACTAACTCATAGAACATGATATTTTTGGTGATGTTGGAGTATAGAGATTTTAGAAAATTGGTCTTGTGGCCATCACGGAGTTTTATCAGTCATCTTACCCCCATTTACATTGATATTACTTTGGCTTCTGTTGTAGTACACTTCGTTGGATTTTGATATACAGGAACTTGTTGAGTGGTCATTCTTATTACAAATCATCGTATAATGGTATTTCCATTTTAGTTTTTTTGAATTAGTTGTTTTATTCTTAAATGTCACATCACCCTTTGAATATATTGAAACTGTTCAGAATTTATTGATATCCTTTAGCATCTAGGGGATGTATATTAACGCCTAATAATTACTCAACACCTTTTGAAGGGAATGAGAAGGGGTGTTTCATTTTAAAATGAATGGTTTATTATCATTTAAAAATAATAAAATATTGAAAATAGATTTATTTAATGATTTTTTAGTCATCAAATTTATTTTGAAATATTTTATTTTTTATGATCATTATACATTTATTTTTTCCTACATATCTATACTATTTCTCATTGATATGTTTATTTAATAAACCATTTATAATTTTAACATACAATTTCCTATATAGATTTTATTTATTTATTTCGCGGAATAATGATCCATCTTTACTATTTAATCAATATAGATACTTGATTAGAATATGGCATGTTTCTAAATTAAATTGATTATTTGATAGATGAGGAATCATTTGGAAATGTAGTTATGGGTGGTGTAATAATTATATTTCCCCTTTATAACATTTTAGTATCTTGTGGAAAATCAGTAAGATAAATTAATTTATTTACCCATTTCATTAAACTTATTTGTAAATTGTATTTCCTGTAGAGGTATTGTGATGCCTCATATAATGATATACAATAATTAATCATTTAATTCATTACAAATTCAGTTACTATTATACATGAAATATTTTCGATGATATTATCGATGTATTTATTTCATTAATTATTAATGATTAAATGAAATCTGTTTTCATTTAGTTACCTTCAATATTGATTATTCTTTATCTATTCATTACAGTAATGTTACTGATTAAATTTGTTATGTGTTCAGATATTTAACTTTACATATTTATTAGTAATTATTAACCCCTTATATTCATGTTATTGGGTAAATTCAATATGTGTTTAGTTGTTTATCTTAATTTGTTGGTTACTCCTTTTTTATTCACGATAGTCAAATTATTTAAATGTAATTTTTGTTCAATTATTTACCTTTCCATGTTGATTGTTCTTTTTGATTCCTAATAGATTTTGTTTCACTTAACCCTTATAGATAATTTTATCTCATCCTTATTTGGTTTCCTTTGCCCAGAATCATGTTAGTGTAATAATAATGATATGAAAGGATATTCTATAGAAAATAAATATATTCTAAAAAAACTATTTCAATATTTTTTTATTAAAATGTTATATAGGAATCGTGTATTTATAAATTCAACCAAAAAATACACATTTATTCCCTTTGGGGTATGATCACATATATCTAGTGCCAATGTAATATAAAGACGTTGTCTTGGGGATACTGGGGTAAAAGTTGTTATATATTGTATTAGAGAAAGTATGAAAGAATCCTTGGGAACTAGATTAAGGAAAACATCGATTATTGACTATAAATATATGACATAGTTTAATATATATATATATGAACAACATTAAGATATTTTAAGGTATTTAATATGTGGTTTTTAATTGTAATAAATACTAGTCTGGATACTTTATGTGGATCTAGTTTTGGAACTGATTCACATATGGGTAATAACTCTAAAAATGGATTATTATAAATGAATTCAGTGTTACTAGGTACATGAATGTTTTCCTTACAACACATCTAGATTGGCACTCTAGAGAGACATGATTTTATAATTAAAATTTTATTTACAAACAAATATGAAGGATTTGAAAAGATAATGAATTTGAATGACCTGGGTTAAACCTAATATTTCTTATATTTTAAAAAGGTATCATGATTTTGACAACCTATAAATGATTATATGGTTTTGACACTGTGATTATGGATACTCACACAATGATTATTGGTTTTCTTTGATGGATGTAATCTAAATTAATCATTTAAATGTAGAATATAAAGTACAACATGGTCACTCTAAAAAATAAAATTCGAAAATGATATGAGTGAAAACTTTCATGATTATGCCTAATAATTTATCTAAATATATGATTAACAACCTGTATATTAACCAACACTCAGAATTCAAAAAGTAGATAAGGACAAATAATTCCCAGATCTCGAGTGGTGGAGAACATGGATGAAAGAAAGAATGATTTATTTCATTTGAGAAAAATGGATAGTGATACATAAGAAAGTTCCTCAAAGTAATGGAAGAATGTTTTGTTTGTTGAAAATAAAGTCATAAATCATTCCATTGTAGAGGTAAAATGAAGAATATGATTAAAGGAAATAATTCTCAACATAGTTATCCATTTATAGTTCATTTTCATAAGTTTAGGTAACCATGGAATTATTTGAATCATTTAAATCCTCTAAAGGTAAACACCTAAAATAAGGAAATTCATATGTTGAAACAAATAGAGTAAGTATTTGTGTATTAGGAGTAAACAATTAAATTGTTGTAGTATTTTTACCAAATGTATTTTTTTTATAAGACTCATGAAACATATAAGGATTCTGTAGAATTTCATAAGGATATATTTCTTCATTAACATAATATTTATGGATACTATTATTGGTTTATCTGTTTCATATTGATCATAATTTCAATGTCTTAAACACCCATTCTAGGTTTTATGTGAATTTATTTTATTAGCATTATGGATATTTTGGGAGACATTTATAGAAATATAACAAATTTTTTGATTATATGTTTTACAGATAAAGTTATTTATGGAAGAATACCATTAGTGTTTTGGTAATAAGGTTAATGTTATTGAAAACCTTTAGGGATTATCTTCACATTGTTTTTTATTTAATTATGCGTTATTAATCTTTGCGAATGTTATAAGAATTATATTAATATTTTTTTTAGAAAAATGAAAACATGCATGTTTGGTGAAAACCCATCACATCTATCATAGTTGTGGGTCAGGAACCAATAAATTAATAGTCATGGGATTTAAAACATACCACTAGACTACATGATGTTTTCGTTATTATGTCATCATTTTTAATTACAAAATTTGTTGAATAAATATTTATGATGAAATAATGGTGTTACTATTGTGGTTCAAATATCAATGTATTATATTGGATAACATGTTCTAACTATATTGTTTTTTGAAAATAGTTTGAGATAAAAGAAAAAACATGTCACCGTCATAGGGATCTTATGATATATTAAATTTTAATTTTAGTAATTTATGAATAAAAATCAGTTTTGGATATTCATTTATTAGAGAACATGATAATTTTTAACTTTATTTAGTCTCAACAAAATGATTAAAATATACCTATGAAATATACATATATCATGTAGGAATATTTCATTATATTATAAGAGTATAAAAATACTAAATATTTGGAAAAATATCATGAAACAAAAAAATCATCATATTAAATTTAATTATGATGAATCAAACGGTATTTTATACCATTATAGACTTTTGGTTTTGAGGACCTTTACTTTATAAGGATCATTCTAATTCTTTTGATCAATGATCTCAATCACCCTCTATAATTATTTATGCTTGCCTTCCACATCCCAATATACACATACCACCATTGTTATCATATATATAATCCCAATTATGTGTCCTTGCATATGACCTTTATACATCCCTTTATCTCTTATCAATTTCATTTTATATTAACTCTTTTTATGTTGTGGTTTACGAACACGAGATTTTTCAAATATAAAACAATGGATTTGTTTAGCACAAGATTTAAATTTGATGATAAAATTTATATATTGTGGGTAAGTTTTAAAACACTAAAATTATAAATTAATTACCTTGTATTTGATTGCATATGTGATATGAAACATCAAACTAATACAACGCACAAAATTTATTTCTTTAAATTTATTCTCTTTGATAGCTTTTAGACCACGAAACGATGAGTCTTAGTAAACTTTAGTATAATATACCTTTATTACCTAGAAATTAAAATGGTGAGTATTAATAGTAAAAACTATGTTATTAAAGTTATTTTTTTCAATTTATAATTAAAAATATAAATCTAAATGAAAAAGTAATTTTTTTTCAGAAATATTGTATTTTTCTAAAATACGTTTTAATAAAGATTTTCCCACATAATTTAATATAAATTTTAACTAATTTAATAAAAATTATTTTAAATTATTATATTTATTTGTGGACTTATAAAATCAAAATTATCTATGGGTTGATTTTTTGTTTTTTTCTGAAGAGTTTCATTTTTCGATGAATATTGAAAATAAAAAAATTTATTGAAATCTGCATTTTAATTTAAATAATTTAGACATGTAATTTTTATAATTTTTTGAAATGTAATCACATTTAATTTATATTAAAATATAACTAATTTAGTTCCTTTTAATTTAATATTAATTTTTGATAATAAACCCTTTTATACTTATGTTAATTTTCTCTCTAGAAACCAATTTTTGAGGTCTTTAACTTTATAAGGATCATTCAAATTCTTGTGATCAATGATCTCAATCAACCTCTATAATTATTTATGTTCGTATTTCAACATCAAAATATACACATACCACCAATTTTATCCTATATAGAAACCCAATTATGTGTCATTATATATGACCTTTATAATCCCATTATCCCATATCAAGTTCTTTTTTATTATCTCTTTTTATAATGTGTGTTATGAACAACAGATTTTTCAAATATCTACCCATGGATTTGTTTATCACATGATCAAAATTTGATGAATAAATTTATATATTATGCATATATTTTAAAACAACAATATTATAAATTAATTACATTGTATTGAATAGGTTATGTGATATGAAACAACAAACTTAAACACCACACAAAATATATTTCTTTAAATTTAATCTCTTTGATAACTTATAGACCACGAAACTATAGGCCTTAAAAAACTGTAATATAGTATACAATTATTACCTATTAATTAAATTGTTGGGTATGAATAGTAATACCAATGTTATGAAAATTATTGTTTTCAATCTATAATAAAAAATATAAATCTAAAAGAAAATGTAATGTTTTTGGAAATATTTTATTTTTATAAAATGCATTTTAATCATTATTTTTGCACAAAATATAATATAAATTTTAACCAATTTAAAAATAATCATTCTTAAATATTAACATAATTTGTGAACTTATAAAATCAAAATTATCTAGGGGTTAGTTTTTTAGATTTTTCTGAAGAGTTGAATTTTTTGATGAATATTGAAAATAAAAATATTTATTGAAGACTGCCTTTTCATTTAAATAATTTAGGATTTTAAATTATATTTTTTAAAAGTAAACATATTTCATTTATATTAAAATATGACCAATTTAGGTCCTTTTAAACTATTATTAATTTTTGATAATAAACACTTTTATACTTATGTGAATGTTTTCTCTAGAAACCAATTTTTCATCACATGTATTGGTGTAATTTTTAATTATATTCTTGAAATTATATTAATTCATTTCTAAAAATGGATTCCATATTTGGAATCATAATAATTTATATGAAACAATAATGTAGACATAATTTTTGACAACAATGAATAGCGAAAATAGTAAAAATTAATTATTACACTTAAGGTAAAAAGTGGATTGCATTGGCGTAAAACAAAGAAGATAAGGGAAAAAATGAACTAATAGTTATGAAAACACCAATTTAATGGCTATAAATAAAACTTATTATATAAATTATTCTTCAAAGACCCATTTTTGAGGATGTTCGTTTTAATAAAAATGTCGTTGTAATTTAATCTTTATAAAACAATAATATTTAACAAGTCCCAAACATATAAGAGACCACCCAATATCCTCCCATATATAATCATTTAAATAATTTTTTTTCTTAAAATACCTATTGAAATAAATTTTTCACACCACTAAAAAAATTTAAGATCCCATTTTTTGATCAGAAATCCAATATTTGAATGATTTTGTTGCAAACCTAATGAAGTTGTCTCTGCAAGAAGTAACAATCCTAAATAAGCATTTTTCTGCTGTTTATTCTTCCGCCTCCATAAAATATAATTAAACATTGATTTTATAATAAAATTATTCTCTTTAATATACTTATATGTTGTAAATTTAATGTGTGACCAATAATAATGTTTTATTCTATCCAATGGGGAAGTAAATTGTCAATTGGATGTATAACGGATTACTGCCTTGCGAACCGATGTAACTTTTTACCATCACTGACATTAAAGGATGGATATTTATTAATTTTACAATGATATTTTATATTTATTATATAAATAAAAATATTTATTTTTAATATCACATATACCTTGTTATGTGATACCCATTCAAAATATGATAACACTACTCATGTGTACAGCAGACTACCACCATGCGAAGTGATGTGATTCATTTTTGACCAATGATAAAAATGGAAGATATTCATGATATATGTTTATTATATATATTTTATATATATGACACTATATTGATTCTGTAAAAATAATATATCCCCATCTTTTTTTCCTTTCAGCCATTAAGGAAATGATACATCACTCATGCGTATATATGGCATACTGTCTCCACATGGTGATGTGATCAATTATTCATTTTTAAATATCAATATATATTCTAAAAAAGTATTTAATTTAAAACTGATATTTTTAACATTAATATAATTCATTATATTACTGAACTATATAATGGATGAATGAACCGGAACATTCCGAATAAAACACAGATCATAACATAAAGAAGTTAACTCCCGAAACAATAATTTTTTATTGAAATTTTATTGACAAATAGATGATAAGATGTTATAAGAGAATAAAATATGAAATTATATTAACATGGTTATCATATTTTTTAATTACATTCAAAAAACTATTAAAAAATATGTTAGCCAACATTTAACCAAAATGAATCATAAGGTAATGAACTTCGTCTCATTTTCCCTTCATTTTAATCCACAATTTTTATTCATTTTATTTTCAAGTAATAATATAATTTCCCACTCTTTGGTAATTAAAATGATCAATGAAATGTTTTTATTAAAATATTATTTCATTTTTCTCTTAGGTCGAAAATCATTCTTCTTACAAAACAATGTTTTATAATATTGTTTTCAAAAATGAATTTAATATTACAAAAAATATGTATTAAATACATTTACATATGTATAACTTTTGAAAGATTTTTTTAAAGGGGAAATTATGTCAACTTCCAAACAAATCATGTTTGAAATTTACTGATAATATAACAATAATATTTATTTTAATGTGTTTGGAATCTATGGAATTTCATGTAATCATTTCAATCAATTTTTTAATATTACTTTATAAAATTATAAGGTTATTTTCTGTGAATATTATTTTCAAAATAGTTTTTAAAATTTTAGTTTTAAATATATTTTTATAGTATAAAATGCCTTGTTGTTCATGAATGTTTTTAATGAATTTTTTATTGTATATCAATTCATCAATTACAACAAACATTTGTTTTATTTTTAACACTTATGGATATGTTTTATTGTAACCATCCTAATTCATTTAGTGTATAGTTAATTATCATATTTACCTAAGAAAGTGTTTGGATTCTCTTTCGTGATTCATTTTTGTAGTCATTTATTTTCTCTTAAATTATTTACTTTCCTATGATCGTCATACATTAAATTTCGACAAAATATCCATATTATTTATGATATGTGTGAATGGCCCTAAGGCCTTCATTTTTTATTGATTATTTATAACACCCCTTTCAAGGGATGAGGGGGAACCCTTACAAGGCCCGTAGGCTTAGAGATTACATGGCCTGTAGGCTTTAAGATATTACATGACCTGAAATTCGTAGGGAATTCAACCAGACTATCTATAAGGAACTTCCCCTCCCCAGCATCTGCATCCTGATAGTAGCTCTCCATCTTTGCATGGCCGTCTGGATAGGCTTCCCGTGGTAGCACAAGCTGATACCAATGGCATAGCTATACCCTATCATTCTGAAAATCCATTTATCCCTGCACTAGTGAGCGCACTTGCTCTGAATCCTCTTCTAGGGATGCTCCATTTTTTTAGTGTGTTTGGGGAATGTATTCATGTGGCCCGAAGGCATTGGGGGGGGGGGGTAAGACATTAGGTGACCCAAAGGCCTTGATAATCAACTAGCCCGAAGGCCTTGGGTGGCCTGAAATCCTTGCAGTACTTGAGGGCCAAACCGGGGGCCCGAAGGCCAACATGGATGAATAGTTCCAACTGCAACAGTACCAAATGGTACCTTCTACAGTTCCTTCTACAGTATTGATACATTGCTGCTGCAGTAACCCATAAATATGCTTCCACCCATATTTGATTTGGGGTCTCTTGGATGCACCAAGCGAGTCCTCACCAACTGGGTTGAGGCTCATGTGCTGTGATAGATATTGTTTACCTATTAAATTGTATATCATTTCTACATATAGTTTTCTATAATAAAAATTAATTGTTCATCTGGTATGATATTGATATGTCCTTATTCTATATTCAACACAAATATTCGATTTTAAGTAACATTATTCATGAATTTCATAAATTATTTGATATACATGGAATTATTTTAACATGCAATAATGTGTGGGCCCGAAATTATATAGCACGTTGTTGCAACATTTTTTTCAGAGGTGAATCAGCGTTCAATGATTAAATAGGTTTTCACCCATAGTTGTAAATTATCATTTAAAAGGTTATGATAGTAATGGTTTCCTAATTTTTGGGATCATGGTGTACACTAATTACTAATTTCATTCAATAAGAATTTATTTATTATTATCCATGATATTTTTTGAAATGATATTATCTTTGGATTCATTTTATTCACATATATGGGTTAAATGGAAATAGATTTTAGTAATTTACCTTTCTATATTTATTTTGACTTATCTATTCATGATAGTCAAGTTATTTAATAAATTTAATATTTATTAAGTTATTTAACTTTCCCTATAAATTATCCCTTCTCTATTCATGATCATCATGTTACTTATTAAATGGAATGGATATTCAGTTATTTGCCTTTACATATTTATTATTCATTATCAAATCATTATAGTGAAAATATTAAAATGGTTTGTGCATTCATTTATTTAAATGTTTTTGTGGATTATTTTTATTAATTAAAGATATACGCAACTATACTTAACCCTTACTGATAATTTGATCTAACTAGTGTTTTTTTCATTTCCCATGAATCTAGAAAGTGTAATAATAATGATATTCTAAGATATTACATCCGAAATAATGATATTTCAAAACAAATATTGTCATTTGTGTACTCAAATTTAATATGGGAATCATGAATGTATATATTTTACTAATCCACTAAAGTCATTGTTCCTTGATGCATTGATAATTTCTATGTAGTTTGAATTTAATAAATAAGACACTGTATCCATGATAATGGGGTTGGGGTCATTATTAATTATTAATAATATAAGGATTTAAATTTTAATTTTGTTACCTTTTGGAAGATAATTTTTATGTAAAACTATATCCTCGTTTTTTATGAATTCATTAGAAAATTCATAATAAATATATTACCATTACTTCCCAATATTTATACACTATTTTTCTATAATATTATTAATCTATGATGATTTAATATTATTACACATCCCCAAAATTATTTTGTGAGAACTTTTATTTGGTTATTCAAATATTGGTTTAACTAAATCCAATTTCTAAACTATTACTTGTGTGATGCCCTATCAAAATTATTTGTTGCCCATTTCTTATAGAAATATCTATTCATTATGCATGAAAGATGTTATATGGAATAAATATATATAGTTATTAAATTATTTGATGTGTGGGCATATTATGTTTTATCCCGCTATTTCATTTTTAAACCATTATATATCATGTGAGAAAATGTATAAGACTTGGGTAGTCATCCTAGTCTATTATGTTATAATAAATGTTTGTACAATATTTTATGATGGTATTGGTCAAGAGATAAAATAAATGCTATGATTTCCTATGGTTATTCAAGTGATACATTCTATTTTTTGTAACCAGGTTTCATAATTATTGATTCACCATTCTTATATTAATTTATGTGTTAAAATTTCCAGATCATCCTATTATGGTAATATATTTATATTAAATTATATATGATTATACTATCCTTGATCATGATAACTTATTATGATTCCATGATTTTATTCCATTAATAAATAAATTTGTTGGTTGTTCATATTATCTTAAATTATATGATATAATAAATCTTTTATATAGGCCAATATTATTTTACTCTTTTTCGGAATGTTAGTTTCCCATTAATTTTTCTATATTTTAATCCATTAATGTCAATAAATCAATGTGTATAAAAAGGAATTATATTAGAATAGAATTATAGAATAAATTTGCATTGTGTTCTGAAATCTGATGGATGTGCAGTTAATATTAAAATATTATATTCCATTCTTTATAAGAATGAGGTTTAATAACACTAAATAATGATTAATATAGTATAAGGATGTAAAATATATGGATAATATGTCTGGGATTATATAAATAATGAGTGAGACAATATTATTAATTTATTTACTATAAAAAAATTTATTGTATAAAAGTATTACAATTAATTGTTTATTTGATATCATCCATAATTTTTATTTATTTTTACAGATAATTTCTAGTCTTCTACCCTCAAATAGATTATATTTTTAAGAATTATAATAGTGTCTTATCAATTAATAATGATTATAATATTTAGGCTTATAGATGTATGTAAACATTTTTTAAAATATCCTGCTATGTTGGTGGAATGTTGAGAGGATTATTCTCTATGGTGTTGGAAGGAAAAAAACTCTCTCTCCCTACGTCTTACTTCATTAACACAATTAATCTCATAATATATTTTTCCAAATTATTTGTTTTATTTTAGAACTGCCATAGGAAAAAAGAACACCATTGGTTTCCCAATAGTACCACATTGACCACCATTTACATAACCACTATCATTGAATAATTATGTACATAAAACGGTTTGACCACAACTCTATGTGGATTATAAATATAAATTTCATATCATCAAGTATTAATGGACCCATTTTCATCTTAAATCAATATAAACTCAAGTATGTTTTAAAACTCAGAATCTTACTCAATCACAGTCAATAGCCCCTTTTTATAGTCCCAAAATGTATGAATATTTGTCATATTACTATAATAAAGATAGTATTTCATACTAAAAATAATTAAATTTCTCAAAATGCATTTAGGATTCTTTATACTCCCTACAATAATAAAATATATTTTAAATATATTTTTTAAAAAATTTACTACATTTTATATTACATTTTTAATGTTATTGTTATTATATATAATTTTATTTCTACATGGACTAATTATTAAATATCCTAGGTCAGAAGAAATCATGGAATGCTTTATTAATAAGTGGTATTTTTTCAAGGATTGATTAGTATATAGTCTCAGATGAGATTAGTCTACCCAAACTTGATTAACAAATGGGTTGTACTTTTGGAACTCAAAAATCTGGGACCATGTATAGGTTTAGTTAGAATAGGAACTAATCATTTAAATAATAAAATAGTCAATTAGTCTAGAGAACGTTGGAATTGGAAAATGACAATTAGGGCAACTATTAATTTATTACTCATAATTTATAAAATATTTAAATATATCTTTTAAATTTCGATAAAACAATTACATAACAAATGTTACATAGTGTACGTATACATGTTCATTTTTAGTAAGACATTATTTTCATTATTTAATGTACCGCTAAATTTTATTCTTATCTTAAATGTTATAATAGAAAAATTTATAAATTTAAATTAATAATATATATCATATTTTTAGAATATTCATATCTAAATTAGGTAATGGTGATGTTTTGATAGTATTCATAATGAGTGAAAAAATAATGATAATAAGGACATATAGTAGAATATGATATTTTATAAAAATTTAATTACAACAAAAAAATTAGTAATAATATATGAATGTGGTAAGAAAACATAGGTTGAGACTCATATGAATTAAAAAAAATTTAAATAACATCCATATAATTCATTTTAGTGAATAAAAATAATTAATTAATCAATATATTGTTCAGAAAACCCGTCTATCTCACCTATAATTACACCTCTCCTACACTCATTTCTTTTTAATTTATAAACATGTTAATTTTCCCAATACATTCCAAATTATCTACATAAATATTTTTTCTATGAGGGTGGTGCATGAGTTTATCCAAAATACATTCCTTCATGTTCTTTGGTGGCGTTCTAAAGGATTCATCGCAAAGGGGAGGAAATAACATCTCATCCATTTGCTTTAAATTCCATCCTTTTCATACCCCTTGTATATCATTTAAAAATTTATAACAATACTAAATTAGTAGAAATATTATATATTTTAATATATTTATGATATCTAATTAATTAGTTAATTTTTTCTTTAAATTATTTATAACAACACCACTCACACTATTTAAAGTTAATACATCATATGTGAATGATAATGTGGTCCCTACGATAATTAATTAATTATTTTCTATTTTAAATAAACATATAATTATAAACTTTAAAAAAAATTTGAATCATGGTTTTTGTTAAGTAATAGTAATGTATAATTATGATAAAAGTATTTAAGATACAATTATTGGTATTTAAAATGCACGAAACAATAAAACTAGGAAATGTTTTGGGATTTGAAAGAATTTTTTTAAATCTATCACAAATTGAAATATATATACTAGTGGAATGATAAATTATCTGTATATATATATATACTATAAAACAATTTTACAATATTGTTGATCATTAGAAAATCACTGAAGCAATTTTAAATATTTGGACCAGACAATACAAAATGATCAACAAGATAATAACAAAATAAAAATTAAAAAATATATATAATGATAGATTAATTATAATATATAAAATAAACATTATTTAGTATCTATTTTATAAAATTATCATATTTATTCATATTATTTTTTACGACATAGGTGTATACCAGAGTGTCAGTACATAAGGTAAGGGGAATTTATAACATTATTTCATTATTTTAGTTTACACTCTATAGTTATATCTACATCACATTATGTTATAAAAACACTAATCTAATATATTTTTATTTTATCTTTATAGGATACTTTAAATTTTACCCCTTTTTTCTAGTGGTATTCATTTTTTTCTAGTTCCATTTCTAAACATTTATTTAAATTTAAACTAAAAAGGGATCTTTTTTCATCATCATTTTCAAGTAGTTGTCTCATCAAAATTAATATTTAATATTATATATATATAATTATTAATTTAACAAAAAATATTTGTTACTTTTAACTTTTTTGTTTAATCTCTATTATTTTAACTTTATTAAGTTATTTCTACCCACTTTTAAGAAATTTTGACAAAGGGTTCTTTTATAAACCCCAATTCTTCTTACGTATTACATCATTACTATCTATATTACCTTCAATATCTCATAAAAAAGTTGCAATTTTATACCTTATAGTTATCCCTCCATTTCCTTGTATTAAATTTATTATTGTCTTTCTCATGGATTCATATTTTAAAACCATTACTGTTGTAAATATAAATTCATGCTTACTTAATTTTTCATTCATTTTGATATTCTGCTCTATATCTCTTATGTCTTATATTCTATAAAAACAACCCTTGAAAATTTCATTTTAAATTTTTTATTTTGAGATAAATTTTTTAAAGAATTATTTATATTAATTTATTTTTTAACCAAACATAAAAATAACATGCTAGAAAAAAAATACATATATTATTTATTTTAATATATTACCTTTGACATGATGTTTTTTAAAATAATTTAACAACCTTAATACTTAGAAATATATGTAGTTCTTATTGGAATTTTGAGTGTTTAATCTTTATAATATGTTTTTCAAATTTTATAAAATTTTTAAATCTGTAATACTCCCATGTACTTTATGATAATATATTTTTCAGTAATAGTGTCTTCTTGTATATGATTATTTTCAATGTGTACATAGATTGATGTTAATAAATATTATTCCATTTTACTTATATTATGGATTAGTAAATGAGTTATCTATTTTATATAATTGATTGATGTTTATATATCATAATGTTTATAATTTAATGTAGTTGGGTTGGAGCACAAGTTGTAAACCCCGTAATCCTAAATCAAAATGACCAGTGGTATAATCTTGTTAATCACCATAGAGAATTTAGAATGTAACTTGTGATGTCGGCATCATGTAGAAGGATGGTGATGTAAGAATAACGTGGATCTAGTGATGTGGGAAAAATGATGCATGCATTAAGTTTTAATGGCCCTTTTTTCCATGTTCTTGGGCCTATTTTCCTTGGGCCTTTATGCTAGGCTATGTAATAGGTCTCCCTTTACATAGATATAAAATGGAATTTTAATTGAATAATAAAAAGTGGTTTTTGTATCAATTTTTTTAAAGTATATTGATACTGTATGAAATATCTCTTCCATATTTATCTAATTTCACTCATGACTTTCATTCATTTAAGACATTATATATATTTCATATATAGAGTTCAATAATTAATAAAATACATTTTTTCTATTCATATTGGGGAATTTCATATCTATTTACTATTCACCCTTTATTTATTGATTATTTCCTACACAACATTATCATTAAAAATAATCTGTCAATTCTTCTTTTCATTAAGATCATTATTTTATGAGTATATTTGTAATCTTGTTATATGTTATTTTATTTATCAAACAACATAATTTTTGTAATACATTAGGAACCATAAATTTATTATTTAGGAAAATTTTGGATTATTCAAATTTTTATTACTTTATTATGTTATATGATATTGATTTATATTAAATTTGATTTTCCATTTGTAATTATTCTTATAAATTTTGTTTATTTTAATACTATATGAAATGAAAATTCATTTATTTTTTCGGGTGTGAAAATTGTAAATGGAATTATATTTTTATATATTTCATTTTGTAAAAAATATATTTCACTAGATTATATGTATGGTTCTAGGAAATTGAACATAGAATATTATTCTATGATATCGTGAAAGTAATATATGGCATATTTTTATTATGAAAATACATATGTTTGGGCAATATTTTTAAAATTATTACATTCCAATGATTTTATCATAACCAGTTATGATATAATTTAAAGATGATATCCATGAATTTCATGATGTTTTTAGATTTAAATTATTGTCTCCTTTCTTGTGTTTCTCAATTTATTTATCTCATTTTATAAATTTTAATCTTTTTACATTCCTCATTATTATGAAATTTGTGTTTTCATTACATTGTCCCCTTATATGTATAGTCAACTATCCCTTTAATTTATGTACTCTACTAGGTGATCACTTGTGTTAGCGATATTATGGTCAGTTTTAAGTGGTTCTTGATGAAGGATCCAAACAATATATTGGTTATGATATAGCATGATGATTTATTTTCTACCTAGATTCCATGAACATAAATCTTTTGACATTGGGAGTTAATTTTATTTCTTATGGTGAAAATAATAATGAACATGCAGCACCAAGCCTCACAATATGGGGTTTCAGAGATTTCATTTTTTTATTAGATTATATATATATATATATTGAATGAATATATATATACATTTGGATATAAATACCTTGATAGATAACCTTTAGAAACACAGAATTATTTCACATATAACTATTTTCACCACAAATCAAAAAAACATATAATGCCTTTCTATTGATTTATATTTTTACCATATAAAATATAATGTTTAAAATAAATTTTTTTTTAGTAGATTGGTTTTTCGAAATTTAATGAAATATTTTTATGTAATTATCTAATAGTAAAAATAATTATGAGGATATAATTTCGTTGAAGTGGGTTGAATGTAAAATCCAATATTTTCAATTAATAAATTTTATTCAAAAAATTAAATAGAAAACATTAACACCAGTTTTTCATATATTGATCATATTATAGTTTATATACATTTTTATTATGTAATTATTATTCTTTATTAAATACATTCTTATAAAAATAATACTAATTCATTTAATACAATTAGTAAATGGATGCTAACACATAAATATATTGTTCTTACTTAATTTCATAATAAAATAATAAAAAAGTATACATACATTCTATAAGATCAAAAAACTTATAAGTGGACAATAAATACATGAAAATTACCATATAAGGATATTTAAATCACATTGCTTCTTATAAATTTCAAATACCACAAGCATGAATAAGACATTGAAAAAAGTTATCACAATTTATATTAGACTAATAGTTTTATAAGATTTATAGAGAACCTTGGGAGAAAATAATTGAATAAATAATAATTACAAATAGGTATTTATGTTATTTTTAATGATTATATAACCTTTTTGAAATATTAATTAAATAAAAGTAAACAAGCTTTTAAGATAGTAACCTGGAAAATTAATAATCAGAATGGTGAAATAGTAAAATGACTATTATAATAACAAATAATGTTTTATTTACAAAGATTAAACTAAGAAAATATATCTATCAAAATACCATAAAATAATTAATCAATGAATGTAACATAGTTAATCTATATGTTTCTAATTGTAATAAATTTTTTATTATTTAATAAGAAACTATTTTTATATAAAAAATGTCAGGAACCAAGTTGAGATGCCATCTGACCCGACCTGATCAATGTTATGGAAAAAAGGTATTTTCAAATCCCCATGGGCTGGAAACTATTGACTGGTTATCAATAATACATATTGTAAATTATTTCACCAATTAAAATAATCATAAAAACCAATAATAATAAGACACCACACAATAAATAATTATAACAGAATGAAGTACCAAAAAGTTTTGATTTTATGTTTACAACATTAACCAAAAACAAAATTACAAAAATGGAATGGAAATAGAAAACCCATCACAAAAACCTTCATGAAACAAGAGGGTCATCAACCTAAATCTACCACCACCAACACCTGTAATAATTGGAACACATGAAACCAGATCCCCCATCCCCACAATGACACATCTTTCCTTCACCTAGGTCATACATACCAATATCTACTAACACCCAGAGGTGCAAACCGGATGTGATCAAAACACTAGTAGGATACAAACAATAAAAAAATATTCCATGATATAAAATTACATGAGGAATCACCATGAAAAGTTTTATGATAATACCTAAAACATTTAAAAGAAAATATTTTTTAGAAATATTTCTCAATGGACACTTTTAAAAAAACACATTTTCATAAATAATCATTCTTGAAAAAAAGTACACAAGGTCTACCTTATACTAACTAATAAAACCATATTAGATATTGTCATGTCACAAGAGATATCCATGGGAAAATACATATAAGCAATAAACTATAGTAGAACTTGATAATATCATACCTTGGTGACAAAAATCCTCTCACTCCACAACAAAAAATGTTACCATCCTTGATCCATTTGAGGGTATCCCATCCCAATAACCAATAACCTCCATAACATATTCCAAAACCAATAGTTCTCCCATGCATGAGCCACTAAAGGATAATTACTCTCAAGGCCTAGTGGTATCTGTTTATATCATATGTGTAGTTAGTGTTTCAATCGTCAATCCTACTAGATGAATCATGGAATAAACCTCCTCTTAATCAACATGAATACTAGTTCCAGTTCACCCACATAGATACCAAGGATTCCCTTTGAACTCAATTAATTTCACATATCACACAAATCTTCACATTCACATAAACATTCCAATTATTACAAGAACACATGGAAATCAATACATCCATATTTTCCGAAAACCCATTTGAAAACACAACAGGAAAAACACATATCGAATAACACCATTTCCATGGGAAAATCCCAATTAAAATATATATTCTTGGATAATAATTTACTAAATGCATGATCTCATTTTCACTACTCAAAGAAGAATTTAATGTTCCTAACAAGAATGACAATATGCAACATAACCCATTTCTCTTATAAAATCCACTGTCAATACATTTTTCAAATTTAACTCTATTTTAAAATTTATTTCGCACCTTCTACACAAGGTATAGTTAATATTAAAGGTACATAACTATTGCCATCATAGAATGCATTTTCATGAACTTTATCGCATAAATCAAGATTTGATCCCCACTTGGACAACAAATTTAAATATTTAGTAGGTATAATTCAGCATGAATGAGCAATATGCAGTTTGGAATATTATCTACCCAAATACTTAACCACATTAATGGATAATAGGGAAGATCCCCACTCAAGGAGGAGGTATTGGATTTAAATGATCAATTAAAAAAGGTGTCAAAAATCCAAATCAATTTTTTAAATTTCTTTCGAGAATATTCTTTGTAATCACCATACCAATATGTGTATACCTCAAAAAGAGATTCTATTTGACTAGTCAAGGAGCCAAAATGGACATTCAAGTCAATTTTTTTTCACATGAAAGATAATTTTTTTTATAAATGGCATCCAAGGACCTACACTGAGGAGCTGCATTGAGGACATGTGCGGAGGACCTGCACCGAGGACCTACGTTGAAGACCTGCACTAAAGACTAGTGCACAGGACCTGTGTGGAGGTCCTATATGGAGGACCTTGTAGAGTAAATCCTCCACCCACGGTTCCATATTTTCATATATATAGGACCCTTGGGCTTCCGATTTTAAAAGTTGAAATTTTTTGATGAAACATCAAAGCTCTCATTGCATAACCCCCATCTCTAAAGAGCTCCAAAACTCTCAAGAAACTCTATGAAACCCATTATATGAGAGAATTAATTAGGTTGTTTTGGATAATAGTCACATCAGGTTCTAGAACATTACATATGAGACTTGGACTTGATCCAAGGACCTTTGCTAAGGATCGGCACCAAGGACATGTACCAAGGACATGCACCAAGGACCTATGCTAAGGGCCTGCACTAAGTACCTAAGCTAAGGACCTCTTTTGTGAACTTTAACTGTGAAAATATTATAAGAAACTATTCTAAGAACCTATTATAATCACCATACCTAAAATACTTAGACAAGAACTTGAGAAAGGACCAGTCCCAATAACCAATGATCAAATGGGAATCCTCTTTAGGAGTAAGCCCCAAAAATCCTAAAAAGGGATTCAATCAGGGTGTAAGCCCCTAGCCCTTCATGTATAATTTATTAGAATTTATCCACTCTAAAAAATTCAAATTAACACCTTCTTTACCTTGGACCATCGTTCAATGTAAACAAAATAGAGGGAATTACCGTCACTATAGCCTCTTCCATCGTACCGCCTACCTCTTCCATCATCGAAGGAAGAAAACTATGTGGTATGATGATTGATTCACACCCTCCTATTTCTCACACAGATCATGACTCAAAGGGATTAGAGTTCTTTGTTTATCACAACATCCACAAAATGCACATGTATTAATGAACTATGATAACTCGTATTCCCACCATAATTGGGATATATTGTAAGTATTTACCTTTGACTTGAACTCAATGGACATCCTCTCTAGGATTCAAAACCTAATTCCCTTAATTTATTTATACTACTTAAGAGTAATACCTAAATTAGACCCCTTAAATCTCTATATTTTAAGATATATCTATAGGAATTTATTTCAAGGGAATCCTATTAAGAAATAATCCCTATCCTATTTCTCTAGAATGGTTATACTCCCTTGAGAGACTTATCGAACTTCATGGAATTTGATTCCCATCCAAATGGGATACAAAGGAAGCCTCCCTAAGGTTCAAATCCAACACCAGCAAATCAACCCCATTCTTTCTATGCCACATTACCAGTATGGTCTAATTTAAAATATAATTTTATACCCCTTCCATGTTCCTTTGGTTGTATCAACTTATGTCCCAGACCAAGATTTGACTTACAAACTTCGACCTAGATGCCTTTACCATACAACCTTAAACTATATGGTTAGGTCCTCATCACATGAACTTAAGAGGTATGATGTGTCCCATTAAGCGACATTGAACTAGGAGGGTTATGATTCATTTCTCTAGGATATTTATTTATCACTTCTATGGGTTCGATCCCAACATCAAAACAACTTCAGTCTCCATAGATGATGATAAACTCTAGAGTAACATCTATCTACCATGATGAAAATAATTTCCAGAGTAAACATTCATAACCCTAGATGATGAAAAAATATAGAGTGACATAATTCTACCTGGATCTCCGTAAAATTACATAGTCCCCCACTAATTTTCTTAAGAACCATAATCATCATGATAACGTCCAAATAATATAGAAGTTGTTTATAAGAGGATACCTTCAATAGAGATCCTCAGATACCGACATATATCTCTATTGACAAAGAACCTCAAATATATACAGATGATTCAAAATTCTACATATGCAAATAATTGATTTCAAATTCCAAGGGAAACCTACATTACAATTCATAAATTAATTAGGATTCATCAATATATTGTAAATCTATAAGAGTGTCCCCGAGTAGGAAATAATTCACCTCAAAAGGGTGTGATGAGCCCGACCTCCCATCCTCTTGACCAATGTGGGTTTTTAATCATAGTGGGTATAATCTATAACAAGCGTCTTCCTATGCAAAACAGATCCCTTTGGATACAAAACCATTGGTTGTTTCTAGTTCAATAATAAAATCCATTTAATGCCATTAAAAAATAGTGATTCCTATGTAGAACACACATTCTGAGGGAATGAAAAAATGTAGAACCCGACGTGAATCCTTAACTAAGATGATAGTGTTACCCATCTGTCAGGACCCTACCAATTCATAAAAAAGGTATAGACAATGAAATTAATCATGCATGTATTCATTAAAAAGATGTTTTTTTCTATAGTTCATTGTTTGTATTTTTCATATACACATACAATTTCTTTGAATAACTCCCTTCATTCCTTGTGGCTTCCATTCGATTTTCACCAACAAATACCCCGAATACTAACCATATGTGATCCTCATATGATTGAAGGATTCCATAACCTTCTTAACATATTAAACATCGGGTCCCTAGTTCACGTGTTCAATAGTAACTTCAATATTATATGATTCCAACCTTGGATGTTACCTGGAAGTCCATCGAGATCAAGAATATTCCCCGATCATCAGGTCAGTGATGACTGGTGGTCTGAAATCAGACTGTTACAACTGTCGTCATCAACCTTTTTTAGAGCTTATACCTAGAATGCAATCCCCAATCCCTACCATATTCTTGGTAGGTAAAATAATATTCCCCCTTATGGCCTCATCCTATAGACACAGGTGTCTTTTCTAAGGTATCGTTCAAATAATCACCATTTCCAACACCGTGTGGAAGGAATCCCTCTACATGATGAGGATTTTTACTTTAGTTATTCAGACTAGGTCCCTTAGACCTAGGAAAAAAAGATGGCTCGATAAGGAAAAAACACGATATATGGAGAAGAGTTATACCTTTCCCCTCTATAGAGATGCCTACTGGCCTTGTTCGGTATCAAATAGTGAATAGGTACATACACCTATCCATCTTCATTTTGTCGGCCCAAGAGTCATCGAATGATTCACAAACAATCCCACCATTCATATCTGGTGGAGTATTTTGAGAAATAATATAAACTTATAATCTTCGTCTATACCATCAATCTCATCGGACAACATTCAAAGATGCCTACCATCCATATTCAGCGGAAACCCCCAAGTCGAAACAAACACCTGTATGCACTCATCAAGTCTACCAACAACATCATTTGGAAGCACATGAGGAAGTAAGTTGGAATGATCCATTTAAAAGTAGAGGGATGTGTCAACTCTCTATCGCAACACATGAGTACTTCCTATATTCACTAATAGAAATGGGATGACAAGACCATGAAATTACACCTAATCTTTGTATATAGTGGACATATATTACCATTTAGGTAGCTGAAGTCACCAAACACATCCTGGAAATGGTGAAAGGGGATACCCAAATTCTTTTGAATATCATACATAATTTCTAGGATATCATAATAATGGAAATAGTATCACCTATGGGATATAAACATAACTTTTTCCCCACAACTATTTTGGTACATCAACATGTCACCTCAGAGTAGATTCATCTCTCTTTTCTCATCTAGTAGTATTATGTGGAATATTCCCCCATATCATATGGACAACAAGATTATGAAAAAACTACTATTCTGATTGGATATAGTCAAACTATTTTGATGGACACTCCAAGGCATGCACATACACTTTCCCATGATAACTATTTATCCCAGTAAGTGAGCCCAACAACGTATAAGAAGGGATCCAAAAATAATTATTATGAAACAGAGTTGAAAATTCAAGAGGTGGTTTTTTACATGGCTCCACATAATGATCAATTTCATGATGTCCTTGGAAATTTATTAGTTTTATCACAAGATTCCACCAACCTATTACAAAATTATGTGAGAATTAGCTGTAACATTGAAAGTCCTCTTCGGAAACATTCTCATGAATGATTTATTCATGAAAATTCTATCAATCTTGATAATATATATTTGGATGATAGCCAAGAAAACCCACTATGTGGCTTAAAGGCAAAATAGAAAGAGGATTTACCCATTTCTATAATCCACCATGGTTTTTCTACCCATTATGTAATTCACTATGAAATTTATCTTTGCAGTAGTGATTCTCATTGTCATGAAAATTCATTAACAAACTATGTAGTGACATGAAAGAAATATTGTCAGGTGGTACTTGAATATACATGGCCAATTATGTATGATGACTTGTCACTAGTGGGTAAAATTTATTATCAACTGAAAGATAGCCCAAGGCAATGTTCATTCTATGAATCACACTTGGGACATTTATCTTCCAATGCAATAGAGTAACTCTATAACAATATGGAAGATTCTAATAAAGAGGTAGGAAAACGGAAACTTCAGTCCAATCAAGTAGAGAAACCATTGGAAAAAATGAATAGGATATATTGAACATGAGGAAACAACTGGAAAAACATGGAATACAAGTCATGTTCTGGCCATTCACTACCTCTAAATACAACATTCCATAGATGGTAGAAGAATATATTACTAATGATTCAAACTTCTAAATATGGAGGACTCTTCGTCATCTAAAATCCAAAATATTACTATAAGGAAAGTATCAAAGTCATGTCACGGTAATATAATGGTTTCTTCAAAAAATTGACTCGGAATATTTTATGTCTTCCTGGCATCCAAAGATTGATTAAAAATAGGGATCCCTTCAATGTTCGTCCCTTGATGCGTTAATAAGGCCGTGAAGAATCATCATAGATATCCTATCTCATGTTCATGTTAGAGGATGGGGTTCACAGGGAGAAATACATTTAACTGTAATCAAAATCCAAAAATACATCTAAAAGTGGTCTCTTGAAATTTCATAGCCACAGGGAAGCTACAACAAGAATATTTTGTACATGATAATAGATATTCTTTGTAAGAATATAACTCAACCAACTTCCCCCAATGTTATGTCCAAAGATAAATATCTATTGAGAAATGTTTTCATTAAAAATAATTAAACATCAAGAAGGACTCCAACATAGAGTACTCCAACCATCATATTGTGAAAATATATGAAATATAACAATGATCTTAAAATGAATTTGATCTAAGTGAGTGCCAAATAATGAAAACCACCAAAATTCAAACCAGAGTTTGTAAAATTAGAAGATTAGCTATATTGATATCATCTGTGGATGATGATGATCCACACTAACCCACATGACTATGGTATTTGTTAACACAAACCTTGGAGCCAACCAATCTAACACAAAGGGTTGAGAAAGAATAAATAGTACAACCCCAAACCATAGGGCTAGGGTTATTTTCACATTCACAAAACCCTCCACAGTGAGAGTTAGTTTTTTCACAATTTGAGATGAAACTGAAAAATAAATGCACAACTGAATATCCTAAGGATTATCTACAAATTAGTTTTCTCCAAAACGTTCATGGGGAAACAAAAAAGAGGAGGAAAAGGTCTTCTGTAGGGAGTATAATAAGGAGATCTCACAAAGATACTAACTGAATGTTAGTAATGCGTTATGCAATAGTGAATGTCATTAATTCCAACATGGAAGATCCACCAGAATATTTTTCTAGTTTAGGGGATTCATTGTATGTGGTTCTTGTTCATAATTTGGCACAATCTAATGAAAATGAAGGGGGTATGTGTTCCTGAAATCAAAGGCTACCCAAAATTTATGTATCCCCTCGATTAATCAGTATCCACCACTTCAAAAGGCACATAATAAGGGAAAATGTAAAAGTCAAACCATTTATCACCTTTCCCTCAGAGAAGGTAAATCCCTTTCACATTAGGAAATATTTTCTCAGTATGATCAGGCTATGAAGGACTTGAGAAGTATCAATGAAGAGATACAAAGAATCATCACTCCTTCCAGACATCCTCCACAAGAAAATCCTCATCTTCCACATCTAGTAGGAGCACCTCAACAAAGAGGAGTTGTTTCAACTACTGATGTAGATAATGAATTCCCTCCTTTTAAAGTACAACCTGAGCAAGATCAATCACATAAATATAAGAAATACCCTATTGGATACCCATGAAGGATATTAGAGGTGTCGCCAATAGACATCTTGATAGTCTATGAACCTATTCAGGCTCTATCTGACAAATCTATTCATGTTCCGACTCATCCAGATATTCCTTGAATGCTCATGATGTCAATTGAGTCATTAAATAATTGATTGGAAGCTACAAAAGGAATACATGAACTAATACAACTAGAAAAGAAGGTTTATCACAAATGGGTGGATCCAACCCCTCCTCCACAAAACAGTGGGAATCCAAAATTTCTAACTATCAATGGATCAAGAAATCTGAATCAACACTTGATGCATTTTTTGTCTTGTGGTGATCCTATTATGGGGACCCCTGAGAAGCAAGAATGTAATGAAACTGAGATGCTTGGTATAATTATTACCGGGTCTGTCCTTTGTACGGTACACAAGTTTTTATTCTTGATCAATCACTGTATTAGAATATTTCCATTCAACTCTAAAAAATACAACAGGATTTTATCTCAAAAACTACAAGCTTAGGGATAATGAAAGAGTTTCATATTACATTTCTTGGTAGAATGGATTAATACATTCATTTAAAATACCACTCCTTCGAGAATAATTACTACTCATTTGGGTATAAAATCTCTATGATGAGTTGTTCACACCATTAATACCTTTGAAATAAACAAGAGGCTTTCAGGATCGGCCCCCGATTTCTCAACAGGTGGAAAAAACCATTTTAGAGACTAGATCCAAATATCGAGTAATCCTATCATCTTTGGGAAAAGGAGCCGGAAAAGTATAGGCTGTTATATTCAAACATAATCGGGACCATATATACATTCCTTCTTCAAATCCCTCATCATGAAATAGGGATCCACCTCCCAAGCGTCAAGAGTAATGACCTTCTAATCACGACGATAAAAAAGGTCAATGGTGTAGATAGTTTGAGGAGTAGAAAAACAACTTCTATTCTCTTTGAATTGACCATGTCCATGGATACTTCATTTTAGCTTCGGAAAACAACATAGTTTAGTTACTAAGGACAATGAAACATAAAAGAGTAGGAAATAAGGACCCACAAAACTATTTCCCACTCCATAAAATGTTCGAGTACCCCATACAAGATTGTTTTCTTAAAGGACATCTTATAAATGATAGTGGACTTCAGGAAAGTGAAGCTGAAAAATTCACCAGACCAGGTAGCAGGTGTTACTGCTACCAATCAAGATGAGAAATGAAAATGAAAGGAAGTAAAATGTAATAACGATCAGAAATTTGATTATTGTATTGTCAGAAAAATAATCAACCACACTCATGACATTCTAAAAACACAATTGACACAATATATTATGTCTCATTCTTCTTTTATTAACACAAATCCATCATCATCAAAAGCCCGGTCCTCTGAAGGCCATTCCTCGATGAAAAAATATTGTTAGAAAAATACGGAGGAAGAATAAAAAGTTTATTTTATGTTAAGGAAAATTTTTTACATGACCTTAATATATTTCATGCCAACTGTATTAATAGAACGGACACCACCCTTCCAAATGGAATAATAATAATCAAACTGTTAGGATGAATCATTATCAGATGAGGAGTTGATCTTTGGTTCTGTTAACGTTATTCACTTAACAGATCCCTATGAAAATAAAATTTCCTACTGTTAACATGAGTTCCTCATACTTGATTGGGTAACTAGGGGAAGAGGCTTTCATGGTCAATGATACAAGGGAATAGGTGGGTATTGTAGAATCCAATACTCTAACCGCACCGTAGATTGAACAATTTATGCAGTATAAACTCATGGTAGAGCCCTCAAGAATGATTAGAAAAAACAATGTAATTGTCCCACAGATGATAGGATCTACCCTGGAATGATCATCTTGGAAGATCAATTAGATTCTATACCACCACCTTATTAGAGAGTGGGAATACCTAGGTATGTAAATCCAATTAGTGAAAAATAATTTCCTCCTTCGGTCCCAAAAAATGGTCCATCCACATTAGGATCATAAACATCCAAGGATCCTTAAAAGAGAATCCCCATACTAAAAAATGAAGACATATAGATCATTATTATTATCTGTTGAAGCAACTGGACAATGTACCATCCAATTGATTATCTCGGATACTCTGAATCTATCAATAGATCACCAAGAACAACCTATAGGGTAATTATCAAGTCCTCAAGAGTTTGAAATTGAGGATGTTTCCATAGAGGTTTATCGTATAGATAATGACCCATTATAATGTCATGTAGTCATATCATTCACAGAACATGATGGGGATTTTATTTTATATGGACACATCAAACCCTTGTATCTATCCTGTGAGTTCAATTATTCAAATATCTGATGAGCCTTCATAAATAATGGCTCAAGATTTAAACTCATTTCCATTCAGACACTTCGCTATTGGGACTCACTGAATCCCACTTTTATTCATCCACGTTAATTTTAAAAAGCAATGATAACAACGAGAAAAAATAAATTGGTGAGATTACGCTCAGAACATAGTTTTTGGATCTCATATATGATTTAGAGTTCATGGTTTTCCCGTTGGACACAACTTTCAACATTCAATTGGAGAGAATGTGGCTACATCAGTATGAAGACATTCCTTTATCATAAAACCAATGTATCAAAAAAAAATTCAATGGTCAAATTAATAAATTTCATGGTTATAAGTCCACATTCAATACTTGTGAAACCCAGTCCATAGAAGCAGAGTTAAATAACACAAATGGAAGATAGTCATGGGAAAATGATGTTACTTGAAACAATTATCTGAATGGTCTAGAAAAGATTCCAAAATACCCATTCAAGCATCTCAGTGCATATTACATGTTACCCGTTAATCAAATTTAAATGGTTGACCAAAATCGAAGCCCTCATTAAGTGGATTCCATATTATTAGATGTGGATTCTGGGCCTGATAGTATAGGATAAATAATTGATACTATAATGTGATGAAATCTTAAATAGGGATGTCTTTATTTCACCCATCGAGCTTCAGTAAATATATACTTCATCATCCAAGCTAGAAGAAGTTGTCACAATCTAGGAAAAAATATAAGGATTATGATTCTAAACCCATTATTTTCCCTTTAAAGCTTCAAAATTACCCTTCATCATCATTTAGTTCATATATGGTTTCTTGCCTTCAATATGTCTAAATAACAACTCCTCCCCTAGCTCTGAAATTCATACATCAACACCTGCCCTCCAAGAAGAGAACGATGAAGTGACACATGATGAAGAGTAATAAGTGGAAGAAGTCCTCATATACTTCCCTCCATCATTTGAGGAAGGTTTCTCCACCAATGTGAATGAACATAGAGAAATAAATTTATGTATAGAAGAAGACTCGCACCCCACTCTGATTAGTGCGACCATGAATCAAGAAAAGAAAGATGTGTATAATTAATTTTTGATGAAACACTAAGATTTGTTTTCTAGGAATTACAAAAAAATTCTAGGACTTGATCCTGAAGTTTCCACCCATCATTTTGGTTTTCCAGAAGAGAATCAAGGATACAAGAAGGCAGTAAAGAGAACACATTCAAATCACACATAAGAAATTGAGGTCAATGATGACAATCATATCGAAGCATACATAATCTTAGAGGTGATATATCCAATGTGGTTAGACAATATTTTTCATCTGAAAAAGAAGAATCAGTAAATCATAGTTTTCAATGATTTCAATGATATAAATCGACAATTTCCCAATGAAAAATTCATGATTCTAATAATAAAACTCATAATTGATGTAATAATTGTCTTCCATGATCTATCCTTCATGGATGGATACTCTATGCATAACCTAATCTGAATGGCCCTAAAAGAAGTTGAATCTATAGCCTTCAAATCCCCTCATGGTGTATTTTTATATAAGGTAATACCCTTTTTCATAAAGAATATTGGTGTTACATATAAATATACAATGCACCACACTTCAAACCATTTTTGATATTTTTCTGAATACTATGTTGATTATGTAGTAGAAAAATTTAGACAACATTACGATCACCTGATAAATTAGAGACCATATTCAGCAAGCATAGATTTCATAATCTGAAGATGATCCCTTGAAATGTGATTTCATTGTTACCTTGGGAAAATTTGATATATTTTTGGTATTCCACCATGACGTCAAAGTATATCATGAGAAGAGTAAGATATCCTTGGAATGTCACTTCCTTGTAACATGAATGTATTGAGGAGACTTAAAGGGAAATTATCCTACATTTTATGCTTCATAGATAATCTGATAAGATGGCTTTTTTCCTTAAATAAAATTGATTAAGAATAGTATCACATATCAATGGACCAATGACTTCCACGAATCATTTGATACCCTGAAAAATACCTCTTGAGTCCACTGATATTTTTGCTACCTGTTGAAGAAAAAATGATCCTTTTTAAGTCAAATCCTTGGAATGATCACTGGATGCTTTCCTTTTGTAAGAGAATGATGATATGAATAAAAACAGCTTTTATTATCTCAGTTAAACCATCTTCAGCAGAGATAATCGATATTAGAATATTTAGTAGATATTAATTACATTAATCTTTTCATTTTAGAAGATTAGATAATACCTTCATCATCATGAGGTCCACTTGGTCTCTCATAATTACCTACTCAAATTTATCCTCTATCATATTATATTAATAAGAGGTCTATAATAGCGAGAAGTTATTCTAAAGTATATTGATATACGATTTTTTTCTTAGAAAGTAGTGAAAGGCCAAGCCTTGGCATACTTCTTTGTCAAACACTCATCTGTAGAAGAAACATCATTCAATACCAGTCTACCTGATGAAGAAATATTCCCCATCAAGGATGTCCCATAAACATGGGACATGTATTTTGATGGTGATTCTAGAATTCTAATATGGATGAGAATGGAAGGTCCAAAACTCAATAAATTTGGGTTAGGAATTTTACTTACCTCACCAAAAAGGCAGTGTTTCCATATTATTTTCCTATTATTAGAAGGTGGTAACAATAATGTGGAAAAAAATATGGATCACATTTCAGGACTAGAATTTTCACTCTAAATAAAAATAAATAACCTAAAATTGAATGGTGATTCGGAATTGGTAATCAAACATATCATTGGAGATTATGCCATCAAGAAAGAAGAACTAACCCCCTTATTTGGTCATATTTGAGGGTTAATGGAAGAATTTCCCACGAAACCAAAATTGTCTAACATCATGTGATCACAAAATTCTCAAGATGATGCATTTCCTAATGAAACTGCAACCTTGGAAAATCCAAAATGGGAAGAAAAAATCATTATAAATTTTTATCATCATGTGGTTTCACATTTAATTCAAATCATACCATATAAAATAAATGAAATCATTCCCATTTTTAATCCATTTGGTCCTACCATGGGATGGATGAAACCCATCATAGAAAATCTACAAAACAATGTAATTCCACTGGATAGAGATGGAAAGGATCATGTCTAGTGATGAGCAGTTAATTTAACTCTTTACGATTGCCCAAATCACAATAAGATTCTCCACAAATAAGTATCTAATAGAATCCTCTATAGATGCATTGATGGAGAAGATACCATTGTTTTCATGAAATATGTACGTCAATGTGACAATGGTTCCCACCAGTCTGGGAACAAACATTCTGATCAAATTATATGGCTTGGATATTTTTTTGGCTTCAATGACACAGGATTTCAATGATTTCACTAAGAAATTCTATCCCTTCCTGGTACATTCAATCTTTATTCAACAATCCTTGTAGTTTATACATATATCTAAGTACTCATGGCCATTTTATTAATTCGTAATGGATGTAGTGCGACCTTATCCTCTAGGTATGGATATGTCTTTCATGTACATCATTACTGCTATCGATTTCTTCTAAAAATGGGCTAAGTAAAATCCTTTTAAAGAAGTTAGAGAAAAAATAAATTTTAGATTATTCAAAGCTAACATTATCACCAAATTTTGTGTCCCCAAAATAATATTTATGAAAAATGAAATAAATTTACATTCTTCTAAGGTAGTAAAGTTATATATGGAATAAAATATCAAATATAACCATTTATCCTGCTATCATGCATTAAACAATGGATAGATAAAAGAATTCAACAAGACTCATTAAAACATACTATATATGATGGTGGATAAAGATTAATAATATCTGGTTCTGATAAACACATGAATTCCTTTTCTGATTATTGAAATAATAGTCATATTTTAACATGGTCCACCACATTCTCCTTGGTATATAGAACAGAAGTAGTCATTCCCATTGAAGATCAATTTCATTGACTCTGTATTGTTGTTTGTTATAATTTCTCTATAGATGAGAACTCTCTAAAGTTATAAATTGAATAAAATGGATGAAAATATTTTTAATACCTTGAATCACAATGAATTCAATCATAACTATATAGTATGAGATTTCAATAAGAATGTTCGGCTCTGTTCATTCCTCTAAGGAGAATTGGTATTAGTCTTTAGGACTCCAATTATACATGAAAAAAAGCTTCCAAAGCATGATATAAAGTGTTAAGAACCTTATTCCATACATAACATCTACTATAAGGGATCTAATTCCATAATATCAATGGATGGAAAACTCAGTACATCTCCAACCAATGTAAGGTTCCTAAAGAAGTACTTTGTGTAATCACATAAAGTTATTCCTAGTTCTAAGATAATAAACTATGTTACAACCATATGTCCATACTATATAATGTTAAAATTTTTATAATATTCATTATTATTGAACAACATTAAACAACATGGCATGAGGTCCTAATCACGTGACCTGAAACTATAAAACACCATTTTTCCTCGCAACGTGACATTAAAATGCATAGTTAAAATCTCCTTCATTGGAAATTAATTAATTTCCCAAGATACCACAAATTGGAATTATTTGTGGTCCCATAAAACATTATTATCTTTCTGATTTAATAATTATTCACATTATTTCCTCTACTTAGTGGAACATAAACCCATTTTTCCCGTAGTTTGAATCAGATCTATATAGGGACCTTTATCCATGATCTACATGTAGCTTAATCATCATCCTAATGAGATATGTAGTGACACCGAAATATTCTATCTCATACCCATATAAAATTATAAAATAAACAATTTCCACTTTCTTTGTATATGATTTAACTTTATAATATGAATTATTCTAGAAAATATGTCTTTATTCTCATACAATCTGGAATTTTGTTTCTATCCATTATTTTGGAAGGTATTAAATCCCTATTCCTCACATCAAAATAAAGTTGTAGTTGGGAATTATCTTTAAGAACTACATGTGGATTGATTATTTCTCTATAAATATATGTAGTGATGCATATATCCACAATCCTAGGTTCAACCACAATATTGAAAAAGTCATTCACCCCTTGTGTGTATGAATCAAACCTGTATTTGGTGCATATTTATGAACTTAGTGTGGTTTCATTATTACATCAAAAAGACATGTAGTGATGCATGGATCTCCAATACTAGGTTCATTCATGATTAATCAATATACCCCTTTACTTAATTTGTATGAATCATATCTACATAAGGATCCTTCGTGAATTATGGGTGGCTTGATTCTTGCCTCAACATGATACAAAGTGACGGCCGGATCTCCAATTCTAGGTTTAGTACTGATTAATAATCAATCCCATTTAATTCTTATGTATTGATCATATCTACATAATGAATCTATCAATAATTTCATGTGGGTTAATTCTTGCCCAATGTAAGATATATAGTGATGCCTGGGTTTTATCCATCGGTCCAGCCACAATGTTTCTTTCACGTTATGTCACCCACATTCTTTCCACATGATGATAAACTACATGTAAAGAACTATGTATGTTTTGATTGTCATTTAAATGAGATACTTAGAGATGTCTAGATCTCCAAAATCGGGCCGATTCCAGATAAAAAACCCTTCCTCACATCGAAATATAGATAGTATGGAGAGTCTTCTTCCTGAATTACTTATGGATTGATTAACATTCCAATGAAAAATTTTGATACATCTAGATATCCATCTCATGCCCATCCATGACAAAAACCCACTTCCTCACATATAAATATTTTTTTATAGGGAATCATTTTCTATAATTATGTATGACATGATTCTCAATATAATGAGATACGTAGTGAATCACAAATCTCCAATCTTGGTTCCAATAATGATAAAAAAATATCCTTTACTCCCAGTATGCATGAGACAAATTTTTACAGGAAATATTTCTCCAAGAACTATGTCTGGATTGACTCTCCTTCCAATGAGATATGTAGTGACATCCAGATCTTCTATCTCATGTATAACTGCAAATAAAATAAAATTCCACTTTCACCGTGTCTATGAATTAAACCTGCATGGGAAACAATTCATGAACTATGTGCAGCTTGATTTTTTCTCCAACAAGATACATAATGACACACGGGTCCAATACCCTGGCTCACCAACCACATAATTTTCATACCCCTATCCTTCACTTGTGTAACCCATATGATTTAAAAGAAACCATTACCACTCCTTATTTATCAGATCAAGATCAACTCACATGGGATTTGGAATTGGGTAAATAGATTCTCTAATCAAATAAGGTGCCTCAATTCCTCTTGGGATTATCAATTCACCTAATTATAATAGCTATTAAGACATACTATATGTCCTCAATTTATGAAGATAATCCTCCTGGACCATAATTCCAGAACTATGTGTGTCTTTATTATCACCCATATGAGATACGTAGGGATGTCTATATTTACAGTATTCTCTCCAGCTACATCGCAACCTAAAAAACATCTACTCTCCCATTTACAAGTCAAATCTACAAGACAAAGTCCAATTCCTCACTTTATGCATGCACTCGTATCTATTAGAACGTTGTGTGGCTTGATTATTTCTCTTATAAGATACATAGATATTCTTGGACCATGTTCCCTAGTTCAACCAAATTTTATTTTGATATTTCATGTCAAGAAACCTAATTCCTTACTATAAGATGTTAAACTACACGAAAAATGTGCTTACTTCATGACATAAAACTGCAAGGATCTACCCTCTTCCTTCACACTAGGTAATTCATAATCCACACTACATGACATTAAAATGCACAATATTTATAGAATTATGTATATCTTGATACTCATTCCATTTGAGATACATAGTAAAAACTAGTCCTTAGTTCCTTTCCCCAACCACATGATAAATGAAAAATTCCACTCTTCTACGTACGATTGAAATCTATACATGATATTTTATTTCGGTCCCTCTCTATAAAGAACCCAACGAGGAAAAAAGAGATGTACTTTTTGTATATATGAATCATATTTATATAAGGGACTCCAGAATCATGGCCAATATTATTCCACAAACATCCCTTATGCATTAAAAATTCTCACTTTCACATTTTATACTTCTAATCTAGAGTACTTTTAGATCCTCATAATCTTCCTTCAGTTTCTAGTGAAGGAACATATGATACATGGGAGTCCTTTTCAATGACTATATTGTATGTTCCCCAGACATCCTTGCAAAAAATTATATTACATGATGAGAATGTCAGCCATAGGATTCCACTGTTTGGATATGAACCACATTCCCCAGTTGGACCTACAAAATATATCCCCCATAATGGGTTTTTCAAATATATGAAATTTCATTATTTAGAGAAGCCTCTTCTTTCCTTTTAAGATTTAATGATGGTATGCATGAACCTATAATTTAAAGAGGTTATCTATTTCAAATTTTCTCAAATCCTTTCTTCTAATCTAAAAGTATCGAAGACCATGGTTTAATGTTTCCCTCTCCACATTTTAAAAGCATATTGGAATGACCATGGACCATTGAACCACATATATTCCATTATTTCTATAATATTAAGGTCCTGGTCATATGGAATAAAACAACATGCACCATACTTCCTATGTTTGGGTCAAACCATTATAGAGATCATATTCCTCCAATTCTTTGTAAATCATGACAAGAAATATCCCTTCTGAATTCAGGTACATTTTTCATTAAATGAAAACATTGTGCTTAAGGAATTTTTTATCTTCATAAACATTCATCGTCTTTTTTTAAATAGAATTTCAATATTCTTGAGAGCTCCTTTGACTATGTATTACGTCCTCCCAGTTGGACTTTCATAATGTATCCAATATAAGGGTTATTTTATCCTAAGTATTTTACTATTTGTCTATGCATCATATTCTCTACTGGACCTGCATAATATATCCCTATAACAGGTTTTTCCAATAGTGGTAACTTCATTATTGGAAGAGACCTCCTCTATATTCCAATGGCCATTTTCCCATTTCATTCATCATATTCAAAAATCCCCAAATAAAATCTTATGATTCATTGTTTCTATACTTGAATATTGTATCACATTTACAGAAAAATTAAAAATAATTGAAAAACCATAAAATATTTAATCAATGATAAACAACTTAAATAAAATCCCCTAATATAAAAGGTGCATGACTATAAACTAAAAAAAGTACTATACATCATAATTTATTTGCTACATGAAATTAAATTACAGAGTACAATGTTCCCTTTTACACATAATGAATTTGGGTAGAAGTGGTTTCTCATTCATGGAATGTGCGGGCACAGATGGACCATTTTATTCTTAAACATAATTTTGTGGAAAATCCACCCACAATGTTCTTTATACATCCAAATCCTTACCTTATTTTTCTATCAGTAATTTAATGTCAAACTTTATGAGATATCCTTTACCTGACTATATAGTACATTCCCCAAGATGGCCTTGCATAATGTAGCCTACATAATGGGAATGTCATCTTAAGGATTCCTCAATTTGGTTATGCATCATATTCCCTTACTCTCCATGAATAATACATCCCCTATAAGGGGTTATTAAAATAAAAGAAACATCATTTTTTGACTATTCCTACTCGATTATTACATTTCATATTTTAGATTTGGTGACCATAAAAATCACGACTCAATTTTCCCCTCAGAAGTATCTAAGATAAAATATATCATCAAATTCTTATCCATCAAGATTGTTTGGATTCTAATTTCAAAAAACATGTTCATATATGTTCAACCTGAAACACTATCATTATTATTACAATATCCATGACTTTAAAATGCCTACAAATTGAGACATAGTATTATAATGCTGAAAATCCAAAAAAAAAGAATAATAGAAAAATTCATGTATCAAATCGCTAGACCTACACTTTTTATGGTTTATTAATTATAAAGCAACGAAATGTAAAAAGGCACAATTTTTTTAGGGTTGCCTATATGAACCTAGAAGCAGTAAACTATGTTCTCTAGGCCACAAAACTAAATAAATATTTGGAGAATCACTCAAAGCCTTAGGTAACTATATATTACAATAAAGGACTTTCTAATGATTCAATGTTCCCTTTAATTACCTTCAAAATAGATGATTTCATTATGAAACAATCTAATTCAAAGGGAATCTTTTGTTGACACTACGATGTGTGTTTTCAAGAAATTTTCTACAAAATTTAAAAAGTGATCCTCACATAGACAAAAAATTTCATGTTTTAGAAGAAAAATTCAACTTTCAATGAGTAATATGTAGTCTTGACTTTTATCTTCCAAAATACATCTCCACAATAAGGGATAAGTGGATAGACCCCCCTCCAAGGAGTATAGAGTGGATTTCAAAGAAATATTATAAAAAGATGTAAAGAATCAAAAAAAAAACAATTCCTAGTTCATCTGAGAGTATTTTGTGCTTAAACATATCAAGAAGTGTAAATATCTTCAAGATAATTTTTTTGATTGGCCCAAGATTCCAAATGGATATACGGATCAAATGATAAGTCATTCGGAAGACTGTAAAATTTTATAAAAGGATTCCTATGATGTTCGTTGAGGAGCAGTGTTGAGGACCTATACGGAGGACCTCTATCGAGAAACCATATAGAGGACCTAAGTTGAGTACCAGTGCACATTAACTACTTGGGAGACCCATGTAGAGTAACTACTCCTCCCAGGGTTCCCCATTTTCCAATAAATATGACCCCCAGCCTCCCCATTTGGCTGGTTAGAAAAATCATAAGAAGCCCTAATGCTCTCATTGCACTTCCCCTTTCGCGTAGGTCCTCCAAAACACGTAGGTAAATATATAAAACATGAGGGAAGATAAAATTAATTAGGATCAATTGGATAATAGTCCCATATGGGTCTTCATAACGACACCTGATCCAAATACTTGATCTTAGGAATTTTTCTAAGTACTTGCACCATGGATTGGCCCCAAGGACATGCACTAGGGACTTGTGTTAAGGACCAACGCTATGTACATACACTAATGAACTTTTCTAAGGACCTACACTAAGGATATGTGCTATGGACCTGTGTTAATCACTTATTCTAAGCACATATTCTGATAAATTATGCTAAGAACCTAGGCCAAAGAACATAGCCAATAAAAATTCTTCAAATGGGAATCCTCCTTATGAGTAATCCCCAACCAATCATTAAATGTGTTTCTATCATGGTTTAATCCCATATACATTCAGATAAAAAGTTTTAGAAATTGTTCTATCTACACCCATTACATTTATACTTTTCTTACATTGGACCCTCATCCAATGTAAATATAATTGATGGAATTTTCATAGCTCCGACCTCTTCTATTATAGGCCCTACCTCTTCCATCATCAATAGAATGAAATTTTGTGGTTTTTTAATCCTTCACATCCACTTATTTATTACCTTGAGCATGAATCAAATGGGATTATAGGTTTTTAATTATCAATACCTATACATAATCCACATGAAGGAATTAACTATTATATATCTAACTCACACCATAACTAGGATAAGTAGGATTCTTACACCTTTTCCATAAGCTTAATGGAAATCCTCCTAGGGAGTCCAAACCCAATTCCAATAATCCATGAATACTCCTTAGGATAATGACTTGAAATACACCCCCTACATCTGAAGGAGTTAATACAACTATTCTTGGATATTTTTCAAGGGGATATTCTTTAAGACTAATCCTCATCCTATTTCTCTCAAAGGGCCATACTGTAACACCCCAAACTTCCACAATAATCTTCTTTTAGAATAATACAGTAGCATGTTATATACACAACTTCGAGTTCTAACACACACCATAACCAATCAAACTAGCCGTTATGAATAGTAATACCCACTTTTTGAAATTTTATAAATTTTATCTTTCAAAATGGAATTTATTTTGGGATTCATAATATCGAAATTAGCTTAGGGTGAATTTTTGGTATTTTTCAAAAAACATTCAATTTTTGATGAATAGTGAAAAAACACTTAGTTATAGTTTAAAAATAAATTTTTTTAAAATAATTATTTCTTTTATTTAAATTTAATTAAGATCAAAATAGATACATAATACATATATATGTTATATGTAATTCATTGGAGTTAGTTTAGAATAATTTAAGATATATAAAAAATTTATTGAACTTTTCACCGTCTTTTACCCACATCCTAGGAGAATTTTGAAATTCACTTAAAATTTAATTTTACCACTTTTTGAGTGGAATTTCAAAAATCTGAGAAAAAAATTAATATTAAGGAGTTAAATGTGGTTCAATGAGATGAAAATAATTTTTGGTGAATAGTATCTTTTTACTTTTATTTACCACGGTTAAAAGTAAATAGGGTAATTAATAGTAAAGACAATATTAATATTACCCTGAAACATGTCCTAATTCTATTGGACAAGTGTATCTAGACCAAAATCAACCTTAGGAAAATATATTATCATTTAGGTTCACTTGGATTATATTAAGACATTTATTATTATTTATTTCAATGAATAGTTAAAAGAGATAAAATCAAAGTTTAATAAGTAAAACATTTTTAATATAGTGTTATACATAGGATAAATTCTATTATAATTATTATTTATAAATATAAAATGATTTCCTAAATAATTCTATTTTATTTAAAAATTTTAGACATTAAATAATTTAATTTATTTATGACACAATAGTGATGCTATAATTACCTAATTAATGAAATATTAAAATAATTGATATTTAAAATATAAAAATAAATGCAATTTTAGACTCTTTATGAATTAAAATATTTTTCAAGGTTAATATGACATATTAGGATTGGTTATATAAATTGTTTTCTAAGTAATAATGCTGTTATAAAATTATCAAAAACAAAATACCTAATAGTGTCAAAATTGACATAAAAGAGCTTTTAAAACAAATATTATATTATTAATTGATATTATATTCCTAAAAATATAAGGATCGGCCAAATGACTTATATAATGATAGGAGTATCATTAAAGGACCACTTGGGGGTCTCATAGATGTATATAGTAAGTTTATTAACTATATAATATAAAAATACAAAGAGACATGGTAAATGTCAAACTATTTAACTAAGAGTTAAATATAAATGATAAGGTTAATATAGTGACCCAAACTTGTCTAAAATCTATTGGTTGGAACGCTTTCGACACATCCCCATCATAACCTTTAAATAATCCACTTTGTATCCATTATATACTGAATATAAATTTATTATAAAATAATATTTCTAGCTTTTCCAAAGGTTCCCCTCACCCCTCTTATAAAAGGGTACTCTCCCTTATCTCTAATTTACACCTTCAAAGCCATTTGTCTCAGACAACACCTGCAAAAATATTCTCTCAAATTACCTAACCTCAACCTATAGGCCTTTGTTCGATCATAAATCCAACCTACGGAGTCCTTTTGATCAAATCAAAAGGAAGAACCCAAAGAAGAGGTAATGTTTTCACAACCCTCTGTCAAGTTCCTTTCTTCTTCAACTTCTTATTTCATTATTATTTCCAGTATAAAATAATAACTCAATTATATTTTATATACAATGATATTATTATAAATATGGTACAACCATATTCAGTATTCTATCCATCCTTTGAATGACATGTCACCAACGTGCGTTCGTATGGCCTACCGTCTCCATGTTGTGGTGTAATTGTTATTCAATACATTATTATTTGGATGGGTATAATAATGATGTGTAATTCATTTAAATAATAAGTATAACTTGATAATTATTCTGTATATATGATATACCAACCAATTATACATGATTTTAATATCAAAATAATGATATTATCACTTGTGCGTACGTATGGACTACAGTCTCCATGAACGCGATGAGATTCATTCCCCATCATATCCATACAAGTGTATTTCACATTTTGGATTAAAAATAATTTTTAAGGGCTTGATATCATTTTGTATATGAATAATATACAACCTATCTATAACAAACATCACTTATGTAACAAAACATTTAAAGGAAACGAGTTAGTTAACACCCGAAACGACAATAATACTAAGATATTATTAACAAAGCAATGTTAAAAGATCATATATGATATCATATTAATGTATATGATTCATGTATAATTATATAACAATTATTTCACCAGTATACACGAGGATAACCTACCCGATACCAAGGAAAAAGTACAAAGTAAGGGGTTTCTTATCTCACTTTTAATTCCGTGAGAATTCCATTGTTCACCACTTATTTTTTGCATGTGGTGTGTGTACTGCCGATGATTGTATTAATTGTGTAATATTATTTAATTTATGAATATTTACATCATCATTTTATTATAATTCTTTCATTGGTGTATGTTTTGTATGTTCCCAAGTCAATACGGGAATTTAAAATTTTAATTTCCACTCTTTCGGCATTACGCATACTTCATTATTTATTTTACTCCATGATTATGTGTGGAATTACTATTCATTTTCTTATGTCATAATTTCCACTCCATTTTCTATGGATATAGTTTTGATACACATAATCACTCCATTTATAAATTCTGAAGTCATTGGTATGAACATGATAAGAGTATTTTTTACTCAATCTCTATTTGTTGAGTTTAACATCCAATTCATTGGTGTTGTTTTTACAAGAATATGTGTGAATGTACTTCGATTGTTTTACACTAAATATCCAATCATATTGAAATTATTTATATTTTTCACACATAATTATGTTGTTGATTTATCCTTAACCTAAGGATACGTCCTTTATGAGAGATTTCCTCATAATTTACATTCCATTGAGACTCCTTTTTTGTTATACACAAAATCACTTTTATATGGTGTATATAATGTACTTTGACATAGTATATCATGAATCCATTTATTCTCATTATATTAAAAAGTTTTTATTACATCAATTATTTGAATTTATGTGTCTCTTTTTTTGTTAGGAACTCTAACTAAAATATCATTTTAAAATGTTTTAAAGATTTATTATTCTAAATCATTCTAATTATTGTCCATGTTATAAAAATGGGTTTAAGGATTTATTTATATGTAAATTAAAGTTTTCAAATCAAAATTCCTTTTAAAAGATTCAAAGTTTTGTGGGACACTTTGATTCAAAAATCTATTTTAAATGGCTTCTTGACAAATAGTGTGAATTTTAAATGTTTTCAAGAAAAAGGCGGATATTTCATTCAATTGTTTGATGATTATTTTAATCTATGTCAATATCCTTCATTATTCTTGATTGAGGTTAATATGTTATAATACAATATTTCATATTGTATTGAATGAGTTATGTTTGACTGTGGATGTGCTCTTTTTATACCATTCATGGTTTGTGGTTAAATTATTTACATTTCATATGCTGGTTTTAATACGAATGTTTATGTTATGTTTCAAACTCTTCATATGAGGAATGCATTGGACTAATTAAGTGATGGGTGGAGCCTGCTATAGCTCCTCGATGCATCGGTAGGTCTCATGAGACAATCTAGTGTCTTGGAACAAGGCCGTGACAAAGTCTTATTTGTAGTCTTGGCACGAGGCCATGAATATGTCATTATGATAGTCTGGCATTATGCATTCCATCATTATGAAAGTGGTTATTGATATTTCATGTGGGTTTTCGACTAGTATAATATCCTTGTGAATAAGTAAATGGCATTATTTCATTTTATCTTTTCTATATTATGCGGAATTTCAAGTTTAAATGGATTTTGTTTTAGTTATACATTACCTTAAATGTTTTTTCTTATTTATGAAAGTATCTACTATATTGTTATCCTTACTGAGCATCTGAGTTCACCCCATTCAATGTTTTATTTTTTCCAGGGAGTGAAGAAGTAATTAATTAATGACCTGCAGGGATAGTAATAGTGGATATGAAGACAAGATGTTGTTGTTGTTTTTTTGTACTTTAAGATCTTATATAAGACTTATGGATATATCTAGTTTTTTCAGGAATACTAAACTAATTGGCCTTTCGAGACATGATCTTTTGTGATCATTCCAATGTTATGTAATAATGCACAAACTCTAGGTAACTAGGGTCGGGGCATTATAGTTTGTATCAGAGAATGTTTAGTAAATAACTTGGAAACTAGATTAAGATAAACTCTGATTAGAGCACATAGCCCTAAGATAGACTTTGAGGATTAGTATAGAAGAACTTCCAAGAATATTCGTATTGTATAGATTTTGTGATTTTTCCAATCAATACATTCCTTTCTGGATACGAGAAGGTAGTGGTGGCTCAGGCATAGATGTACCTAGGGGTAAAACCCAAAAACACCACTATGATCTAGACTCAAATGGGAACTGGTGCACGACAACGGGCCTTGCTGCACTCTTGGTTATGACACTCCCGAGGTATATGCTTAGGATAAATTAAATTTTCTTTACAAAACAATTTGAATTATTTTAATATAATATGAGAATAAATGACCATGGTTAATCCTAAGGATTTTTAAATTGAGAATATGGTGTCATGATATTCTCTAAATGATTTTATGAATACTGTTACTCACACAATGCTTTCTACATGAAGTCAAAGGATGGAGTCCAAGAAAGTCATAGTAACTTCTAGAATGATGTGCAAGGTGAGAACGGTGGAGGAAATGAGAAAACAAATTGAATTATGATATGTGTAAAAGATATCACGTTCATTCCAAATAAGTTTTCCAAAAATATGATCAACAACATAAATATTAACCAACTCCCGGACTCAAAAAAAGAGAAAGTTGATGAATGATAAGAGCTCTAGTAGTGGAGACGATGGAGAGAAGAATCCTCAATTTCCATCATGCAGAAAAGGTGGAAGGAGAAACCCAGGAATGTGTCTCAATAGAACAAAGAAATGATTTACGTGTGGGAAAGAAGGACATAAAGTGAAAAATTGCCAAGGAAAAATGAAGAGTACTATTGAAGAAAAATAAAAATGGTCCAATAAATCCATTTACAGTCATTTGATGTAAATGTAGAGGACATGGACATTACCTGAGTTAATGCCCTATTCTATAGGATATTTTCTTGGAAAAATAAGAAGCTATGTGGAAATAAATGGTTGGTGAAATGTTTAAATGTATTAGTGCTCCTTAATGATGGGATTACATTGGAATAATTTCTCTCCTATTTGTTACCCCATAGTTTACCATGTGAGAAGGATATTTGAGGAAGGCTTATCATTTCCCTTGTAGATATCGTTATAAAAAACCATTTAGTTTTATATGATCATTGGGTTTGAGTCAATTACAAGTTATTATATTTTGGGATAAAAATGCAAGGTATGAGATAACATTTCTGGTTAAAATTATTTTATGGTTATTTTGAGGAATTTATCTCATTTTGGTAATGTTATAAAATAAAGTTTTCGAAAAAGGACAACATGAAGACCGTGTGACAACACGTCGTGTCGGACAAAGCTATGGAAATCGAACCCACAACCAAAGTGCGATTGGGATTTATCATCTACCACTAGACTATGTGAAGTCCCTGGTTTTTGTGACTAATTAGTTTTAGTTACATGATTTTATTGATCAATAAAAAGTTGATTTGGGTTCTTATGGATTATCAAATAAATATCCTTATTATAGGAAAATTATTTGGTGATTAAGTGATAAATGTTATTTTGGAAGATGTTCACTTTTTTGGGAACATTATTTTCCCACGGAAACTAGAATACTATGGGATTTAATTTAAGGAGTAATGGTGGATTTTTATCTACGTTTTTATTGTGGATTTATGTTGATTTGGGTTATTTATGGAAATGATTAACCTATATTAGTGAATATGTGATTAGGTTAATTACTTTTTAGTATGTATTTGATGTCATTTAAAGATACTATTTAACATGGAAGACTAAATAACAAAACTCTTCAATGTTTTGGGTTTCAATATTATTTTGGTTTATATTTAAGGATTATAAGGACAATTGTTTATTTAATGGTATTTATTTAACCTTGGGGTATTTTTGGTTTAATTTTACAAATTAAGATTAGTGTTTCTTTCTCTAAACGAATATACTTTTTGGGGATCATCATATCTTGTACAAACTGTTTTGGTAATTATTAATCTATAAAGAAAGGGTAAATATATAGTTTATCCTTCTTGGATCATGTGATTCTTTAGAAGTTTATTATAGCTCTTCCAGTGTGACCAAGTCTTCTTGAATACTCATCATTTAAAAAAATTGAGTTAGTGGTGGAAATTTATTAAAGAATGAAACTCTACTTAAAAAGTAATTATATCTCTTTATTTTCTTAGTCTATCTCCTAAATGAATTTCTCATATTTATGTAATGTATCTTAAACAAAATGATGTCTGTATACTTTTCCTACTGGGAAACTAATGACCGTTTTTCCATCACAAGTTTGTGGCTTTCTATTGTTAACTTTCTCTTGATCATGTTTTCTATCCCTCTCCATCAGAACTTGTCATTTAGTTTATCTTTTATATCCATGTTTTCCTACATGGAATCCTAGTATGAGTTATCTTGGGTGACCTTTGTACTCCTCTTTCTTTCTTTTAAGGTGATAGTTTTAATGATTCTTTTTCCAATGTGGGACTGTCCATTATATTCCAAAGCCCAATTTTAAAAATATTGAGGATGAAATTATTTGAAGGAGGGGAGAATGTAACACCCCAAGCTTCCATGGTACGTTTCTCTTTGAATAGTACAGTAGCGTGTGTTGTACGCAACTTCGAGTTCGAACCCACACCACAACCAATAAAACTAGTAGTTATGAATTGTAATACCAACTTTTTGTAATTTTATAAATTTTATCATTCAAAATGGACTTCATTTTTGGATTCATAATATCGAAATTAGCTTAGGGTAAATTTTTGGTATTTTTTGAAAACATACAATTTTTGATGAATAGTGAAAAAACACTGAGTTATTGTTTAAAAAAGAATTTTTATTTAAATAATTATATATTTTATTTAAATTTAATTAAGGTCAAAATAGATACATAATACTTATATAAGTTCAATGTAATTAATTGGAGTGAGTTTAGAATAATTTTAGATATATAAAAATTTTATTGAACATTTCACCGTCTTTTCCCCACCTCCTAAAAGTATTTGGAAATTCACATAAAATATAATTTTACCACTTGTGTGAGTGGATTTTCAAAAATCCAAGAGACACGGTTTATTTCAAGGAGTAAATTTTTGTTCAATGAGTTGAAGATAATTTTTGGTCAATAGTAGCTTTTTACTTTTATTTACCACGGTTAAAAGTAAATAGTGTAATTAAGCGTAAAAATAATATTAATATTACCCTAACACATATCATAATTCTATTTTACAAGTCTATCTCGACCAAAAACAACCTTAGGTGGAACAATTATCATTTAGGTCCAATTGGATTAGATTAGGATATTTATTGTTATTTAATTCAAAGAAGAGTTAAAAGAGATAAAATCAATGTTTAATAACTAAAACAATTTTAATATAGGTTTATTCATAAAATAAATTCAAATATAAATATTCATTACAAATATAAAAAGATTTCCTACATAATTTTATTTTATTTATAATTTTTAGATATTAAATCATTTAATTTCATTATGACACAATGGTGATGTAGTAATTACCTAATTAATAAAATATTAAAATAATTGATATTATAAATATCAAAATAAATGTAATCTAAGACTTTTTATAAATTTCAAAAGTTTTATAGGTTAATATGACATATTATTATTGGTTATATAAATCTTTTTCGAAGTAATAATACTGTTATAAAATTATCAAAAACAAAATATTCAATAGTGTCTAAATTGACATAAAAGAGTTTTTAAAACAAATATTATATTATAAATTGATATTTTATTCATAAAAATTTAAGGATTGGAAAAAGGACATATATAATGATAGGTGTATCATTAATGGACCACTTGGGGGTATCTTGGAGTTATATAGTATGGTTATTAACTATATAATATAAAAATATAATGAGACATGGTAAATGTCAAACTATTAAACAAAGAGATAAATATAAATGATAACGTTAATATTGTTACCCAAACCTATCTAAAATATATTTTTTGAAAATATTTTGACCCATCCCCACCTTAAGATTTAAATAACCCACTTTTGCGCCATTATAAACAAAATAAGAATTTATTATAAAATAATATTTCTGGCTTTTCAAAAGGTGCCCTTCACCCCTCTTATAAAAGGGTACTCCACCTTCTCTCTAATTTACACCTTAAAAGCCTTTTCGCTCAGACAAAAACTGCCAAAAATATTCTCTCAAATTCTATAACATCAACCTAGAGGCATTAGTTTGAACATAAATCCAAATTAAGGGTTCTTTTTTATCAAATCAAAAGGAAGAACCTAAAGAAGAGGTAATGTTTTTTACAACCCTCTTTCAAGTTGCTTTCTTCTTCAACTTCTTCATTCATTATAATTTCAATTATAAAATAATAACTCCCGTATATTTTATATACTGTGATATTATTATAAATATGGTACTACCATATTCAGTATTCTATCCATCCCTTGAATGACATGTCACCATACGTGCGTATGTATGGCCTACCGTCTCCACGTTGTGGTGTAATTTTTATTCAATACATTATTATTTGGAGGGGTATAATAATGATGTGAAATTCATGTAAATAATAAGTATAACATGATAATTATTGTGTATATATGATATACCATCCAATTATATATGATTTTAATATCAAAAGAATGCTATTATCGCTCGTGCATAAGTACGGACTACCGTCTCCACGAACACGATGAGATGCATTCCCCATCGTATCCATACAAGTCTAATTCTCATTTTATGATTAAAAATTATCTTTAAGAGCTTGATATCATTCTTTATATGAATAAGATACATCCTATCTATAAAAAACATGACTTATTTAACAAAACATATAAAGGAAACGAGTAAGTTAACACCCGAAATGACGATAATACAAAGATATTATTAATAAAGAAATGTTAAAAGATCATATAAGATATCATATTAATGTATTTGATTCTTGTATAATTAAATAAAAATTATATCACCATTATACATGTGGCTATCCAACCCTAGACCAAGGAAAAAGTACAATGTAATGGGTTTCTTATCTCACTTTTAATTCTGTGATAATTCCATTGTTCACCACTTATTTATTGCATGTGGTTTGTGTACTGACCATGATTGTATTCATTGTGTAATATACTTTAATTTATGGATATTTACATCATCATTGTATTATCCTTATTTCATGGGTGTATGTTTCGTATGTTACCAAATCAATAAGGGAATTTGAAATTTCAATTTCCACTCATTCGGCTTTACACATACTTCAGTGATTATTTTACTCGAAGATTATGTGTGGAATTACTATTCATTTTCTTATGTCACAATTTCCACTCACATTTCTATGGATATACATTTTATACACATAATCAACGCATTGATAAATTCTCAAGTCTTCGGTATGAACATGATAAGTGTAATTTTTACTCAATCTACATTTGTTGAGTTTAACATCCAATTCATTAGTGTTGTTTTTACAAAAATATATGTGAATAACCTTTTATTATTTTACGGAAAATATCCAATCATATTGAGTGTATTTATATTTTTCACACATATTTATGTCATTGATTTATCCATAACCTAAGGATACAGCCTTTATGAGAGATTTCCTCTCAATTTACATTCCATTGAGACTCCTTTGTTGTTATTCACAAAATCACTTTTATATGGTGAATATAATGTACTTTGACAAAGTATATCATGAATCTCTTTATTCTAACGATATTACAAAGGTTTTATTACCTCTATTATTTGTATTCAAGTGTCTCTATTTTGGTTAGGAACTCTAACTAAAATTTCATTTTAAAATGTTTTAAATATTTATTATTCTAAATCTTTCTCCTTAATGTTCATGTTTTAAAAATGGTTTTAAGGATATATTTATATAGAAATTAATGTTTTCAAATCAAAATTCCTTTTAAATGTTTCAAATTGGTATGGGACACTTTGATTAAAAAATATATTTTAAATGTATTCTTGACAAATAGAGTAACTTTTAAATGTTTTCAAGAAAAGGGGGATATTTATCTCAATAGATTGATGATTATTTTAATCTATGTCAATATCCTTCATTATTCTTGATTGAGGTTAATTTGATATAGTACAATCTTCATATTGTATTGAATGAGTTATGTTTGACTATGGATGTGCTCTTTTTATACCATTCATGGTTTGTGGTTAATGTATTTACATATCATATGCTAGTTTTAATATGAATATTTATGTTATTTTCAAACTTTTCATATGAGGAATGCATTGGGCATAGTAAGTGACAGATAGAACCCGCTATAGCTCCTTGATGCATCAGAATGTCTCTTGAGACAAACTAGTGTCTTGGCACAAGGCCGTAACAAAATTTTATTTGTAGTCTTGGCTCGATGCCTTGACTATGTGGTTATGATAGTCTGGTATTATGCATTCCATCATTATGAAAGAGGTTATTGATATTTCATGTGGTGATTCAACTAGTAGAATATCCATGTGAATAATTAAATGGAATTATTTCATTTTATCTTTTCCATATTATGCTGAAGTCAAAGTTTAAAATGTTTTGTTTTAGTTATACATTACCTTAATTTTTTTTATTATTTATGAAAGTTTCCGCTATATTGTTATCCTTACTGAACATCTAAGCTCATCCCTTTAAATGTTTTATTTTTTCCAGGGTGCGAATAAGTAATTAATAAATGACCTAGAGGGATAGTATGAGGGGATATTAAGATAAGAAGTTGTTTTAGTTGTTTTTACATTATGATGTAATGTAAGACTTATGAATATATCTAATGATTCCAAGACTACTAAAATAATCAGTCTTTCGAGACTTGATATTTTGTGATCATTCCAACGTTATATAATAATGAACCGACTTTGGGAAACTAGGGTCGGGCTGTTAGACATAATCCCTTATGAGACATACCAAACAACTTGGGATTTGATTTCTATCCAAACATGATTTATAGGGAGCCTCTATGAGTTTCAAACCCAAAACACCCAAAATCAACGATATAGTCTTTGGGACACAATCCCAGCTTGGTCTAATTCAAAATGGAATTTCATATCCCTTCCGTGTTCCTTGGTCTATTTAAATATAATTTCTTCACCAAGAATTTTCAATGCACTTTCTACAAATATTTCCTTATCAAACGACAATAAACTACATAGTTAGGTCTTCATCACATGACCATAATATGTATGATATGTCCCATTAAGCATCATAGAACTACTTGGGTTCTGATTCCCTTCACAAGTATGTCTTGGTATCATGTCTATGGGTTCAATCCAAGCATCAAAATAACTTCTGTCCCCATGGATGAAGATAGACTCTAGAGTACCCACTATCTACCTTGATTCCAATAAACTCCAGAGTAAATTTCTATCTCTCTAGATGATGATAAATTATAGAGTGACGTTCATCTACTTGGATGACCATAAAATTCTAGAGTTCCCCACTAAGTGTGGTAAAAACCATCATTGTTGTGATAACGACCAAAGAATCTTTAAGTTGTATATAAGAGGATTCCATCAACAGAGATCCTCAGATACACATGTATATCTCCATTGACGAAGAACCTCTAATACCTAAGGATGATTCTAAATTCCACACAAGCTAGTAATTGATATAAATGTTTAGGGGAAACCTACATTACACATGATAAATTAATAATTATTCATGAAAATATATTAAATATATAAGAGATTATCAGAGTGGGAAATAATTCCCCTAAAAAGTTTGTGATGAGCCCGACCCCCATCCTGTCGACCAATGTGAGTTTTTAAGAATTTTGTGTTAAAATCCATAATGAGTGTCTGAATTTGGAAATAAGGTCCATTTTGATACAAATATATGTTTTGTGTCCAGTTCCATGAACAAATCCAATGGAAACTATTCAAAAGTAGTGATTCATAATTAGATCACACATTTCGAAGGAGATAAAAACGACAAATAACCTATTCAATATAACCACTTTCCTTTAGAAAAACAATTTTCATAACATGTGCATCTCAAATCCTTTCCAAAACACATTTCACAACACATAAAAAAACCATATAATACATATAAATAATAGAGAATGTAATAAAAACACATCCTATAATGTAAAATCATTGAACCATGTACCTCACACATGGACGAATCCATATAGTGGTGTGAAACCGCAACCACACCACCACATGACCCTATAATGGAAATAAACAATAATAATCATCATTAATTCCCATAACAACACAATATAGAACCCTATTTAGGTCACCCAACACACATGAGAGTTAAAAAAATTAATTAGGGAATAAAACCCTAAAAAGGGGATGAAACCAATGGATAAAGGTATATACTTGAATATTACTGATGAAAAAACAAATAATTCACCACAAAAATGAGTTAATGTTGGAGAAAGGATGATAGTGATATGATACTAGGGTTAAGAATCCCAAATAGGGGAGAGACTAGAGGATATTAGGATATAATATAAGCATCAAAATCAGTTAATTCATAATATTTAATGACCTGGACATGTCACATGGTTAGCCCACATGGTTTGGAAAAACTGTGCGATAACCATGAACATAGACTATCCATATGTGGAATGTCAAATGATTAGCCTTCACAGTCACCCAAACAGTGCGCCAACCATAAGTTTTACCACAATCCAAAAATTACACTAATATATATGGTTTCTTGGGAAATGTTCATGATTTCCCTTTGTTTTCCCTCAACCATTCACCCCCTACTGTCCAGAAAAAATCTCTATTTTTACTAAAAAATCTCATTAAAACCCCGGTATAGAAGAAAGACTAAAAAGAGAGGAATAAATCAAAATGATGACATAGATGTGACAATTTTCCACAACATGATAATTTTCTACCCCCAAAAAGTCAACATGAAGCTTTATTAGATAATAAAAATGGATACTCTTCCTTAAACCTAGACTTCAACACCCAAGTCTCAAAATCATAGCCACCATGATTCCAATGACCTCGTACCAATGGAATAGAATTCCCATGAAATTATTTTTCTGGGAATCCACAACCCTTACTGTCCTCTCAAACACAAACAAATCAGGATCCATTTCCAATTATTCTCAATTCAAGAAATGAGATAGATCTGAGATGTTCTTTTTTAGATAATAAACATGGAACATTTAATAAATTGATGCCAAATATGAAGGTAAATAAATCCAGTATGAAACCTTACCAATTTTCCCGGTAATCTCAAAAGGTATTCCATACCTCAGTGTTAGCTTCCATTTATGACCCAAATGACGATAACCTAGAAATGTTCCACTTTCAAGAACAAAGCAAAACCCAAAAAAAACTAAAATTATCAACATCTATGGTCAGAATAATACTTTAAAAGAATATTATATTATAATAAAACTTCCTGATAAACATAACATAATTAGAATTCTCTTTCATTTGTATTATTCTCAAAAATGAGGTCTCACCCACCTTAGCCTAATACATTGGAGAGTGACATTGCCAGCCATAAATAACCACAAAAGGATACATTCAACATTAGGATTTCTAACTATTCTTATATGAAATATCAACCAACCTCAAATGACTATCCCAAGATCCTTAGTAATCCTATACAAATTCCTAGAGCATGTCTTACAAAATATCGTTCCTCTGCTCCATCTGAGATTCTGTTATTGGATGGTCTATTTTACTCAACATTACCTCCAACCCCATAAACTTCTAAAGGATTTTCATAAACCACGAGGTTAAGTGGGAGTCCCTATATGAAGTTTTTTTTGTGGGAACACCCTTAATATTCAAAACCACTTGATCATACATTCAACCCAACCCATCCACATTAGTTGAATCTCTTGTTGGAATTAAAAGGGATGATTTCAACAAAAGGACATTCACTTCCCAAAATAGAATTCTGACCGCAGGGTGTATGAGGTAAGATAATAATAGAATACATGGTGATCTTATCCATCTTATAGGTTGTAATTTGTAGTGTTATAAGAAAATTGGAGGGCCTCTAGTGCTTTGGTTTATCCTTCGGACATGTATAATGACACGATGCAATGTCAGTTACGTCTCGCCTCATACCTGTCCACCGGAACAGCTAAGAACATCATAGAGAATATTGGAAGAACTAGGATGAATGGATAACTAATACCAATGGTCATACTAAATCACCATCTTCTTCAACAAAAAAGGCACCACAATGTTACCTGTGAAGCTCATGAATCCATTGGGAGAAAATAAACATTCACAAGGTGTCTCCCCACCATTGATAAACATTATAGAACACATGAACAACTCATCGCTAGGATTCTCCCAATGAATCTACTATATATGGGTTTTAGATGAACACTAGAAAATGATGAACCTCCATGGTGATCTTTGTTCTCCAAGTGCATCTGACAAAAGAGCCCCATAAAATTCCACCCATTATTGGACTCATTTAGAACATGTATGGACACTTTTCTTCTCAAAGAATCCATTGAAACATTACCTTTGCTTGGGGTATTTACTAGATCAAAATCATACCCCTGAATATACTCAACCTATTGATGTTGCCTCAAATTTATATCATTATATGAGAAAATGTAGGCCAATCTCTTTTAATCATAATAAACAATTAACTTATCGCCAAAAAGATAATAGACCCAAATATTCAAGGAATGAATCGCACCTGCAAATACATGTCATCGGTTGGGTAATTATTTTCATGTGTTCGTAGCTGGAGAGAACCATAATCCACTACATGATCATTCAGTATCAACACACACCAAATACCCATACATGAATTAACACAATTTCCAAAAATCCCTTTCCAAATTTCTTAAAAATCAAAAAAGGGACAGTGTTAAGTCACTAACTATTATCCTCAAAGGATGCATAACACTCTAGGTTCAATTCGTACATCACCCCTTTTCAGGTGAGCACATTAATGGAAGAATAAAGATAAGGGAAATCTAAAATGATCTGTCTGTAATACCCTACTAGTCTCAAAAATCTCATGGTCTCCAAAATAATCTTTATTTGTTCCTTGGACATCACTACACTAACATTGTCAGTGTCCATCAAACCACCATGTTCTGAAATCAAAAGCCCTAGAAAATTAACTTCTCTGGTCCATAATGTTCACTTATAAATATTATAATATAGAAAATGATAATTAATAGTTCCTAGAAAAAATTCTCCAATGCCACTCATGCTCCTCCCATGGTCAAAAATAGACAAATTTTTCATCCATGAATACGAAGAAAAGGAATCATGATACTGTTGGAACACCCTAGTTTTGACTACCATAAAGATCATTGGGGAATTTTACATCCTAATGGGCATGAAAAAAATACTAAAAATGATCACACCTACATTTTATGGTGCTGTTATGGTCATTAAATTATCTAACTCTAACTTGGTTATAATAAGAATGCAAGTCAATATTATAAAATCACCTTTCCCCCCTCAATCTGATAAAAAAGATCATAAATACAATGAAAATAGTAAATGTTATTTATCATCCACATATTCAACATTTGGTAATAAATACACAACAAAAAATATACATGTGTATTTATTTAAAATAGAACAGGGGTAGACTAAGGTGATATGCTTAGGAAAATGGATCAATTGGATTAAAAATTATCTATATGTACCTTTCACCCACTTTAACTCACTAGGGGAAAATGGTATGAGGGAAGAAAAATTAGATGTGTTACTTACGACAAATAAATGGATAAATCCACATCTTAATCTAGAGGAAAACTTTAAAATCATATAGAATATCCTCTGGGAACTCATCCACCCAAGAAAGAAATACACCCCCACAAGAACCACTACCTTCCTCTGACATGCGTCATGCTATATAAAAATGAGATTCCCCAATTCTTGATGTGGAGGTCTAGAATGCCCCAACATAGGATTCTGTTCAGTATAAAAACCCTGAGTACTTCCATCAGGTGCCAAAAAAATCACTCACCACTTATAACATTTGATGTGTGGTTGAAAATTCACCATCCAATCCATATTATATATCATACTAAATAGAGTCATTTGTAAAATAATAAAATTACATTCCATATCGACCCCTGACTTATTGAGTACCTAAGATGAACACATAAAACCCTAGTCTTGATTTTTACCAAGTGATGTTACCAACTCCATATCATAAAAAATAAGCTCAGTTGGAAAATTCAACACATACAGAATAAGGGAAGAAATAAAAGAAACTAATGCACCATTATCAAACAGAACAATGGATAAAGATGATGTAATAAGAATTATACCATAGAATGTCACATGACCTGAATTATATTACAATGGTGCTCAATCCAAACTATAAAGATGCCTCATATAAGGATAATCATAAGAAAAACCACTAGCTAGCTTCTCCTCCCTGAACGAACTCTGCCCTGAAGTGGATCCAGCACAATCACCACAACCTCCAAAATGAGATCCCACTGTCCTCGACAGTTCTGATAGGGATGTAATCCTATTGTAATCCACGAATCCTACACCACTTTGATATGGGAACATCACTTAGAGGTAACATTTTAAGTTCACTATAACTCACTATCAGTGATAAGTTCTGGTTGGAGAAGAACAAACATGTCATTTGTGCCCTGCCTTAACACACATATGGAACATGACCAGCCAAGTACTAGAAACCATTGATAATGTCAACCATGATGTATGAAATGGACTACCACCTCCCTTATTCCCCTTATCAACCTTCTTCCTATACTTCTTATAAGAACTTCCACTTACGACTGTTGAAACTTCTCCATATACATCAATTTAACTAACATAACCTATATCTACCATAATATTATTTCCAAGAACCTCGTCATAGGTTATAATATTAAAAAAAGTCCCAGGATTGGATATCTTCAAGAAACCCCATATCAAACATCTATTCCTTCATCAGCTCGTTGGAGATGATCCTAGGTGTGTACCAAACTAGCTTTAGGAATCTGTTGTCATACTCCATCATAGACCGATCTACCTGGCTAATTTCTATTATATATCAGGATTTAGTGAAGGCCAAAATCTCAGGACAATACTAATAATTTAAATAGACATTAAATTCTTTCCATCTGATCTTCTAGTTCTACACATCTCACACAATTGTGTCCCACCACTTCCAAATACCACCTTCCAACATGAACAAAGCACATTTTACACTCACTTCCTTAATAATGTAAAGAAACATTAGCATCCATTATATTTTATCTAGATTCTCCTCTACCTCATTAGGATGTGTGCTGCCTCAGAACGGAGGTGGATTGTTCCTAAAAAACGTCTTGTATTTTTCCTTTCCAATACCTCGTCTGGCTTCTCTAACATGAGAAAAACTAGAGCATGATCCTTGTCCCAACACGTAGATTACTTATACCATTACATACAATAAACTAGGAAAAATTTCTGAGGGTTAAATATCTCCACCCACTTCCTGCAACAACATAGAAATTATACTGCAGGGGAATGAAGCTAAAACATGCAACAACCACAAAGAGAACCATAAATACACACAACGACACATATATTTGAAAAATTTCAGCAATTGTTTTTTCAAACACTTCCAAAAATAAAAAAATAACTAAATCGATCATAATTATACAATTATCCAAACCACTCCACCAAATGTAGGGTTTGGTGCCAGTATTTGGGGTGACTAGATTCTGTTCATGACACTATTATACTCAATAGTAGTTATATATAATATGATAAAATTTTACTGAATTAGTTAATATCATGATATATATATATATATATAATAATATTAACACATATATGACACAGATATATATTTAATTACAGGTGAAAAATCCAAGTGTTGTGATGATTACATACAAGTATATTACTCCTCTATGATAAGAAATTATGGGAACATCCTTACTTAAAATATTATTATAATCCTAATAGTCATGTTTGATGTGATTTTGAGAAAGGATTGACCTTGTATATTTAGAGAACATATTAATCATCTGGATAGAGAAGTCACATTTTATATCCAAAATCAAACTGTGATGATCAATCTGTGCAGTACTGACAACAAAATCAATATCTAATTACCTATTTTATATGGGTCTTATCACGTAATAATAATGGATATTTCTTTCAAATAGTAGGGAAAATACTAAATATTAAAGATATTTTTTTGTACAAAAATAGGTTGAATTATTTCCATATGTATTGAGTGTTCTTCCCCAATATCAAGCTATTTAGATTTAAATATATCTCATACTTGTTAATTGTGGAAATATGACATAATATATATTAAATAGGATTGATTGAATTGGGGTAATTGAATAAAAATATACATGAAAACCAAGTTAGGGGTTTTATTAGCCCAGGTGCATCACTGTGGAATGCATCAATTCTTTTTTTCAAGAAAAATATAAATCAATAGATCTTAACATTTATTATTCTAAACATAAATAGATTTTTATTAGTATAATGTATCATATACCCTGTATTGATGACCTGTTTGATCCAATTCTAGGTGATCAATAATTCTTAATTATTATCCATTGATATAGATATCCTAAAAATTGGGTCAAAATATATAATGAATACAATATATAATTTCATCAATATATGGACCATATTTATTCATATTGATACAATTTGGATTTACAAATTCTATTACAATATTCATGGATCGGATGAATAGAGTCTTCAAAATTACCCTAATCAATTTATGGAAATATTCATAGATGGTATTCTCATATATTGTAAGAGAAATGAATAGAAATAATATCATTTGTGGATTGTGATAATAGCCATTAAAAAGGGGGAATTATATGCCCATTTTAGAAGGGGTTAATATTTGTTTTAAAAATTATCATGCAATGGTTATATAATCACAAGATATGATAAATATTTGGTTCCTTTAATAATTCTATTTTTTGAATAACGTGTAACTACCAAAAATTCTCATCAATGAAAAATATCTTATTATAATTATTCTATATATTAAAAATCACATAAAATCACATATAGAACTTAATAAAAACATTATACATGATTAATGAATGAAATAAGATGTATTTATTGATGTTAAGAAACCTATATGTCAGAAACTGCCTTCTTCAAGATGAGGGAAGTGGAATAAAAGTCCCACACCCTACCTTATTTAAAATGATGGAGTAATAATGCACCCTGAGACCCGCCTTTAATAGGCCCCATAGTGGGGACTAGTACCAAGGGTATAAAATCTCATAGAAAAAGGAATCCATTATCCTTTTCAATGAAAATAGTATTAGGAGATAAGATGATAAATATCCAAAAAAACATCAAACATTTATATTAAGGATATCAGAATCCAACTCTTTCATGCATTAAATGCTAACTATGACAAAAGTACAAAAAATACCAAAGAACATACCAAAAGAAAGAGACTAAACATAAGCACATCAACTATCCTGACGCTCGAGCTAGTAAGGTCCATTATAGTCCTCAAATTCCTCCTTGAAACCTGAAAACTGTTTTAAAATGCATGGTGAGTATATAAGTATATCCATTAAAAAAACTAAAGAAACTCATATACAAGTTGGGGAAACATACTAGTTCCCATGTGAGAGAACGGTAGAACATCAATGCTCCTAAAAAGGAGTACTGACCATGCAATCCTCACCAAGGCACACTCACCAAATAATACAAGTCAAGTAATGTAGTAGTATAATAATCGATATTTGGGTACCCTGCACCACTTTCCCACCGGTTAAATACTCATTCATAATGGCTAATGTCTTGACACTACCCCTATTCTAAAGTTCAGTCCCACTTTCACAACCTTACCACACACACCTAGGCCTCAAACCACACATAAAACCTACTAAGGTCCACCTTGGACAAAACTACACCACACATGCTGCCCACAGACAACTGGGCGTCATCCTAATGAATCTTGGGAAGACAATCCTATCTCGCAAACACCTGAGATCCTCATCCACAACAAACCCACCCGAAGGAACAATTACTAAATTAATCCCCAATCCATTACAGCCTATGTGGATATGCTTGCGTAGTAAGAATCCAGAAGAGGGTGCAAGAAATAATGTCAGTAACCAGTCATCACTCCTCCCACTATGATTTTGGGAATGAAACCCTCCCTAGTGAATGGGGGTGTTCGGAACATGGTACTCAATAAGGGTGGGTTTTATATAGAAATAAAAAAAGAACTAAAATTTATTTATATATATATATAAGTAAACAAGACCCCATCCTAATCTATGGGTCACAAAACACCCAAAAATCCCACAAGAACCCCTTCTGTTTGTACCCCTATATGAAGAACCACAAAAACACCCACTACAAAAGAATAAACCCAAAAACTATTTAATTTAACCACATTACATTCATTAATTAAGGGATTTAAATTAATTTATTCCAGAACTACATGGGGAAACAACCAAACACAACATCTGCAACTACTCTTAGAAAGCTAAAATCCACTAAATGCCCCCAAAGAAAAAAAGGAAGTTGGGGCCAATGTATGGAAATTAATTTTAACACCCATTCATAATAACAGTAGAGAACCATCATCCTGTAGTCCCACTACACACCCTCGTTTTCCTGTACACATGTTCAACCACTACCAATAGTACTTATTCAATGTTATCCCGCTCAAACATCCTGTCATAATTAAACCGACAGCGCTGCGACACAATAACACCACACCCGACACACCTATTAACATGAAGTCACGGCACAACCCAATCCAAATCCCCACTTCCCAAATGTTTCCCTGATGCAGTCACACTACTTGAAAAGTGTGTCACCACATAACAGTCCCACTACCCAACATCGATTTCCAGCCACAACTAAAACACAATCAGTACCGCACTACAAAAAATAGTAGTTTAGCGATTGTTTTTTAGAGAGGGTTATTCCCAAACCACTCTAATTTTTTTGGCATTTTGTTTTGTAACATTTTGTTCTATTTTAGATGCAGTTGTGTCAAATCCATTTATAATTTAATAATTAGTGGACCTATATGTTTGGTTGGATTTAATAGGCAATATATATATGATTCATTAGGATATTAGCGGCTATATATATAATATAGAAATATATTTTTTAACTGAAATAGTGGGGTTTCACATCCCCCTAGATTCTCTTAAATTAGAGGCGGTTCATGAACTATAATTAAACCCATTGATTTGAGGGATTTTGAACCCCTTATAATTTATTTAATTATAGTCCTTTGTGAACCCTTTATAATATATGACATTAAATGGGGTTTTGAACCCCCCCCCCCCCTCTAATTTATTAAAGTAGTTGTGGTTCCTGAACTGCCTCTAATCCCTTTGATTAGAGGGTTTTTTAACCCCCTCTACATTTTTATTTCTTTTCTAAAATAGATCTCATATAAATTCGAATTTTATAACATATATGTGTTCATGTGTGTGTGTGTATTAAATAAAAACATTATATAAATGTATTTATATTAATTATAAACATATATATAGATAGATCATAAAATACATTATATAAATATTTATACATATAATCAAAATTGTATACATATATAAATATTCATATAAATAATATAAATATAATTATAAATATATTTATTAAAATATATAAAATTTTTATATGGTTTTATAAATACTATACATTTATATTATCTTTTAAATTATATATATATTATTATATACATTTTTTATTATTTATTTATCTACAAATAATTTTATATTTTATTATCTATACAAATAAATATAATATTGACATAATTAAAATATAAATATAAATATATATTAAACTATATATATTAATATTATATATATTATATTATATATATAATATTATAAATATTTTAATATATATATATATATATATATTTATATATATTATAGAAATCTTATATATATATATATAAGTATACAATTTAAATTATAAATTAATTTAGTGAATATTTTTTTAAACCTATTATATATTTCCAATTCTATGAATGTATTTAATTGTATTTATATTAAGACATAAATATAATTATATAATTTTATGTACATTTATATATATTTATTTATATAAATGTTATTTCATAGAATATTAATTATATAAAATATAAAATCACAAACATTTTATATAAATATATACATAAATATAATTTATTTAAAAAATATATCAGATAAAATTCCATGGTGTTAATTTTTATAATTTATGTTGTTATATTAATAAATATATTTTAAAATTACAAGTTTATGATTTTATATTATATATAATTAATATTATATAATATAATATTTATACAAATAAATATTTATTAATGTACACAATATTGTTCTATTAAATTTATTGAAATAAATATTTATTAATGTACATAATATTATACAATTTGATTTATTGAAATAAATAAATATTAATGTTTATAATATTAAATATATATATCGAAATACATTATATAAATATTTGTATAAATTTTATTTCATATATTATTGGATATATATAATATACATTTTAATTATATATAATATAAAATTTTATTTCATATAAAATTATATAAATATTTGAATAAATTTTATTTTATATAAAATATTTGAATAAATTTTATTTTATAAAAAATATTTAAATAAACTTTATTTAATATAATATTTATTATATATATAAAATAAATATTTGTATAAATTGTATTTTATATATTTGTATTTCATATAATATTAACTCTATATTAATTATATATAATATAATTCAATTTATACAAATAAATATATTACCACATAATTATAAATATAACTTTTAAAATAAATTATATAAATATATTTTTAATGGAATTATATAAATATATTATATAATGTGTTATATATATATTATAATTCATAATGTATATAATATATAAACTTGTATTTAAGAATATGAATAATTTATATAAATATATTTATAAACAGATAAATATTTGAGTATACACATAACATAAATTGAATTATAAAATACATTTACACAAATTTATGACGATACACAAATAAAATACACAGTTTTTATAAATGTATATATGTATTATAATATAAATACATAAATATATAATAAAAAATCTATATATTAATCTATATAAATATATATGTTATGTATTTAAATGTATTTAAATATTTACTCAAATAAGATTTATAATATATATATATATATGGAAATTTGAACATAAATGGGCATATTACACTTTCCTTAGTGGTGGACCATTATTATGCATGTCCTATAATCAAAACCCACCAAGCGAAAATTTTATAGGGGGTGACAGCTATATGGAATTGGAGGGGAGTATAGGCTACATCAATAATGGGTGGTGGAAGCTGCTACATGTAAGTGGAGGCAACAACGACAAGGGGTGGTCACTACAATAATAATGGGTGGAAAGTTGCTACTCGATGGCTACATGGAATTAGAGATAGGAGGTGATAGGGATTTGGAGCTAGTAGAGTTAAATAGGAGGTGGGGAAATTAGAGGTGAGCTAGGGAATTGATTTGGGAGGGGTATGGGAGGGGGACTGAAGGGAATTTAAAAAATAAAACACAATATTAAAAAAAATATTAGTTATTAGAGTCAGATTTTGAAACACCCTCTAATATTTGTTCTCAATTGAAGGGCGATTTAACCCCCTGTAATATGGATTTAAATTAGAGTAACTTCAAGAAAACACCTCTAACAAGAATCTTAAGACTCATTTACTGGTTGTTTAGAACCTCCTCTAACATGAGTTAGGGATTAGCTGGGGTTAAAACCCACTATAATATGACATCTTCTAGTAACATTAGGTGGGAGGGGGGGGGGGGGGGGGGTTAAAACCCCTTGTAATCTAACCATAGCTAAATTTGAACTAGTTTACCAGTGCTTAATGAAATGATTTTCTAATATAATGGTGTGGTCACATTAGTGAATGTTATGGGTAAAAACTACTACTGTGTTGAGAAGGTGTTATAACAGCTTCTAATCTAAAAAATAACCCCTCCAAATCTGGGATTTTTTTTGTTATGCCACTGCCTACAAGTCCATCCATTCTAAAATCAATTAGTATATCAACCTGAGATTCCTACACACCACCTATATCAACCCACACAAAAATCCCCCAACAAACACCACCAAACATCATATATTCAGGTTTTTATAGATTATTATTTATGTCAACTTTGATAAACATGGGTGATCACACAAGGGTTTTCATCCTGGTACATCCATTAATTTAACCAAGTTTTTGTGATTAAGAATATTTCCTGTTACATCCTTTTATCATGTATCACATAAAAACCCGAATATCACCAGTGAAAAAGAAAATTCCATCAATGAACATGATATTTAGATGGAATACATGCATCAAAACACTAAAATAATCAAATACAACAAAATAAAATATGCCACCAACATCAAACCACTCCCAGCCTGTTATTTCAATGACCCCTATTCTCTCTTGATAATATACCATTCGCCTAGTTAATTACTCATTTAATAACATAATCCACCAATTCTTCAAATTATCATTATTAAACCCTTCATGAATGATTCAAAATTAATGAGAGTATGAAAAATTCTTACCCGAAACAATAGGCAACCAAACATCCTCTTTGTGCCAAGAACATGGGATCATGTGAGCATAATCAAACTCCAATAAAACTAAGCATGAGGAGCCTCTATCATAGGCACATAACTTTTCTACAGAGGAAGGCTCTCAACGCACTAAGGGAGAACTTAAAAACACACTGGGAAGGAAGTAGCCATGCATTGAAGATTTATATCCAATATTAATGGAAGAATGGTTTCTAAAACAATTAATGTGGGATCATGGTCAAGACCATGCAGATTGAATATCAGAGTCCCCAAAGCATTATGATATTAATGATATAGTTAATATATTTTTAAACACCCATATAAACACTCAAACAATTCGTTAAACTCGGTTTATGTCAAATAAGATGAAAGAGGGGATAAATTTGAAGAAACACGACAAAATAGAAATTTGGTATATGGTGGGACACTGTTTGGTGTGACACAGTTTCAGCATGGCACCGTCATAGTGCCACCATTACAGTGCTACCATTTCGTAGTGGCACCATCATAGCCCCACCATTACATTGCCACTGTTATGGTGTTCCACCCTCATCGTGCTACCATCTCAGTGTGCCACTGTTTTGGTGATACTATTTGGTAAAACTGGATTTCTGGTTAACTCCCAAAAAAAACCACTGCGACCACAAAGAACACCACAAGCACAAGATTTTTACAATGGAATGGCTATGTGAAATCTGGGTTATTGCATCAGATACCTATCAAACTATTCTCATCCCCAATAAGTTTAATCCAAACTCAGAACAAAAGGATTCCAAAAAACCACCCCATAAGAAATCTCTCAGGAACAAACCACAATGAGTTTTTCCAAAACTAGGGAGAAAACCTCGACATCCTGGAATACCTCCTTGACATCTATCTCTTGAACAATTATACAAGAACTAAGTCCCCACTACCCAAAAAAACTATATAAACACCAATGGTCAAAATTTCTTGACACCTAGATTATGGAGATCCTTCCTCTATGTCAAGATTCTATCCACTATGGGAGGAAAATACTCACCCACACATGTTTAATCACATCCGTGTTAATGTGTCTTGACTTCGGATTGGGTCCACCCCTCCCAACAGTCATGAATTTTCACATACATTCAGAGAACATGTAACCTACTTATCTTATAACAAATGAGGTCAAAATTTACATATTAAGCAAAGAACAAAGCAAAACACAAGAGCACAACTCAAAACAACTCTTGGTACTGGGAAAACATCTTTTCCCTCTTATCCCAAGTACTCGACCCGTAGCATCAATTCCCTCACAACACACAAACCAAGAAAATGTTCCTTCATTAAATACCTTCTCTTCATGAACCTTGATTCTTATTGGTCACTCTATGAATATTGATTTGTCCTCGATATCCAACTCTCCCCAATAAATGATGTTGGAGTCATCATGTAGATACAAAAGATCCTAGAGACATGGAATAAGTCATGAAACATCTCTAACCATGGTGTAAATTCTAGATGATATGCCACCTTTCTGACTTATACCAACACCTTGAAAGGTCTGATGAACCTAAGATAATGCTTGCCTCCTCTGCCAAACCTCTGCTACCCACACCGAGGGGAATCCTTCAAGAAACCATGGTCCCCAACCTCGAACTCCAATGCCCTCCTCCTATGATTGACATATGACTTCTGTCGGTCTTGTTCTGCCTTCCTCCACTCAGAGACAATAACTACTATATTGTCATCTATAATAGGTATCCTCTACCCCCATAGACTCTCGCATTGAGTCACAAAGAATACCACTCCTATATTGTCTTCCAAGCGTTCACGTATTCTTGAACTACCACCTTCAGTGACTTCTTTAATAAGAAATCAGCCACTGTGTTTTCCTTTCAAAAGGTGTAAGAGATATCAAAGCCGTAGTACTATAGAAACTCCATCCACCTCCACTACTATAAGTTCATGTCCCTATTAGAGAAGATATACCTCAAGATTTTGTGATTCCTAAAGACCAAAAAGAGATCTTGATGAGGTAACACCACTAAAAATTTACGATGAACATGATAGATTCAAGCTCCAGATCATGGGTGGAATAGTTAGGTTCGTGTATACATAATGGCATAAACCCATAAGAGAACACTCCATGTTGCTGCATCAGCACACATTCTAATCCTAGACCAGAAGTTCCACAGAACACATAAAAAATATCCCCTTCCATTGGAAACCTAAGCACTGGGGCACAGACTAGTTTCCGTTTTAGTTAATTGAATGATTCCTGAAACTACTCATTCCACACGAATACCTGGTATTTTTTTGGTCAAAGATGTCAATGGATCTGCAACTCTATAGAATTTAGGTATGAACCTATTTTAATATCCCACTTGACCTAGGAATCTTCAAACCCAAAGAAATTTATTGGGTGCAACCCAAGAAACAACTACCTCGACATTTTATGGTTCCACTGTCATCCCTTATTTAGAGACCACATGTCCAAGGAAGTGAGACTCTCACATCGAAAACATGAACATAGAAAACTCACCATATAGCTGTTGGTGCCATAGGACCTCCAAAACTATCCTCATATGTCCAGCATGATCCTCTTCTGACCTTGAGTATAACGGTATTTTTTTGATTAACATGATGACAAATCTGTCTTGGAATTTGCGGAAAATAGAGTTCATGAACCCCATGAACACGACTGGTGCATTCGTAACACTGTACAATATGATGAAAAAAATGGAAGTGTCCATACCTACACCTGAAATCAATCTTCATAATGTCACCCTTTTTCACCCTCCACTAGTGATATCCAGACTGGAGATCGATTTTAGATAACCAACATGGTCCCTTCAGCTGGTTTAAAAGATCATATATCCTCATAAGGGGGTAATAGATTTTTGATTGTTACCTGGTTTAATCTTCGGTATTCTATACGTTGACTCGACCTACTATATTTCTTTTTGGAGAATAAGACTGGAGCACCCCACGGTGAAACACTGGGTCAGATTAAAAAAAATTTCATTAGGTCTTCAGCTTGAATATTAAACTCTTTAAACTCAAAGTGTTCTATCTAATCGGGATCCATCGAAATCAGCTATGCATTGAGTTTAAAGTCTATTAAAAACTCAACATCATGTCGAGTGTGGTAGAGCCATAAATTCTTTAGGGAAAACATCTAGGAACTCCCTAAAAGCACTCGGAACCGCTACTATCCCAGTATTCGTCGACCCACATAATATCTTTGAAAAAAACAATGGGGCTCTACACATCAACTTCCCTCTTGATGACTATGCTCGCCAAAAAAATCCACACGCTAGCCATCCATTTCTAAAAATATGACTCACCCATGTATGAAATTGATAATTTCATGCATAGAAAAAAACCAATAATTCCATGAATGACATTGTATGGTTGCATCTATAGTATAAGAAAATCCATACTAGACTGATGTGTCCCAAACATCAGTCTATATCCACGGAAATCAACAAAAAAACTGGTGTGACCTCCAACTGGCATACATATCACCAGTGGAATGGGAAATCTCTCTACGTCTAGTACAAAGGCACATGATAAAATGTGTGAAACAAATGAATGTGAATTCCTTGAATCAAACAAGGCACACACAAGGGTACTAAACAGACTGATCGTACCTCGATCAACCTCCAGCCCTGCTGGAACTACTGCCTCAACAGAGTGAAACTTCTCACACCTAGATCATCTACCCATCTATTGTTTATTGCCTCGCTGAACACACCATGGTCTAGGTTATTGAGGGGAACCCTAGGGTTAGACTATCCTAGAACCTTCTACCCTTGGTTAAGCGGGAGCCGGCTTCCCCAGCTTCTAGAAAGTCCTGACCAGAAACTACTGCTGCTGAGGTAGGCACTGAATCATCCCACCCCCACCATACAGAGATCGAATTGGATACTAGTTCTGATGACATATATGACATCCTCAGAGGATGTACCTTAGTCTCAGGCCCATGGGGAAAGAGATAATACAAGGAGATCAGAACTAGAATTGTTGAGACATACTTCCCAGTAGCTGAAACCATGAAGGCCCTAACACTGTAGATTTACTACTGACTGGCTTCCCCTTTGACAAACTCAGTTGTCTCCCCTCTCACAATACACCTCCCTATGAGTGCCACCTCTCCACTACATCTACAATCTTATGAGTTTCTAATTTTTTTGTTAGGGTAAATGGATTGACAACATACTTAAGGGAAGTTCAGAGAGCCTCTTTTAATAATATCACTTTTGACTCTTCATCAAGAAGAAGATCCAGAGAATTGAGTAAGAGATCCTTGAACTTGATCTTCAGTTCCATCACTAAAATATTCTCAAACTAGATGGAAAGCATCTCCTGACTCTACACGGCCGTCATCGTTGAGGAAATGATATTTTCCCGAAACTCCTTCTCAAATACATCTCATGAGATATGGGTCACATTCCACTCCATACGGAAAATCATCCACCCCTGATGTGTCGCTCATTACATCTGGCTCTTCGCCAGAGGAACCCAATAATACATCATAGCATGGATCAAGGTATATGTGATTTTAAACTCCTCTACCCATCACTATTTCTCTGAGTCTAAAAACCTACCTTCATACTTCTCTAGGTTCTTCTGGTGGAAAGGGAGAAGGTTCATAATCCACAAGTCAAATTCCACTTATAGATTGACCCACTTATAATCAAAGAAGTCAGCCTCTAGGGTGAAAACTACACTTACCATATGTGGGTGCCTTCTTGGTGCCATAGATGATAAGGGAAACAAGGGACTCCTAAGCTGGGGTAAGATGAAAGTTTCATTTAATATTTATTTTAACTCTTTATTTTAATGAAAATCCCAAAATTCCCAAAACACACAAGAACCCAAGTCTTTATGATGCATGTAAATTTATTAGGGTATCTACCATGAAATCAGTTTAACCTCACATGGTCATTCAGTCGGGCCAATTTCCTTGCATCATATCACAGGGGGGGCTCATATCCAGTGCCACAACCTGCCTTCCCTGGCCCAATTCACTCAGTAATATTTCCTAAAATAGTTTCACTACAATGCCATTAAATCGTTATTGTGCCAAACTCCGAATTACATCTTATCTCTCCACCATAACATTTGATAACAATCTATCATGACAGGCCTTCTTCAATATAAGGGAAGGGGCAGTAAAGTTCCAAACCCTTCATTATTCAAGATGAAGGGGTGAAAATGACCCCTGAGACCCGCCTTCAATAGGCCCCAGAGTGGCGACTAAATCCAAGGGTATATAATTTCAAAAAAACGAAGGAATTACCCCTTTTAATGAAAAAATGAACGATAGATAAGAAATTAAAATCCCATACAACACTAAACATTTATATATTGAAAACAAAATCTATCCCATGTATGATTTAAATGTTTACTTTGACAAAAGTACAACCAAATTACCAAAGAAATTACCAAAAGAAATAGAACAAAAATTTTCACATCAACTATCCCAAAATCCAATCTAGTAAGGTCTATAATATTCCTAAATGTTCTCCTAGAATCCTAGAAATAGTTTTCAATGTAGGGTTAGTATAAAATTATACCATGTAGGAAATATATATCCACCCATGCACAAGTGGGGGAAACATACTCATTCCCTTGTGGGAGAATAATAGAACCTCAAAGCATCTACCAAGGAGTACTAACCAGCCTAGCCTCACCAAGGCACAATCACCAAATAACACAAGTCATGTACAATAGTGTTATATGTACATCGACAATTGGGTACCCCACATAAAATTCCCACTGGTTAACTGCTCATTACAAATGGATAATGTCTTAACACTACCACTCATCCAAAATGAAATCCCACTGCCACAACCTATCTTCACACACTAGGGCCTCAAACCACAAACAGAACAACTCATAGACACCTAGGCCTAAACCACACCACACATCCCACCCGTAGACACCTGCGACTAATCCTGAAGACACATGGAAAACAATATTGTCCTGAATGCACCAGGACCCCTATTCCCCATCAATCCTTCCCAAAGGATATTAAACTATGGTATTCTTTAAACCATTATAGACATCATGGTGTTCTATGAAACTGGGAGAGGGTTCAGAGAAGCAATTTAGTAACCAATAATCCACCCTCCCACCAGGATGTTGGGAAAGAAACCCCCCCCCCCCCCCACGAATGGGGTTGTTAGAAAACGGTACTCAAAAATGGTGGGGTCATATATAAATCTCAAAGAACTAAAATTTATTTATATAAGTAAAAAACACTCATCCCAACCTATGGGTCCCAAAATAGAATCATTCCCACTAGAACAACTTCTACTTTAACCCCTATATGCATGATCACACAAACAACCACTACCAAATCATAATTCCAAATCCTTTTTCATTTAACCAATTTCAATTCATTAAATAAGGAGATTCACATTAATTTATTCCATCCCTACTCATAGATACTACAAATCACAACATATGTAACTATTCTAATATGGATAAAATCCACTAAACACCCCCAAGACAAACCAGTAAGTAGAGACTAAGGTAAGAAAATCCATTTTAGCACCCATTTAAAAAAAATTACAACCTGCCTACAATCCCACTACACATCACTTTTTCCAAGATGCTCTTTTAACCATCACGAACAGTCTTGCATCAATGTTATCCCACACAAATATCCTCTCATTACTAAAACTGGCAGCCCCGCTGCGATAGAACCCCTCACCTAACACACCTATTAACATGAAGTCACAACATAAACCAATACTAAATCCCAGCTACCCAAAAGTTTCCTATATTCAGTCCCACTGCATGAAAATTCCATTACCACATTTCAGTCCGACTACCCAATGTCGCTCGATGGCCACAACACAAACAATGACAGTCCCACTGCCTTTAAGTCCATCCATTCCACAGTCAATCAATCTCACAACCTGAGATTCCAACACTCTAGCCATACCACCCCATCCACAAATCCAACAACAAACACCACCAGGCAGAATATATTCAGGATTTATACACACTATTCTTTAATTCCACATTGATAAACATGGGTGATCACAAAAGGGGTTTCATCTTCAAGCATTCAATTATTTAACCAAGTATGAATGATTAAGAAGATTTCATGTTACAACCATTTATCAAGTATCACAATAATAAGAGAACATAAATAGTTTGGAATGAAATTCCACCAACAACCATAATTTCTAGAAGGCACACAACCACAAAAGACCATAAAATAATCAAAGATAACAAAAAAGGAAACCAATATCAAACCACTCCCAACCGATTATTTCTTTATCCCATGTCATCCCTTGATTATATTCCCTCACATCATTTATTACTCGTTTATGAAATTTATCCACCAGTTCATTAAAGAAACATTAGTACACATACCCTTCATGATGAAAATTTAATGAGAGGTTGATGAATCCACACTAGAGAAAATAGGTGACCAAATATCCTCTTTGAACCAAGAATAGGGGATCACACGAGGAGCAGGAAACTCCAAGCAAACTATGAAAGAGGAGTTTCTAGCCTAGGCACATGAAATATTTAGGGAGGAAGGCTCTAGGCAGACCAAGGTGAAAAAAAACACATTGGGAATGGGTGATCTTGAATTTGAAGAGCCAAATCCTACATCAAAGGGTGAAAAGTTTCAAAATCCATTAACGTCGTATCGTAGTCAAGATCACGTGGTTTGAATATATCTAATTCCTCAGAGAAATGGGAAATTAAATATATACATAATATCCTTTGAAACTCCCTTAAACACAACCAAAAAAATCTTTAATCTTGGTTTATGTCAAATAAGACATAAGAGGGTCTAAACTGGAAATACTATCAAACAAGAAATTTGGAAAAGGGTGAGACACTATTTGGTGTGCCACCATTTCAGTGTGGCACCTTTTGAGAGCCACCATTTTAGTGTGGCACTGTCACGGTGCCACCATTTCCATGTGGTACCTTCATGGTGCGAACATTTCGGTGTGCCACCATCACAGTTTCACCATCTTAGTGTTCCACAGTTCTGATACCACCTTCATGGTGCAACAATTATGGGGAAACCATTTGGTGAAGCTATATTTTTTTTGTAAACTCCCGAAAAAAAACCACTACGACCCCCAAAACACCACAAGAACTGGATTTTCCCAAAGTAAATGCCTAACGAAATATGGGTTATTATACAATAGAAACAGAATTGTAACATGACATTGGAATAGTAATGTGACCCTTACGAATATTAAACTATCAAAAATAATAGTAACCTCACCCATTTACATATAAATAAAATTTAGATATCTTATATATGATAATAGGATATAATTAAATCATAGTATAAGTAAATAAATTTTTTATAAATTCTTAATTAAATATTGGTGTTTTTTTAAACATGAATGATTATTTATACTTTTATAATTATGAAAATTATATAAAATAAAATTTATTTTTCTAACATGTATCACTAAATTAAAATTTTATTTTCATTTGTTTATATGATGATTTTATGTGTCAATAATTAATTTTTCAAAAATGTTATAAAATGAGTTACAAATATAAAATAGTTATTTTACATGTAAATGATGATTTAAATTAATAATTTAATTAATCATATTTAGATATTCCTCCCCAAAAATTGAGCTCATTTATGAATTTTATAGGTCAACAATTGTTAGGGTAAATTTTTGGTATTTTCCTAAAATAGTTTATTTTTTTGTGAACACTTTAATACGATAATTTATGTTATTTAAATAATAATCCAAATAAATGAATAAAAAACATAATGAATGACATAAGAACAATAATATATATATGTATATCCTACATTATTTTATTATATTTTGAGACAATGTTAAAACTATTCATAGTCTTGAACCAATATAACATGCTAATGAATTAAATAATGACAAAACACTCATTTCCTTCCATATGCATACCACTCCTCCCCACCTATTATCCTCAAACCCATAATGCCTCGAATCATGAACCATTTATTTAAAATAATATTTTCATTCCCCACCCACATTTCAATTATCTCTTGGTCTCATCTGAATAAAAAATTCTTTTATCTAATGACGTTCTCAATGACGATATGTTCAAGAGGTAAAATCCTCCTCTATTTCATTTTTTTTCATTTCATGTTATTTTATTTTCTGGTTATCAAATAATACCATATCATTAATGAGTCATGGTAACTCTAGTATCTTATATATACTATAATTATCTTATTTTAATAGAAAAATTCATCATCAACCTTCTTATACTCTCCCTTTTATTCTAAAAATTAAAACATCATTTGAGATGTGTAAATTTACCACAATTGTGGACGATGCACTTTACTTTTCGAATACCACATTAAATTATTGTAATAGACCCATTTTAAATATTGAATAATATTGTAAAAGTTTTAATATTACCTTTTTCATGTTTTGTAATTAATATGTATTAATACAATTAAATAATTAATCAAAACAAATTTGTTGTGATCAAAAACTGAAAAAATTAAACTAAACATTTATCAATAACATTTTATCGAATTATTCATCCTCATACCGTATAAAAAATGATATAAAAGATAAATTAATTTTTTTAAGATCATTATTTCCATATAATATAAACTATAGAGAATTATCCTAATTATATGTGAACTTTCATACTTATAAACAAGTGAACGGATCATCAAAATCAATAAACTAAACACTCTCCAATGATGAAATCAAACTCTATAAATCATCTAAATGGACATGAAACTATGTAATAAAATTATAATGAATCAAATACATATATAATAGGTTCTGTATTTGTTAATTAATTAATCTAATTTGATTATATAGGATATTAAAGTTATATAATCATTCAAAGAAAATTTAGGGGGATTCACAAACCCAAATATATTTATTTGGAGTTTCACTCTTTTACAGTATTTTCAGTATTAGTGTTCCTTTAATGTTCCATAAATGTCATTTATCTATCCTTATATTATATATTTTCGGGTCATATATGATTCCAATAATATTTTTTGAAAAATTCAGTGATTTTTTTCCAAAAAATACCTTCTTTCAAATAAACACAACTTTAACTTATCATGAGATACTTTATTGCTTATTTATATTGAGAACACCAATGTTTATTAACAAATGAATTATTTATGAAATTAAACCCATACCATTAAATAGTTAATTTTATGTCAAATATTTAAATACATTCTTTTTGGAATTAATAATAATGTAAATGTTATTATGTGATGGGTGCACCCTGAATTATACAGCGCATGTAAATGTTATGATGTAACAAGTGAAACTGTAATCATATAGAACTCCATTTCATTGTGTAATTTGATTTGTCTCATGATATAAAGTGATTAATGTGAGAACATGATTATATCTTTATTCACTACTATGTGTGGTAGTTTACCACTAAGACATGATGTTTCATTTTTGTTCTTTTCCACATTCCATGACATTATCTAATTCTTCCTCGCATGATTATTAAAATTATACTTTATATATGTTTTGATGATAAGGATTATGCTCACCCATGTTTCATGTCTCCAATTCATCCTCTTACTCATATTTTATCTTACCCATTTTTTTGATGTATATCCTTAGTTGAATACAAGTTCTAAGGAGAACATGTGGTCCAATTGAAAGATAAAGATGAAGGAATTAAATAACTGATTATGCTTTATTATATATAATTTATCTATGGTACTCATTGTCCCAAGACACTATACCTTAGTTTCCTAGTTTGGTAACTCTATTATAATTTATACCTTTAATTTTTTGTAAAATTAATGTAAGGATAATGTAGAGTCTTTATTAATTATATAATAGCATTTTTTAGATAATTTTGAAATTAGGATTAGAGATAATTACTAAAAACCCTTACTATGAGACTAAGTATAAGTAAGCATCCAATAATTTTTGATTTATAAAAATACAAAATATATTAATCCCAAAAAAATTCTTTTAGAGTTAGTTAATCAAATGAATAAAATATTTTTTCCTAACATGTGGAAATATTTTATTCTAACATTTTCTTTTTTAGAAAATGGTGATAACCAAGGGAAACCAGGTCAACAAACCATGTGAGGGAAATTATAGCGATTTCATGATTGACATCCCCAATGATTTGGGAGGTGGAGTTCAGAATATAATGGTGATTCTTTCCTAGCTAGTTTAGGCTATTAACAATAACATGTATAATGTATAATATTCACATTCACTTAAGAGGTAGAAGCTACCTGTTGACAATTTTATATAGTAAATACCACTATTGTTTAGTTGACCTTCTAATCCACTTAATGAGGAATATTGGATAAACTAAATAGAGATGATACTTTATATACATCAATGTTTTAATATAGATAAGTAGAATCTATCCATTTGTCGTATTGATGGAGAGACCAATAAAGGGTGGTAATTGATTAAGAACACCAACACAAAGGAATACATTTAGTTGATTGAGTGGAAAGACTTTAATATTATGTTTCTTAACAAATATATTCTCAAACTCTTCATAAAAAATGGAGAGATAACTCATAGTTGTGGAGAAAAAGGATGGATAATATTTCATGGACTACAACTAAAATTTCAAAAGGATTTGAACGTACTCTTGATGTTTTATTATAAAACATGATAGAAAAATTGATATATACTTTAGTGGTTTAAAACTGCATCTTCAAAAGTCTCTAGAAATTAGATAATTTGGGAGTTATGATGAAATTTTTCAATGTTCTCTCAAAGAAGAAATGGTTTTTATAGATTGGTCTGATGGATATGGTTATAATAAATAAAAGATATATTTTCAAGATGGTGGATCTAATGAAAATGTTGGAAAGAAAGCTCAACCACCCACATGTCAAAAATGTGGGAAAAGCATCATGAGAACTACCTCAAAGGGATGAGGAAATGATATCTGTTTGGGATATAAGGAATCCAATATCTTGAATGTTTAAGGGATATTAATAAGCATTCTAATATGATGGGGGAAATGAGATCAATACCAAGTGCTCAGTGCTTATACTTTAGGGAGAAAGGTTACTATGCAAGCCAATGCACTAAACCTCAAGTCCTCGAGGGTAATCATTGTCTATAGCCCGCAAAGACAAAGGATCAAGAAAAATGATATTTCCTCAAAACAATGGATGTGGAGCCCCACAACTATATAGTGATAGTTATTATTATTATTAATTGAAGAATAGAAAGTATACTATTTTATTTTTGTTCTACAGATTCACTAATATATTACAATTTTAGTAGAACTATTCAAACTCAACCACAAAATATGGAGGTTTTTTTGTCATTGAGGGCCATAAATAAGAAATTTATTGGATCCAAATTAAATAACTTCTCCCTAGTAAATGTATGTGGAGTGAACCTCCCAAAAATTATAGTCCTACATCTTTTGGTGGAGTTTGAGAATAATTTTAACATGGATTGGATACCCTTTTACGAAAAATAACATCAACTGTTGGGAAATTGTAGATCACTGTTTACATCCTAGGCTTCCTCCAATTATTTACAATGGTAAGGAGGAGGATGAATCTTCTTCATATCCATCATATTATGTGTTGATATAATTACCATAAGTGTAAGCATATCTATCTCAAATGATAGATAATTGGGAGAGAATCATTCTTGATGACATGCCTATTGTGAGGGACTTCATTGATGTGTTCAACAAAGAATTTTTTGCTCTTCCTCCAGAATTGGAGGTTGATATCTTGGTTGAGATAATTATCATATCTCTACCTATATCAGTTACACCTTATAGAATGTTTACCATTGAATAATATGAACAAGAGAAGAATCTATAACTGAATCTGGACAACGGTTTTATATGCTTAATTCCTTCACCATGGGGTGCCCTAATCCTCTTTCCAGAAAGGCAGACAGATCGATGCTACTTTTAATTTATTATCATGAGCTCAATTAAGTCCCAATAAATAAAATGTATCCATTTCCATAGATAAATTATTTGTTCAATCTACTATGTGGGGAAAATTTTATTTCTAAGACGACCCTTCAGTCAAGATAACACCAATTAATGGTGAGGAAGAGATATATTCCCAAGGCGTCCTTTCAAATGATGTATGGTTGATATTGGTTCAAAGTGAGTCCATTAAAAATCACTAATGATATTGAAATATTCTTTAATTTATTTAATTCAGTCTTTAAATATTACCTTAATAAAATTGTGGAAGTCTTTATTGATGACATTCTGATATACTCCTTGAGCAAGGGGTGAATTGATAAAAATTTCTATACTCTGCTAAGGATTTTTTTGAGGGAGAAACTTTATGTAATGTATGGTAAATGTGAGTTATGGATAAAAAGAGTACCATTCTTGGTGCCTGTTATCACAGAAAAAGGAATATATGTGGACCCTTCCAAGACAAAGGAAATCAAAGCGAGGCCAAAACCAAGCACTATAAATGATATCTGTAGTTTCCTTGATCTATAAGTTTGTTTCTGGTGACGTGTGATTACATTTTTCGGATATTAAAAACCACTATCCAAAGTAACTTATAAGGGATAAAAAAATTTGTACAAGTGAATGTGACGACTAATTTAAAGAATTAAAAAATAGTGGTATCAATACACAAATAGTCACACTTATGATAAATGGTGAACTAATTGTGGTATACATTGATACTAAAAAAGTTTTATTTGGAAGCTTACTAATTCAAAATGATAATGTGATAGCCTATGCCTCGTGGGATTTGAAAATTCAGGAGAAAAACTATCCTAATCATGCTCTGAAGTTTTCACCTATAATAATCATGTTGAATATTTAGAGGTATGATATCTATGGGGAGAAGTGTAAAATATATACTGATCATAAGAGCCTCAAATATATATTCACACAAAAGAAGATCAATATGTACTAGATAATATGGTTGGTGATCATAAAGGATTACAACTACTCAATCCACTACCATACTTGTAAGGAAAATAATGTGGTGGATTCTCTATGTAAAAAGATTTTGAATCATTGTCAATTATGAGGATTTTTTAGGATTCAATATTCTTAGAATAGCAAAGGATGGACATGGGAGTCATTAAGTAATGAAAATCATTAATCCTTTCACAAATGATTTCAAAAAACCATCCCTTAAAGAGAAAATAAAGGATTCTCAATGAAATGATGAGGAAATATAGAAGAAGGTGGAAGCTATGAGAAAAGGGAAATCCCCAGAGTCGAAAATTGATGAGAAATGAGTTGTATGATTTACAACATGATTGTGTGTACCATCAAATATAGATATTATGAAAGTGATTTAGAATGAATCATAGAGATAAACATTTTCTATTAACCTAGGGAGAACAAAGATGTATCAATATGTCTATGAGAATTATTGGTGGGACAATATGAAGTAAGATATAACTAAATATAGATAAAGTTTCTTCTTATGTCATATAGTGAAGGATGAAAGTAAAAACTATAAGGGGATGATGAAACCACTAACTATACCAACATGGAAATAGAAAAACATCTCTATAGACATTGTCACTGGACTTCCAATGATATCAAGAGAAAATATTTTTATATGGGTTGTTGTGGATCATATTATAAAGACATCTCACATTATCTAAATTTTAGTGAAATTTTCATTGGATCATCTTGCATGAATATAGATAAGATAAGTTGTAAAGCGGTATGGAGAACCATAGTTGATATCTGAACGAGATCTAAGATTCACCTCCATGTTTTGCAAAAGTCTCCAATTCCCTCAAAAAATTGATATGAACATCAGTACAACTTATTATCCAAAAACAAATGCTAATGTGAGTGGAATATTCAGACATTGGAAGAAATGTCGAGATCATGTTCAATTGGCATCAAAGGATCATGGGGCCAACATCTGCCTCTAGTTGAGTTACCATATAGAAATAGTTTTCACATGAGCATACAAATGGCTCCACATAAATCCCATTATGGTAAAATATGCAGAACACTTGCATTATATGATTAATATAGTGAACATAAGCTACTAGTACTTGAAATCGATAATGTATTGGTGGAAACGGTGAAAACCATTCAGCAAGACATCAAGGTAGTCCAAAGTTGATAGAAGAGATATGCAGAAAATTATCGATGAGACCTTGAGTTTAAGGATAGAGACATGGTATTCTTCTATATATCTTCATCGAATAAGATCGTGAGATTTTGGATGAATGGAAATATGAGTCCTAGGTACGTCATCCCCTTGAATATTCTTGATCATTTCAGAGATGTGGCGTATCAACTGGAACTTCCACCAATTATGACTCAAGTATTAGATGTATTCAATTTTTCACTCCTGAGGGAGTACATATACGATCCCTCATATGTACTGAATCTGGAGGTGGTACAATTGGAAAATGGAAAGTCTTACAAAGAGCAATGGGTGAAGATTTTGGAACATATAGATAAATTGAAATATAACAAGAATAATCACCTAATCAATGTAGTATGGTGGAATAACAAGTATAAATGGGAAATATTTGATCTAGAAGAAGTGATGAAGGATAATTACCCTCATTTTTTCACTATAGTATGGGAAAAAATCAAATGAAAAATTGTATATGGGGGAAAAATCTAATAACCCACAATATTCATCAATATAAACTCACCTCGTATAATTATTACATAGAGTATAAGTCACATAAAATCACATATACAACACAATAAAAAATTTATAAATGATAAATGGAGGAAATAAACAGTATTTCTATAAGATAAGAAACCTTTATTAAAGAAATGGTAACTTGACCATTGGAATAGTAATGTGACCCTTATTAATAGAAAACCAACCAAAAGAATAGTAACCTCACCAGTGTAAGTATAAATAAAAATTATGAATCTTTTAAATGATTACATGATAAAATTATATCATAGTATAAGTAAATAAATATTTTAGAAAATATTCTTTAAATGTCGGTATTTTTATTAAAAATAAATGTTTATTTATAATTTTATAATTAAAAAAATTTATAGGAAAAATTAACTTCATAAAATAGATTAATAAAATAAATTTTGGTTTTATTTTGATTATAATATAATTTAATTATACATTAATTAATTTATCGATTTTTTATAAAAAAAGTATAAATTTCAAATAAGTATTTTGCTGGAAAATGATGAATTTAAATAAAAAATAAATCTCCCATATTTAGAATTTTGTTAATAAAATGAATTTATTTTTTGAATTCTACACATAAAAAATGTTTAGGGTAATTTTTGAATTATCTTAAATAGTTGACCTTATGGTGAATAGTGAAATACATTAATTTATTGTATTTAAATAATAATCAAAATAAATGAATCTAAAATATCATTTATGATATAATCATAATAATATCAAAATTTCCATCATTATTTTAATTTATTTATTTGATAAGGTTCAAACTATTGATAGTCTTGATAAAAAATAATAAACAAATGAATAAATTAATGAAAAACACCCCACTCCTCCGCTATAAATACAACCCTTGCCACCTCTTATCCTCACAATTCAAAAGACATGAATCTGGTCCAATTTTTATCCAATCCTCTTCCCAATCCCCTACCCATGTCTAAGAGTTCCTAGTATTATCAAAAGACCAAACACTATTCCATACGGAGGTTCTCAAGGATGAGAAATTCAAGAGGTAACATCCTCTTTTGTTTCTTTTAATTTCTTTTCAAGTTATTTTATTTTATTAAAATAGCATAACCTCATCTAAAAAAATAGTCATGATTACACATGTATCTAATATATATAGTAATTTTTTTAAATTTTATAATTCATTATCAACCATCAACTCCTCTCCCTTTTATTCTAAAAATGAAAATGTCGTCTCTGATTTATCGATTTATCGCCATTATGGATGATGCAATTTCATTTTCCTATACCTCCTACAAAGATGGTCATAATCAATTTTTAATGGTTGAGAAAAGATATTAAGATTTATGATGAAACATTTTTCATGTTCTATAATTATCATGTGTTAATAATCTTGAATAATGAAACAAAATGAGTTCATTGTGATTGAAAACTGAAAAAATAAACCGAAATAGTTATCATTATCATTTTACCTAATAATTCATGATCATACCTTATAAAAAAATGATATATAAGATACAAATATTTTCTATAAGTTCATTATTAATATTTAATCTCAATTTTATATAATTATACTAATTTCTCATGAACTTCCATAATTACAAACATGTGAACCAATCATGAAAACCAAGAATATTATCACTCTCAACTGATCTAATTGAACTATATAACTCATTAAAATGGATAAAATAAAAATTAATCAAATTATAATATATCAAATACATGTATGATATAATAATAATTTATTAATTAATGAATATAATTTTATTATCTAGGATATTAATGAAAATATATCATTCAGATATAAGGTAAGGTGATTCGAAAACCCAACTCTCGTTATTTTTGTTTTCCCTCTTTCACTCCATTTTTAGTGTTTATATTGCATTAATGTTCCTTAATTATCATTTCATTATAATTTCCTTATATTTTTCTATTATATATATATGTTTCTAATCATATTTAATGGAAAATCAAAGTTTTTTTATAAAAAACAGTTCTTTCAATAAAATATATCTTTTACGTCATGTGAGATTGTTTATTACCTATTTATTTTAGGAACCCAAAATTTTATAATTGAATTAATGGTTTATGAAATTAAACACATAACTTTTCATGGGTTATTTTGTGACCTTCATTGATATATGTTCAATATTACATGTTTGATAATGTGTGTTTTATGATATGATGGGTACACCTGGAATTATATTTCTTATGTAAATGTTATGATGTAATTGGTGTTCATGGATTAAAATAGAACACAAAATCATTGGGTAATGTGATGTATATTATGAGATAAATTTAGTTTATAGTGGGCCAGATTCTATATTTGATCATAACTATGGGTGTTAGTTCACTACTAAGACATGTATTTATATTTTTATTCATTACCGCATTCCATGAATTTATCTAATGCTTCCTCTCACGATTATGAAAATGATCTTCTTTTTATGCTATGATGATAATTATTTTTCTCAAACATGTCTAATTTCTCTTATTCAACTTCGTATGGGTCTTTTATCTCATCCCTTTTTTGATGTATATCATCAAGTGAATACATGTACTACGGAGAATACAATGGTAAATATGAATCTAAAGAAGCAATAATTATTAAAATTAAAATGATTTATTTTGTAAAATTTAGGTATCCTCTTAATATTCCCAATACACTAAACCATTGGATGTTGGTTTTGGAACACTATTAAATTCAATATCATTAATATTATGTAATAGTAGTGTAAGGAAAAATTATAGCCTCTATAGAATATCCCAGACCAACAAATATAATAAAAATTGGTAGTTTCCTATGATTGGATGGATACAATAATAAATTTATCATAAATTATTCTAAAATCTATTAACCATGATAACTAGGAATGGTGCCATGATCATACGAAAAAAAATGTGATTAGTATTTCAAGGAGACTAATATATGGGATGTAATTTATCCTTTATTCACCTACCCTATTGTTGATAATTGTTTTTGATATAAAAGGATGAATCGATGAAAATATTAGGATGTGTCCAAACAAAATAATAAATATGTTATCTTATTCCACACAGTAACTAATGATTCGTGAGAAAAATTATCCACCACATATTTTGATGATAGTAACAGTTGTATTTTCATTAAATATAGAGAGGAAGTATTTCTATGGGGAAATGTGAAAAATAGATACTACTGACAAGATATTAAATATCATATTTTCGTATAAGGGGTTGAACAAGAACCAAAGGTGTGGTTAGATATGATCAAGGAATATGACATATCAATACATCACCACCCTATTAAGGAAGAATGGTGTGTGATTCTCTAATTCAGAACGATCATACTACCATATCAATTATAAGTATTGAAAGTGAGCTAATACTCTTGGATTTTTTAAGGAAGATATTGGGGGTCAAAAGGGTTGGGTGAAACAACAACTTACCTAAGTGACTTATAAACTATCAATCCATGTGATGAATTGGGAGACAAAAAATAATGACATAGAGAAATATATTATGGTATGGAATATTCTAGAGTTTAACCATGAACTTGACTCAATCATATAATTCATGAAATGAATATGTGTCCCATAAATAACATTAATTAAGTTAGAGTTATTTAATAGTACACATAGATATTAATTAACTATATATCCTAAAAGCATAATGATGGATATATATATATATATCAATTCCATAATAACATTTGGAATTTCTCACTATAAATTGGATAAAATCATAGTTAATTTAGTTATAGGTTTTCCAAAGACCTATAAAGTACATAAATCAATTTGTGTTGTATTTTATTTCCTTATAAAGTTATTGAATTTATTTTATATTTGAGAAGGGTTCTCACTTAATCAATATAAACTGATTTATATATAAAGGATATCGTAAGGATTTGTTGAGTTTTACACTCAATTGGGTAAGGTTAAGATCCACCGTTTATGTAAAATTTCTATATATGTATTCCACCATCATTGTAAGCATAGATGATTTTATCATAACATATCATCATAAATCTAATGGTCAGTTAAATAAGAAAATTCAACCCATGCAAGATATGTTGAGATCGCTCTTGAAATATTCTAATTATGGTTGGGATCAAACCCTCCGCTTGGTAGTGTTCTATTATAATGAATATTTCTATTCAATATTTATAATGGAATCATATGAAGCTTTTTAAAGGTACATTTTTATAATTTTAGCATGATGGGATTAAGAACATGATAATAAGATTCTCATATTTGATATTTCTCATTAAACGTTTTATAGATTAAAACCATTCAAAAATACATTGAAAAGCACTTTGTTGATAGAATGTCTATGTTGAAGATCATTTAATGGGTTTTGAGTTTACATTTAGAGACATTTTATTCCACTAAATATAACCTTGAAGAGGGTTATGATATTAGGAATAATGGATAATTGTTTCGGAAATAAGTTCTCTCTTTAGAAGTCCTTGGTCACACGGGGTTGAAATCTTATCATATTTCTCTTCAATTGAACCTCTACCAAGTGAGATATGTTTTCCATGTATAACATTTGAGGAACTAGATAATATTGGTTTTACTAGAACTAGAAAATGGTATTTATTATGAGGTACAACTCAATGAAATATTTTATCGTATAGATAAATTATAATAAAACAATACCAATCACCATTTTAAATTTATATGAAGGAATCATAAGTTTTAGGAAACAACTTCGAAACCTAAATTTATAGTTAAGATAAAGTAACTTCATTTCTTCATCATAGTACTAGAAATATTCTAGAGAAACTATTTTAATGGGGTTGAATGTTACCACACACTATTTTAGTATTTATATCCCATTAAATAAATATTTTTCATTTGATAATATATGATACACAAAACACAAAAATAATATGAATAATTTCCTATTCTATTATGGTATAATGTTACAATAAAAATTGAAATACATGAAAAGATAAAAATATAATATTTAATTAGTAATATAACTAAAGGAATGAAAATCTAATAAATAAATATACTAAAGAGTTGGAATTATTATCATCATGATCTTATATGAATATCATACTAGCATTGATAACTATAAAATGAATATGAAAATTATAAATATAAGAAATTATAGATTATTAAATTGGAGGATATAATGAATGGTTTCTGAGATATATGTAAGTATATATATAGGAATGTAATATTACTGCTATATATGTGTGTGTGTGTGTGTGTTTTTTATGGCTATTGATCATAAGGTCAATTGATATATATTCCTTAGATATAATTTTTTCAATTAATTATATTGAAGTATTAAAATTAATAGAAGTAAATTAAAAAAATTACAATTCACATATATTATGCAGTTGTGAATTGAAACAAAGAAATATAATAACAAATTAAATTGGTTTATAATAGAAATAAGTATTTTTAATCATTACATATCATTTTTATTGTTATGATTTTTAATGTTGATATAATTTATTTTAACAGTTTAATGAGAAATTAGATTACCATTATAATAATGAAATCTAATGTTTAAAACATAGGTTATTAATTTCAATCAGATGTGATTAAAATAATTTAATATTTAAATGGATAATTTTAAAAAATTGTTTTTTCAAGTACTAAATATTTCTATATTAAATTATCAATTTTAAAGAATTATTATAATAAAATTTAATTTTTTAAATGTATAGAAAAATAAAAATAATCATTTAATCACTAATTTATATGAAATAATTTTAGCTACACTTATTGTTTAAAAGGTCATTTTCCTATAAAATATTTATTTCCCATATATTTAATTTTTATATTTAAAAATTATATTTCCCATATTTATAAATTTAATTATATTAAATTATGTCCAAATTTTGAATCATATTGTTGAAACTAGGTAAGCGATTCAATTTTATTTTTTGGAAAAAATTGGGGTACATAAGAAAACATTGAGTTACCATAATAAATGTTAAATGAGATAAAAAGTTAAAATTTAAGTTTGAAGGAATAAAATATCGATAAAATATCACTAAATTTTTTTTAAGAGGGAATTATTGACTTTTACACCTTATATTTTATTTACCATTGATCATCTCCCCTTATAAAATCAAAACCTTGTACCTTATAGAATGAGTGTTTGTGGAAAAGCCAGTCAAATCTCACTAATAAAAGGTCAAATCCATGAACCATTCCAAACCAGTATTTTTCATCATTTATATACTATATAACAAAATATTTACCACTAATAAATCCTTAATACATGATTTTAGATTCTTGTCTCAAGAAGGAGGCCTATATTCTTCATTTTGAATGAACTTGCTTTGAGAAGTATTGAATTCATTGATGTAAATATAAAGTTCATAACCATCATTCCCAATTAAACTATCACATTAAATAATTATAAATATAATCATAAATTATAATTATTTTATATAAATATCATTATTTATTAATAAAAATGATATTATCATTGTACAACGCCATACTCTAAGTCATTCATTACTATATCACAATCTTGTTTGGGTAAAATCAAAGACCTAAATTAATGATGTTGTTCAAACATAACCATATACAATATTCATGGCTATAAAGGATTAATAATTAAAATATATGTCATTATTGTTTATTTATTTAATATATATGGTTCCATAATGTCAGAAAAAATTGAATGGTCATTACTGAGAAACATTTTGTTATAGGTAAATTACTAGATACATTTTCATTATAGATTCTATTCTCATGAAGCCTAACGAAACCATTAATAAAATTCACATGGTAATACAAAAATTATTTATATGTAATGATTGAAATACTTTGACTAATACGAGAATTATGAATTTTTTTCAACTAAAATGGTTTCACTTCACCTTTACGAAACATGTACAAAAAAACCAAAATATTACCAATAAAAAACTAATATAGGTTCAATAAATTTTTATAATACTATATTATAAAAATGTAATATTTATGAATAATTTTATAAAATAATTTATTAAGATTGTTGTATTTATTATATTTTTGGATAAATCACATTCAATGATTTATAGAGTAAATATAATGGTTTTTTATGTCACTTTAATATTGATATTTTTTTACTAAATATACCTTAGAAGAAATGATATATAATATATCTGTAATTTTTTTCTAATCCTCTAGTACATTTTTGGGGTCTTATGAGTCTTTGTGAACTATTTCACCTCACTTTGATTCTAAATTCAACTGAATGGATTCTTTTGTGTACATATAGTCTTATCTCTTATTTTCAATTGATTATATTTATTCTATATGTCAATGTACTTTATGAGGTTTTTTGGATTCCTTTAACCATGAATATATTATTTTTTAAAATTCATTTCTATTAACTATTAATTTATTTTAAAAAATTGAGAGAATAATATTTTTTAATGTTTTGTATATGGTATATTTCTCCTGTATATTTCCTGGGGTTTCATTATAAAACTACCATTACTTATTTTCATGTTTTTCAAAAGTATTTATTACCTAATTTATAAATATTTTTAAAACAATATTGACTTATAATTTTTTAATTTCATTTTTATCAAAATAAAATTTTTATTTTTTCTTGTTTATCAAAGTAATCAATTAATTCTCATATAAAAAGGATTTCAACTATGTCAATATCGTTTAGTATTTCTTATTCTTCTCTATGTATATTCTCTAATTATAACATCCAACGTCACTCTCTAGATTGGTTATAATCATGTATTGTGGAAGTTTTCTTGAATCATACTTCATTCACATGGTGTAATTATATTATGATTGAATTATAAATGTTTTGATGTTCATGTGGAACATAAATGTATGGTTATCCATTATATTATGGTTGAAACTGTAATTATACATCACTCTAATTCATTATATAATGAATTTTATCTTATGATTTTAAATATAATGGACTGGGGAGTAAATCGAATCATTTATGGGACTCTATCCACAATGTTTATACGAAGGGGGAATGAACATAGTCCATAATAGGACATTGTCAACAATTTTTATCAAAATGTCTAGTGAACCATGTAAAATTTGTTATGGGACTATATACTCCATGGGCTTATGTTCTTTGATGTGATCCTTGATATAAGAAATATTTTTCTATGAATATGTATGTTTCATATTCTTATCTTAGATTTATATGTTATACTATATTCCAATGAATTTTTTCATCAATTTTCATAATTGTATCATCATTCTATATTATATCTCATCATTTAACATTATACATTGAAATAATTATGTAATGCTTCTGAATTTATAATCCATGTTTTATTAGTTCATATTTCCATAATTTGTTACTTTTTTCATGATTATTTTCTTATGCCTCGTTGTTTATCATATACTCACTTGTGATCTAAAATTTATATCTTTTATGTTTACCAGTTATGGAACATTTAAACACACAGTTTTTGTTTTTCTACTCCCAATGATATGAATAAGATTATTATTTATGATATAACATGAAAAATGTCATGTGTGAAAAATATTTGAAGGAGATGATGGGAATTTGTTAAATGATTCCATAATTAGTCTAAAATCAAGATATACAAATATTATAAGTTATGTAGTGTGATTTATTGAGAGTAGTGGTGAATATCCATAATTATTTGTTTAATATGTTATTATGTTTTGGTTAGATCATATCATTATTCAATATTTTAAAAAAATTGACAAGTGCATTCAAAGGGAAAGAGATTATATTCTATGGTATCCCATATTTTCTCATACATTTTTCTATGTTTGAATAAGGCACAATCATGGTACCACCCAAAATTTGATAATCCCCATTAACCATATCATGTTTATAGATAAAATAATTGGGTAAATGAATCTAAAAAATCTACATGAGTTACATTATAATTAAAGCTCCTTCAGCACTTTCTCTTCCAAAATATAATTTGGTTACTAATTAGTTAATGTACTTATATCTATGAACACTAATGTTCTTTGAGACATAGTTTACATGCACCACATGTGTAATGTATACAACAATACCAAATCATGGGGAATCATATTCATATTATATTCAGCATACTATGATTAAAGAATTATATTATATTCTTTTTTATTGTATTATACCCTTTGAATATAAAATAGAATGTGTTAAAATAACTCATTGTCGTCCTAGAATGACCAAAAATCATGAATACACCCTAAATTTAAAAAAATCAATAAGTAACACATCAATGATATATCAAAACATCATGTGAAAAGTCTAAGGTGCATGTTAATAAATATTATTATGAAAAATATCACGTTATAATTCTTTTCACATTAATTTCCTCTTTATATAAATATCAAGGTCTATTTTTGAATGGGAATATTAAACCCATATTTATATTCCTCATGATCGATGGAATGGATATTGATTAGGTAATTATTGATAATAGTTTCCCCACCAATAATATCCCATCATGGATACTTTGTTAGCATCGGAATAAGGAGGATAACCTAGATCTATATGAAATTATAATCTATGGCTGTATCAAATGTGAATATAATTCCTTACGAAATATTAGGTTGAAACCCATATTTGTAAATTTTATATATATCACCGAGTTCCTTATAGAATAATATGAAATTAAATTTATATTTTTATTCAAATGTTGTGGTTGCATCTATATGTGTCTATTTCCAATGTAAATCATCTATTCCTAAATTGCTCTATTTTTAAAAAATTAATAGTCAACTATAGTGAAGCATACCACATTGACTCATATTAAACCATGTGTGTTGGCACTTTATGTTATATAATAGAGATAAAGAAAGTCCAAACCAAAGGAGAAACATATTTCATATCCCTCAATGATTTAGCTTGTACCCAAATTAACCCTTTTATTTATATAGTGGACTATTTTTTCCAAATCCATTATATTAATGAAAAAATAATAGACTTAGTGAATCACCTTATTATTCGATCCATGCACAAATACCCTATAAATCTACCTTTTATCGTATTATAGAAATCATAAGAATTTTTCAAAACAGCCATATTAATTGATGAAAAAATGGATCAAACAATATTCCCTTTTTTTATTAACCATATCATGAGTTGAGAAAACTAGAATACATATTTTACCAACACTCAATCTAGGCATCTATAGATTATGGATGCTATGAAAGAACTTCGCAGAACATTTTTAAAGGGATATAAGACCACTGTGTATAATAGTATGATCTCATTATATAATTAAGGGAATAAACACTTCTATGAAAATAATTACCTTTTATGAGAATAATAATAATATCATAAAAATATTTGAGTTTGAAAATCTTGATCATCCCTTTTACACTAATTATTGGGTTGAGAAGAATCAATGTGATTCTCCGAAAATATTTAAAGATTTTTTTAACATAAAAGATGAAATTATATATGAAAAACATTGAACTATATAATTAAAATTTTATATTATAATCAATGAAAGCATTCCTCTTAATGAGTCACAGAAATTTATTTCATTACATATTAAACACTAAGATATATTTTCCATGATTTATATAAGGATGTCAGGTCTGGACTCCAAAATGATTTTTCATCGACTAAGACAATCAATAACCCAAACTCAATACATATATCAACAAACACAGAAACTCCAACCCCATATATCCATGATACAATCCAATGGGGATAATTTTGTTAAATAGCAGTTTAATAGTGTGTTCATATATCCCAAAATATTTGGAGTACATTATCCATGTTAAGAATAATTATCAAAATTTATGAGTCCATGTTATCTTCTCAATCCATTGACATCATTTACTAATGTAATATTTTATAATTCAATAAAAGAGTTCTTTATTAATTTTAATACTTGATTTTGAATCCTTTTTTATATAATGGGTGTTTAGGTCTTCAAAAACCAATATAGACATTAATGATGAATAAAAAATTATTTTAAGGAACATTATGGGATGTATTTACCCCCAATATTTCTAATTCTATCTATTAATTTATTATACCAAATAAAAAGTTTGAATTATCTATAATTTTTACTCTAATATTATTGGGTGATATGTGGATGAATTGGTAGTGAAGTTGAACCATCACCCTGACCACATCACTAATCTTGAGGTGGTGTTTGCTAATTTGGGATTTCATTATTAAAAGATAAACACATTGAATATAGTATTTAGGTTCACATCAGGATAATTATTTATATTTTTTATAACATTTATGTATAAATATTGATCGTATAAAATCCAAGGAACACATTAATATTTCCTTACTATGGAGCTTCAAAGAGTCAAATATACTATTCGTACATCATACCAACCTCAGTAATTTCATTGTGATAATTTAAAATAAATTCCAATATTTTTAAAATCTGATGTAAATTGGTGTGAACTATCAATGAGATTAATATTTTACAAAATAAATTCAATAGTATCAATATATGCATTTCAAACCATTTTCATTTGATTCCAAAAAAATTTTAAAAGAGAAACATCCAATATGTAACTTCCATAATGAAATCCTTCAGCACTTTCCAAACCCCAACAAATAATAAATGTAATGAAATCAATTTTTATTATGTTAAAATAACGATGTTTAAGGATTTGGAATAATAAATCCCAGTATAAGGGAAATACCATTCCCAAATCATTGAGTTTAAAATTCTTCATAATAATTTACATCACCATACGACACATTTAATCTTCTATATATTTAAAATAATTCATATCCTAAATCATTCTATTAAGAAGTCTCATACAAGCCTGGTTCATGTGAACATCACTTCAGAACCCTCAAATTTGATTTTATTTTAGGTTATTCACAATATGGGGAATAAATATCATGACATAATACCATTCATATATCGTTTTAATGTTAAATTGTTTCATCACTTTTACCAACATACATATAAAAAAAGTTACCTATAATAGAGGTAATGATGGATTTTATTAACACATTTTTTATATTCATTATCCCAAAAAATATTTTATGTGACTTGTTATATCTGTATTGATATAGAGTGAAAATTTATTTTTATTATTGGAATAATATATATACACAATAAAATATCAAATCCACCCATTCATCATTAATCATGTATCCTCCAATAGACTGATATTTGAATTTAATAATACCAAATAAAATATTTAATAAGTGATGATGAAAATGATTAATATTACATGGAATATAAAACTACATGAAGTCTAATGGGATCATCACTAAACTAAATCATCCAATACCTAAGAAGTATTATAATATTATTGTTATAGAACTAAGGTAGTGTCAACTTCTAAGGTCTATAAAACAATAATCAATATGTCTATTCACAACGTTATAACTAATGATATATTTTTCCATGTTTAGTAAGATTTATTAGAAACACTTGATGAGAAGAGGTTATGTTAGTTGAATAACCTCAGAGTCCACAATTTAGGTAACCCTAGTATTTAACTAGAAGTTTTTCATCCTCCACTTTTTCTATGGAAAACAATCAATAAACATAAGGTAACCAATGATTCAATGAAAGTGGACACCAAATTTAGATTATAAATGTGAAGGACCTTACACCATATATAGTTTATATAAAAATAGATCATAATACATGATTAATTTTAATGAAATCACTTTTCACCTCTAACTAATAAAATTTTCACAAGAAATATGCTGACTAATTATTGTTTTGAAGTATAGAGGTCCTTATTGTATGAATTTGAACTAAATGATGATCCATACTTTTCATAAAGATGTAAATTTACACATAGTGTTCCACCCAATATAATATTAAATTAAATGAAATGGTGTTATAGAATTAACTGTAACTTCACATACCCTTATAATTACAATATAAATTCAAATTGAATAATTCAAATTTTATCACAAGATTGTGTCAATTTCCATAGCCCCATTATTCTTGCATATGTTTTTAAAATATAAACTGGAATTTAAAATTTCCACTATTCTTGTATGGTTCATTTGATATGGATGATCTAAAATTCAAAAATGGGTTTAGAGTGCCTTATAATATCCAAAAGGTTCGAGAGACAGGAAAAAAACTTCCCTCAATAAATTAATATATAAAGATGATAAACAGTATAATACAACTCAAAAAAGGGAGCCTTACAATTTCTTGTGTAGAGAACACCAGTACTATCATTCTAGACCAAACTATCGCAATAATTAGGAAAAACAAATGACCAACTGGAACTGGCCTCCATAATAGTCCTTTTGGAGAGAGTATCTGGAACCTGGTTCTCCTCTCGATGGAAATGAGAAACATCAAGGCATATACACTCAGAAATACTAAGACAATAAATCAAGGAAGATAACATCCTCCATTGAACATTCCGAGAGAGATCTTTCAAAATCTGCACAGCAAAAGACTATCCCGACTCTAACCATACTTTCTACTAACCATAATGAACTATATACAAGATCACCCTTATCATGGCACACATCTCTACTTCAATTGCTTTAACATGCCCAATATAATGGAAGAAATAGCCTTTAACGAATCCCCATTGAGTTCGGAAGACTCCACCACACCCAGCCGGACCTGGTGCATCGGAGGCCGCCCTATCCACATTAACTTTCATCCTATTAGAAATTGGTGGAATCCGCCAAATGTACTTCATAACTCTAGGATTCCTTTCCCTACCACTAACACCAAGAGTCCTCAAAAGAACAAATTCAGAGACATCATTATTCATTGATCCAGTCTAATTCATTGAAGCAAGTTTAAAGATTCAATGTATCTCCATAACACATTTCTGAAGCGAGGGGTTTCTATTGGTGAAGATGATGGTTTTCAGAGACTTCCAAATATAAGAGAAAACACAGACAATAGTATCAATGAACAGAGACATCACCTTCTCACAATAATCGGTCTGAAAGGCCAAGATGAGCAGTGATTCAATAGAACAGAAGCTTAGGCAGCAAAGAAAGGTTGTTTGCACATAATTACACAATCGAGCAGAAATATTGCAATGGATGAAAAGATACATGAAACATTCTTCACCATTAAGAAAAAGATGACATACCAAGGTAATACTAAGGCCCATGTATTGAAGAGAACAATAGATGGGAATGCGCTGCTTTGAGATTCTCCATATCAGCATAGAATCATTAGGGAGTATGAAGGATTTGCGAACACCATCCACCCATGACGGAATTTTGGATGGTATACCACACAATAGCTTGTAATACATCTTCTAAAAAAAGATCCATTAAGCATAGGTTTCCAAATAAGTACATCACAATAAAGATAATAATAATTAGTAATCTCTATATACAATTTTACTAGGAATGATTTCATAAACATCTATGCTCCCCTGCAGGTTAGAGATAGACTGGTTTTTCAAAGAAAGTGGGATAGTAATGGATTCTTTAATTGGAGAAGACAGCCACAGGGTGTTCCAAAAATTCAGATGAGAGCTAGAACAAAGCAACCATATGGACTGAGTCATGATATTAGAAACAGTGCTCCAGACCAAAGGCCAAACTGAGGATTCTGTGTACATACACTGACTGTTTTGTAATATTCCAACAAACCTGCTTACAAGAATCTACATGGAAAATTAAGGAATAGATAAGAGCCTCCAAGTAAAATTTTGATGAAGTGCATCATTAAATATTCTGATATCTTAAATTCCCATTCCTTCCATAGCCATCGTCTTTATACAATCTTTCCAAGCAATAGTGACATGTTTCCTCTGATGAGTTGAACCAGCCCAAATGAAATTACGTATCATTCCACTCAATTCCTTAAGAAGAGAAGTTGGCCATCTGTATAATGAAAAAAAGTAATATTCCACACCACATTACCATAAACAATGTAACATATTCAAACTCATTGTATGATGTTAAAAGTCACAACCCGATATTCCCCACATATGATACTGATCTACAAAACAACTTTTAGTTGTACCCACAATCATATACAGATCACTTCTCCATGATTTATGATTAATTATTTATATTTATGCCCATGTTATTCTGTATTATACAACTAACTGGTTAAAACATATTCCACTACAATATGACTATAAAATTTCAACTAAATTGTTGGACAATGACCCATGATATGAATTTTTAAAATAAATGATTTTATTATAATCATTAAACCGAGATACATTAAATCATTTAATGAATGTATGTGATAGGTTTATGAAGTGAATTCATTTTCGAATGTCTGATTTCCCATTATATTCACATCCTAGATATCTCAAAAAATATAGAATGATGTTAAACTATTTTCATTTGCTACAATTTCATTTCCATATAAAACACAAAATTATTATTTCCCATTGGAATATTCTTTTTCACCATTCAAGTTAGGGATCACCAAACCTATGAAAAAATTTATCCACTTTAACAGAGAAACATAAAATAAGATTATAATTTTAATAGAATGTTTATTCACTACTACATAACCTGTATTGAAGAGGGATGGTATTTAGCAATGCTACATAAAAACACTGATAAGTGAAATCATTTTTAGTTCTAAATAAAGAACTAATAAATTTAACCTTTTATTAGTGATTTTTTAACATTGATAAATTGAACATTTATAATGACTTTATATTTAGTTCAGATAAATGGAACACATTATCAGTTCTTTTTTATTTTCACTGATAATGGTTACCCTTTAACGGTGCTTTATTTTTAACACAAATAATGAAAAGTTTTATCTGTGAATTTTTAGCGCTGATAAAGTTCCGAATAAATAAAATGAAATTATTAAATAAATAAAAAATATTTAATAAAATATATATTAAAAATTTATTAATTAAATAATTATTGAAAACAATGAAAAAATTGATTATACATTTAAATATTAATCATTTTATTAGTTAGAAAATTATGATAATTAATATTAATAAATTATCACTATTAAATATATAGATATATATTAATTTATATAAATATGATTTAAATATTATAATATATTTATGTTATTTCAATTAAATAATCATATATTTAGTGAATAATTCTTTATAAATAAAAATTAATTTGAATTAAAAACACTGACAAATTTCCTAGTATAATGGAAAAATAATTTAACCCATCCATTGATTTTACAATTTAATATATTTCAAATGTGTGTTATATATATTTCATAGATTTGTAATTAATTAATTTTGATATACAATGCACAAAACCAAAATGTATTCATTTTTTAATATTGTTAAAGTGTACTTATTTTTAATTTACTCAATTTTACACATTTTTTATATATATCAATATGCATTCACTTAAAATTTTATTTTAATAATTTTTTAAAATTATTTATATAATTTTTTAAAATTATTTATATAATTTTTTAAAATTATTTATATAATTTTAACTAAATAATAATTAAATTATAATAAATATATTTAATTAGGAATATATTTACTCTATTTATATACATTTATTTGTTAATCTTACATATATAAAAAAATTTATTTATAATTATAATTATAAATCCTTTATCAGTACTTAACTAATAGGTGCTGATAATGGTAGGTCGTTATCAGTTAATTTCATGCTGATAAAGATTACGCTTTATCTACACTATTTTAGAACATATAAAGGGCTACCTTTATCAACACAAAACAAGTGATGATAAAAATTTCTTTTTCAATGCTTATTACTTAATTATTGTTAATAGGAAACTTTATAAATTCTTATTTGTTAGCACTGCTAAAAGATTCTAGACCTATTTAAAAAACCACAACTATTTGTGAACCCATCATTATATCAAAAGATTTTTACGAAAGCCTCCTACTTTCTTAACTCCTCATTTAATTGAATCTTGGATCACACCACATGACTGCCTCCATTTTCTAAAACATTGTTCTAAATATGATGTTTGGTTATAGTTAGGGTTTCCAAAGCAGGTTTTCTTTAACCTAACAAGACATGCCTTGTAAAATTCATGGTGTATTTTTTTATTGGTTTTTTATTTATTCATCAATGATATCAAGATTTATTTGTGGTCTAGTCCTTTTAATCTATTTTTCTTTTAGATTATGAACATAATTATTTTTTTATGATCTATTTTTTTATTTACTAGAGCTTTTGATATCATGTTTTGGTATTTTAAAATTGTTGTTTAAAATAAATTTTCTTCACCGCCAACATCTGTTCCCCATCATGATCTATAATATTAATTCCATGTGTTTAATTTATATTGAAAATTGGTTGATAATAGTTCCAGTTATACCTTATATATTTCTGCATAGAGATATTGGTCATTGAGCCCTATTCAAAATTTTAGCTTCTTCATAATACTAAAGGTATTATAATTATATTTATATTGTGAGTTAATACCTTCTATGATCATTCTAGGTATGTTTTAGGTATGGTTCACCAAAACAGAATCTATAAAATTCATGTTTTAGTGATTTTATAAATACTAAAGTTTTATTTTTTAGAATGGGTTAAATTTTCATTTTACATTTATAGAACCATACAAAAAACCGTTCATTATAATTATTAAATAAAAAAGTAATTGTGTTTTCATAACAATCCATGATATCATTTTATATCATCCTTAATGTTTGTGGTAAATTTGACAAAACACAAATTATAATTAATGTATGAGAATTAATATGAAGTTATTTTTATTGTGATATATTTATTACAGAAGTATAATTATTTTATTTTTATTTTTTAAAAGTGTTAAATTAGTTTTTGGAATAGTTATATGAATAAGGTAAATGGAAAAAAATATTAAAAATTGTATATTACATATATGAAATCATATCTTCTATTGAAATATTTATTCTTATTAAATAATTTAGGAAATAATATTTAGACTAAGACCTCTAAAGAGTGAAATCTATGAAAAATATAAATATTATTTGTAGATTATATTGAGGGATTTTAATTTTATTTATTGTTCTAAAAGTGCGGTGGAGTGGTTCCTATATAAATGTAGAGTGTCATTTTCTCAAAAAATACATTTCCTTACTGTATAATTAATAAAAATATACATCCCATGTGGATCTAATGTGATGAAATAATAGATATGTAATGTGCATTAACTATGAATTTTAATGGTGGTATGAATCATTGAAAATGAAATGAGGATGAGTTGTCTATAAATTTCACCATTGAATGAATTCATAGGATAACACTGTCCATAGTGGAGTAATTATTTTCAATAATCTAATTATCTATTTTCTTCAAGATAATAAAATTATTTGAAATTTTAAAATATTGAGTGTCCCTTATTAGATTTGTCTATAACTATCACCTTTTATAATGAATATCTAATTATTATTTATTTATATACATTACAAAAATAATCTTTCATGATCCCAATAGGATGGATATAAATCGAAAATGGATGAATGTTAATCGTTTGACAAATGAATATGAATACGGGTTCATAATATTTGTTACAGATCCTGAAGACAACACTTCTAAAATCCGATGTTCATGTTTATGTTGTTGTTACTCAAGAAAAATTAGCTTGTAGTAGTTTTAAGAACATTTGATTTGTCACAAAACAGATCAAAACTATAAATATAGGACTAAACTTGGGGAAAATTAAATGTGGACACCAATTAATATGACACGGTGGCTTATGAATCATTTTATATGAATACATTTATTAATAATGATGAATATTACATGGAAGAAATGACAATGGAAATTGAATATGACATTCTTGATGGTCCAAATTTGTTTGAGGAGTTAAATTGTTCTTCCAAGAAACAATTGAATACATGCTTTACAAAATACACAATGTTGTTAGTTGTATTGAAGTTATAAGATTTGACAGGTTGTAGAGGATGGAGTTACACCAGCTTTACAAAACTATTTTGTCTCTTGAATGATATGATACCAAAAACAAATGTCCAACCATGCCAAATATATGACTCTAAAACAATGTTACCTTCAATGGGAATAATCTCTAAAAAATAAATTCTTGTCTATAATATTACATATTATTTCACAAGGATCATAAATCACTCACTAAGTTCCCTAAGTGTGGCGTAGATTGATACAAAAAATATAATCAAGTACATCGAAATATGTGTGGTACATTGCAATCATTCCATAGTTTAGAAGACTATACAGATGTCAGGAAACCATGAGGTAATTACCATTGCATGCAGATAAAATAATTAAATATGGGAGCTTATTTCATCTACCAGATTCTACCAAGACCAAGAAAATTGGATAGGAGTTTCCTGAATTTTTAAATGAGTTGAGAAACTTTTTTCATTCCTTATCTATAGGTGGAATAATTCATTTTTTTATGTACGAAGTAGCACTCAAAATATGTGGCCCATTGTTTTGGAAAATTCTAACTTTCCACCAATGTTAGGCATAAAGCATAAATAAATTATGTTATCTTTGTATATATCTCGACCAAAGAAGCCCAGTAATTATATTGATGTATATTTGGATCCATTTATTAAAAATATAAAATTGATATGGGACACATGTGTTATAATGTATGATTCTCAAAGAATTAAATAATTCACATTCAATGGCATGTTGTACAAAATGATAAATGACTTTCCTATATATTAAAATTCATCAGGCTATATTATTAATTGAATTTTGGGGTGTCACATTTCTGAAAAACACACATACTCAGTTTTGTTAAAAAATTCCTCGAATACTGTGTTTTTAATGAATCATAAAGTGTTACCTCGACAACATAAATATTAATCCTAGATGACATCATTCAATGTGAATATCAGACAAGGTTCAATACTTTCTCTAGTAATGGATGATCAACTTCCCAATAAATTAAAAAATATTGACACTATTTTCAGTAAACTATTTTCAGGAAAACCTTACCAAATCATGTTGCAATAATAGTTATATTTTCTTTGATTTACCATATAGATGTTTTTATATGTAAGGATGTTTAATGATTTCATTATTTTAGAAAAATTATATATTATATTATAATTGTATTGTTACTCAATGTTTTTTGAAAAGAGAAATATGGAATCAAGGCTATGATGGACTCGATTGAAATGGGGATAAGTGAAGTGTTGGAACTTGTGAATGGTAAAATGGATAATTGTTTCCCTCTAGCATCTTACACTGTATCCAGATGAGAAATATTCCAATTTTACTTTTCCTTACTACTTTAAAAGTTCTATCAGGGTATTCATCAAATATCAAGAATGCCATTTAAATTGGTATACCTAGAGAAGTTTTCCATCATGAATGAGGATATTGTAGTCATATTATATAAATTTTAGTTCTTCATCCAACCAATATTCTTTGATATAATGGTCTAGTAGATGGTTCTATTGGTTATAATGGACCAACTATGTGGAATTGTTTGTTATAGTTGGATATACCCCATTTAATGGTATATAATAATTTTGTAAGGGAACGTTAAGAATTGACATTAACTAGAAGGTTTTATTGTATAATAATATATTGTTGAATATGTTATTGAATTCTTTACTGATTACCTATCAAATGATGAAAGAATCAGTCTCTAAATGTCTCATCACATCAAAAAACATCTAGGTGAAGTAATTTTCAAATGGTATTTTTTTACAATTTCCCTGATAAAGAGGGATAATTAACTCCTTTACATATTTCATAATAGTGAAAGTATTGATCCATATATTGAATTCCATAAATAAATTATTAGATATTTGAAACCAAAAAATGATAAATGATAAATATCAAATACACATAATCCATAGATTATAGGATGGCTCAATGATCAAATATATAAGGAGTTATCTAAAAATATGAATTCATATGTTGAATTAATTTAATGTCTAGCTAGATGAACGAATGCAAATGTTATATCTTACACTAGTTTTTAATCGTTGGTTATATTCTATATAAAATAGAACAAGAATAATTTAGTATGATGAAAATAGTGGTGTTAGGATTGTGGATAAAGTGATGCACATATCTACTTCCAATTATAAAAAAATAATTTATGAAAATATGTTATAATTTATCATTGATGTAAAAATATATGAGTTGGATTATAAAATATTTTAGGTGCCTCTTTTTCATAGAAAATGGCATGACAATATCAATGGGGTGAAATTTGAGGAAATGGGCTCTATAGAGGTGAATTTAAATGTGGAAAGGAAAAATATAAGTTGTTCATAATGGAATCAAAATTACTACAAATATTTTAGGTCTTTGATCCCAAAAATAAAAATTAGTCAATTTTCCTACTAGCGACTAAAAATATGTCTGGTTAGATTAAAATTCCATTATGGATGACCCCTCCATTGGGAAAACATAATAATTTAATGTTGTTCACAATGTAGACAATGTCATGTACATTAGAGGGGACCAAAATGTGTGGATTTGAATTCTTGATTGAGGAACCAAATCCTTGAAAACAATAAATAAAATAAAAAGAGTTCTATGATATGGTAATAGTTTTTCAATAAATTATGAGTTTACTCATAATATGATATGTTCTCTACAACATTAACATAATCTAAATTAATTTTTTATACGCATGAAAACAATACATATACACAAAATGATGTTACAAATCCCGTTGAAGAAAAAACTATAATGATGGAAACCATTTGGAAATATTTTAACATAATTTTATTATATACTATCTCTATTTCACCAAAAAATTATATAATGAAACATTGATTTAATTTTCATTATTAATTGTTGTGTTTATTTATTTTATATGATTTGTATCCATGATTCATGTGTTTTGAAGATGAAAAATGATGTTTCTCTTCTCAGTCACAGAGTAATTATTTATGCTTACACAGTAAAATCATTATCTATAAAATTAATATATCATTACATATTTATGTTTAATTTATTTTTTTAGTACTAATATCATAATAATTGATTACTTATACTGGTGAATTATTTTTTTCGATTGGGGGTAGTCCTTCCATATATTATATCTTTCTGCAACAAAAAATACATAGACATCTTCTCCCTCAAAACCTTTTCACCCTTGTAGTTTTGTATTTATCATTTTGTTTTATTTTTCTCCAGTAACATTGCAATAATATCAATTACACATCCACTACTAAATTAAAGAGGTAATATAAATGTTTTCACAGTAAAATAATTGACCAAATAATTAATTTATTATTTCATATTTATGATTTATTTATTTATTTTTAGTTTTACTCACATAATGATTTTATTCTTATACAGGTGGACTATTTTGTATGATTTGGGGTGGTTTGAACATATTTTGTTTTATTATGCCTCAAACATACACAAACCTTTTCTCCAATAAAACCTTTTCACCCATACAGTGTTGAATTTTTTAACATTCATTCAGTTATATCTACTACCATTCCATGAAGAGAATCAATGAATCCTCTTATAAATTACATAGTTAATCTTAATTTTTACCTAGTAAAAGAATATTCCATAAAAGTTATGTATTATTTTATATTTATGTTTAATTTATTTATTTTTATTAGGAATCTCATAAAAAAATTCTTATATAGGTGGATTGTTTTTCTTATTTAGGGAGATCTGTCGATATTTCATTAATTTTTTCACCAAAACTTCTATAAAATTTTTCTCACTTAAAACCTTTCACATCTTTATTTGTTGAAATTTATCAATTTTCTTTATGTTCCCACCACTGTACAACCATAGATCCAGTCTTGATATTTTCACAGTAAAGTCATTGTCCATAGAATTAATGAATTAATTTATATTTATTTTTAATTTATTTCTTTTAGTATAAATCATAATAATTGTTTTCTCATACACGTAGATTCTTTTTTGGAGTTGATGTCAATTTTTCGATGATTCTCATATAGTGTTGGAAGTTCAAAAAGTAAATTCAATATTTAATATGGTAAAATTGATAGTTAGAATTTTTTTGAGACTTTGAGATGTGTAGAAATCAGCTACACCATAATCTGACCCATGATGTGACCAGTATGACATCAAGTATATATTTCTATTTAAATTTGACATTAGTTTTGTAAAAAAATAAAACTGACATAATAAAAGGTAAGAAAACATATTCTTATTATTTTTATGCATTAAGACAACCATCAATATGAAATTTTTGATGTGTAAAAATCAATTTCACTGTAATCAGATACACGATGTGTTAGATATTACTCATAGTGTCTGTTGTCCATTTAAAATAGACATTTGTATTTTAAAATTCACTCACTATAAATTGAGAAAACCCACTAGAATAATATTTCTAATTTAGGGATTAGATTAATAAATAATTTTATATATGGAAGAATTTGTCTCATGTTAAACTGATCCATGATATTCTTATGACTCATCGTGTGCGTTTCATGTTTAAAAATGAAATTTTAGGAAAAAGAACAGTGGCCTACTCAAAATGAAGAAAACACATTCATATTGTTTTGATACATTATTAATAAAATATAAAAGAAATTATAAATGTTTAAGAATCTTCCACACCTCAATATGATGTACCATGTTACTGGTATGACTCTAAGTGCATCTTTATTTAAAATTGACATCAATTTTAGTAAGAAAAAACAAGATGACCTACTCAATACGTGAAAAAAATCTTATTCTTTTGATACTTTTGGGAAAAAAGTTAAATGAGTGATTTGAGAATTGTATGAATCATACACACCTCAATCCAATGCATGGTGTGATAGTTATAACCCAAAATGTGTGTTTTTATATAAAATTGACATTAGTTTTAGTAAAAATGGACAGCTGACCTACATAGTACTGATCAAATGAATTCAAATTGTTTAAATACATTAAAAATACGATCCATATGTAATTTTTGATTTCTAAGAATCATCATCACATCAATCTGATACACATTTTGATCGGTAGTAAACAAATTATGTTTTTTAATTCTAAAATTTAGTTTTAGAAAAAAAGGACAAGTGATGTAGTCAAAATGAGAAAACAAATTCATATAGTTTTCAAACATTAATATAATGGTCCATAATTTATTTGGGATGTGTAACAATTAGCCGAACCTCAATCAAATGCATGGTGTGACCAGTATGACTCTATGTGAATCATTTTTTAAAAAAATTATTATCAATTTTAGTAAATTAGACAACTATCATAATCAAAACTGATCAAACACATTCATCTTGTTTTGATAATTCACAGAAATGACCCATGAGTGATTTTTGACATATAGAAATCAATCACACCTTAATCTAATACATTATGAGCCTAGTATGACTCAAAGTGTCTCTTATCGGTTTAAAATCGATATTTTAGTAAAACAAAGTATCACTAATATAAGACCAATCAAGAAAATGTGGATTTTCATGAAATTTTTATGAAAGGATTCGTAATTATTTTTTGATGTGTTATAATTTTTTTCATGTAAAATTGATACATGATGTGATCAAGATGAGTCAAAAAGTGTGTGTTTCAAACTTGAAATGGAATTTTAGTTAATAATACAAATTTCACGAAACTGAGAAAACTCATTCATATTGTTTTTATACTTTATTAGAGTTACCCATAAGTCATTGGAAACTTGTAGGAATTGGCCGCACATCAATCCAACACACGATGTGATATATATGACTAAAAGTTTGTATTTTATTTAAAATTGTCACTATTTGTTGTAAAATGGAAAACTTCCCTATTCAAAAGATAGAAAACACATTCATATTGTTTTGATAGTTTACGAAAATGATCCATAAGTCATTTTTGATGTTTAGTAATCATCCTCACCTAAATCTAAAACACTATTTCACTGGTATAACTCAAAGAGTCAGTAATTAGTTTAAAATCGACATTTCAATTCAATAATAATCACTCACTGAAAATCAATCAAACACACTAATATTTTCTTGATAATTTAGGAAAAATCATAATTCTTTTTTGACAAATAAGAATAAAATTCAAATCAAACTGATACACGATGTGATCAGAATGCGCCAAAAGTGTGTGTTACTATTTTAAAATGAAATTTTAGTAAAAAATACCTATGATCTACTCAAAACCAAGCAAACACATTCATATTTTTTTGATACTTTAGTATAATTATCAATAATTCATTCAGGATATATAAGAATAAATATTACCTCAATCTGATTCATGGTGTGACTAGTAAAACTCAATGTTGGTATTTTTATTTAAAATTGTCATTAATTTTTGTAAAATAGAAAATTATCTTACACAAAACTGAGAAAACACATTAATATGGTTTTTTTAATATATCAAAAAGATCCATATTTAATTTTTGCAATATAGTAATTAATAACACCTCAAAAAGTGTTACTCACTAAAAATTGATCAAAAATACTCGGATTTATATAATAATTTTGTAAAACAATTCATAAGTCATTAGTGATCTGTAGGAGTTTCTTTCACATCAAAATGATACATGTTGTTATTGTAATAACTCAAAAGTGTGTTTGCCCAATTTAAAATGATCCTTTAGTAAAAAAGACAACCAACATACTCAAAACTGAGCAAACAAATTTGGAATGATTTCATACCAAAGGAAAATGATCCAAAAGTAATTACAGACATGTTGAAATTAGAAACACCTCAATCCAATGCATGGTGTGAATGGTATGACTCTAAGTTCACCATTTTATTTAAAATTGATATGAATTTTAGTAAAATTAACACTTTCTATTAATTTGTTTCTTTATATTACTACTAACATTATTATTTTTTATACATGAGAGTTATTATTCTATAGCAGCGGTGGAATTTTCAACAATATAATGATTTGGGTCAGGATTAAAAGAAACTGATTTTTTTCCTTTTTTTATGTATGTAATAATTTTAGTTTATTTAATTGTATAAATAAATGGTTAAAATGTCTGTAATATATTGTTCTGTCTTCTGTTTGTGCTATAATGTTCATTTCTTATAAATCCTATATTAGGCCTTTTTTGGTATCTAGTGTGTTTCTAGTGCTTCTTTTTGTAGTTACAACTTAATGAAGTGGTGCTATAGTGTATTGTTACAGAACACTATAGTATGACGATTTATCATCACTGATAAAGGTCACATTTATTTTCATTTTTAAATGAAATAATAAATGTATTCCTTGTCATTACTTCTATGAGAATTTATAGACACTCCTTTAGTAGATCATCTAAAATAAATGTTAAAATACCCTTTATTAATGATTTTATAAGAACTGATAAATTGTTCCTTTATCATTACAGGTAAAAGACCCATTCTTTTATCCTTTCTCAAGTAGGAAATGCTTTTCTATCACTGATAATAGCCATTTCTAGAAGTTTTAATGGAATATTTTGTATTATTGAGTTATTTCAAAAACTCCTATATCAGGCTCACTAACATTCTTCCACTCTTTTCCATTCCATATTATACTCAATGTGTTGATTCTATTATTAATTTTATAGGGTTGGTATTATTTAATTTAGTCCCTGGTGTATATTCTGTCATTTAATCAATGTTATTTCACCTATTTGATACCTATAATTATATGTTTCATGTTTTATGATTTCTTAGGATCTATAGTGATGAACAAAGATCCAGGAATAAACCAAGGTATATCCATATTCCCATTATTTCCATTGTTTCTAGTTGGATCATTTGATTGATTCGATTGCAATTTATGTCATGTCCACATTAACCCATTTACCCAAGGTTCCATTTATTTACAATTCATCATATAATTTCTACATATGGTGAGAACCAAATCTATAAAAACATATGTATTGATTCATGTATTTAAATAATATATAGAAAAACTAACAATATTTTTTTCTCAGTTCTATTAATTATCTTTTGAATATTCACATTTTATATTACAATTGTATTTAGATTTTTTCAATAAAATTGTTATTTGTTTCTTTACTTCATGGTTACCTTAGTTTCTTATCCTAACATTGTTTTTCATTAATTTTAACTTATGTTATATTTTATCCTTATTTGTCATTCACATTAAATTTTTATATACTCATGATTCATTCATGGTCAGTGTTTTCACACATTGAGTGAATGAACAACCCATACAAAAATATTTATATTAACTAGAGAATAAAATCCATTAAATTTGAATTCAATATATAAATCATAAAATTTTGAAGCTCTATATTGACATTTTTCATTGACAATAATTGGAATTTAATCTTATTTTTTGTTTACATCCTCCTTGATGAGATGTGGAAGTTATATACAACTACACTAATTGAAATGTTGTAGAGGGAAGTCTAGCTGTAGATGAGTCGTGAATTTTATAGCCCAAATCCATTAAAATATGTAAAAATAATTTCCCAAAAAACATAATGATTTACAATTTTATGAGGTAGTAATGTTATCCAATCAGTATACTAGATACACTGGTTATTTATACATAGGGCAAAGGTAAATAATGAAAATAATTCCATATTTTCTCTGCATGCATGAGAACCAATTTCATAAAGGATCCTTTTTAGGATATCCCATGTTAAATTAGGGATCAAATTCTATTTCATTTATTGGTTCATACCAAATACCATATATCAAAAATTTACATATAGTCATATTATACCTTATAAGAGAATAAACTTCACAACACATTAGTATGAGTTATGTGGACAAAAATTATAATCACCATTTTTTTAGCGATGGTATTAAATTAAATTTATGAATAATATAAAATAGATTATGTGGTTTCAATGTATATTACTACCCAACATATGTTTTGAGAAAAATGACCTTATACTATGAGTCACCCATTTGGTCTTTTTCAAAAAACTATATGATATAAAGAACCATCATTCCTAATAGATGACCTTGAACTATAATGTACCTTTTTTGTTCAGATCAATATGAACATATTGTACAAAATTACATTAAAGGTGTGCAAACAATGACATTTAACAACCAAGAACAATTTTACTCCCACTACTATGACTATAAACTATATAATTCCATTTTTATTAAATTTTTGGAATTCAAAATAATTTTAACTGTTTTTTAGAAGCTATTAGAAATTAATCTACAAGACCTTAATTTAGTCCATTTTATATGAAATTAAATTTAAAAGATTCATTTTAGTCCAAGGAAAATTTCCCAAAATATGAAACATTATACACCCTAAATCACAATGCCTAAAAATATGTAGATAGAAATAAAAATATCATATTTAAAACAAATAATGATAGGACAGAGAAAAATAGACTATAAACTTGATAAACCTCTCATTATATAGATTGTAACAAACAAAGTTAAAATTTTAAAATAGATTTATTTCTTCTAGTATTGATATAAAATTCAATGTGTATAAGCCTAATATCTCAAAAATATCCAATAAGTTATTCATCATTATTTGAGGAACTCTATATAATTATGTTGAATCTGTAACATCCCAAGTAAGTAATGAATAATAGATATTTGTATCTATGTCTATTAATGAATTAGATAGTGTTTTAGAGGCTTAAAATGAAAATAAATCCAATCTTAACCATGGAATACACTAATATTTTTAAAAGATTGTTTTACTGCCTTTTGATGGAAACCCATTTTTAAATTTATCTATTGATAATTTTATAAGCTATTTATGTCAAAATAAACTTATTATTTATGATTGGGACATCAAAATTTACTTTGTGTGGATTTTTGGTATTTTTCGGACAATGTTCATTTTTTAATGAATAGTGAAAAATACAGCATTTTACATCAAAACTGCTTTTTAATCTAATATATTTGTATGATTAGATTATCTTTTGAATTGGTTTTGAAGTGAAATTAGAATATATTTTTACCATTTAATCCAATGGTGGTCATTGGAATCAATTTCACTTTGAAATTGGACTTAAACTGGTGTCAATCTTTTGATACTTATTGTTTCATAAAAACACGCTATTTGTGATGACAACAGAAATTAATTATTAAATTATTTAATGTGACTTATATGTTTTGAAATTTGTAAAATAGACTTCATTTTTGAATTTGTAATATCAAATATAGCTTTGGGTGAATTTTTGGTATTTTTCTGAAAAACTTCAATTTTTGATGAATAGTGAAACCACTAAGGGGTACTTATAAAACTGATTTTTCGTTTAAATGAAATTTTACCACTTCTGTGTTTTGAATTTCAAAAATCTAACATACATGGTTATCATTAAGATGTAAAATGTGGGTCAATGGGATTAAAATAATTTTTTGGTGAATAGTAACTTATTAAGTTTTTAATCGCGATTAAAGGTAATTAGTGTAGTTTAATGTAAAAATAATGTTTTAATAATATGAGATGAGCATGAAACATGTCCTAACCTTATTGGATGTGTCATGGCCGACCAATAAAATCCATGGGTCAACTTGGGTACCCCATGGAGCCACATTGGTTGGGAAATGACATAAATAACATTTTATTTAATGTTAAAGTAAAAATGACCTCATTATTTAACGATTTAAATAAAATGGAATGATAATGTAAACTCTAAGACCTACACATGGCCAAAACCTATTGGATTGGTGTATTTCTAACCCTTATCACCTTATCCTCGAAACACATCAATGTGGGACCTCTTAAATCCGAATACCATTTTAAAATAAAGTGACTTTTCTTTACCTTCCAAGAGTGCCCCTCCTCTCCTCTTATAGAAGGACCCCACCTCAACCTCCTTACCCACACTCCCAAAGCCTTTGGCTCGGCCAAACCCTGCCCATTTTGGCTCTCCAAATCCCTATATTACTCCTTGAAGCCTCACATTGGGAAAAAGTCTTCCCAAGGAAGCCTTTGAGCTCAAATCTAAGAGAGTTACCCGATTTTAAGGTAATGTATTCTTTTGAGTCCTTTTGTTTGATTTTGCTTCTCCAACCCCCTAAACTCTTTTTATTCTTTTCTTTTGTAACAAATTCAGTATCCTCAATATACTAGGATGTTGTTATAAGAAGGATTCTAGCTACATTTACACACACCTACATCTAATGGTTAAAGAACATATAGTTTCTGTGGATGGCGAATTTCTGCCTCCCGAAACGATGATTGTTCAAAACTCATATAACACCTTCAAAGGTGGCCATTAAGATGTCACTATATTTATATATAATATGTCTATATTTTCCTTAAGATTCTGTATTTTTCATTTTGGGCATACCTTTATGGTTTCCATTATGGGTAAACGCGATATCTTCATTTAAGGAAGTGCAGACTACCATCCCCTCAAAGTGATTTGATTCATTAAATACCATATTTGGGACGTATAAAGGATGGAACTATGATATTATATATGATATTATACTGGAATTATAATATACCTTTATATAATTATGATTTCATTCTATAAAATCCGAAATAGAAATGAAAATAGCGTTCATGCGTACGTACGGCTTACCGTCTCCATGAACGGTGCATTTCATTTATTACCTCCAAATGATTATGTAATATTATAAATGCATGTATATACTAGATATATATGATATATACATAATGATTATAATCCTGGATATAATGGATACATGAACAACATGTAATTATAAAGGGTTTATTTTTTACTCAAGTACCAATGATCGTTAAAATGACCGTTATTAACGTAAATAATTACATAGTGTTCATGACCTGGTGATAAGTGATATAAAATGAATAACGAACTTGAAAAAGGTTCTTAAACAAGTATAAATTAACTCATGTTTTTTATTTAGGAGATTAAAGAACGACCAAGTCATGTCGGACCCGAGGTATGGGACTTCGTCTCAATTTCCTTTCATTGAGGCATATTTTGTTTTATACACAAACTTTTTTTATATGGTGTATAAAACCCTTTGACTTTTATGTTTATTCAAAATTAAGCTTTTTTATACGAAGCGTTTACTAAATGACAAAAGGTAATGTTTTTGTCGTGCATATGCGGCGACAACAACTTCTCCGCCGTCGTGACCATTATTTGAGTTTCGACTTCCTCTACAAACCATACCTTCTTTTTAAAAGAAAAATAAATACCATGTTTTTATTTTCTTTTATTTTGGTATTTAAAATGGTTTTCATAATGTTTTTATATCAATGTGTTGTATTGATATCTTGTGACTGAAAGGTGGAAATATTATGTTTCCTTTATGCATGTTTTATGTGATAAAAATATGTAGAGGTTCTTGGGAATTATTATGAAGACGGGTGGTTCCGTGATAAACTAATGGCGGGTGAGCACGATATAGCTCTCCAATGCATTGGGTAACGCGAAGGAGTGTAATTTTAAGATTTCTCCAAAGCGATTTAGGGATTATACTGTGATGGGTATTCCAAACGTAACCAAAAGGCTTACTCCCTACGTAAGAATGTTATGAATGCCTCAAGTAACCTTTACTTCTTATGATTTCTATGATTTATTCATGATTTGGTGAGGTATGTTGAAGTGCTTATGTTTTATGGGTAACGTATGATTTCATTCTTATGTATATATGTACCCATGTTTCCTTTCCATATATTTTTATATCCCTTACTGAGTTTTTTATGCTCATCCCAAGTTTTTTTGAAATGTTTTTCACAGGTCAAGGGAAGGGTACATAATATGATGATAGTGTCAAGGAAGTGTCAAGAAAGAATCCATGTTTTATTTTAAATATGTTTCCATTGATGGGAAAGAAGAATACTATCTTTATGTAACCACTTTGTTTATATGTGGAATGTAATGCAAGTTTAATGAACTAATTTTCTAAAACACTAAACCCTAAAAGATCCTCAATGTGTATTCTTATAATAACTCAATATTAGGTAAGGTTTAAGGCTGGGAACTTATAGAACCCCCCATATAAAACATAACATATTCATTTTTCAATGAGGTTACAATATTATTCTAGTTATCCAATCATTGGATTGTGGGAAGACACATCATAATTCCCTTCAATAAATCACATAAATCCTTTATGATCATTTCTATATTTTCTCTAATATTCATATAATGTGTCAGCTTCTTTCTAATTTCATATTAGTAAGATTCACTATGATGGCATTCCAAATGTATGTAACATAATATTAGAGATATTGAAAACCTATTGAAAATTTCTTTCTATATAAATTCTACATTATAACTTTTTTTACTTGATTCATTAAACATTTCACCCTCATATTTTGAATGATTCTACAAGGTATGATGAATACCTAGGTTTATATATGTGAATGTTTATTTTTTATTGAATATTTATATCCTAAAGGATATCACAACCTTGCAATTAAATTATTTCAAATGGAAACCCCTTACTATATTGATGGTATAAGAACACATCTCTAGATGATAACGATATAGACTACATTAACGTAAGGAAAGAAACCCACAACACTCAAATTTAAATTAATTATTTTTAGTGTTTTTATTTTCTCCCCATATGAACATGTATAATTGGAATTAAATACATTTATTTTTATACTCACACATATCGTATGAAATATTAATTAAACCCCATGAAAAAAAATTCACATGAAATATTGAGATATATATGAGGGTGTATAATGTTATGTTAGGGAGAAATTATTCCAAAAAATTCATTTTTTTGATTAATGAAGGAAATGGACTATCCATAAGTCATGTACTATCCATGATGATATTATATGAAAAATAATAATTAAATATTAAATGGAAAACATGAGGGTATAACAGGGAAATATTAACTAATAATTGGAGACAAATCCATGAATTATCTAATTCATCATGGGTGTATTATATATTAGCTACTCTGAATATTTGTGTCCTGGTAATAGGGAACAACTAATTTACCCTTTCCCTAGTGTCCTATTTTACATTCCATGTATCCTCAAAAATCTTTATTTCTACCTCCACTTTTTCCTTAACCACATCTAATTATATGAATATTTTATTAATATATATATACCAAGTACCAAGGCCCCAATTTGGAGTATCCATTTAGTACCTAAGAAATTATACTAAATATAATATATTTTTTATTATCAATGATATAATATAAATAAAAGATATAAATTCATTCAGATCTCTATAACTAATAATGAAAATGATGAAAAATTATAAAAATTTATCCACAATATAGATGTCTCATGGAATATTTTCTTAAAGTAATATAATAATTATCCCATAAATTGTATAAAATGAAAAAATGAATGGAATTCAATTAGTATATTAAAATAACTAAAAATGATAATGTTAATTTAGGGGATTTTTAGTATTAATTTATAAGATGTAAATATAGATATTACAACATCATTTGGCATTATGATTGTTAGTATTATAACTATCGAGAAATATGAAAATATGGAAATATGATCATTGGGAATTATGATTGATATAAATCATATCTATTTAAAATATGACAGTTTTTATTGAAGTCATTATAATTTTTTATTTTATATTAGTAAATATTAAGATTAATGTTAATAAATAGATAATTAATATAGGAGAAACCATGTCCTTAAGAAATATTAATTTCCTATAAGAAGTCTATTTTCTAGATCATGGTATGGAGGTAGTATCAATAGGGTCACACCATGGCCCATAAAAATCCCAAATTTACAAAACATTGGATTGATTAAAATCATTTTGAGGGGATGTTCAAGGTTTTGGAATTCACTTATAGGTTATTGTTGTTTGAACTACTCAATTAAAGTACAAAAATTGATGATCTTACCCTTAGGTATTATTATGGTATGTTAAATGGTTTTGTATCTTGGGGTTACATAATATTAAATTGTAAATTATTTTATGAATTGAATTCCATTTACTTATATTATTAATCTTCATAAAATTTATCACCATTATATAATTGTTAAAATCTATATGATTACAAGATAAATATGGTATAAGTAGACTCAAGATTTTACACACATATATAATATATTTTTATATGAATATTCAATACATTTCATAAAATTCTACATGAGGACCGTAATAGATTAGTGTCATTGAAAAGTGGAAATATAATCGTATTATTTCCTAAAATAACTTCAACATATCCCACAAAGATCCTCTCATATATTACTCCTCCTAGAAATACCATAACAAAATATTTCATTATGTCCAATAGAAGGAATCATAATAAAGGTTTAGCTTAAATACTCACTAACGGTAAACATAGTAGAAATGAATATATGGTTATATGTAATCATAATATGAGAATAAGGGCATGTTATTTTGAAAATAACATAAACAATTCATAATTGAATATTCATAGATCATAAAAATGATTCATGGAAGAAAATTCACTTCGTAAAATTTGACCTATAAGAGTGATAATTCAACATAAATTAATCACGAACCATATGATATTGTCAAAACGTGTGTCACCACAATAAATATAGAAAATATTAAACATGTCAAGGTTATGTAACATGACCATAAACATAGAGGATCAAGACATATCACAAGTTTCCTGTCATGCATATAGATTCATGAATTTCCCATAGTGGACAAAGTCTCACCTGTTACCCATTGTGGATAAGGGCTCACCTTTTTTCCATAGTGGTTGAATCCCAACAATATGTTTCCCATTGTTATCTAATGAGATATAAATTATTACCCAATGCATTTTAGAGAGATATAGGTCTCACCCATCTAAAAATAAAACCATAATTAGGTGTTTCATAATATCATAAAATATTAATCATATCATCACGCTATAACTTGTGAAAATAAAATGGGTTTCATTTACATTTTATCAATTCACAATAGTTGAATCCATAAAAAATAAATGGGTCTCATAAACATTTAATCAACATAAACAAAACCATACATAGAAATAATAAGAATGGTATCATTCAATATTATCTCAATAAAAGTAAAAGTAACATCAAAGGATTTCATCATAGATGGAAAAATATTTTTTAAGATCACAAGGAACATTTCCTAATGAATATAGGCTTCCCATGTCGAAAAACAAATTCAAAAATAAAATAATTATTAATACTTTAATTTAACAATATCTTTGACAACTTATAACAGGAGATTTTTAAATCATCTAAAACATTTATTGATAAAAATATCCCTTTGAATTTGGAAATCAAATTTTATAATAAATCATAATGGTGTTATAAAATCCTTTTATTTGAAAATAAGTTTTAATCTTATAATGGAAACTTTAAAATAATTCAAAAACATTTATAAGGAAAATTTCATTTATACAATTAATATTTTTCTTGAAAACATAAAAATTAAAATCAATTTCTTTTAATATAAACTTTTACATTTATAAAGGAATAATTGAAAATGATTCGAAACATGTATTATCGAAAATATTCTTTCCACATTGAAAAATAAAAATAAATATAGAAAGTTTTTAAAAAAAAATTTAATTATATATAACCATTTAATATTATAATGAATGATTTAAAACATTGGGTGGTCATGATGGTGGTATATTTTTTTCATATTTTACTCATTAACATAATGGTTCCTTTTATATTTTTGGTAAAATCCAAAAGGGCATTGTTAGAAAATTTAAATGTAGATTAATTTGAATAATTTTTTTCAAAAATTATAAAATTGGTAAAATTTGATTAATATATAATTTTTATAAGGATAAAAATATATTCGAAAAAAAAATTTAGGCAACAATGTTTTGGAATAAAACGGGGTTTCGAACGAAGAGATAATAAATAATATTTTTCTTAATAACATTCTATAAAAATATTATGTAAATAATGAGATGAAAAGGAATAGAAAACATGTATTCTCAAGAAATAAATAAATTATAAGAAAATAAATTAGTTTAATGAGATATATATCATAATATTTCATCATCAAAATAATTATCATAAACAATCCTTCTAAACAATGAAGTTGTGACATCAAAATTTTAACACTTTGGTATCTTTTTAATCATAACCACCATAAAAAAATATATAAAAATATTTATATGTAAACCCATATATTTTTTATGAGGGGAATCATAAATTACATTCACTTTTAGTTTATAAAATACATAAAAGAAATAGGTGGTGAATATGGCATACGTCTCACATAATTATACAGTAAGATGAAATTCCATTACGATAACACTCGTCTTCCATAATACACATTCAAACCTAATTTATTATAAATATATTTTTATTATAAATATATTAATGATTTATAATTATATATATAATACTATATATTCATTACTTATATTATTTAATTACCTTATTATCAATAATTACATGATACGGTCATGTTTTGGCTAATAATAAGTTTGTTTTTATGTATGTTTTTATTTGGTATTTTAATATCAATTAATTTAATCATAGTTAAATTATATCTAGAATTTTATATATGATATAAATATCTTATATATTAATTATATTTGTATTTGTAGTAATTTTTAAAATTTATTGATATAAAATCAAATACACCATTTAGGGAGATGGTATGTTGTACACACGCATGAAAATTGTTTCCATTTTCCGAAATAATGAAACTATTGAAGATTGAATAATATATATCAATTATAGAATAATATTTATTTAAAATTTACCACATATGTTTATTTAGAAATTTACTTATTCTCTTCCATGTAAATCATATGTAAAAAATGTATCACATCTCTTCGCATGGTTGTAGTTCGTCGTACACCTGATTATGTTATTATATTGCCATAAAATTGAATGTAAAAAAGTAATATGTGATATCATGTTTCCATAAAATTAATAATATCATAAATATCATATATAAATAATATTTTCTTCATTATACCCATATGTGAGAGGTGGGTATGGAGAAGGAATAACATTGGTTCGTGAGGCTGTTTCCACCGCACCCATGAATGTAGATTTTGTAACACATTTGATAGAAGAGGAGATAGATTTAGGTTAGGAAATTATAATAATAAATTATATATATATGTATTATACTAAAATCATTATATAATAATGGGTTTGTTGCAATTTAAAGAGGGTAATTAAAAAATAAAATAAAACGCTCGTCTAGGGACGTTACCTATTCTTTGGAAAACTTTTTAGTTTTCACCAAAAGTAATATTTGGATATATTTTAAACCAAAATAATAATTATATGATGAGAGAGGGATATAATTAATTTATATGGTCTTTAATTTGATGACCCAATTGTTTTTGCAATTTTGAAGTATATAAGATTAGGGGTGGACTTTTATAAGTGAAGTGACTGGAAAATATATTATTTTTGAAAAGAAAGTGGTGTGAACATGTTTTTCACTTGAAGAAACGACCAATTATGGGAAATTATATAATATTTAATATATGAGGTCATAATATTCCAAAAAATTGTTTTTAGACAATATTTTTTTCAATGGAAACAATTACCTTTTTATCTTATCCCCTGGTAAACTAATTTTTACTTAAACCATAGTAATTAATTTTTAATAATTTTTCATATTTATTAGGGTAAAAAATAGGTTCATCTTATTATTATATATATATTTTTCTTATTATAAATACTGAATCCATTTTTCTATATTATATTCACTAAAGTGGAAAAATTTTAATTTAAAATTAATCTCATAGTCATTATGAGAAAACAAGTTTTCAAAGAGAAACTTTTCATATATAGAGAACTATTTAGTATCCATATTCAATGTTGAGTTGATTCAAATTATCTAAATTGGATTAATATATATATGTATAAATATATATATAAATAAATATATATATATTATTAAAATAATTTTAAATCTAAACCATTTTAAAAAAAATTGGATGTTTTTAAATGTTTTAATAGAAAAGAACATTATTTTTTAAAATGAGTATATATCACTATTCATTGAATAAATTATATTTTTAGAAAATTATCAAACATTAAAAGTATGTTATTTTTCAGATTTTAATTTTGTAAAATAATTTAATTTTCAAAATTATTTTTTAAAAATATGGATGAAATTATTTAAAATTTCTAGTACAAATGGTGGAAAAATGTTTTTCAGAAAAAATAGATTTTTAAAAGAAAAATTGGATTTATTATTGTCACTTGTATATAAAAGAAATAAGATTAATGTTAAAAATTTTAATTAATATATATTATATAAATTTTATTAAAATCAATCACCAATATTAATTGATTTATTTTATTGAATTAAAATTTATTTGATCACATCATTGTTTTCTATAATAAGACTTCCTCTGTTTTCAACTGGTTATTATTTTTATTTCTAATTAATTATACACCAAGGACATAATTTTATATACTTGTTTAAACCATAACGTTTTGTAATTTATTTAGAAATATTCATACTCACCATTCCAATATCTAGGTGATAACTATTATATTAAAAAAAAAATTAATAGTTTTTTATGTTTCGTTAAAATGCGGTGTTGCATGTAATACAAGCTACACATACTGTTAATTATAATGAAACTAAACTTAATGTTTTTTGTAATATGATATAAAATATGTGTTTCATGTAACATACAATATGAAATTTTTTAAATATAATATAAAAAATATAAATTTCAAAAAATATTTGGGTGTTACATTCTACCCCTTAAAATGAGTTTAATCCTAAAATTTGAATTTTATTGATAAAAAATTATATAAAATTTGAAAATACGTTTCTTGGAAACCTAAATCATAATAATCATTAATAAAAGATCTTTTCTAAAAGAGGTAATGGGTTCTGAAAGGGTGATCTAGAGTAACTTATACTAGGTTCCAAATAGGCGAAAATATACAGGAAGTTGAAACATTTACATATAATTGAAAATTAACAACTATATATTGATGTAGAGTGATAGAGAACATAGTTTAGAAAATGTTAAAAATCATAAATCCATACATTTTGGATAGTTTAAGAGACCATTAATTCATAAAAAAATGAAGGCAAATGTATAATATTTTATTTCAATATCCTTTTCTTAATGTCAAATAGTTTTCATGTGAAGATATAATTACCGAATTATGTTCCATTTCATAAGAAAAATATAATACTTTGGTTGTTCCTAGATAAAAATCCTTAACACATCATGCTCTATGAGTTTATTGTTTTCATTTCTAAATCACTAATATAATAATAATACCCATAAATTATTGCTATTTCATTCCTATTTATCTCAAGCTATGACAAAAGACTAAATGATTAAAGAGGTTATCCAATATGAACAAATATTTGTATGTGTAAGTAATACAGTAATAATGAAAAAAACATTAAGAAATCGTCACAAACTATTCCATAAATGGTAAACCATATGATCCTTTTAATATTTAAGATTTATTAAGTGGGTCACTATAATTCGGAATGTCATCATAAAATTAATCAAATGAATATCATAATGTAATTAAAAATTGTCACATACCAAATACTTGAATACCTTATTCATATATTTTATTGAAACTATGTATTAACCATAATAACCATAAAATGTAATAAAAACATACATATAACATAATTCCTTGAAAAAATGATATATTATTGATTTTTTTGTAAATAGAAGAATGTTATAAACTCTATCAATGAAAACATTAATAACTTTCTCCATAAATTATTATCAAATATCAAGGTCATAAATACTATAAAATTTATATTATTTTTATCAATCATATATTTATCCAAAAATCATTATCTCAACATTATGAACATATTAAGGTTTATCTCTCATTAATCGTCTGTTTCCCATGAAATATAACATTTACATTATATTATTTTTCAATGTCATCATCAATATTCCATATATTCTTACAAATCCATATTGAAAAAATATATTGAACGGTACTTATATAATTTATAATTTTGGAATTCAAATATATAAACACTTAATTATTTAAACATTAACTATTCTTCATTATCATGTTATTCAATACTTCTTTACTTTCATATGTCATTATTAATTTCATCATAATTAATAATAAAACATTTATGTATAACACCTTGACAATTCTATTCATGATATTACGCCCTTGGATATAGGTTTGTATAATTCTCATAAATTACACGTTTATAATATTTAACCATTAATTATTATTTTTTGAAAAAATTATTCTCATCCATTATGATTTCTTAAAATTAATTTGTTCCTTAACAATTATTTACTCATTGTCCTTCTATACAAAAAAAACATTTTCTATTTCCCTTGTGAAATTACCTAAAGTGATTATTACTCTATTTTTGAAATATAATAAAATAAATATTCATTCCTTTATAGTATCCACAACCTAAACTCTCAATGATCTCTAGCCTTATCTTCTTTGCTGATCCGAAGATTAATTCAAGGTGTTTTTTTTCATATATCATGATTACTGATTATGCATAATCACAATATATTTCACTACATTAATCACCCCATATATTTTCTCATATACACATTTCCTATCACATTTTATGTTATACATGTTTTTTTGGTTCCCCATATAGAATAATATAAAATATGATACTATTATTAATAATATTTGTTGTTGGAAACTACGTATTCATAATAAATCACCTATTTAATATCTAACATAGGACAACGCATTTTTAATATATGAAAAATTATGTCTAATCTAGGATATTTATAATTCTCATCTTTTTAATGAATTCAGGATGGTTCGTACGATATTATGAATTTCTCGAGAATGTACCATAGAAGTGTCAAACCATGTGTGCATCAAGGCATGTTGCCATGCACTAGGTTACAATCGATTCCTAACAAGTTCACCCTATTAAAAGTTATTACACCTAGGTACCAATATTATAGGCACACGTCCACCTATATTATCCAAAGATGCCTTTTATTTCTTATAAACCAGTCTCTTATTACATTAACAAAATTATAGTATATTTTCTTATATTTTCAATTGGTCAATGATAATCCCTCATAGATATCCACAAAAGCATCCCTAGACATATCCTTTAGAATATTATTATAAATATACATAGGTGTATCACTAAAGTTTTATATTTATATTTTCCAAAGGATGACTAAACCAATCCTTTGATACCAATGGGAAGGTACCATTATTTAATATAAATATCCCATCTATTTAAATGAATATTGAATACTTTTTATAAGCACAAGATCAAGGAAAATAATAGTTCAGTGTATTTCGAGACTATAAAAACAATATTTTATTTTGAAAAAGATCTTAAACGTTTTATCAAATATCCTCCCACATAGTAATCTAATTAGAAATACCATTCCTAAACATTTCATCATAACTTATAGAAGAAAACATAATAAATAATGAGAACATATGCTCAGTAATGGTAAACATATGAGATATAAACCTAGGATAATATTAAATCATATGTCTATAATAAGTATTTGTGATTATGAACATAACTTACGAAGTTAATACCCATCCTTCAATAGATCAAAAACATTATTTATTATCTAAAACATTATCATTTTAAAAAAATATGACCCATATGAGTGATAAATCGCTATAAATCATTTTTGAACAATAAGAACATGTATTAAAAGTGTGGCACCATCATGAATATTGAAATAATTTCATATTTAGAGGTTAACTACCATGACCATCAATATATTTGATTATGAATTAGCATATGTTTCTCACTATTTATCATGACACACCTATTTACAATACTTTATCAAGACTCATCCTTCTAATTTTTTTTATCAACACTCACCTATGTTTTATTTTAGATCATGACTATTTACTTGTTCAAAATTTTATCTTATTATATATGATTTTTTATTCATTTAATTTTTGGTAGATATAGTTCCCAACCATATGACTATTAAAACCATAATTAAGTGTGCACAATATCGAATTAAATTCAACATATAATCAAATTATAACCCACTTTAATAAATAAATATTCCTAAAAATTGATTGAATTTACCATTTCATAGACCATAAATAATAAATGGGTTTCAAAAAAATTATTTAACATAAAAATGAAAGATCTAGATAAATAATTAGTATGATATCATTTAATATTATCCCTAGAAAATCATAAGTAACAAAAAAGGAGGACATCATATATTTAAATAAGTTTTAAATATCACTTTGAACATTTCATGAGTAATATAGCCTTTCCAATTTGGAAAACAATTTTTAAAACATAAACATATTTGAAATCCTTTTCATTATTAATATCCATGTAAAAATAAGAATGATGTTTTAAAAGTAATTTTAAACATTTAATGTGGGAAATTAATTTCCATTTTACAAATCATTTAAAAAAAATTTGTTCATAAAATATTTTTGAAATCCTCTTATTTGATTATAATTTTTTAGATATATAAATTAAGATTTAAAAATCATTTAAAACCTTATTGATGAAAATGTATTTCCTACATGGAATTTTATTAAACATAAAACAATTTAAATATAGTTTTCTTTGAATAAAATATTTGAAACATATATATTGTGATTTTAATTTTATTTAAGACATAAATTATCTTTTCCACTATGAAAAATATTTTGGAAAAAATAAAAAAACTAATTTTTTTTATTTTAATATACCCATTAAAACATATAAGTAATTCTTTAGAACATTGTTTGGTCCTTATGGTGGTATTTGATGTTCATACTTTACACATTAAACTAAATACTCTTTTTAATTTTTTGGTAAAATCTAAAGAATATTTTTTAGGAAAATTACAGGAAGATTCCATTCAAAATATTTTAAAAATTGTCTAACATGAGTAATAATTTTTTTAATAAATCGTTTCTAGAATTTCAAAATATTTTTTAAAAACAATTTTTTTAAATGCATTGATTTCTAATAAAAGATATTCCGACTAGATATAAAAATAAAGATGTATTTTTTCTAAAAAAACATAACATTGAACTCTTGAGAAAATAAAGAGAGGAAAATTAAGGCAAGAGATGATTTCTCATGAGATAAACTGTGGATAAAAAATTAATGGTTTTATTGAGAGATATATCTTAATATTTAATTATATAAATCATATTAATAATCAATCCGAATAAAAAATGAGATTGTTTTATTAAACATTTACCACTTTGGTATCTTTTAAATCATAGGACTGATGAAAGAGAGATCTTCAAAAGAATATGTAAAAATAATAATTTTTAGGATAATAATAATAAAATTAATCACGGTAATTATATATAAAATGTAAAATAAATAGGTGGTGAATATATAATGTGTCTCAAAAAATCAAATAGTGAGATAGAAATCCTTTACTGTAACTATCAAATTCCAACATACATGTTCAAATTCTATGTATAATAAATATATTTTTATTATACAGATATTTCATAAAAATAATTATATATATAACTATATATTATTTACTTTTACTCATTTATTATCAATTACATGTGTAATTCATGTTTTTGGTAATAACCACTTTTTTATGTAAGTTTTAATTTAACATTTTTGATCCTATAACTTTGATCATGGTTCCATTATCTCCAAAATTTTAACCACGATATAAATATCATATATTTTCATTATATATTTATTCTATGTAATCTATAAAAGTTTTAGATAGAAAAAATAAACTGTTTAAGGGGATACATGGTCATACCTACCAAAGAATGTTATTTCCATTTTCCTAGGTGATGAAATAAAACAAAGATGAATATTATATTAAATTTATTTAATAATAATTATTTAATATATATCACTTGTTTTTATCTAATCCTAAACCTTTTATAATCCTTGAAAAGTGTATGTGGATAAATAATCACATCGCTACACAATGTGGTAGTCCAATGAACACAAGAATAACTCTTTCATATTCCCACATAATGGAATGAAAGATGTAATATGTTATATAATGGTTATATAAGTATAAAAACATCATAATAATCATATATGAATAATAAATACATTATTATTCCTATACATGATAGGTGGTAATAGAAAATAAAAAACAACGATTTCTAAGGTGGTATTGGGTTGCACACATGAATGATGATTTAGTAACAAATTGTCAAAAAGGAGGAAAAGTATTTATGTTATTAAATTTATATACTAAAAAATAATAATATTTAAGATATTAATTTTTTAATATAATAATGTTTTAATATTAATTTAATGTTTTTTAGAAATAAAATAAAATAAAATGATCGACTAGGGATGTTACCTTTTATTTGGGAATTGTTTTTTTGGTTTTCTAAAAAAGAATATATATGATGGATTTATGACCAAAATATGGATCATATGATGTTATTAGGGAATAAATTTTGTGATTTATAAGTAATTTTCCAAAATAGTGGGTTATGAATTTTTTAATAGAATATGAGAGGGGTGGACCTATATAAGTGAGATTAGTGGTGCACCTGTAAATTTTGAAATGGAAATACCGTGGATTTCTTTTTCACATTAAAATGATCTATAATGAGAAATTCACTAAGATATAATAGATAAGTAAGAAATCATTCCATACAATGCGTGATAGAAATGTTTTGTTACATTTTTAAGCCTTATCATTTTAGATTAAAGACCCCATTAACCCATTTTTACCAAAATCGTGGTAATTCATTTTATCATATTTTTAATATTCATGTTTGAAATGGCGAGAACATAGTCATATAATATAAATTATTAATATTAAAAATATGTAATCCAATTATTTTAATTCAATTAAAATAAATTTCAATATTTAATTTAAAATTAATCGCATTGTCATGAAGAGAATGTAGGTTTTCAATGGAAACATTTTCATAAGTATAAAATGTTTTAATACAAAAAATTAAATATGTAATGTATTGAAAAAACCAATAATGTATAAATATTCATAAAATTGAATTAATTTTAATTTTAATAGAATCTTAAAATAGTTTTATGTTTGAAAATGATTTTTAGAAATGAAAATTCAAAATGAAAACTTATATTTGTCACTACTAATCGAAAAAAATTTCTTCTCATAAAATTATCAAAAAAACCCTAATATAATATTGGAATGATGATTTAAGTCATTAATGTTAAATTTAAAAAAAATATTATTTAATTTTATTGAAAATTATTTCTAAAATAAATGATAAAAAGCTGACAAAACAGATTCTAGAGTAATACAGTTTTTAGAGAAAAATTGGATTTATTATTATTTATTCTTTAGAGAACACCGAAGATATATTTTAAGAATTTGATTGAATATATAATATTTAAACATTATTAAAATAAATCTCAAATGTTATTAATTTAATTTATATAGGTAAAATGTGTTGGTTCATATAAAAAATAGTTTTCATAAAAATATTTTCATTGTTTTCAAATGGTTTTTATTTTCATTCAAAAATATTTGGTCCCAAAATAATTTATTATATAAATATGTGTGTGTAAAATATATATTTTAAAATTTTAGTTATTAATATTCATACCCTCTATTTAATTGGATATGTTAAAACTATTATATTAAATAATAATATTTTCACAGTATGTCACATTTCGTTTAAATCAAGTGTCGCATATAACACAAGAAACATTATGGATTTAATGTAATGTAAGTGAAACATAGGGTTTTATATAATGAATGTTAAACATTATGTAGCATGTGACATAAAATATCATAAAGATTGCATTTATTTTTAAAAAAGTACACCAATTATTAGGATGTCAAATTTTAGTTTCCATTAATTAATTATGGTAGTAAACATTATATTGTATGATTAAGTGTGGTAATCATGAACTATTAGATATTTCGAAGAAATAAATATAATTTAAAAATAAATTATTCAATACCTTAATCTATTAAATTACCCTCACCAGACCTATAAATACCCAACACCACATCCCATTTTTCTACAATTAATTCAAATATATATCTTTATATATCAATCAAGGAGTTCCAAACAGGTATCTCGATTAAATATTTACGAGTATTATTAGTTATAAATTTTATATATTGGCTAAAAGGTAATTGAGAGGTAACTGTTACTATGTCACCCTCATTATTTACAATTTAAATTTATTATATTATAATCTCTTATAAACTCGAAATTATGTGTTTTTATTCATATATATCCATTTTAATAGAAAACAATTAATATATTATTAATGTTATAAAACCCATTTCTTTCCCATATTACTCATTTATAAGTCCTCACCATGCCAAAGTAAGGGACCTTTTTCTCTCTATTATCAATTTCTATACCAATTTCAATTATTGATTCCATTACAATTTTGAAGTTAATATTCTAATATTTTTATAATATTAATGTAACTTATATAATTATGATATCAAAAACATGTGATACCATATTTCACTCACATTATAATCCTTTCATAAGTTGTTTAAAGGATAAATGTCTCCTATAAGGCATAAAACATTATAGTTAATTGGGATAAATAATACTTATGTATTCCATATAATTGTGGTATTATAGATTTATCATTTATATGATGTTGTATTTTTCAATCGATAAATGACAGATATATATTTTTTGGATCTCCTATCACGTCTCATGTTTATTTAACTCAATTTTGGACTATGTTCACCTTTTCCGTTTATTGATGTTATCCTTGATGTATTTCCTTATGGAAATTATATATCCCTAATATATCTATTATTTATGTAGTCTCCTAACATTGAAAATATATTTATTCAATTTAATAAACACATTAATAATCTGAATCATTTTATATACCAAATTATAAAATTACAAGCTCTTTATCTAATAAGGGTACTTATTTGAAAATACATAATAAGTTTCAAAATAATTAACATGGAATACATTATTAAATATTATACTAGGAAAACTATTGAGATTCATATTTTATCATTTATTCCGTAAAATAATATCATATAATAAAATATTCATTTATAAATTATGTTATGTATTTCTATGTTGTTCATTATTAAACATTATTCCTTGTATTTCCTATAAAAATTTAGTAGAGAATTGAATGAATTGTAATTTAATATGATTAGTGGGGGGAATAATTATATATTTTCTCAAGGCACATGTAGGTCTCATGAAGCAACTATGATATGGTAATGAGAGCATAAATTCCATTTATACCAGATTTCACCGAACATTACATCGGTGATATATTTTTATGATTACCAAAATGATACATTCCCTTAATTTTCTTCATTGTGTTATCATTTCTTTTTATCCAAATGATTAATTATTAATTTCTTGGTCAATATAAAATAATTATTATTGTATTCATTGTTATATAATCAATTGTTCTAAATTTTAACTATATTTCTCATGCCATTATTATACTCTATTAGCTTCCATTGTACATTATCTCAAAAATTTCCTTTAACCATTCACATTAATTTTTTCACACTTACCTAAGTAAATATGTAGAATAATATGTCTTATAAGATATATTGATAGAATTAAGGAATAATTGTTTCTCTCAAATAATATAATATTTCATTATATAATGTAATATTTAAGCATCCAGTCTCTTTAGTAATATGTATCTTCGATATTGTGAATATAATATAATGGGATCTGATTACCATTTAATAAATAACCCACCATCCCTGGGGGAAAATTATTGGGGGGATTTTAGCTAATATCAATGCAATGGTTTTTGGAAACCATAGGAACATGCTGAAGTGTGGTAAAAAAATATTTTACAATAAAAATATTTTGTTGATTACATTAAAATTATATTCATAGGTATCTTATGCATCATCCCATATTTTAGAAAACTATTATATATATATATTTCATGTTTTATATATCAGTAACTTATAATATAAATAATTAATTTATTCCATTTATTAGATAATTGTTTCTACTATGAGGAATTGAAACCAAGCCCGCAATTAGAGAAAATATGAGGACTATTTGGATACTCATGATAAAATTGTTAATATTGGTTCTAAACAAATAATTTTTATATCTATAAAATTGACTTGGGTTATTACAAATAATCTTTCATTCTTGGAGAATCCAATGGAACATCGATTGGGATAAACCAACATAGACTCTGTTTTGAGGAACCAGCCTTCATCTTTCAAACTGAACACTAATCCAAAGGGGGTAAAATAATTTATAATGTCTTCAAAGAACAAATTTAAGACAAAATGGTGTACTGAGAAGGAAAAAAGTTAACATATATGTATATAATTCTGGGGAGATATTGAGAAATGCCGATATCTATGTCTAAATATACTGAAGGATGTGGAGATAGAAATGATGGAATGAAATTCATTTAAGATTATTTGTTTTGGAAAATATTTTTCACATGATAAATGTTTTGAAATGGAAAATTAATTCCATAATTTATAACAAAAATAATAAGAGACAATGGATAAATATAAGGGAAATTTTAATGTGTTATCAATGTATGTTGGGGATTATTTACACAACCTAAAAATAAATATTAACCGTTTCGTCGATGTTTCAAATTAAAATCTTAGAATAACATTACACTCTCAATAATTTTCAACATAAGAAGTGATAGTGATGTATTCTGTCATGACCAAAAAGTATTTTCCTATTTTATTCATTTATAAATGAAATGTAATGCAGAAGAGGACATCTTGTCACCATGTTGATAGAATGACATGAAATGAAAATAATTGATGATTTTAGTATAGTTTCCTATATAAAATAAAAGTAAAAATAATCACCTCAAGGATTTATTAAAGATATTGAATTTACCATGAATTTGAAGACCACTGAGATTGAAGGGTCAAATCAGTGGTTTCCTTTTAGAACATAAATTATCATGAAATTAAACCATATTAGTTATTAAAATTTAAATTGAATCAACTTTATAACTTAACATCACTCATATAAAAAGATAAATAAATAAATAAAGGCAATTTTTTTACAATGTTCAGTCCAAATATGGGTACCTAGTCCAGTCATGTTAACTTCAACAAATCAATATATGTCCCCAAAATAATTATGTTAATAAAAATGACACAACTATCAACATTATTATTCTATATCCATATAGGAAATTATAATATCTCCAACAATTTAAATTTTTTCCTAATCCTATCGTGAAAACCCAATAATCAAAATTTGATAGTTTCTCAAAGAAACTTTTTCTATAATCTATATCATATAACTCTCTATCTAGTATCTCATCATATGATACACCTCTATATGGAACATGTATGTTCAATATGTGTATGATCTATGACTTCAATAAGGTATGGAAAACATTAACCATTGAAAAAAAACATTGTTTTTTTAAGGAGGTTTTATCTAGGTTTTCAGATTTTGTGTGAATTTTTTGTGGGTTTATGAATTGAAAAAATATTTTTTAGAGTTTTATCATAGAGTGAAAAATCAATGACACTCATGAACCCAATAACAACCTGAACTGAGATCCATTGAAATAGATCCCCAATACAGTTGGTCACATGGCCTCAAACATTTCCACACCATATGCCAAAGCCTGCTAACTCTCATTGAGGGTCAAATAATGTTACGGTGGGGAGACAAAAACATCATAATCAGATTATCGCAGTGGTACAATAATAAATATATCAATCACTGGTCGAAAAGAAAATGAAAGAAAGAGCAGCTAATGAATAATAATATTTGAATTAATAAGAAACTATCAACTCCAAATATAAAACAATGCATGTCCATGTTTCTACAAATTAAGTATATGAATTAGAAAATGAATTAATAAATAGTAGAAAAATAAAAGACAAAATTTTCAAGTGAAACAAAAACAATAATCTAGAGCCCTAACATAGTTCTGTTCTCTTGATATCCCATGTAAAATATAAAAATAAGATCATAATCCAATGTGCTCGAACCTAAAAACATGAGTTCTTTGGTACCGTTGTGCATTGGTGGCCTGAAAAGGCATGAGATATAATTAGTAGACCACCACCAACATTCCCTAACTAAATAAAATTTATTAATGTAAAATAAATAAATTTTTGTTATAAAAAATAATTAAAAAAACGGGAAGCCATAAACAGGTTATCTTATGTTTCTATGGGATACCTGACTGACACTACCTACTTTAGGCTAGGCTAGGATACCTCTAAGTATGATATATATATATAAGTATGTATTTATATATATACACTATTAATAGATTAAAATTTATCTCCATATATATATATACAAAGTTATACACTGGACATGATGTGTAACTCAAATGCCCATAAGTAACACTACTCATAATAATAATTTGAGTCTCATAATAGAGAATAAGGGTCTCCATTCTTGAAAATAATGTGTAAAAAATGAGAAGGACCATTCCCAATGATCTTAATCAATATAGTAATCCAAGACATGTATCATGAATAAATAACGTGGAGAGTCATACCCAACCTTATAAACAAGGGGGTGTGGATGTTCAATCCAAACAACCCATGTGATTCAGATTCCATGCCTATATACTTAGCATAGGGGGAGTGGTACATCATGTAAAACGATCCTTCTAGAGGTACCTTTATTCATTAAGAAAGATGAGGTAATCCTCTATCCAAATGTTCCCTTAGCCCGATGTTACATAAAGAGGAAATCAACATCACTCATGGTATAATGGATCATTTATAATATATTTACTTTAACATTTAATTACATGATACATGTTTATCCAATCCATTAATAATCTTTTATTATAACCATGAAAAGGCCATTTCAATAATAATTCCACATAATATCTCAATGAAAACAATTTAGTAAGTCGTATCATATAAATTCTATTATAATAATCCAGGTAGAATGAAGGAGGTACATGTGCATTCATCAATTCAATTAACCCATTTGATCACCCTTTTTTATTATGAAAATAATCGCATATAATAAAGAAGTTTTATTATTAGGTCAAGGAGAGCTCATAATTTTGATTAATATAGTATATGTAATTATCCCATTCATGATAGATTATTTATTAGACATCTAGTGGAAGACAAAAGTAAACATATCATTATAAACATTAGAATGTGAAACATCATCGATAAGGGTGGACTAATTGCCAAGGAGAGGAATTGATCATAGGAATATATACATTGCAACCAAAAGGTATTGTCAGAGATGAGGTGTGAATCATCTTCTAGTGTAATTTAAAACAAAAATGTAAGTTAATTTTATATATTATGTTCTACATACCTTTTTTGAAATTTTAATGGTAACACATTGAGAATATAACATGTGGTAACATAACATAGCTTATAAATGAAAAAGGCATTAGAAAAAAAAATTATAGCACCTAAAATATATGAAGGACACTTCAATAATATAAAACCATTATTTTATTGGATCAAGTTTGAGAGATATCGAATAAATGAAAAAATCCTTAAAAATAGGGCATATTAACTAATAGAAAGATAGAGTATGAGATGGTTAAAGAAACTAAGAAATTAAGAAGGATTATTTGTAGATTCACGAATATGATTTCAAAAAAATGAAAGGAACTAGAAAATTAGGTCGAACAATAAAGATATCTTCATGCCTAGAGGAGGATAGGAGGAGCTCAATGAGGGGGATGTTTCCCACAGCGGAGAAGAAAAAAGGAGGAGAAACATAAAAATATAATTGGAGAAACTATTAAATTCCCTTATTTAAATAAGTATATGGTTTGGCTGCAAGATTGGACAAACTCTGCACTAAACGTGCAAGAGATACTACTTATTCATGGGTATCACATTATTTAGGTGCACATTTCATAGAAATAATGTGCTAGACATTCAGTTATCATCTTTCATGGAACTGAAACCAGTTCTATGACAATGTATCCTAGTGTTATTAGAATTGAAAACCCATGAGAAACCCATATCCCCTCATGCATCGTAGAAATTTTCATTTAGTGGGTTGAACATTTTCATGAAAAATGTCTGACTCTATTAGCTTCCCTCAAAAATTAGTTTCTAGATCCCGACAATCTAAAAACTCAAAAAAAAATTACCCAATAAAACTCTAATCATTATTATCATCATTCATTATTTAATGAAGAAAAGAAGGGAAAAAGTAGAGATAACATAGAAGGGAGAGGCTAAGGGTATATAAATAGTGAAGACTGAGGGAATCCCCTTTAATAAGGATTGAACCCTTAGGTTTCAACTGATTTGGGTTGTAGAAACATGTTGTTCCCAAACCCTGCACCGTAAGCTTTTCCATATGGTCATCCACCTTGTTTCCCTCTCTCCATATGGGTCTCAAGAGAATGTTTCTAGAAATAAGGGTATGAAACTTCTTGATGGGGTAAGAGATTTACCAATGGGTATTTACAATTCCTTGAAAATAGTTGAATAACATCAGAAAATCCATTTCCACTTATTCAATGTCGATTCCACCTTGCCTTAAAATAATGAGGCTAGAGAGAAAAGAGAGAGCTTTGGCCTTGGGGATAAAACTATTCTAAGGGGGCCCATAAATTGCATCACCATGGTTCCCAAAGAGTCCCTAACCACCCTAGCTCCCCTCATATCACCCGCATTGTAGGATCCGTCTGTATTAAACATCAAAACTGAGTGAGGAGGTTTCCACCATACCCAATGAACACTAGGAATACCAACTGTAGGATGTGCCTGAAGATATTGGAAGAGGATCTCAAGAGAAGGTTCATCCCACCAATTTTCCAAACACCTAATTAGGTCAATAAAAAGGATGCGGGTACGGGAAGATATGGCTATAAAAGATGATCCATAACCCTCAAATCTAACTTTTTTCCTAGCTTTCCAAATGTACCACACTCCAGCCTGAAGAATAAAGTATCTTAAAATGCACTACACACCCTTGTCACCTGATCCTTGTAACCATTGGGAAGATAATGCCGCATCAAGTAGAGGATGAAAACTAATATGAGTGAAGCTCTCAAGGGATTAACAAAACTCTCATTCCCCCTCACCTTCAAAGAACATGTACTCACTACCCTCGTCACTAGGGACATTACAACACCTGTATCTGAAAGGAAAGGGGACTCCGCATTTCTTTATATTCTCATCAGTGAAGGAAACAACTTTCCCAACCCTCTAAGTAAAGAATTTATATTTTGTAATTATTTTGTTGGTCCAAATAAGGATATTCCACTGATATTTCTATGGATGAGTCATAAGAGAACGATGAAAATACTTTCATGACATAAATCTAGTGCATGAGGGGAAAAAATAAATTTGTTTGCCTCCACTGAGATATCAATGAGGTGAAACATTTCTAGTTGGTCCTTGTTGATAACTGCATCAATGACTGATGAAAATCATCCTACCTCCACATTTGTAATTTTATACGCTGGAAAACCCGGGAAACCATGGTAACCACCCAGCTAGTTTTCATTCCAAAAGGACACTTTTCATTCCCCAATAACCCAACAAACATGGGGGATAATAGAGGAGAAAAGAGGGAGAGAAATAGACATAAAAGGGGACATGTTTCTATTTTAACTCAACACGTTATCCGACAAGGGGACTCCCATGGTATTACCCTATAAGGTTCGGAGTTTTTGAAGCTCCCAATACAACATAGAATAAAGATAGAAGAGGGTATCCTCAAGTTTTTTAATGAAGATCCCCCCTTCTTAAACAAGCCTCACCATTTTCTCCCATGTCACCCATGCTTGCTACCCCTGTACCTGGGCATCCCAAAAACAAATGGGCAATCACATTATCAATATTTGATATTACCCCATTTGGTGATTGGTCACAATAAAGCGCATGAAAATATGTGCAAAGGAGAACACTATTAACAAGGGAGACCCGACCTCCAAATGATGGGTATCTATTTTTCCAGTTGAGAACTCTCTCTATGATCCAGCACACTATAAAGTCAAAATCATTGATTCAGAGTCGGAGGGGGAGTTAGGGGTTCCATGATAGATCATTGTACAATGCCCCTATTGAATGCCCAGGAGGTTTTGAATGGAAGTAACACAAGAGGAAGCACATTACCTCAATATGGAGAGGTTTCTTTTTCTTTTTTCAATAACTTCCCTAGTCCAATGGTTGTACTCTGCCAAGACATGGATTAAACCCCATAAATATTTCTTCTAAATTTCATGAAGATGAGGGTATCATTAGAAAACATAAGGTGGGAGATTTATCAAGCTCTTTTTTTTCTTATATATGGAAGAATTTTTCTACTGTACTAACTCTTGTGAAGAAAGAGACTAATGATTTCTTGGGATAGAAAAAACAGGGTCGGAGAGAGTGGATATACCTACCTTAAGCCCCATATAACCGTAAATAAGCTATGGGATTTTCCCATGAAATGAATAGAATTATATTCAGAGATGAAATAATGGAATAATATATTAGTAACCTAGGGAGAGAATCCCATGCTGGAGGGGACCTTATAAATGAAACCACATTAAACACGATCAAATTCCTTATTCGTATATAGTTTAAGAGACATGTTAGATCTATGTGCCTTGCAGTTGATGTCCCATATCATTTCTGGCACCAGGCTATAACCCCTAGATTTTGAAACCCCTCAAAAATCCATTCTATTACTATGAAATCCTACAAGGTAAGTGTGCCTTGAGTCTGGTATTATGAATACTATCCAAAATTTTATATTGGAATTTTCATAAGACCACGGGGCGATAGTGGTGAATTGAGGAGGGGTGCTTCATTTTGGGAAAAAGGACCAGTGATGTTTCATATCCCACTCTGGGTAAACTAAAACACTGATAAATGTCTTAGATAGCCATAGTAAGGTTGTCTTTGATCACCTCCCTGGTGTCTCTATATATAGAACCTAGGAAACTGTCTGGCCCCAGAGCACTATCAGATTTGAGATCCGTGATTGTATCATGAAATTATACTTCATCCGGTAATGATTACATTTTCCTGATGGTCTTGGATGAAACATGGGTATAAATGGTACCCAAAAGCCCACATCTCTCAAAGGTAGCCATCGGGCAAGAAAGGGTTTAGAAAAACCAAAATATCTTTGATGTGAGAGTGGGAAATGATCCCCATCGCTTCTCTATCATTCATGATCGACCCGTCCGACATCAAGATGATGGGATGAACCAGCCATTTCATTTTTTAATATATGTATGGAAAAAGGCCATGTTACTGTTACCTTTTTCTGAGCATCTAATCCTCACTTTCTCCCTTTCCAGCTACTCCTGATGAAGGATAGTTTCTACACGTATATCTTTTTTCCTAAAAATATATTCAAAGGTTAGATCATACTAAGAGCCATCCATAATTTGTTCAGGATGATTGATCTCCTGCATGGTGTTGACTATATCCCTATCAAACTGAGGAAGTAAATTTTACCAGTCTTGATGTCTGGCATTGAGTTTTCTAAGTTTTTTTTGGATGTCAACCCATAACCTCCCCAGGCTGGGCACGTGCCACACCTCTCTGACCACCTCATGGAAACCTAGAATACTGAACCGGTGTAAGAGGTATTTGAAGGGATAGTGTCTCACCTCCACTGACGATATATTAATAAATATTAGGGAATAATCGGATTTACCACGTACCATTTGACTAACTTAGGTGTCGATGTATATAGAGATGGATTGCATGTTGTTCATGCACTAGTTTATGTGACTCCAGGATTAGTATAAGCCTCATTGATTACTTCACAATTTAAATTTATCACTAGAGAACCCATGATCCGAAAGCCCAATGTCTGGACTAAATTTGGTGAAGGACATCCTAGAATTCCGGAGAAAGGGGCCACTACCCATATTTTTCTCTAGGTTCATAATTACATTAAAATATCCTCCAATGAACTATTGGAAGACTCCTATGTAGAAAATGGATATTTCCTACTAAAGGAAAGCATATTGATGGGTATCAAAACTACCATATGTGAATGAGAAAAAGAACTCTCCTTTGACATGGGTGACCTTTGCGGTAACATGTTGGCCACTAGATTTAACAGGATCAACAACAATGATTTGGTTATATATGATCCAAATATGTCTATTAAATAACACTTCAAGAGTATAATTAGGCATTGAGAGCCTTTTAGATAATTCAGCAATTCCGGAATATTTTTTCTTTTTCTCAATGATATCAATGATATTGAACTTGTTATTAAGGACCGAAGTTGAATGGATGTCAGTTTTCACTTGATCCCCGAGGCTGCGTGATTTCCATATGATTAAAGTTATCATTGGGAGAGGAGAATCCCTGCATTGGCCTTGAATGTATTAGCCTTCAAGGAGCTAGAAGGGGAGATATCCATCTGCTTTTTAACTTGAGACTTTGTGATCCTACCTTCAATGCATGGGGAGGTTGTGCAAGAGTATGACGGGGATTTCAGATCACAAGACGGCCTTGGGTTATGGACACACCGTGAGTTTGAAGGACAAGTCATAGGACTTTCAGTATATCAGACTCGGGACTTTCTAGAAGAGGGGGATAGGTAGAGGAAGGAGAGCTGGTGGAGGAGGAAGGGAAGATATATAGCCCAAAGGATGCAAATGATGAGGTCCCACTTCTAGAAAGGAGGAGAGAGGAAAAGAATAGGGGGTACATGGAGGGGGATAAGAGGAGGTAAGATGTTGAAAAATGTATCAGGATCCTGAAACCACATGATCATTGAAGAGGTAAGCCCATTTTGTTTCACTAGGAGATAATGCAAGGACAAATGCACTGGGAAGAGTGAATTATCTTCCCTCATGGTGACTAATGAGAGGGGATCATGAAGGGAATGAAGAGTGTCTAGGGAAGGAACCTTGTGGTCAAGGATCAATGCCCCACTCAAAGATAGGGCCCGAGAGTCATCAATGATTTCGCGGTATCCAGTTTGTACATTACATCCCTAAGCCAGATTTTTGAACCCTGAGCGACCACCCTAGAAGCAGATCCTGCAAGCTTTAATGGAGTGACCTTGAAGACAACTGGAATAGAAAATTCACAGAAAACACCCGGATACGATATGGGTTGTGAACAGATAAAGGAGTTCATCACTCGCAGGGAGGTTCTTTCAGGAGGGGCCATGAGAAGTCCATTTCCAGGCAGATCCATGAAACTGATGCATCTGAGAAACTCCATGTGTGATCATCATAGCAATGTAATCTCCCTAATGTGTCCCCAAAAACCATCAAGAATCCCACATTCTAGAAGGGGTAGGAAAACCATGAAGACATAACCAATCCACATACATAGGGAATTCCTTCCCCTTATTGACATCTAGAGACCATTATGTATTGTTGAATCTCTACATACCAATGGAAATAAGAGATCTGAACCTAGCTTGGATGAATTTGGATTATGAGATTGGGATAATGTAGTAGGAATCCTAGTTAATCAATGAGATTTTCATTGGAGAGAGTAAGCCCTACGACCTGAAGTAATGATGAAAGTCCAAAAATGAGGTTTCTCATTACTAAAATGCACCACTGGAATCCATTTTAGGATGACCTCTACTTCCTTAAAGGCATTATCCAATACCTCCAAGGAAAGACACCGTCCTTCTCTTGAGACCTTTGATGTAGGGGGAGACACCACCAGGAAACACAACTGGGAAGAATTGAAAGATGATGCATAGAGAGAATCATTGAAGGATAGCTCATGGGAGGGAACACCATGAGATGATTTTGGATTGGTCAGTGTCCATGGAGTGGGAGTAACCCCAATTAAACTAGGATCGAAGACCGCTGGAGGAGGATACACCAAATGGGTCCACCATTAAAGAATGTAACGGTTGAGGAAATCTGAAGTCGGGGCGGCACGTGAGGCACACTCTCCTTCATACTCATCTCCTCAATTCATCCCAAGGAAACACTTATGACTTAAACTAGTTCTAAAAGATCACATTAGTCTGTTCTAACTCTCAGAATTCTATTCCAATTTTTATTTTTTAATTCAATTTATCTACCAAATTGAAAAAGATCAATATCCCATGGAATTTCAACCTATTCCTAAACACCTGAATTTCAAACAACCCCATCTCAGAACATCTCATCCATGAAAATTTATGATGAAAATGATGAAAACATCACCCAAACTACTCGGGTAATTATAATTTGTTTAAACATGCATGTTTCGTTTACAATTCCCAACTCACTACTAATCAATCATCATGTGTATGGTATATGAGCCATTAGAAACTTGTGCTAATACCTATATTCCGAGTTAAAACATCGAGTCAGATCATTCCCGATCTCATCTTACACTATACAGGAAAACATGTTATCGATTTAACCATTACGTCTATGGAACACCCCACTAATGGTTCTATAATTTGAAGGAACGTTTTGAGTCACAGTGTCTCCAATGTTAGGATTTTTTTAATCATTTACATAGTTTTCTATAGAATCAAACTTCATGATTATTATATTAATGAATGGTAGAATCCACATAAACCTCAATTAGTCAAGTCATGTTTTTATTTTATTAAAAAACCATGTCTGGCCCACATTGCACTTGCCTCATGAAAGACAATGTTTTATATAGTAGTTACTCTTCAACTGCATTAAACAGAATATGAGGAAAAAGCGTTGAGTGACACCTCAATAATTATTCTAAGAAAACACACCTTATAAATCTATCATATCACAACATGAAACATGATTCCTTCTCCTAATGTCCCCTGAGTAAACTTAAAACACGTCCATCCAAGCTTGTTTCTGACTTCAAATGATGTGTCAACCCTAAACGTTCACTATAAGTTATCGTGCTTCAGTATTAACTTGGGTGCATTCTTAATCCAATGAACTTGAATTGTCACCCATAAAACATCTCAACCAAGATATTCTAAACACCAAAATGACCCAATAACAATCAATATGAGTATAAAGATATTATCCTAGATATTCTATGATTTATGCTTACTATTGATACTTCAGAAAAAGGCCAAAATGTTCACATCTCTTGAATAATGACTAATCCAAAATTACAACACACCTAGAAATCAATCCAAATGGAAACATATGATGTCCATGAGTCCCTGCACGGTGTTTTTGATAGATAACCCAAGTATTAATTAGGAATCAAACTATTCTTCAATGTAAGACACAATTTATTTGTAACATCCATTGAGTTCATTTATCAAACAAATATAGAATTTTAAATTGTTAGGTCGGTTTATAATTGATGCTCTCTTAGTGTGACAAGGATTATATCAAGAGAGGGGGTATGATTGCTGATAATTCATGAGTTCCCCAATAATATGGCGTGAATTACCATGAATCCCTAATAAAAATTCTTTGATGAAGTGCATGGTATAGTTCCCAACCAAACATAAAATCATTAATGAAAGATTTAGTAAAACAACCACATGTCAATTTCTTTGAAAAGAGCTTAGTTAATCCTACCAATGCATCATCATTTAAAAATCACAATGCCCTCACTAATGAAGAATTACATGATTACTCAATCATAAACACCAAAGTCTATCCCCAAAAACGATGTTATTCAAGGGATGTTGTAACACCCCAAGCTTCCATGGTACGCTTCTCTTTAAATAATACAGTAGCGTGTGTTGTATGAAACTTCTAGTTCTAACACACACAACAACCAATCAAACTAGCCGTTACGAATAGTAATACTCCCTTTTTGAAATTTTATAAATTTTTTCATTCAAAATGGACTTTTTTTTGGATTTGGAATATCAAAATTAGATTACAGTGAATTTTTGGTATTATTCTAAAAACATTCAATTTTTGATGAATAGTGAAAAAACACTGAGTCATTGTTTAAACCCGAATTATTATTTAAATAATTATTTATTTTTTTAAATTTAATTAAGGTAAAAACTAGAAACATAATACTTATATAAGTTCAATGTAATTCATTGGAGTTCTTTTAGAATAATTATAGATATATAAAAATTTTATTGAACTTTTCACCGTCTTTTACCCACATCCTAGGAGAATTTGGACATTCACATAAAAATTAATCTTAACACTTCTGTGAGTGGAATTTAAAAAATCTGAGAAACATGGTTAATATCAAGGAGTATAATGTGGTTCAATGATATGAAAATAATTTTTGGTGAATAGTAACTTTTTACTTTTATTTACCACGGTTAAAAGTAAATAAGATAATTAAGGGTAAAAATAATATTAATATTACCCTAACACATTTCCTAATTTTATTGGACAAGTTTATCTCGACCAAAAACACCCTTCAGGAAAACATATTATCATTTAGGTCCACTTGGATTATATTAGGACATTTATTATTATTTAATTCAAAGAAGAGTTAAAAAAGATAAAATCGATGTTTAATAACTAATAAATTTTTAATATAGGGTTATACATAAGATAAATTTGATTATAAATATTCATTAGAAAGATAAAACTATTTCCTACATAATGGTATTTTATTTATAATTTTTAGAGATTAAATAATTTAACTTATTTATGAAAAAATGGTGATGCAGTAATTACCTAATTAATGAAGTATTTAAATAATTGATATTATAAATATGAAAATAAATGTATCACGAGACCTTTTATGAATTAAAATAATTTTATAGGTTAATATGACATATTATTATTGGTTATATAAATTATTTTCGAAGTAATAATGCTGTTGTGAAATTATCAAAAACAAAATACCCAATAGTGTCAAAATTGACATAAAAGAGTTATAGAAATAAATATTATATTATTAGTTGATATTCATTTCCTAAATATTTATGGTTCGGCCAAAGGAATTATATAATGATATTTTTATCATCAATGGACCTCTGGGGGCTCACTTGGTGGTATATAGTAATATTATTAACTATATAATATAAAAATACAAAGAGACATGGTAAATGTCAAACTATTTTACTAAGAGTTAAATATAAATGATAAGTTTAATATAGTGACCCATACCTGTATAAAATCTATTGGTTGAAAATATTTTGAACCATACCCACCTTAAACATTAAATAATCCACTTTGGAGCCATTAGAAACCGAATATGAATTTATTATAAAATAATATTTCTTGCTTTTCCAAAGGTGCCCCTCATCCCTCTTATAAAAGGGTACTCCCCCTTCTCTCTAATTTACACCTTCATAGCCTTTTGGATCTGCCAACCCCTGCCAAAATATTCTCTCAACTTCCCTAATTTCAACCTAGAGGCCTTAGTTTGATCAGAAATCCAACCTACGGAGTCCTTTTGATCAAATAAAAAGGAAGAACCCGAAGAAGAGGTAATGTTTTCAAAACCCTCTTTCAGGTTCCTTTATTCTTCAAATTCTTCTTTATTTATTATTTCCTTTATAAAATAACAACTATAGAATATTTTATAATCTGTTATATTATTATAAATATGGTACAACCATATTCAGTATTATATATATCCTTTGAATGACATGTAACCAAACGTGTGTATGTATGGCCTACCGTCTCCACGTTGTGGTGTAATTGTTATTCAATACATTATAATATGGATGGGTATAATAATGATGTTTAATTAATGTAAATAATATGTATAACATGATAATGATTTTATATATATGATATACCATCCAATTATATATGATTTTAATATCAAAATAATGATATTATCACTCATGCGTACGTACGAACTATTGTCTCCACAAACGCGACGTGATTCATTCCCCATCGTATCCATACAAGTATATTTCTCATTTTATGATTAAAAATAATGTTTAAGGGCTTGATATAATTTTTTATATGAATAAGATACAACCTATCTATAAAAAACACGACTTATGTAACAAAACATACAAGGGAAACGAATAAGTTAGCACCTGAAACGACAATAATACTAGGATATTATTAACAAAGAAATATTAAAAGATCATATATGATATCATATTAATGTATATTATTGTTTTATAATTAAATAACAATTATTTCACCATTATAAAAGAGGATAACCTACCTTATACCAAGGAAAATGTAAAAAATAAGTCGTTTCTTATCTCACTTTTAATTCCGTGAAAATTCTATTGTTCACCACTAATTTATCACATGTGCTGTGTGTACTTCCCATCATTGTATTTATTGTGTAATATACTTTAATTTATAGATATCTTCATCATCATTGTATTATCCTTATTTCATTGGTGTATGTTTTTAATGTTACCTAATCAATAAGGGAATTTGAAATTTCATTTTCCACTCATTCGGCTTTACGCATACTTCATTGATTATTTTACACCATGATTAAGTGTGGAATCAATATTAATTTTCTTATGTCATAATTTCAAATCCAATTTCTGTGTATATACTTTTGATACAAACGATCACTCCATTGATAAATTCTCAAGTCAACAGTATGAACTTGATAAGAGTAATTTTTACTCAATCTCCATTTGTTGATTTAAACATCCAATTCATTGGTGTTGTTTTTAGAAGAATGTGTCTTAATGTCCTTTGATTATTTTACACTAAATATCCAATAAAATTGAGTGTATTTATATTTTTCACACATAATTATGTCATTGATGTATCTTTAACTTAAGGATACGACCTTTATGAGAGATTTCATCTCAATTTACATTCCATTGATACTCCTTTGTTTTTATAAACCAAATATCTTTTACATGGTTTATATTATGTACTTTGAAATAGTATATCATGAATCCCTTTATTCTCATGATATTACAATGTTTTTATTACCTCAATTATTTGTATTCATGTGTCTCTTTTTTGGTTATTAACTCTAACTAAAATATCATTTTAAAATGTTTTAAAGATTTATTATTCTAAATCAGACTCATTAATGTCCTTGTTTTAAAAATGGATTCAATGATTTATTTATATGAACATTAAAGTTATCAAATCAAAATTCATTTTAAAAGATTAAATGTGGTATGGGAAACTTTGATTCAAAAATCTATTTTAAATGGATTCTTGACAAATAGTTTGACTTTTAAATGCTTTCAAGAAAAAGGGGTATATTTCTCTCAATAGTTTGATGATTATTTTAATCTATGTCAATATCCTTCATTATTATCAATTGAGGTTAATATGATATAATACAATCTTATATATTGTATCGAATGTGTTATGTTTGACTGTGGATGTGCTCTTTTTATACCATTCATGGTTTGTGGTTAAAGTATTGACATTTCATATGATAGTTTTTATACAAATGTATATATTAGGTTTCAGACTTTTAATTGAGGAATGCATTGGACTTAGTATGTGACGGGTGGAGCCTACTGTAGCTCCTTAATGCATTGGTTGGTCTCATGAGACACACTAGTGTCTTAGCACCAGGCCTTGAAAAATATTTATTTGTAGTCTGGGCACAAGGCCTTGACTATGTGGTTATGATAGTCTAGCATTATGCATTCCATAATTTTAAATGTGGTTATTGATATTGCAAGTGGTTATTAGAATAGTAGAATATCCATGTGAATAAGTAAATGGCATTATTTCATTTAATCTTTTCCACATTATGCTGACAATCAGGTTTAAAAGGCATTTGTTTTAGTTATACATTACCTTAAATTTTTTTTCTTATTTATGAACGTTTCTACCATATTGTTATCCTTACTGAGCATCTGAGCTCACCCCTTTCAATGTTTTATTTTTCTCAGGGTGTGAAGAAGTAATTAATGAATGACCTATAGGGATAGTATGAGGAGATATGAAGACAATATATTGTTGTTTGTTTTTTTACTTTATGATGTAATTTAAGACATATGAATATATCTACTATTTCCAAGACTACTAAACTAATCGGTCTTTCGAGACTTGATCTTTTGTGATCATTCCAATTTTATGTAATAATGCACTAACTCTGGGTAACTGGGGTCGGGGTGTTACAGTTGGTATCAGAGGAAGTTTAGTACAAACCATGGACACTAGATTTAGATACTCTCTAATTAGAGCACATAGCCCTAAGATATACTTTGAAAATTAGTATAGAAGAACTTCCTAAAATATTGGTATAGTATAGATTTTGTTATTTTTCAGAGAAATACATCACTGTCTGGATACGAGCAGGGAGAGGTGGCTCTTCCATAGATGTACCTAGGGGTAATACCCAAAAACACAGCTTTGAGCTAGACTCGAACAGGAACTGGTGCACGAAAATGGGCCTTTCTGCACTATTGGTTATGACACCCTCGGGGGATATTCTTAGGATAATTTTTATTTTCATTACAAACCAATTTTAATTATTTTAAAATAAGATGAGAATAAATGACCATGGTTAATCCTAAGGTGTTTCAAATTGAGAATATGGTTTTATGATATTTTCTAAATGATTTTATGACTACTGTTACTCACACAATGCTTTATGATTTTAGTCAATGGATGGACTCCAAATAAGTCATAGTAACATTGAGAATGATGTACGAGGTGGTAACATAGGTTTAAATGAGCATAAAAATGGAATTTTGATAGGTGTAAAATATATCGTGTTCATGCCAAATCAGTTTTCCAAAAATATGGTCAATAACATATATGTTAACCAACTCCCGGACTCAATAAAGAATAGAAAGGTGATGAATGATAGGAGTTCTAGCAGTGGAGACCATGGAGAGATGAATCCGCAATATCCATCATGCTGGAAATATAGAAGGAGACACCCAGGAAAGTGTCTCAACGGAATAAAGAAATTCTTTACATGCGGGAAAGAAAAACATAAAGTGAAAAATTGCCTAGGAAAAATGAATAGTACTATAAAAGAAAATAAAAATGGTCACAAAAATCCATTTACAATCATTTTACATAAATGTAGGGGACCTGGCCATTATCCGAGTGAATGCCCCATTCTATAGGTTATTTTCTTAGTCAAAGAAGAAGCTATGTGGAAATAAATGGTTGGAGAAATGTTGAAATGTTTTAGTGGTCCCTGTTGATTCAATTACTTTGGAATAATTTTCTCTTTTATTTGTAACCCCGCAGTTTGCCATGTGAGAATGATATTTAATGAAGGATTATCTTTTCCCTTGTGGATATAGTTATAAATAACCATTTGGTTTTATATGATCATTGTGTTTGAGGAAATTACATGTTATTATATTTTGGGATAAAAATGCAAGGTATGAGATTACATTTCTGGTTAAAATTATGCTATGGTTATTTTGAGTAATTTATCTCATTTTGGTAATTTTATAAAATATATTTTTTGAAAATGGACAACATGCATACCGTGTGACAACCCGTCACGTCGGACAAAGCTGTGGGAATCAAACCCACAACCAAAGTGCGATTGGGATTTATCGCCTACCACTGGACTACGTGAAGTCCCAGGTTAGTGTGACTAATTATTTTTAGTTAATGATTTTATTGATCAATAATATGTTTATTTGGGTTCTTATGTCTCATAAAATGAATAACCATATTATAGGAAAAGGATTTGGTGATTAAGTGATACATGTTATTTTGTAAGATGTTCACTTTGTTGGGAACACTATATTCCCAAGAAAACTAGAATACTATGGGATTTCATTTGAGGAGTAATGGTGGATTTTTATCTACAATTTTATTGTGGATTTATAGTGATTTGTGTTATTTATGGAAATGATTAACTTATATTTGAGAATATGTGATTAGGTTAATTACTTTTCAGTATGTAGTTGATGTAATTTGGAGATAAAATTTAACATGGAAGACTACATAACCAAATTCTTCTAACTTTTGGGTTTCAATATTAGTTTGGATTATATTGAAGGATTTTAAGGACAATTGTTTATTGAGTGGTATTTATTTAAATTTGGGGTAATTTTGGATTAATTTTAGAAATTAAGATTAGTGTTCCTTTCAATAAAGGAATATCCTTTTGAGGATCATCAGATCTTTTACTAACAGATTTGGTTTTGATTAATCTCTAAAGACAAGGTAAATATATAGATTATCCTTCGTGGATCATGTGATTCTATAGAAGTTTTTTCTAGCTCTTCCAGTGTGACCAAGTCTTCTTGAATACTCATCGTTTAAAAAATATGAGTTATTGGTGGAAATTTATTAAATAATGAAACTCTACTTAAAAAATAGGTATATCTATTTATTTTATTAGTCAATCTCATAAATGAATTCCTCGTCTTTATGTAATGTACCTTAAAAAAACGTTGTCCATATACTTTTCCTACTGGGAAAATAATGACTGTTTGTACCATCACATGATTGTGGCTTTCTTGTGGATAACTTTCTCCATATCATGTTTTCTATCCCTCTCCATCATAACATAACACTTAGTTTATCTACCATATCCTTGTTTTCCAACATGTAATCCTAGTATGAGTTATCTTGGGTGACCTTTTTGCTCCTTTTTCTTTATTTAAAGGTGATAGTTTTCTTGAATATTTTTCTGATGTGGGACTTTCCATTATATTCCCAAGACCAATTTTAAAAATTTCAAGGACACAATTATTTGAAGTAGGGGATAATATAACACACCAAGCTTCTACCGTACACTTCTCTTTGAATAATAAATTAGTGTGTGTTTTACGCAACTTCGAGTTCTAACACACACCACAACCAATAAAACTAACCATTATGAACAGTAATACCAACTTTTTAAAATTTTATAAATTTTATCTTTCAAAATGGACTTCATTTTTGGATTCGGAATATCGAAATTATCATAGGGTAAATTTTTGGTATTTTTCTGAAAACATACAATTTTTTATGAATAGTGAAAAAACACTAAGTTATAGTTTAAAACCGAACTTTTATTTTAATAATTCTATATTTTATTTAAATTTAATTAAGGACAAAATAGATACATAATACTTATATAAGTTCAATATAATTCATTGGAGTTAGTTTATAATTATTTTTGATATATAAATTTTTTTTTGAACTTTTCACCGTCTTTTTCCCACCTCCTAGGAGAATTTGGAAATTAACATAAAACGTAATTTTAACGCTTATGTGAGTGGAATTTCAAAAATTTGAGAGACAAGGTCAATATCATGGAGTAAAATGTGGTTCAATGAGATGAAAATAATTTTTTGTGAATAGTAACTTTTTACTTTAATTTACCGCGGTTAAAAGTAAATAGGGTAATTAATGGAAAAAATAATATTAATATTACCCTAACACATGTCCTAATTCTATTGAACAAGAGTATCTTGACCAAAAACAAATTTAGGAAAAAAATATTATCATTTAGGTCCACTTGGATTAGATTAAGAGATTTATTATTATTTAATTCAAAGAAAATTTAAAAGAGATAAAATCAATGTTTGATGACTAAAAAAAATTTATATAGGGTTATACATAATATAAATTAGATTATAAATATTAATTATAGAGATAAAAAGGTTTCCTACATAATGGTATTTTATTTGTAATTTTTAGACTTTAAATAATTTAATTTTTTTATGATACAATGGTGATGCAGTAATTACCTAATTAATAAAATTTTAAAATAATTGATATTATAAATATCAAAATAAATGTAATTTGAGAATTTTTATAAATTACACAAATTTTCTAGGTTAATATGACATATTAGTATTGGTTATATAAATTTGTTTCAAAGTAATAATGATGTTATGATATTATCAAAAACAAAATACCCAATAGTGTCAAAATTGACATAAAAGAGTTTTTAAATAAAATATTTTAATATTAAATGATATTCTATTTATAAAAATCTATAGTTCGACCAAAGGACTTATATAATGATAGGTTTATCATTAATTTACCACTTGGGGTCGCTTGGAGGTATATAGTAAGTTTATAACTATATAATATAATCATACAAAGAGACATGGTAAATGTCAAACTATTTAACGAAGAGTTAAATATAAATGATAAAGTTAATATAGTGACCAAACCTGTCTAAAATCTATTGGTTGAAAATATTTAGACCCCTACCTACCTTAAAATTTAAATAATTCACTTTTGAGACATTATATACTGAATATTGATTTATTATAGAATAATATTTCTAGCTTTTCCAAAGGTTCCCCTCACCCCTCTTATAAAAGGGTACTCCCCCTTCTCTCTAATTTACACCTTCATAGCCTTATAGATCGACCAACCCCTGCCAAAATATTCTCTCAATTTCCCAAAATTTAACCTAAAGGCCTTAGTTTGATCATAAATCCATCCTATGGAGTCCTTTTGATCAAATCAAAAGGAAGGACCCGGAAAAGAGGTCATGTTTTCACAACCATCTTTCAAGTTCCTTTCTTCTTCAAATTCTTCTTTATTTATTATTTCAATTATAAAATAATAACACCAGTGTCTTTTATATACTATTATATTATTATAAATATGGTACAACCATATTCATTATTCTATCCATCCTTTGAATGACATGTCACTATACGTGCGTACGTATGACTTACCATCTCCACGTTGTGGTGTAATTGTTATTCAATACATTATTATTTGGATGGGTATAATAATGATGTGTAGTTAATGCAAATAATATGTATTACATGATAATGATTCTGTAAATATGATATCACATCATATTATATTTGATTTTAATATCAAAAAAATGATATTATCGCTCGTGCGTATGTACGGACTACTGTCTCCACTAACGCGATGAGATTCTTTCCCCATCGTATCCATACAAGTCTAATTCTAATATTATGTTTAAAAATAATGTTTAAGGGCTTTATATCATTCTGTATATGAATATGATACAACCTATCTATAACAAACATTACATATGTAACAAAACATATTAAGGAAACGAGTAAGTTAACACTCGAAACAATGATAATACAAAGATATTATTAACCAATCTAAGTTAAAAGATCATATATGATATCATATTATTGTATATGATTCTTGTATAATTAAATAAAAATTATTTCACCATTATACAGAAGGGTAAACTCCCCCCAAAAATGTAAAATGTACAAAGTAAGGGGTTCCTTATCTGACTTTTAATTCTATGAGAATTCAATTGTCCACCAATTATTTATTGCATGTGGTGTGTGTACTTCCCATGATTGTATTCATTGTGTAATATACTTTAATTTATTGTTATTTACATCATCATTTTATTATCCTTCTTTCATGGGTTTATGTTTCGTAAGATACCAAATCAATAAAGGTATTCGAAATTTCAGTTTCCACTCATTCAGCTTTACGCATACTTCATTGATTATTTTACTCCAATATTATGTGTGGAATCACTATTCATTTTCTTATGTAATAATTCCCACTCCCCTTTCTGTGGATATACTTTTGATACACATAATCACTCCATTGATAAATTCTCAAGTCATCATATGAACTTGATAAGAGTAATTTTTAATCAATCTCCATTTGTTGATTGAAACATCCAATTCATTGGTGTTGTTTTTACAAGAATATGTCTTAATGTCCTTTGATTTTATTGCACTAAATATCCAATAATATTGAGTGTATTTATATTTTTCACACATAATTATGTTGTTGATTTATCATTAACCTAAGGATATGGCCTTTATGAGATATTTTCTCTCAATTTACATTCCATTGAGACTCCTTTGTTGTTATACACCAAATCATTATTATATGGTGTATATAATATAATTTGACATATTATATCATGAATCCCTTTATTCTCATGATATTACAAAGTTTTTATTACCTCAATTATTTGTATTAATGTGTATCTCTTTTTGTTAGGAACTCTAACTAAAATATCATTTTAAAATGTTTTAAAGATATATTATTCTATATCTTTCTTATTAATGTCCATGTTTTAAAAATGGTTGTAAGGTTTTATTTATATGGACATTAATGTTTTCAAATAAAAATTCCTTTTAAAAGTTTCAAATTGGTATGGGACACTATGATTCAAAAATCTATTTTAAATGGCTTCTTGACAAATAGTGTGACTTTTAAATGTTTTCATAAAAAGGGGGATATTTCTCTCAATAGTTTGATGATTATTTTAATCTATGTCAATATCCTTCATTATTCTAGATTGAGGTTAATATGATATAATACAATATTCTGTATTGTATCAGATGAGTTATGTTTGACTGTGGATGTGCTCTTTTTATACCATTCATGTTTTGTGGTTAAATTATTGACATTTTGGATGCTAGTTTTAATATGAATGTTTATGTTATGTTTTAATCCTTTCATATGAGGAATGAAATGGAATTAGTAAGTGATAGATGTAGCCCACTATAGCTCCTCAATGCATCAGTTGGTCTCATGAGACAAACTAGTGTCTTGGCACAAAGCCTTGACAAAATCTAATATGTATTCTTGTCATGAGGCCTTGAATATGTGGTTATGATAGTCTGTAATTATGCATTCCATCATTATAAATGTGGTTATTAATATTTCATGTGGTTATTAGACTAATAGAATATCCATGTGAATAATTAAATGTAATTATTTCATTTTATCTTTTCCATAATATGATGAAGTTCAAGTTTAAAAGGATTTAGTTTTAGTTATACATTACCTTAAATGTTTTTGCTTATTTATGAATATTTCCGCTATATTGTTATCATTACTAAGAATCTTGAGCTCACCCCTTTCAATGTTTTATTTTTACCAGGGTGTGAAGAAGTAATTAATGAATGACCTGTAGGGATAGTATGAGGGGATATGATGACAAGATGTTGTTGTATATTTTTACTTTATGATGTAATGTAAGGCTTATGAATATATCTAGTGTTTCCAAGACTACTAATCTAATCAGTATTTCGAGACTTGATCTTTTGTGATCATTCCCATGTTATGTAATAATGCACAGACTCTGGATAACTTGGGTCGGGGCATTACAGATTCATTCCTAACCAACCATATCATCGTCATGATGCATTGAGGAATTGACCCAATTAAAATATTAACAGCCTCATGGGTATTCAAAAGTAGTAATAAACAACATTAAATTTTCCTCCTATGTTCTTTACTTATACATGTAATGATACATTATTCCTATTATTGATGTGAAACTCCCCACTGTTGAAGTGTTCTTATCATCTAGTTTACTAACAAAGGGAAACCATTCCACAACACATGTTTTATTGACCATTGACTATAAGTCCAGGATGTGGGCATCATGCTTTAAAATGTGATAAACTAAAAAGAGAGAATAAATAACTGCTTGGAAGTGAAAAAATCCAAAATTTCTGTGGACTTTAGAATGAAATTCCTCCCAACATACATCCCACCGTTCCATAATATCCGAAATAAAATCCAACACAAACCAACAACAATTTAAAATCACCTAACACCTTCTTATAACATTATCTCGAGCATTGGGACTTTTCAAACTTCTTTTACACCCAATTCACTATAATTTATATATGAACTACAATTAAATCATGATATATTGGTATAAAAATTATTATCAATTAACGCATATGGTTTGTTGAACCATTTTAATCAACTCACTGGGTATCGAATGTATCAATGCATACATCCCTGGAATTCATTACCACATTGAAACATCACATGATATTTTCCATAGAACCACCAAAAATATGAATACCTGTATGTAATGCACCATAAAATAGAAAAAAATAGTGGTTTTGTCCAATAAAACTATGAATCTTTTTAAGGAATTCCTATGTGGTCCACTAGAAAAATAAATAAGTGTAACATAACATTCTAATCGTTCGTTTGTCCCCTAGACATATCTAACCCACTATAACTGATATTTACAAGATTCTTACACCTATAATAAGGGTCACAATATGAAATGACCACCCATTCGTCCAGGATGTAATTTTAGGATAAGAGATACCAACTATGGACAAATTAAACCTCTTGTCACAAACCCACCACAAGCATCACAGAAGAATTAATTTAAAAGGGTGATACATATCTTAGGCAAGATCCTCACAAAATCAATGAATGGTATACCCTAATGATAATCACTCTAATAAGAATACACTAGGTTCTACCACCTCTCTTTTAGGTTTATAAAATAGAAGAAGGGTTGTATATAAATTTCCCATGTATCTGTTCCAAAAAAATAATTAGGAACTAGTAAAACTACCCTTCAATGTGGGATTAAGCTAAAATAATAATTTAATGTTTTATTTTATCTTATTAATTTATTTTAATTTTATCATAATCATTTAAAGGCCCAATTTAAACTTCATGTAACAATCATAGAGTAAAAGGAATTGGTACATTATTTAGTGACTGTCATAGGGGATCATAGGCATGTTATATTAAAAAACCTTTCTAAAATTTATATTTTAATAACATAATGTCATAAATAAATAATTTAACACATATGTCTCATTTAAAACATCATTTATTTTTTTAATGTTTCAAAATTAACTTAGTTAATGAAAATATTAATTACCACCTATTGGTAAAAATAACCTATACTCTATAATATAAATTTTAATTAATCAAAGCCTCATTAAACATATAGATTAAAAGAATATAATAGGTTTATAATTATTGATAGGCATCAATTCAAAAAAAAATACACAATACGTTTAAATGTATCACTATATAATAGTATGTAGAAACTTTAATTATTCATCCCTATAAAATAGAATGAACCTCCATGCGGCAAAGCACTATGTCATTAGAAATAAGACAACCTACAAGGGTCTCTTCAATCTAAAATAGTTCCACAAACCACAAAATTTTATTTAATTAATTATGTTTTAAAATAACCTTAGTAGGTTATATAATTGGATTAATTCACTAAATGACCTTCATGGGTCTAGTTCTGTATTTAGTAATTCTTCATATGGGTCATCATGCCCAAGTGGTAGAGTTAAAATCATTTATATAATCAACCATTCATTTAATGGATTAAATTATTGAAACAAAAATATAATTACAATGGTTCAGATAGATGAATTACCATTCCCAAATTATAATGATACATGCCCTTATAAAAAAAATTAACATTTATATAACTCCAACCATGTCTTGTCTTTGATTTATAAATATCATAAGTTTGTTTGTAATAAATTGATTATAAGGGTTTCCCTTCCCAATTTATAAGAATCGCATACACTTTATATATTGTTCTTGGCCCCCTATTTAATCACAACCATAAATGTTTCATCCCATGTGAAAAATTATCTATGAATAAAACACAATTAAATACATCTCCACAATCAAACTATAATGGAAAAAATCATTTAGATTGATGTAGAAGTCTTATTTAACCAAAAACATATTGAAACTATGAAAAGGTATGATATGAAAATTATTAAATATAGGAAAGCATGGAAATAATTTCTTTTTTATTGTAACTAAATATACCATATAAATAATAATTTATCATGGAATAATAACCACAGAAACATGTTGTTAAGATAAACATTCTAAACAAAACACTGAGGCACATTAAAATATGATCATTATAAATAAATACATAACCATGTATACTACATAGAATTTTACAAATATTACATAACATTTTATATGAAATTCATGATAATAAACACACAAGTAACACCAACAAATATCAAATATCCTAGAAATGTAATTTACATTGCATTTCATATACATGGCATGCGAATCTATATGTTTCTATAATATTGTTTGCAACAATATGTCATTACCTAAATCGGCCGAGTGAAAAATTAAATACATAAAGTTAATCAATTAGCATCTGAATATACACCAATCACATACGGTGTAATCATAATAAACTGTAATAATGAATAGAAAAAAACATTCAAATATAAATCCACTTGGTATTTTTCCCATGTGTTGGCTGATCACTCCCATGCACAACAAATTTTTAAGAACCAATACATTTTTAATCTCATGGATACTAAAAATAGTAAAACGATAAAAAAATAACATTCCGTATATCTACCTTTGTGAAATATCAACCTGGGAGCCACTAAAATACTCCCCCGAGGCGGTCGGCCACATGGACTAGAGTGTGTATCCCCATACCCCAGAGGATAGTGAATAGTATTGAGGGACTAATGATGGTAAGACGGTAAGACTGTATGCTAATAATCAGAGTATCAAAATGGTGTAATAATTAATAAATTGATAAGTATATGAAATTTAAATAAAATAAAGGGTAGTGAAATAATAAATTCAACTAAGGAAATATGAAATGGCCAATACCAAATATACAACAATCCAAGTCAATGTGTATAAAACAAATAATTAGAAGGAATAAATTGAGAATAAATAAATAATATATAAATAAGAGATAAAATCCGTATTTTCTATCCCTATATGAATCATAGTGTTTAGCTCAATCCTATTCTTATAAGCTCTCATGTAAAATCAAAAAACACAAGAATAATCCAACTAAACTAAACCTAAAAATACAAGGTCTATTCAGGTAACCCAGTTAAATGGATTCCCAAATAGGATGCGAGATATACTCATTAGTTAACTGAAAATGGTGTACAATTCTATCCATTATATGAATATAAAATATAATAATGTGAATGTAAAATAAATAGTGAACAAAATTGAATTTGTAAACAGGTTGGCTCAGGTTATTAAGGGAAACCTTGCAGACACAACCTACTTCTTCCAAATCTGGGATAACTATGAGTATAATGTATATATGAGGATTTATATATATATATTTACTATATACATAGTAAAATTTATATCCAGATATATATATTTGTTTGTTTAGTATTATCCAAGACCCAAGATGTAACTCAGGACTCCGTACGTAATACTACTCAAAAAATAATATGATTCTCATAATAATGAAAAAGGATACCCAGGATCGAGTATCATGTTTAACATAAGGAGAAGATCTATTCCAAATGATCTAAATCAATATAGTGGTAGATGAATTTTATCAGGAAAAATAATGAGGAGGTTCAAAACCGACCTCCTAATCAAGGGGTTGTGGAACATCAAGCCCCAGGATCAAAGTTATGTGGATGCGATGAATCCTCGGCCAAAGGGGTGTAAAAACACATGTAAACAAATCCAACTGAAGGTACCTTTATTAATTAAAAAATATAATGTATTCAAATGCCCATATGATCCATTTTCTGGATATTCCCTAAAGAGACAACTGACACCGCTAAAGAAACAATGGATCCTTTCCAATATTATTCACTTATCCTCTATTAATAGGTTTCATGTTCATCCAATAAATTATTACTATTAAATTATAAAAATAATAAAGTCCATGTCTATAACCATTCAACATCATAAACCAATAAAAAATAATTTAGTAATTCATATCGTAAACATTGCATCATCATAAAAAGGAATAACGAGGGAGGGAAATATACATTTATCAATTCATTTAACCCATTTGATCAACCCATTTTATTATGGAATGTATCACATTTCCTCTGGGGAATCAAAATTAAGTTGGGGTGAGATCATAATTTTGATTCATATAGTATAACAAGTTAACTATTAAATGATGAATTATTTATCACACCTATATAGGTGAACAAGAGGAAACACTACATTATAAACACGAGCATGTAAAATAAAACTAAAAAGGGTGAACTAATTTCAATGTAGAGGAAAGGGTTATAGGAATATTTTCATCACACCAAAAAGGGTATATTTGGGATGATTTGGTATTCATTTCCCAGTGAAATTTAATATCAAAAAGAAATTTAATTTACATCATTAGGTACTACACTTCGAATTTCATGTTTTAATGGAAATGAAAGGATAATACAATGAAAAAGACTATGGTGTAATTTATAAATTAAAAAAAATTAGGGATGAAGATATAGACCACCGACCTTATATAAAGGATTATTGAATCATCCAAAACCAATCATTGATTTCTTCTTGTTTGAGATAAATCAAGGAATCAAACAAACACAATGAAATATGGAGAATTTGATCTCACGAATATGGTATAGGTGTCACAACCATCCTTATTCAATTTGAGGGATGGGATGGCAAGGTGCCCTTATCATCCTTCTTCAAGATGAAGGATATATAATGTCCCTCGTTTCCCATAGTTAGTATGACCCAGGGTGGAAACTAGACTAGTGTATATAATCTCAGAAAAAAGAAAGGGATTACACTTTTTATTTAAAATGATTCGGAGATAAGATTGTAAATCCCAAGAAACCTTAAAAAATGAAATCAAAATTAATGAAAAAATCACATTCCCACATGCATGTTTTAGAAAAACTGGTATGAAGTAAAAAAATTCATAGTAAATTACCAATAGAAAAGAGAAAATACTAGGAAACAAGAGCAACTAATCTAGATGCCCACATTATGAAAGTCTAGTATAGTCACCAGCATCCTCCTACAAACCTAAAAAAAGATTTATATATGTAGGGTGAGGATACAAGTATACTCAATTGGGAAACTAAATCTAGAAATACACAAGTGGGGGAACATACTAATGTCCCTATGAGAAAATAGTTGAACCTCAATGCACCTACCATGGAATACTAACCATCCCAGCCTCACCAATTCATGCTCACCAAATAACACAGGTCAAGTAGTGTAATAGTATAAGCACCTAGATATTTTGGTACCCCACACAACATTTTCACTGGTTTACTGCGCATCCATAATGGATAATTTCATTATGCTACCACTCTTCTGACACACAGTCCAACTAACCTAACCAGCACACACACACCTAGGCCTCAAATGACACATAATCTTGCTCGCATACACCTGGTCCACAACCACCACACCAGTCCCCCAAAGACACCTGGGCCTCATCCGGAAGAAACATTGGAAAACAAACCTTTCCTACAAACACCTAGGACTCCCACCCACAAAAAAACCTTCACCCTAAGAATCATGGAATATGGTAAGCCTCAAGTCATTAGATCCTTCCTGGATATGCTCATGTGGTATGAACACAAATGAGGATGTGAGGAAGTAAGTCAGTAACAATCCATCCATCCTCCCACCGGGTTGATGAAAAAACACCCTCCCCCGTAGAATGGATTTGTTTAGTACATAGTTCTCAAAATGGGTGGGGTATGTATAGAAATCACAAAAAAATAAATTATATATATATAGGTAAAAAACTACTTAGCCTCACCTTTTGGATTCCAAATAGGCAACCAACCCACACAACAAGCTTTACTTCTTATCCTATATGCACAACCATATGAAAAGCCACCATAAATAACAATCCAAACCACATTTTTATTTAATTAATGTAAATTTCATAATTAATGATTTTACATTATTTTTTTCTAGCTATACCATGAAAAATATCAACCACAACCACAAAAAAATAACAACAAATTCCAAACTACAGTCCCACTGTACAAACCCTATTCTTCTTAGACACATGTTCAACTGTTTCCAACAACCATTCTTCAAAATTATACCTTAAAATCCTTCTCTCGCAACCAAGATCCACATCCGCACTTACCAAAAACTCTCAAAGGTAGTATCAATACATATAAATTCAAAACCACATTACAGTCCCACTACCTAATGTCACTCAGTGACAATGACACAACAATGTCATTTCAGCTGCCTAGAAGTTCATCCCTTTCATAAACAATAAGTATCTAAAACTAGGATACCAAAACACTACCTACTCTACCCCACACATAGAGCCCAGAAAAACTATTTTTTACCCACAACCATGTTATACACAGATACCTTACCCTTCTCCTAGAGCCAACTCCTCTGTCAAATCATATACCCACAACCATGCTCCCAACAGCAGCACTACACAACTCACACAAGTTCACACAATTCCATAGAAACCAGAACTCAAAAAAACCTATCCACATGGTGTATATACATTTATCTTTACCCTAAAATTCTCTTTAATCCCACTTAATTATAACTAGGGTGATCATAGAATAGGTTTGATGTTGTGGAATCGATTTATTCAAACAAGTGTATGTGATTATGTAGATATTAGGTTCACAATCGTATATTCAAGCATCTCAATAGAACATAAAATAATTAGTCTACAAGAAAATACCACCAATAACCATGATTTTCAGAAGGCATATGGATATGATAACTATACCACAATCTAAGATAACAACAAAACAGGTGATCAACAACAATCCACTCTTTGCCCATTATTTTATGTACATATATTATCTTTTGATCATCCAAGTTCTTATATATTTATTATTATTAAGAAAAGTCTCCATTCACCCCTCACAAGGATTCATTAGTATCCCCACCCATGATTATGCACAAATATAGAGAATCTGGAGAAATCCCTAACTGGATTATCAAATGATCAAGGTTCATCCATGCGCCATAAATAGTGGTGGGGCGAGCAGCACAAAAAGAAATCCATAAAAATTTAGCATGAGAGCTCTGGAATAGTTGAAAGGATCATATAGGTATGAAGGCTCTAGGTGCACCAAGTGGAAAAAACAACATATTGGGAAGGGAAGTTCCCAGATTTGAAGAGACAGATCATATTTTAAAGGAAGAATAGTTTCCAAAAGTCATTAACTGTGGGATCATGATCAGGATTATGTAGATTTAGTATATAAAATTACCTAAGACATTAGGATATTAAATTATATAATTAATTACCTTTTAAACTCCCTTAAAAATTCTCAAAAAATAATTTAAACTCAATTTATGTCAAAAAAGATGATTGAGGGGCAAAACTGGGAAAATTCTAGAGACTAGAAAAAAAATATTGGCAATGCCTGAGACACCATTCTGTGAGACACCATAACAGTGCCACTATAATGGTTCCATCTGTTCAGTGAGACACCGTAAGTGGTTCCCCCATCTTGGTGTGCGACTGTGATGGTGGGATCGTGATAGTGTGATCGTGATGGTGTGACTGTGACTGGTGCCACTATAATGGTGCAACCATTTTTGTTCCCAATGTAATTGTGCAACTATTTTCGGGGAAACCATTTCCGTGTGACTCTGATCAGTTCCACTATAATGGTGTGATCTTAACATTGCAACTATTTTTCTGAAACTTTTTGGGGTAACCAATTTTTTGGAAATCTCCTAGGAAAAGCCACAATGACCCATAAGAACACTACAAATACTATATTTTCATAAAGGAAGGGATAAAAACCAATTTATTACATCAGATACCTCGAAATATATTCTCATCCTTGAGAATTTAAAACATACCAAAATAAAAGAGGTCTGAAAACCCATATATAATATACTTATCAGGAGTTAACCTCCTTGACATATATTGCCTAACTAACTAGGGTAACACTATGTCTCTATTTCCCCAAGAAATCATACGAACACCAAAAGTCACACTGTATAGACACATGGATTAGGGATATTCTTCTTCCATGTCAAGATAATATCAACTTTTGGCTTCACTGACTCTCCCACACGTGTTTAATCACATCTACATTAATTCTCCTTGACCGGGGATTATGTTCTCCACTCCCTATAGTTTGGACATTTTCACACCAAATCAGATAACGTGGAAACATATTATCATACTACAAAAAATTCCACATTAAATTAAAATAAAGGAACAAAACAAAACACAAGATAAAACTATAGAATAGATCTGGGTATTGAAAATGCATCTATGCCTCACATTCCCAAGTACTCTCCTAAAGTCCACCATGCCTCCACAACACACGAACCAAGGGAATGGTCCCTCTAAAAATCACCTTCTCCTTATGATCCTCTATCATTACCAATCTTTCTATGAACATAGATTCACCCACTATATCCTAATCGACCTAGTAAATGATGTTAGAGTAATTATGTAGAGACCAACGGAGCTGAGAGTCATGGAAGACATCGTGGATCCATTCCAACTATCGTGGAAACACCAGATGATATTCCACCTCACCAAAACATCCTAATTCCTCAAAAGGTCTTATGATATTGGGAAAATTCTTACTTCCTCTACCAAAACTCCTATATATTTGTTGAGGGGAGACTTTTAGAAACACATAGTTCCCAAACTCTAAATCCAAAGGCCTCATATTATGATCAACACATGAATTTTTCTAGTCCTGAGCTGACTTCGTCCACTCATGCACAAGTTGAATCTTCTCTTTGTTATGCTCTGCACTACTCCTGGTCCAAGAAGGGTTGCTTCCCATACATGTGTCTAACACATGGGTGAACGACAAAGTCTTCCATAGAAGGTATCGAGTGATTCATTCCAATGTTAGAGTTTTAGATATTATTGTGAGAAAACTCTACCTGGGGAAAGTGTTGTACCCATGATCTTACGAAGTCCAGAACACATGCTCTCATCTTGTCCTCCAACTTATGGAGTGTCCTCTCTGTATTCTCATCAGTATGAGGGTGTAAAGGAGTTCCATAGTGTAACTGGGTGCCATATAAATTGTTGAACTCCCTCAAAAATCTAAATTTAAACCATGTATCTTCATCAGAGATGATGGATCTTTGAACTCCATGATATCGCACCACATCATCAACATACCTCTGTGCTAAGGAATCAACTGTGATCAACTCCTTGATTGCAAAAAAGTGAGCTGATTTCATCTACTAATACACCACTACCCAAATAGAATCATAGACTCACTGATCCATGGGTATTCATGTGATGAAATCCATCAAGATTTCATCCCACATTCACTAAGTAATATATAAGGGTTTCAAAATATTTCCTGGAACACGGTTCTCAACCATCACATAATGACACACAAGGCACATTTCCACAAACTCTTCCGCTTCCCTCTCCACCTTATTCCACCAAAAGTATTCCCCCATGATAGGGTACAACATAGAGACTTCTGGATGCACCCCCAAGTGTGATATATGGAACTCACATAGAACACCCTCATGCATTCCTACTAGGAAAAACATCTTCCCACAAAACAACATCTGATTCTGTATATCTACGACCATCCCTTCATAGCATCACCATCGACAATGCAATCATGTATCACATTAGCCTCTGAGTCTCTCCATTGAGACTCCTCTACACAACACACCTAGTAATACTAAACTATTATCTAAAATAGATTACACCTACCACTATTTTCCCTAGCATCTAGAAGCCAATAATCCAACTCATCCATCGCCTTCCATGAATCCTTGGATTTCCGATCTACCTCCGTATGTAACTTCCTGCTCAAGGAATATGACAACACATTCCCGTTTCCTAGGTTTTAAGAGATCTTAAAGTCATAGTCTGGGAAAAATGTCATACTCCTTCGCTAGAGTATGTTCATGTCTCATCGGTAAAGAATGTACGTCAAGATCTTGTGATCTATGAAGACCACAAATCACTCTTCGGTGAGGTAATGCCTCCAAAAAAATAGTGACAACACGATCGTTGAATACTCTATATCATGTGTGGAATAATTGAATTCATGAGAATGTAATTTCCTAGACCCATAAGAGATCACTCATAGCTGTTTCATCAACACACATCCCAAGCCAAGGATGGAATTTTCCCTAAAAACCTTGATCATTACCCATTCCTCTAGAAACCTATGAACTAGGTCATTGAACATCTTCCCCTATAGATTGAGGAATGTTTCCTGACACTACACACTCCACAAAAATTCATAGTCCTTTCTGTTCAATGATGTCAATGGAGCCACAACTCTATGGAATATAGGTATGAACTTCTGATAATTACCTACCAGACCTAAGAAGCTACGAAGCTCTTCCACATTATTGGGTAATACATAAGAAAAAAAAACATCAACCTTTGACGAGTCCAATAATATCCCTTTTTTGAGACACTATGTGTCTGAGGAGGCCCACCACTCTTGTTTAGAAACATCACTTGGAAAACATTCCAAATAGTAGGTGGTGTCATAGGACCTCCAAGATAGTCCATAAATTCCTGGTGTGGTCCTCCTCTGACCATGAGTAGATCAAGATGTTTTCACTGAAAACAATGACAAACGGGTCCTAGTACTCATGGAAAATATAGTTCATGAGACCCATGAACACAGTTGGTGCAATCATGACACACCAGGGAATGAACACGAAATCAAAGTGCACATACATGTAACTAAAAGTAGTCTTCAGGATGTCACCCTCCTTTACCCTCAACTGGTGATATCCAAACAGCGGGTCAATCTTATAGAACCATCCTACCCCCTTTAAGTTGTCTTAAAGTCCATCGTTCCTTGGAAGGGGTATCGGTTCTTGACCCTCACATGATTCATGCTCTGGTAGTCTATGAAATGCCTTAGGACACCATCCACCTTATTTACGAATAAGACTAGAGAACCCCATGAAAAAATGCTTGTCCGGATAAAACCCTTCATCATTAGGTCATCAACCAGACTCTGCAACTCCAGAAACTCAGAAGGCATCATTCAATTGGGAGACATCGAAATTAGATGGCAACAAGGTTGCAAGTCTATCTGGAACACAACATCACATCGATGGAGTAGAGTCACAAACTATTTGGGTAAGACTTCAAAGAACTCACTAACAACTCCTGGAACTTCCATTATCTATGTGTCTACTGATACTACTAAAATCTTGGCTAACATGGAAAGAAGAGGTTCCACACACCGGCTACAAACCTGATAACTCCACTCACCATCAAATTCTACATGATGGCCATCAATATCTGAGAACATGACTCTTCTCTAGAAGTAGTTTATAATGAATAGCACAAAAAAATACTTATCAATGCCTAATATGACATCGTATGGCTGGATCTATATTAGAAGATGATCCCAAATGGGCCGATGTTTCTCCAACATTAGTATATATCCCCACCAGACAATAAGTAAACTGGTCTGAACTCCAACTGGGGTACTCAACACCAGGGGAACGAAAAGTCTCCCTACATATAGACCCAGTTAATGTGCTTGAGTATGTATAGAAAATGAGTGAAAGGATCTTTAATATATCAAAGAAAGTGAAAGGGTATTAAAAAGATTGATCATACCTCGAACAATTTATGGACCTATTGGATATTCTACCTCAACTGTGTGAATCTAACCATGACCAGCTTCCCTACCTCTCTATAGTTGACAGCCTCCCCGACCATGACCAAGTAAAGGTCCTTGAGGAGAACACTGAGGTTGGATGCCTCCACCATTTTCTACTCTCGGTGGAGAGGGATCTCACTGTCCCAACTAATGGAAGGGCCAGGATGGCAACTACTACTATTGAGATGGGTTTTAAACATGCCCGCCCCCATTATATGGTGATCGAACTAGGATATTATTCTCAAGATGTCCATGGATTCAACAGACAAAGACCCTTAGTCTTGTGCCCATAGGGAAAGGGTGAGGACCATGAGGGAAGAAGAGGAACTGTTGTGGATTACTCCCTGCTAGATGGAACCTTGAAGGCCCTAACACATGAAACCTCTTACAGAATATTTTCCACTTTCAATAACTCGGTTGGATCCCCTATCAGGATGCACCTCCTAGATATTGAATCATCCCTTCTACATCATCCTTCTTTTGAACTTCAATTTAGGCTGGTAGAGTGGAGGTAGTAACAACATACTGAAGAGATGTTCGGAGAGCCTCCTCCAAGCGTCTCGCCCGTGAATCCTCATCCGGAAAGTGATCTAGAGAAAAGTGTAGTAGATCCATAAACATGATCCCTAGATACCTCACAGACATACTCCACTATCATAGGGAAATTATCTCTTGCGACATCTTAGCCTTCATCATGGAAGAAATTAATTCCACCAAAAACCCCTTCTCAATGTCAGCCCACAAAACCTCAGTCTCCTCCCTTTCCCTGAAGTAATGAATCCACCACAAAAGTGCTTCTCCTCTCTTATTGATCACCACCATTGGAACCTATTACTTTGTCGGAGCATGGATAACAATGAAATTAATTACCTTCTTCATAATAAAACTTTTAGTCTCTTTGTTTGAGACGCTTCCATCATGCATCCCTAGAGTCTGTCATTAGAAGGCATAAATCATCCTTTTCCACTGGTCAACTTCCTCCTCTCAATCGGTCCCCCACTAATAAACCATGTCAACCACTTAGGGATTAAATTCTCATACAACAAATGGACAACGTCCAAGTTCCATAACTGAAAATAAAACAATGAACTCCTAAGCACGAGTAGTGTGGAAACTTTCATTCTATTTTGTCTTAAATCTTTATTTATTTTATATTCACAGAACACCCAAGACACAACAGAAAAAATTTCATTATCATTCATATTCCTTTCCTCGAGTCTCTAACCTGTAATCAGAGTAGCCTCACTTGAGCATTCAGTTGGTCATGATTCTTTGCATCAGATCATGGTGTGGGGGTAGAGGATAAAATCACATGTTCTATCCAGTCTTCCCTTTCCAATTTCGTGTGATAATATTTCATAACAATTTTTTTCCTACCATCCAATTCAATCCTCTCAGTGTGTATCTTCGAACCCCATCCTATCTCTAAAACTCTCAAAACCAACCATGGCTCTGATACAATTTTTTCCTGACTTGACTTCTTAAAAATTAAGGAAGGCACAAAAAGGTTCCCTAACCTTCCTTCCTTGTGATGTAGAAGATATAATGACCCCCAAGTCCCACCTTTAATAGGACCTAGGGGGAGACTAGCACCCATAGTATAGAATCATACACAAAATGGAAGGTATTACCCTTTTTTTTAACTTGATCGTGAGATACGATGGTAAATCACAAGAATCCCCAAAAACTAAAAGAATAAGTAATGAAAAAATCTTTTCCCAAATGCATGTTTAAGAACAAATGGTACAAATTACAACAAACACCAATGTAATATACAAATATAAAAGAGAAAATACTATGAAACAATAACAACTAATCCTGATTCCAAAGATAGTAATGTCCATTATGGTCCCCAACGTCCTCCATGAAACCTAAAAATAGTCTTATATTCATAGGGTGAGTATATAAGTATACTCAGTAGAGAAACTAAATATTCCCCTAAAAATTGGGGGAAATATACTAATGTGCCTATGAAAAAATAGTAGAACCTAAATGCACCATCAATGTATTACTAATCATACCAACCTCACTAATCCATGCTCACTAGATAATGCATGTAAAGTAGAGTAATTCTATAAGCACGTCGATATTTGGGTACCCCACAAAACATTCACACTATTTAACTTATCGTCCTTAACAGATAACGTCTTGATGCTAACACTCTCCCCACAAATAGTCCCACTACCACAACCTGACTGCACACACCTTGGCCTCAAACCACACACAATCCCGCCCACACACACATGGGCCAAACAACCAAACCCCTCTCCCAAAGACACCCGGGCCTCATCCAAAAGATACATGAGAAAAAACATAGCCCAAAAACACCTAGGCCTAACATCCACAACAAAACCTTACTCAATTATTCTTGGACTATGGTATGCCTCAAGCCATTACAGCCTACCTAGATACGATCGAGCAGTATAAACTTGAAAGAGGGTGTGAGGTAGTAAGTCAGTAACCATCTATCCATCCTTTCACTAGGATGTTGGAAAAAATACTCTCCACTATGAAATGTAGGTGTTCGCCACAGAGTTCTCAAAAAAGTTAGGGTGTATATTGAAATAAAAATAAACTATATTATGTATATATATTGGTAATAATCACTCAACCCATCCTATGGGTTTTTAAAAAGCAACCAAACCACACAAACAACATTTTTACTACCCCTATATGCACAACCATATGAACATCCATAATAAAACAGAAGAGTAACATATTTTTCATTTACTCACTTTCCATTTATTAATTACAAGGTTTAATTTATTTTTCTCCAGCACTACCAGGGAAACATCAACCACAACCAAACCAAATTGACAAGCAAAACCGAACTGCAGTCCCATTGTGAAAATCCTCAATCTTCATAGACACATGTTAAACTATTTCCATCAACCATTATTCACATTTATACCCCACAATACATCTCTCACAACCGATATCCACATCCCCTCTTCTCAAAAAATTCCAGATGCAGTTTCACTGCATATAAATTCATAACCCCACCGTAGTCCCACTGCCCGTCCTCGCTCGGTGACCATGACACAACAAACGAAGTTCAGTTGCCTACAAGTTCATCCATTCCACAATCAATCAATCTCTCAAACTAGGATACCAATACACCCCCTTTATTTCGCCACACACAAATCCCACATAAAATACTATTTACCAACAACACTATAGTACACACATACCACTCCCTTTTCAGGGAACCAAATCCTTTATCCATATATGTACCCACAACCATGCTCTCAAAAGAAGCACTAAAAAACTCACACAAGTTCACACAATTCTTAAAAACACAAAACTTATCCACAATTATCAACATGATGTATATACATTCATGTTTAAGCATTAGAGGTTATTTAATTCCACTTAATTATAACTGGTTTGATCAGAGAACATGCTTGATCTTGGGGAATCCATTTATTCAACCAAGTGTATGTTATTAAGTATATTTATGGTTCACAATAATTTATTAAATACTCTCAATAGAACATAACAACATTAGTGAAGAAGGAAATACCACCAACAAACCATAATTTTGAAAATTATTATGGGATAATAAAAAAATCAATGATAACAACAAAATAGTCGATCAACATAAAAAAACTATTTTCCCTTCATTTTATTTACCCATGTTATCTTTTGATCAACCTAGTACTTATCTATTATTTGATTTTAAGAAACAATTTTAGTCATCCCTCAAAAAGATTCATTAAATTTCCACCTAGTATGATTCAAAAATAAAGAGAAGTAAGATAAATCCCTTCATGAATGATGAAAGGATCGGTATTCATCCTTCTTCCAAGAAAAGGGGTAGCGTGATTAGCATATGAAGAACTCCATGAAAACTATCTAGGAGAGGTATGGAACAGGAGAACAACTCGTCTATGGAGGAAGAATTTAGGCACACCAAGGGGAAAAATAAAAAATATAAGGAAGGTATGATCCCCTATTTGAAGAGACATATCTTATTTTAAAGGGATAATAGTTTCCATAATTCGGTAATCACAGGATTGTGATCAATATTATGAGGTTTCAGTATCTCAAATTTCTCGATATATTAGAATAATTAAATATATGATTAAAAACCATAAAAATTCCCTTAGAATGATAAAACAAGAATTTATACTCAATTTATTTCTAATAAGATGTTAGAGGGGGAAAATGGTAAAAACTCGAGAAACTGGAAAAAACATTGGAGAAGGCTGGGACACCATTTGGTGTGACACTGTAAAGGTGCCACCATATTGGTGCCACCAGTTATGTGAGTCACCCTATGTGGTTACACCATCATGGTGTTGTAAAGTGATTGTGCGGTTGTGATGGTGCGATCGTGATAGAGTGACCATGATTGGTTCTCTGGTAATAGTGCGACTGTTTTCCATGCCACAGTTTCGGTGTGACTATGATTAGTTCCACTATAACGGTTTGACCATAATGGTTCCATCATTTCATTGAATCTGTTTAGTGGAACCGGGTTTTTTGGAAACTCCTGGGACAAGCCACACTGACCACTAAAAACACTATAAACACTCTATTTTCACAAAGGGCTCAGGAAAACCGGGTTATTATAGTAGGAGATGGAAAAACGAAAATGAGAAAGGTAGAATTATGTATTTTAAACACACTAATACACTTCCAACATGATACAAATAAGTCGGAATGTATCCCGAAGGATGAAGATTACAACATTCCTAGAGGTGATGTGGAGGAGCTCCATGGGAGGGTTGTAGTGTGCAGAGGAGAAGAAAAAACATTGATAAAGAATAAAATATAATATGAGAAAACAATAATATTATCCTATTTAAAGAGGACCATGGTTTGGATTAACTATTGGCCAAACCATGCACCAAATGTAGATAGGATACTTTTGATTCATGGTGATCAAACAATTTAGGAACATTAGTTGACAGACTAAGTGAAAACCATGTATTTGTCCCCTAAGAATGATATGAAATAAGCCACACAGTTGTGCATCCTAGTGAACATGGTTAGAAAAAAACTATAACACCCACAAACCCTAAATACTATCCAAATAGTTTTATTTGGAGAGGTTCATGGTTTTAGGAATATTGTTCACCTCTTCCAACGTCTCCAAAAAATTATTTTTTGGAGCATGAAACTCCCATAACTCAACAGAACATAAATGGTTCCCCTCATTCCATAAAATATATATAAAAACAACCCAATTGTCTTTTAAAACATTAAATATTGTGTTACATATCATGGTTTACAATTTGGTGCATTAAAAAAATAAAATTATCAAATTTTCATGGAATTTTGACCATGTAAAAAACAAGGAATGTTTCAAACCACAACCAACTGGCCAAAAATGAATAATCACACAAATTTTCAATATATGTGAAGGTTTCTAGAATATTATGCAGATATCTATATAAATATTAGTGGCATTCCAGAAATATGGCGTAATGTTTGTAAAATTATGCATAATAATAGTGAGATATGGCATGTGTTAGACATTGAGGAAATAATAGTTGGTGTACTCATTATCAAACCATGTGACCAAACTATCAACCCCTTTAAAATTACAAAATTTACAATTTATACCATCCAACATTAACCCTTTTTATCCAATTTTTGGGACCTATTTGTTTAATAAACCCTCCAAATCATGCCTCATCCCCTCCCCCATCACATTGCAAGAACCTCGTTTAATTTATAGCTATTTTAGACACTTTTTGATGTGATCAGGATCTAGAGGTAAACCTAAGATTACTTTTCCTTCCTTTAACATTTCTGATCACCTTAATGACTGTTCATATTATTAAATCTAACCTTCCCTGTTTTAATGTTTTCTATCTCATTTCTTAATTTTCCAATTTTTTCATAAACTGATGGCCCATATCTAAGGATTGAACTATTTATGGTATATGATAGGTAGTCCCTTAATTTAGCTGATAGTATTTATCTTTATTTTTAGTTTTTTCATATTATTCCCATTATTGGATTCATCATGCATTAGTCTAAATTAATTCAAATGATTTGTAATGTGGATTAACATGATAAAATTCCCCATTGACAATGAATTTGATCAAATTAATTTGTAAATGCCTTGTAATGAACATAATAATTGGTATGGCCAAGAAATACTCTATGTAACACCCAAAAATTTCATTGTACGTTTTATTTTCAAAGTAATTCAATAACTTGCACTACACACAACACTGAGTTCGAGCACACCATGACATACCAAACTAGTCGTTCAAAAGCTGTTATGAATAGTATTAACTGAATTTTAAACATTATATAATACTTATAATTTTAGAATCCATATTATGAGTTTCATAGACATAATGTAAGAAAAAATACATTTTTCAGATAAATGATGCATTTTTCAAAAAATGCAATTTTACTGCCTTTTAATGGAGAACCCTTTTTAAATAAAATATTTTAAACATTTATATATTCAATTTGACAAAATAATCTTTTTTATTAGAATCTTGATATAAGAATTTAGTTTCAATAATTTTTTGGGATTTTTCAGATAACTTTCATATTTGGGTGAATAGTGAAAAATACTATATTTTAACTGAAAACAAATTTTTTATTCAAAATAATTTATAGTGTTCAACTATACATATGAATGGTTTGGAAGAATAATTAGATTATATTTTTACCATTTAATACAATTTTGGTCATTGGAAGTAAATTCACTTTGAAATTGGACATAAACAAGTGTCAATCTTTTGATAGTTATTGTTTCTCAAAAATAATTTTTTTGTTTTGACAACGGGAATTAATTTTAAATTAATAAATGAAACTTCTATGTTTTGAATTTTTTAAAATAGGCATAATTTTTGGATTTGGAATATTGAAATTATCCTTGGGTGAATGTTTGGTATTTTTCTGAAAACGTGCAATTTTTGATGAATAGTAAAAAAACACTTAGTTATTGTTTAAAACCGGATTTTTATTTAAATAATTATTTATCTTATTTAAATGTATTTTAGGTCAAAATAGATACATAATACCTATATATATTCAATGTAATTCATTGGATTCAGTTTATAATAATTTTAGATATATAAAAATTTCATTGAACTTTTTCACTGTCTTTTACCCACCTCCTAGGAGAATTTCTAAATTCATATAAACATAATTTTACGGCTTCTATGAGTTTAATTTTAAAATTCCAAGAGCCACTATTAATATGATGATGTAAAATGTGGTTCAATAAGATGAAAATAATTTTTGGTGAATAGTAATTTTCACATTTATTTTCCATGGTTAAAGGTAAATTGGGTAATTCTATGTAAAAAGAATATTATAATAATTTAAAATTACCTTAACACTTGTCCAAACCTTTTTTGTGGAGTCATTAACGACCTTTTTCATTTTTCGGTCGATTTTGGGACCCCGTTGAGCCACATGTAAGTGATAATGAAAATTTAGATTAGGTAACCTAAAGTAAAGGCAAAAATGTCAAAAAAAAATATCTTTTAGTAAATTAATTTTTACAAATGGTTGTATAAATTATATTTTAGACTACAAATTTTAATTGGAAATCTAAAACTATTTCCTATATAATTTTATTTTATTTATAATTTTTAGAGTTTAAATAATAAAATTTATCAACGACACAATGATGATGTGGTAATTACCTTATTAATGAAAGAATCAAATAAATGGTATTATAAATATTAAAATTAATACAATTTTAATGTTTTTATGACATCTACAAATTTCATAGGAGACTATGACATGTTAGGGATAATTCAATGTATCTTTTTTGAAGAAATAAAGTTGTGATGACATTCACAAAAACAAAATACCAAATAGTGTCAAAATTGACATAAATTAATATTTAAAACAAATACTATATTATTGGTTGATATAATATTCCTATAAATGTGATCTTCATCCAAAGGGCTTAAATAATATTCTATATGTCATTAATGAGCCACATCAGGTTCTCTTGGAAGTTTATAGTAGGTTTAGTGACCATATAGTGTAAGAATACAAGAAGACACAGTAAAAGTTAAACTATTTAACAAAGAGTTAAATCTAAAAGATAAGGTTAAAATGGTAACCTAAACTTGTCTAAAACCTATTGGTTGAACTTATTTTGACCCATAACCACCTAAGACTCTAAGTAAATGCATTTGGAACCATTATAAACCGAATATTATTGTATAATAAATTAATACTTTAATCTTTTCTTAAAGTGCTCCTCACCCCTCTTATAAAAGGGAACTCCCTCTTCTCACTAATTCACACCTCCAAAGCCATTTGGATCGGCCAAACCCAGCCCAAATATCCTCCAAACTTCCCCCACTTAATACTAGAGGCCTTATTATGATCATAAAGGCAAGCTAAGGAGCCCTTTTGATCAAATCAAAAGGAATAACCCAATAAAGAGGTAATGATTTCACCACCCTGTTTCAAGTACCTTTCTTCTTCCACTTATTCTTTCATTATTATTTCCATTATAACTAATAACTCAAGTATCTTCTATATACTGTGATATTTTACAACCATATTCATTATTATATCCATCCGTTGAATGACATGTCACCATACGTGCATGCATATGGCTTACCGTCTCCACGTCGTGGTGTATTGTTATTCAATACATTATTACATGGATGGGTATAATAATGATGTGTAATTGATGTAAATAATAAATATAACAAGATAATTATTTTTTATATATTATATACCATCCAATTATATATTATTTTAATATCAAAAGACTGATATTTTTTGCTCGTGCGTACGTACGGATTACCGTCTCCACGACGCGATGAGATTCATTTCCAAGTCCGCCATTCATCAACAATTATAAAAATATATTACTAATATGTTTTTAATATATTAAATAATAATTCTAATGGATATATATATATATATATATATTTATGTACATAAATATATCTTATTCACTCAGTTCCGTTCAATACGATATGAAAATGGAAACAACATTTATGCGTACGTACGGACTACCGTCTCCATAAATGGTGTTTTCCATTTCATATATATGTATATTATACATATTTATATTCTAAATATAAACTATATATAAATAATGTTTTATATTCTGGAAGTATTTAAATCGTTATCTAAGTGATACAATCAAGAGTAACAAGTTAAAACACGTATGATAAAGAAAGCGATTATTACCTGAAATATTAATATAACAAGGAAATTATTATTAAATTTATAGTATAAACTCATAAATTAATAATGTATGATATCATAAATATTAATATGGTTCTTATATAATTTAATTACATACTACGGTTTTCATACAGGAGGTTAAACATACCCTCAACTAAAAGAATGTGGAAGGTAATGGGTTTTCATCTCACTCCTTATTCCCATGAGATTCATGCCATATTTCCACTATTACCTTTTGTGGGGTGTATGTACATACCATAATTGTATTCTTTGTGTAATAAACTATAATTTATGTGTATTTACATATTCATTTTATGATACTTCTTTCATGGGGTGTTTTTTCGTAAGTTACCAAATTGGTAAGGGTTAATTTTACAATCTCATTATTATCCAAGGATTTTTTACGCAAGTATCTACTGGGAAATCTTTATTATCCATGTCCATTTTAATAAAAGAGTTTTCAAATATATTATTTTTAAGGGACTTTTTACTAAAACATTATTTTAAATGTTTTGAATATGTATTCTTCTAAATTATTCTCATTAATGTTCATGTTTTCAAAATGGGTTTTAAGGATTTATTTAAATGGACATGAATGTTTTAAAATGTTTATTACTTTAACAGGTTTCAAATTGGTATGGGACACTTCGATTCAAAAATTTCATTAAATGTCTTCCTTTTTAAATTGTGTGAATTTTAAATGTTTTCATGAAAAGGGATATTTCCATCAAATATTTTTACAAATCATTTCCATCTATGTCAAATTAATTAATGGATATTAAACATGTTTTGATGTTTATTTATTATGATACAAAACTTCCATATTGTTTTGATGTTTTTGTGATATGTTTGACTGTGGATGTGTTATTTTTATAACATTAGTGGTTTATGGTTAAAGTATTGACATTTCATATCCAAGTTCATATACAAATTTTTATGTTATGTTTCAACATTTTCATATGGGGAATGTATTGGAAATAGTAAGTGATGGGTGGAGCCCGCTATAGCTCCTCGATGCATCGGTAGGTCTCATGAGACAACTAGATGTGGAATTGGCCGAGGCGCTTTCCCAATTTGATATATGGTTTTGGCCAATGCCTTAATCATATTTAGACGTCTTGGTCGACGCCTTGAAAAATTGTTTTAGAATTTCTAGCATTATACATTCCCTCATTATGAAAATAATATTGATGGTTCATGTGGTCATTCGACTAGTTGAATAACTATGATTATGTTTTATTATTACATTATTTACTCGTCTCATATTCCCTGCATAAAATTATTCATGCTTATTATTGGTAAAGGCATTGGTTTCAATTATTCACTATGCTTAATATTTATGTTATCTTCCACTGTATTTCTTACCCTTACTGAGCGTTTGAGCTCACCCCTTTCTATGTTTTATTTTTCCCAGGATCCCAAGAAGTGCATTTTGATTGATATGAAGGGTTAATCTAAGGGAATAATAGAGTTCATAAAGGATTACTTATGTTGTGATGTATGTTTTAAAGTGTAATGGGACATTCATGTATGTAATATATTTTCCAAGACTGCTAAACCGATCAGTCCTTCGGGACTTGATTCCTTGTAATCATGCCAATGTGTTAAACTAATGCACCGACTTTGGGTAACTAGGGTCGGGGTGTTACAGTTGCTATCAGAGGAAGTTTAGAAATAACCTTCGAAGCTAGAATTAGATAAACTATCATTAGAACAAATAGACCCACGATAGACATTGAGGATTAGTATAGAATAAATTCCTAAAATTTTGGTAATGTAGAGATTTTGTGAGTTTTCCAAGAAAATACATCCTTGTACAGATACGAGCAGTTAGAGGCGGCTCTGGCACAGATGTACCTAGGGTTAAAACCCAAAAACACCACTTTGAGCTAGACTCAAATGAGAACTAGTGCATGATAACGGGCCTTGCTGCACTCTTGGTTATGACACTCCCGAGGGATATGCTTAGGACAATTCTCATTTTCTATACTAATCATTATGAAAATTTTATGAGTATATACTTCCTCAATGAAAACATTTTTATTATTATGGATTATATCCATAAACTATTTAATTTCCATAGGAATTTTACATATTTGGAATTATTGCAATTCAAAAACTGACCTAGTTTATGCTATTATATAGAAATGTCGCCTAGTTGACGGAATGTGAGCACCAGTAATACATATAATCCAAAGAGTAATAAGGATCATATATTTCATAGTATTAAGAAATCATTTAGAATGGATGTAGCCTCCAATGTATACTCAACATATGTACAAATAGTATCATGTGTTAATAAGATAAGTAAATAATTCTCTAAGTCCTATGGCTTTGAAGGGAAGAAAGAAAAGAAAATGATGGAATAGAGAAATATGGATAAAGGGAAGAGGGTAAAAAAGGATTTTTCCCATAGGTTATAACTCTGGAAATAATCACCATGGTAAATGAATGAAGGGAATGGTAGTTTGTTATAAGTGTGGAGAAAAAGGACACCAAGTACATGATTGCAAGGGTAAGAAGAAAAATCATATGTACAATGCTTCATATGCAAGGCATTGGGACACTACGAGAATCAATGTCTCAGTCATCATAGTATACCTTAAATGATTCTATTGGATAATAATCATGTCATGATACAACCTCATGTGAAGAGGAATGACTAGTGTTATTATGATGTCAATATAGAATTATTTCATTTGAGTGTTGTATCAACAATATACTGGTTATATGAATTATGGATATAAATAAAGATTGTACCACAGTACTATTTTATTGAGGATCTGAGATTATATTGTTCTAAGAAAAGTTACTTAATAGTAAGCTAAAAGTTTTTGAAAACACAAGGTTGGAGGAAAGTTAATCCTTAATATGGTCATGATAACGAGGTAGTGATTTTAGAATAAGAGATGGTTGATTTGGATAAATTATATTTGATATTATTGACTTCCTTGAAACTGTTTAATGATTTGTATATTCCATCAATGTTGGAGTTTACAACATTTTTTGATAGAAGGAGTATATCCAGTATTCTATAAGGAATAAGGGAGCATGAATGAAATCAATAAGGTTTTTTGGTTATTCATGATGTTGCATTGTTTTAAAGGAATACATGATGAAATTATTCACATGTTATTACCTGGAAAAAAAGAATCTTCATTATGTTTAACTTCCTTATAAATTTTGGACTGAGAGTTTTGATATAAGTATTTTGGATAAGTCTAAATGTTGTAATGGATTAAGTTTGAAATTGGATACTATTGTTAAGGTTATTTTTGGATTTTTATAAAAGGACAACCTAGAGGTTGGGTGACAACTAGTTGCGACCGACATGGCCGCGAGACTCGAACCCGCAACTGAAGAGCGACAAAGGTGCATCACTTGAGAACTGGACTCCATGGTGTAATGGTTTTTATAATTTAGTTTTTATAAATAGTTTCACAAAGGAATTATAAATTCATTATTTTTTGAACCTTATATGAGTTGGATAAATAGAATTTTTTTTTGAAATCATTTGGAGTGAAAGATGAGTTTATGGTAGGAATTATTTGAAATATGAAACTCTACTTATCAAGTATACATACATAGATATATATATATATATATATATATTCCTCTTATTAAGACTAAATTTTATTAACCCAATTTCTGATGTGGGTTTACCAACTAGGGTATTTTCTATTTTCAACATTTTATTTTCAATGAAATGTTTCAAATTGCGAGGATGCAATTTATTGAAGGAGGAAAAATGTAACACCCCATGATTTCATAGTATGTTATATTTTCAAAGTAATTCAATAACTTCCACTACACACAACACTGAGTTCAAGAGCACCATGACTTACCAAACTAGCCGTTCAAAAGCGGTTATGAATAGTATTAACTGAATTTTATCCTTAATATAATCCTTATAATTTTAAAATCCATATTATGAGTTTCTTAGACATAATGTATGAATAAATACATCTTTTTCAGATAAATGAAGCATTTTTCAAAAAATGAAATTTTACCACCTTTTAATGGTGAGCCCTTTTCTAATCCAATATTTTAAACTTTTATATATTCAATTTCACAGAATAAACTTCTTCATTTGAATCGGGATATAGTAATTTAGTTTCAATAAATGTTTGGTGTTATTCTGATAACTTTCATATTTGGGTGAATAGTTAAAAATACTATATTTTAACTGAAAACAACTTTTTTAATCAAAATAATTTATAGTGTTTATCTATACATATGAATGGTTTGGAATTATAATTATATTATATTTTTACCATTTAATCCAATATTGGTAATTCAAAGTAAATTCACTTTGAAATTTGACATAAACAACTGTCTATCTTTTGATAGTTATTGTTTCCTAAAAACACGATTTTTGTTTTGACAATAGGGATTTTATTTTAAATTAATAAATTCAACTTATATTTTTTTAATTTGGAAAAATAGACAACATTTTTGGATTTGGGATATCTAAATTAGCCTAGGGTGAATGTTTGGTATTTTTCTGAAAACGTTCAATTTCAGATGAATAGTAAGAAACACTGTGTTATTGTTTAAAACCATCTTTTTATTTAAATAATTATTTATTTTATTTAAATTTATTTTAGGTAAAAATAGATACATAATACTTATATAAATTCAATGTAATTCATTGGAGTCATTTTATAATAATTTTAGATATTTAAAAATTTATTGAACTTTTTCACCGCCTTTTACCCACCTCCTAGAAGAATTTGAAAATTCATATAAAACTTAATTTTACTGCTTTTGTGAGTTTAATTTCAAAAATAAAAAATTCTTGGTTAATATAAAGTAGTAAAATGTGGTTAAATAGGATGAAAATAATTTTTCTGAATATTAACTTTTGACTTTTATTTACCGTGGTTAAAGGTAAATAGGGTAATTCAAGTTAAAAAGAATATGATAATAATTCAAAATTACCATCACACTTGTACAAAAATTATTTTTGGAGTCATTAACTACTATGTGCATCTTTGGGTCAATTTGCGGACCCCATGGAGCCACTTGGAAGTGATAATGGCAATTTAGATTAATTAACATAAAGTAAAGGCAAAAATGACAAAACCAAACATATTTTAGTAAATTATTTTTAAAAAATAATTATATAAATTATATTTTAGACTATAGATATTAATTGGAAAGATAAAAAGATTTCCTATATAATTTTATTTTATTTATAATTTTTATAAATTAAATAATTAAATTTATTAATGACACAATGATGATGCAGTAATTACCTTTATAATGAATAAATCAAATAAATGGTATTATAAATATTAAAATAAATAGAATTTAAAGGTTTTTATGACATAATCAAATTTTCTAGGTGACTATGAAATTTTAGTGATAATTCAAGGTATCTTGTTCAAAGTAATCAAGTTGTGATGACTTTCACAATAACTAAATACCAAATAGTTTCAAAATTGACATAAATTAATATTTACAAAAAAATATGATATTATTGGTTGATATTATATTACTAAAAATTTAAGGTCAGTAAAAAGGTATTAAATAATATTATATATTTCATTAATAATACACTTGGTGATTTCATGGATGTTTAGAGTATTTTTAGTAACCATATAGGATAAGAATACAAGAAGACATTGTAAAAGTTAATATATTTAACTAAGAGTTAAATCTAACAAATAAGGTTAAAATGGAAACATAAACCTGTCTACAACCTATTTCATGAGATTATTTTTACCCATAAACACATAAGTCTTGAAATAAATTCATTTGGAACCATTATAAACTGTATGTTATTGTATAATAAATTTATACTTTAATCTTTTCCTAAAGTACCTATCACCCCTTTTATAAAAGGGAACTCCCCCTTCTCACTAATTCACACATCCAAAGCCATTTTGTTCGGCCAAACCCTGCACAATTATCCTTCCAAATTCCTTCACTTCAACCTAGAGGACATAATTCATTCATAAAGATAACCTAAGGAGCCCTTTTGATCAAATCAGAATGAAGAACCTGAAGAAGAGGTAATGGTTTCACCACACTCTTTCCAGATCCTTTCTTCTTCCACTTATTCTTTCTTTATTATTTCCATTCTAAACTAATAACTCAATTATATTCTATATAATCTGATATTTTTCAAACATATTCATTATTCTATCCATCCTTTGAATGACATTTCACCATACGTGCATGCGTACGCCTTACCGTCTCCACGTCGTGGTGTAATTGTTATTCTATACATTATTACTTGGATGGGTATAATAATGATGTGTAATAGATGTAAATAATAAATTAAACATGATAATGATTTTTTATATATGATATACCATCCAATTATATATTATTTTAATATCAATAGAATGATATTTTCGCTCGTGTGTACGTACGGATTACCGTCTCCGCGACGCGATGAGATTCATTTCCATGTCCATCATTCATCGAAGATTATAAAAATATATTTCTAATATGTATGTAATATGTGATGTAATAATGATAATATATATATGTGTGTGTGTGTGTGTGTGTGTGGGTGTGTGTTTATTTATGTACATAAATATTTCTTATTCACTTAGTTCCGTTCAATACGATATGAAAACAGAAACATCGTTTATATATACGTACAGACTACCGTCTCCATAAACTGTGTTTTCCATTTCATATATATGTCTATTATAAATATTTATATTTTAAATATACATGATATATAAATCATTTTCTATATTCGGGATGTATTTAAATCATTATCTAAGTTATACAATCAAGAATAACAAGTTAAAACATGTACGATAAAGAAAGTGATTATTACCCGAAATATTAATATAACATGGAAATTATTTTTAAATGGGTAGTATAAAGTCATAAATGAATAATTTATGATATCATAAATATTAATATGGTTCTGGTATAATTTATTAACATACTATGGTCTTCATATAGGAGGTTAAACTTACCCTCGACTAAAATAATGTGCATGGTAAGGGGTTTTCATCTCACTCCATATTCCCGTGAGATTCATGCCATCTTGCCACTATTATCTTTTATGTTGTGTATGTACTACCCATAATTGTATTCCTTGTGTAATACAATATAATTTATTTTTATTTACATATCCATTGTACGATACTTCTTTCATGGGGTGTATGATTAAGAAGTTACCAAATTGGTACGGGTTTATTTTACAATCTCATTATTATCCAAGGTTGTTTTTACTTAAGTATATACTGGGAAATATTTATTATCCATGTCCATATTTCATAAAAGAGTTTTAAAATAGATTATTTTCAAGGAAGTTTTTACTAAAACAATATTTTGAATGTTTTAAATATTTATTCTTCTATATCAATCTCAATAATGTTCATGTTTTCAAAATGGTTTTTACGGATTTATTTAAATGGACATGAATTTTTTTAAAATGTTAATTACTTTAAAAGTTTTCAAATTAGTATGAGACAATTTGATTCAAAAATGAATTTAAATTTATTCCTTTATAAATTTTGTGAATTTTAAATGTTTTCAGGAAAAGGGATATTTCAATCAAATATTTTTACAAATCATTTCCATCTATTTCAAATTCATTAATAGATTTTAAAGTTTTTTTGAAGTTGATTTATTATGATACAAAACATTTATATTGTATTGAAGGTTTTGTGATATACTTCACTGTGGATGAGTTATTTTTATACCATTCATGGTTTATGGTTAATGTATAGACATTTCTTATCCATGTTCTTATACGAAAGTTTATGTTATGTTTCAACCTTTTCGTATGAGGAATGTATTGGACATAGTAAGTGATGGGTGGAGCCTGATTTAGCTCCTCGATGCATCGGTAGGTCTTATGAGACAATTAGACGTGGAATTTGTTGAGGCCCTTTCCCAATTTTATATATGGTTTTGGTCGAGGCATAAATCATTTTTATACATCTTGGCCAAGGCCTTGACAAAATGTTTTAGATTGTCTGACATTATAAATTCCCTCATTATGAAAATAATATTGATAGTTCATGTGGTCATTCGACACGTAGAATTCCCATGATTATGTTTTATTATGGCATTATTAACTCATCTCATATTCCTGCCATAATATTATTCATGTTCATTATTTGTAAAGGCATTGGTTTAAATTATTCAACATGCTTAATATTTATGTTATCTTCTGTTATATTTCTTACCCTTACTGAGTGATTGAGCTCACCCCTTTCTATGTTTTATTTTTCCCAGGAACCCAAGAAGTGTCTTTTGATTGATATGTAGGGTTATGCTAAGGTAATAATGGAGTTCATAAAGGATTAATTTTGTTGTGTTTTATGTTATAAAGTGTAATGTAAAATTCATATATGTAATCTATTTTTCAAGACTGCTAAAATGATCAGTCCTTCAGGACATGATTCCTTGGAATCATGCCAATTATTTAAATAATGCACCGACTTTGGGTAACTAGGTTCAGGGAGTTCCACTCCAGAGGTTTGTAATTAAGGTTTTATTAAATTAAAAGTATAACCCTAAATAATTTCATATTTGAACTCTAACCCAAAAGATGAATTTTGTAATTTAATGGTTTTCTATATTATATTGATAAGAATAGGGTGATGATTTGAATCAGTGGTACTGAAAAGGAATCTCATAACCAATAGTGATTATGATGGAAATTATCCTAAGGTTTTGATTTAAAATAATAGTTAACGTGAATAATGAATAAAAACTATTTTAAATTTTTTTGGTTGTGATTAAATAAAATGGTAATATCCAACATATATGAATGAAAGTAAATGGTTAAATGGTAAATATGGAAATGACTTTATAGAATGTTTTATGGACATATAATCCTATTTATTAATGAATCTATTTGTTAACACATGGAATGTAAAATTGTATGTTTTGAAGTAGCTTGGAAACCTAAAATGACACTGTATTATGTTTTTTATAACATTTATTGATTTTTAATGAAATTAAAATGGGTTTTAGTTTTGAATTATTTCCATTTTTATAGTCCTGATTATTGAATTTTATTATTGTGACATATTTGAACCCTATGATGAACCTAAAACCTTATTGGGGGACATTTTGTTAATAAGGGGGTGAACATGTCCCCTGTTTAGATGATAAAAATTATGTTAAAATCCAAGGTGAACAATCCCCCTGGTCGATGCCTGATATTTTGGTTAAAACTAGGGTTACCATGGACCCCATGTGGATTCTATAAATTATGGTTGTTCTCTAAGTGATAATGACCCCTATATAGACATTAGGGCCTCAAGGATAGGTATATTACCCTTCTTCACTGGATTATTGTAATTATGTTCATCACATAATAAAATAGACAGTAGATCTTGTTGAATATAAAATGTACACATCCTTGGTTGAACCCAATCTTTGGTTCGGTTATTTATTCTTTAAAATTAATGTACATTATCTTCCATTTATTTAGGATTGATATAGATAACTAAGTAATGAACATGGTGTATAGACTTGTTATCATATGGAGGTCATTAGGGGGACTTATCATGTTTTAATCACACCCTTATTGTTCTGATGTTGGGTACCCATACCGACAATAGAGGGTTCTGGGGATATATCTAGACATAGGAAATGCCCAAAATTTGGAGTTTGTTTGGAATTTTAGGAGTGGAGTTGAGTGATGAAATCATGTGAGTGTTTTTAATAGTTGTGTCAATTTTATTCGATATTTTATTTTATTTATATCAGTATATAATTCATCCTTTTATAATGGCTCTCAATTGGAATCAATCATATCTCATCTGTCACAGCCTGTGGTTTTATATTTTATTATTTATTGCACCTGTAGTTGTATTAATGTTATAACCACAGTTGGTACTGTTTATTTCATTTTTGAACTTATAGGAACATTGAACAGAGGGTATTGTCTTTCCAATGTTTCCATTTAGACCGTCACTGCTATTTGGAAACCTCTAGTGTACGGGGAGGAATGCCAGATGTTCTACCGTATTCTACTTGATTGGGTACCGATCAGTGGTCCAGTATAGTAGAATGTTACAAAGTGGCGTAAGAACATATATTTATTTTCACTTTGTATTTTTTCTGGTAGATATGAGATTTTGAATGTTTTGGGTCATTTTAATGTGATCTTTCCAAGGATTACCTGACACATGTATGGGGGAAAGTCCATGACAACATGGACATGAATGTTGTTATTTTTTTCACTTATGTTCGCTAGATTTCCATATTTTTTAACACACATAATTTTCATTGTTAATGATCCTAGTGATTTTATCCCTTGAGGGGGTATAGTGAGAGATTGTGAATGAATCATTCATCATTAAATCACGTAGATTTTTATATGATATGCAACATACTATTAAAAAAATTAGATTTCAATTATATGTACTCTATCATTTATATTTGTTAGGAAATAAATCTTCATATTATTTATATTTCCACTAATATTATATTTTTAAATTCTATATCTTTTAATAGAAATCAATTTATAATGATGTGAAATTAATTTAATCCTCTATGACCTTCTAGTTTAATTATTTTTATTAATCATATGACATTGACTAAGAGTTAGGGATCAAAATATTTCTCATGTCATGACCCGTTATACATGATCATGACCATTGTATGGGTGGTTGGGATATTGATAATGAATTTGTACTGATGTGGGTCATGTGTGTGTTTGTCCTTAGTTTTATTTTGAGGCTAGATTGAGAGAATAAATAATGAGACATTGGTGACATAAATTTGGTCGGATAATCGGGGTGGTTTCATTCATAACCATGGTTTGATTAGTGAACCATGTATTCCATGTCCACACATTAGATGGGAGGTTGGTGATGGAATTATAGTATCCATGAGACCATGAGAAGGGTTTTAGGGTGTTATCCTGATCCTAGTTTTAGTCGATTTATAATCCTTGGTCATCCATTTGAGCCTCATGTTTTCAGGTTTAAATCATGTATTATAAAGGTAGATCTTGATCATGAAGGTAATATTGGGTGGAATTGTCCTCATGTTAAATAGATCTATTTATGGGTGATTCAATAGAGGGTTTGGTTTATCAACATTAGTTTTTTAGTTCATAATATAAGAAATTGTGTTCTAGTTCTCCAGTGTGATTGTTACTATTATGAGAGAAGGTTTTTTCGATTCCTAGCCCCATCAATCCCTTGTCTAGTTTTTTACAGGATGGTCCTTCAGGATCCTAGATGGTTTTGTAGAGGTTTATAAATCATGAAAAAAATTATTTTTTTATTATATTGCGTGGGAAGTGGTTGAGGTATAAAAAAATACTTGCGGATGTATCACTCCCTTAAATTTATAGCACCAAGAGTGTTATATCCTTTTGTATTGATGTTGGTATTATAGGGTTGGGATTGTTGACAACTTGACCATATCATCTTTGAGGAGTCTTCAAGAATTATGTTCAATGACAAAGAACTAATGGATTTGAAATGGTTCTTGTTATTGAGTGATAATGTGGTTGAACCTTGAATAATTTTCTAGAATCGAGAGAGTTCACTGATTACAGGAACGAATTTCATAACTGTCGTGGTTAGTGATTATATGTGTAGGACAAAACTCATTGATTTACATACATATGAACATTATGTGGGGGTTTATTATTGGTCTTAGATAGGCATGAAACACTTGTATTTTGATAGAAAAAAGGTGTTTTGGTATTCAACGCCATTTTCACTAGTTGAATAAAGATGTCACATGGTGGGACAATTGGGACATTATTTTTAGTAATGCTATGGTGATTTCATGGTTATAGTGTTTTGGATGATATTAAATAATGACTTTTTGTAAAGAGATGTGGTCCTCAGTTTGTTTAGTTTGAGGTTCCACTCAAAGTGGGGTGAATGGTGGAATTGGTGGGAGATTGCAAAAATGAATTATAAGACATTTAAATAAGGATTAGAAATTATCTGTTGAGATTTTGAATCATTAAATTGATAGAGGTCTCAAAATATTACATGGGAAATGTCATTATGATGGTTTATGTGTCATATTAATGCTTGGATGCACATCTAATATCCAATTCCAACCATTTTTTGTTGATAGGAAGAATAAATGATGAGGATACCTATGTCTTCAACCATTGAATTAATGGTAATGGTAATCCAATGGTGGGAATAAACTTTATAGTAATGGGTGAATGACCATTGAGTGGGCATGGTCATGGATGTGGAAATATTTTTAGTGGAAGATAAATATTGGTAACTGAATGTCAATTTCCTAGTGGGTATAATTCTCTATGGTTTTATAATGCACAATCGATGTGACAATTCAGCTTTTATTCTCATATTTGGTTTGACAGAAAATTAATATAATTTGGTAAGGGGAGATTCAATGTTATGATATAATGAGAATCCATTTCAAGTGGGATCAAAAAATATAAATTTTAATACACTATACATTATATAGACTCTATAATGTTATTTATAATATGATCATTGGTGTTTAGAGATTAATTTATAGTGATCAGATGGCTTGGTGGTTAGTTGGAATTTAGAGTTGTGTGTTTTGGAATAGGTCAAGTTGGGTTGTAATGACATTTGTTCGATCTCTTATAATAGGTTGTAAAAGTTGAAAATATACTTTTATAATTTTTTATGGGATCTAAAATGAATTTTTTGTGTTTCAGGTAATCCTTAAAAGGGTAATAGGATTGGATAGGTAAACTATGGGCATTAGTGGATCTTCAAATTCATTCTCAAGATAGAATGAGGGTCATATTGATCTATAACCAGTGGTTTTTTCGAAATTTATTTTTATGGTGTGATAGTAGTTATTCCCAAAATATTTATAAGACATTTCAACATTTTTCGGTGGAATATTATCAGACAATGAACTTTGAGGCTCATGATTAGCTATTAGGGATAGGGCATTATTGTCTGGAACACCATGGACATGAGATAAATGAGTTAATTTTCTCATCATGAATCAGATTAAATAATAATTATAAGAATTATTTGGTATCAAAATTCTAGTGGGTTTGGCATTAACCTTTATTTTATTAACTTGAATGTGATGGGTTGATGAACATGGTATTCTTACTTGTAAAGTGTTTTTTTAAGCCCACCGAGTTTCCTGGGTGTTGGGAAAGTATTTTTTTGTTTTACTATGGTGGAAGGTTGAATGATGAAAAAATAAATGGTTTTATTGATATGGAAATTGGTGATGAGTGTGTTTAATTTTTGGTAATGAAATAATATACATTTTTAAGAGAATATAATTCATTAATTATGATTACCTTGATATGGGATTATGATATGGTGTATCTAGTTTTAAAACCCTTATTCGGGGAGAAGGATTAATGGTATGACTGAGTATTCAAATTGATACATAGTAACTTATTATTGAGAAGGATATTATGTGTTTAGAATATATTTTTTGGGTGATCATGGTTTGGTAAAATTGTTGGAATTCACATGAGATGTGATATTTCACGAAATGGGGGGTGGAGATGTCATCATGAAATAAGATATCCTTGATGAACTAGTTGTGATGCATTGAAAACGACCATAAAAAAATTCAGTTTTTATTTAGGGGACAAAAATGTTTTTATAGTTTTAGGATCATCCTAAGGTTGACATTTCATATAGTTTGTAGTATTTAAGAACTATACAATTCATCGACGTATAGATCCATTCTTTCTTTCATAAAAACTATAGGTTTTTTAAGGAGGTGTTATCAACAGTCTAGTTGTTCTGGTGAATAAATGTAGGGTTCATAACATTAAATTCCATGTTTTTAGTTTTATCATATGGAAATTTTATTTAACATGTTTATAACTAATATTTCACTCAAACCATGCGACCAAAAATGTATAGGCTCATGGTTTTCCAAACCATTAAATGTTTCTTAGAGAACCATGCTGATATCTATAGAAATTATATGGGAATTATTCTCGAGTTGGAAAATAATTTTCTATATCCATTTGAGATGGAATGTGTCATATATTAAAGAAATCATAGTTGATACACATTATGTCACACCGTGTAACCAAACTATCCACCCCTTTAAAAAGAGAAAATTTACATTTTCCCCTTCTGAACGTTAACTGTTTTACATGATTATGTTCCATAATTGGATAAATATGAATAAATATTTAAAACATATCCTCCAACATCTCCTTGTATGATCCTTCTTTGATTCATGGTTTTATCCATAACTACATTGTGTAATCAATACCTCAAGTTAAATATAAGATTATTATTCTTTATTATCTCAGTTCTCTTAACTATAATGTGTGTTATTATTTCTCAATATATAATGCCATGCTTTTAAGGAATAGTAATTTTTCTCAATTCCTCAAGTTCTATGTTTAATAAAATGCCCATATCTAATGATTGTACTTCTTTAAACATATTTTAGGTGATCCCTTCAATTTACCCAATGTCTTCACCAATTCTTCTTAAGTGTGTGGGTAGTATGACCTTGTTGGTTTTGCCGTTATATGGTTTATGATAATTGTAATTATTTATTTGATTTGTATCCTTATTGAAATGGACCTTTTATTATTCATTGGACATGAGAAATGATAATTTCATTTAATGAACAATAGAAATGGTTTTACAATGAAATCATAAAAAATATTAAGTCTAGTCTTGGGGAATTAAATAAGCAACCCTAATAGATATACGATTTTGAACCTTAGCCTTACAATATCATGGAATATTTAAATATTTAATTAGGTGAAATATATATTTTTAAATTATGATTTGAATATGTATTTTTTATTAGAGTTTCAAAAACAACGATTATTGTGATGGTAATTAACTCTTGGCTTGGGATTAATGGAATAGTAAACTTGAATGGTGGATAAAGGCTTGTAATCTAGTTTAGTTTTGATAAACTGAAATTGTAAGAGGAAATATACAAATTAAACATTAAATGGTTATACAATTTGGATATAAATGATATTATAAAATGGTTTATGGACATATTATTCCAACGAATAATGAATGTGTTTCATAAGCCTTATAATATAAAATATCAAGTTGTATAGTGACTAACTGAAAATTACTTTTTTTATTATCAAAGAACATTTGAGGAAGAAATTGAGAAACCACCGAAACAGTCTGAACAAAGCTTAGGAAAACTCAGGATAAAGGAAAAACCAAGGAAAACCACCAGACCTACCCCACCCCATCAGATAATCCTTTTGACAAGCCTCACCTAAGCATGGCCCTTCAGCAATTAGTCTCGTGCAGAATTGCACAGGCATGCTACTGATAGAAAAGTCGTACCCCCTCAGCATCCCACTCCAAAAGGCCAACATCAATGATGAATTCATGCTCTGGTCCCCCTCTGGAACATGTCCAAGTAGAGAGCTGGAAAAAAACACCCAAGAACGAAACAAAGACAAAAAACCAGATCCCAAGGGCTACACCTCAACCAACCCTCTTGAAATACCTGGCCAAATCCACCTTTAACCAGGATCATTAAAGAGGAACTTAATATTTCCAGAATATCTCTCCTTGAAAAGCTTCCAGGATAGGTATGGAACATGTAAATCATCCACCACAATAATCATTTTCTCTAACATAGAAGCAAGTTGATCCCAGGTCTGAATGTACTCTTCAATGGTGATTATCCCTCTGTTGAAACCCCCTACCAGAATGGAGTCCTGTCTATCAATCCATGTATATTGTTCCTCATTAAGAGACACCTCCAATGACCTCACCATCATCCTGGTTGCCTCCTCCTCCGATGCATTGAGCATCAAGGTCTGCTCCATCACTTCTTCTTCTGAGCATAAAAGGAGAACCATGTCTTGGTCACCCTGTTCCACTGGACTTTAAGAATTCAAAGGCACCTTTTCCTTCTTTTTTTCAGTCATATTCTTCGCAGATCAAGTCCTTAGATGTGGAGGTAAGGAGGAGTAGTCCTCCTTAACCTTCCTCTTTCTGAAACCCTTATTACTCTTTGTAGGTAACTCCTCATCTGCAATTTGGCCATGCTCTATCCCCTTGGATACCTTCACTCCAGCCCCATCTCCTCTAGCTATTGAAATAGGGAAATCGTCCACATCGGCCTCTAGGAGGCCTTCAAACCTCTTCCACATGGGAATCGAGGTCTGGATCGAGGTCATTCTCCCTCTCCCCCTCACCATTTGAAAAATCCTTCTAGTACTATCATCACTATTTCCCAACAGAGTATTCTCCATACTCCAATCAGCCTCCCCATCCAGTGACGTTATACCATGATTCTCAGCCTGGCTGGGCTGTATGAAGCCACGGCCCTTGAACTGAGGTTGTGTGCAAATGTCCTAAAAAACCACACTCTGTGTAGCACAAGCAGTCTGCATTCTAGTAAAATCCAAGTTGATACCAAAATGGGAGTCACCTGCAAGTTTATATTGATCATTCATGGCCACTGTATTTCCATTACGCCCTATGACAGGTCTTCTCCCATCAATGAGGTCACTTATCAGTCTTCTAAACACCTCTTGAACTTTTGGGTTGGTAGAAAAAATCGGCGGTTTCTTCTGCCTCGCTTGGTTGGAACTGGAAGAAACCCCCGTGCCAATTTCATTTGTGCCAGTAACTATGTTACCTTTGTCCAGAACTGCAATCTGGGCCACCGTTGCAGCACTCAATGGACCACTTCCCTCACCTAGCCCACTGCATCTATCCCCATCAATTCCTTCATCTAGAACACCCTCCACCATGCTGTTATTGGGAATGCCATGATTACCATTTCACCTATCCTCTGGATATTCAGAATTCTTAGCTTCTCGACTGCAAATCTCCAATGAATGACCCAACCGTTTGAAAACCTGGAAAAAATAGAACCACGACTCATATACCATGGGCTGCATACACTAGAATTCTTCCCTGATAATAATCTAGTTGAAGTCTAATGAAGCCTTTGATGCATCCACCTCCACACACACATGCAGATTAATCGGGTGGGAGACCATATTGGTCTGGCTATCCGAAAACAAGTATCTACACAAAATGTTCCCATGAATTTTAACAATCTATGGATTATAAAATGGAAGCGGATGATTCAGAAAACATACCCAGACCACCACTGATGGAGAGTCATGTTTCATGTGAATGTCATACTACCATCAGGATAGGAAGAATCGTGAGCCATTACAGATGCGGGGTGCCCTTGAACATGATTTTATCAGATCATACGCCGAAGAAAAAAAATTCAAGATGCTTTGGTTGTCCAGTAAACCTACGGTTTCCCTTTTTTTGCAAATCCCAAAAACTGAGTGGTGGCCTACTAAGTTATACATAAACCATTGGTCAAAATGGCCCCTGAGTGGATGATAGAATTTACAGTAATTCTAAGGATGTACATGGTCCTCCTAGGAGGATTTTGGAAAATAATTTCAAACATGGGTCTAACACATCCCCTAGGAGGACATGGTGCCTAATATATGGGTAAATTACACTCAAGTTCCACATATTTGTCCGAATATTGGTATACTTACATTTTTTGGTATATGGTTAGAATGTTTTATTATATTTCAATACAAAGTCCCCAAAAATGGTTGATGAACTTCTGTACCCTTCCTAATGTTAACTAAGACCTTGAGATCTATCTTTATTTAATGATTGTTAATTTATGTTTTGTCTTTCATTTTTATAAAATTAATTCTTGGTAACTACTAATTTCACCTAGCCAATTGAAATCTTATTTAAGGGACACTATTGGTGGTGGCCTAAAGAGTTGTACTCACACCATACTAGGGTTGTTGTTATGTACTCGATCAAATAAAACTTGTTATAGGTGATAGGTTTGTACTTGGGTAAAGCCTAATGCTAATTATTTGTACGGAATTACAAAAGTGGAATAATGAGATGGAATAATGTATGTAATTGGGACCAGTTGGTTTGAGTTTAGTATATATATATTTCTTATATATTTATATGTACTTGATCCACTAATGGATGATCTGTAGTAGCATATAGAATATTTCATCACTCATGGATTCTAGTTTTTTTTTTAAAATAATCATTTATTTGAATATGAATCAATTTTATACATTAGGTCTATGGGTAGGTGCATGGTAGATGTTTCAATGTTATGCAATTCATGGATCCTTCCAAAGGTCTGGGTAGTGGGATGTTACAATAATCATCTTCCCAGAATGTCTATATCTGATGATGCACTGTCTTATTCTCCTTGGTTTTAGTCACATTTATTTAGTGATTCTTCTTCAACTAAGAGAATTTTTTGTCTTAAACCCATCGTTATCACTCAGAAAATCACCGGTAATTAATATATTTATACCAATATCAATAGAAAAAATGATAATGGGACTTTATCCATTTTATACATGTATACATCATCTATAAAAAAGATTGAAATTTGGGATAACATTCTGATTGTAAAACTCAACTAATCCATCCTTTTAATACCTTCAAAACATCTAAAACATTAGTGTTAGCATTATTAATCAATAATTCATCAACTTTTGAAGTATATAAATTCCTCAAATATTCCATAGACCCTAGATAAATTTATGAATTCTAAAAGAATATATCATCATCATTGAAAATAAATTTTTTAAAATTATTTATAATGTTCTCAAAGACCTATATATTGTATGAAAATATCTCTATTGGATGTTATATAATTGATTGACTCATTCTTCTAAACTCATCCTTTCTTTTTTAAGTAATCTGGAAATGAAATACACCTTTTTCTAACAATTCATCTAGTTATACTACTTCCTAGATTCCATTTATCTATTAGTCTTTGTCTGGTGATTTTATACATAAAGATAACAAACTCAATGACTGGTATATCCAATTCTTTCAAATTTATTTTCATAATTGTTTCAAAATTCTACAACCAATGATTTATTTCATTCTCTATATTATTAATTTATTTTTTAATGATATTATCAAAACCAATCCTCCGTTCAATAATCCATATCTAAAAAAATCAATATATTGTTCCTCATAATGTTTTATTTGATAAAAATGGTATCAAACATATGGTTCAAGTATGTCACTTGGTATATTAAGAGTTCATCAATTCGAAATTAGTTGATCATATTCTTTCTCTATCTTGTATACTTAATTCCTCTCATTCTGGTGGTCTTTATATATCTTTTTCTATAGAACGATTAACTTTTTCCTTATTATAGAGTAACTATGTCTCTTTCTATTCATTCTTTGTCTGATCACAGCTTTTGAGAAAAAACTACACAAGATATCAACTATATCATTTTATAAAGTGATATTTGTAAACTGGTAAACTTTATCACTTTATAACATGAGAAATTTACAACAAAAATCATTCCAACAAATTCATGAGTTTAATCCTTGAGAATATATTTGTAATAATTATGCTAGAAACACTTTAAATTATAAAATAATCATTAACTCAAGCATTCTCTAGATATGTTGAAACATTCTTCCAGTCGAAACATAAAAACATTCCCCAAAATTGTTGATAAAAATACAAAAAATATTCAAAAAAATCTACTCAGTAGATATTAAAACTATAACATTGGATTTTTTTGAAACATTACCAGTAACTATTTTATCAAATTTCATAAAACCACAGCCTTTCATATATGGAGTTTCTTAACACCACATTTCCATTTTGAATTTTTTTTGAAGGAATTAAATCCCTTAGTGAAAATATATTTTGATTCGATCATATATAAACTCTACCTCAATCATATCAAATTTCAAAATTACAAATTTCGGACAAACCTTTTACCCCCACATGTTTTGATAATTATATCTTTAGATTAAAAAAGGATAAAATTCATAGTTTTATTACTTCTCCAACACCTTCAGTAAAATAAATAGAGATATGGGGATAATCTCATGTATTTTATTACTTCAGCATTGGAGGATGAAGATTTAGTTTTATCCTCAATTCATTGAATCATTCTATTGATATTTTTTTAAAATATTTCATAAATTTTATCTTTTATTAAAAAGTAATCAATAATTATACCTCCACTATAAACATCATTCTTAATGAAATGATATTTAATATCAATATGTTTGTCTATAAAATGTTTTATAGGATTTTTCGAATCATCAATTTGACTCTGATTATCATAAGTTATCCATAATTTTTTTCGAAATTTACCCTTAAATATTCAATATGAATATTTATGTACATCATTTGGGAACATTCCTATTTGGAAACAATATATTTTTCATAAGATATACTCAATGTAACATAACCGTAATTCTTACAATTCTTTCTCATGATAATTCCAACCAAGAACATAGTTCCAAATTATATATTTTTATCATGACAGTCGCCTACCTAATAGAAATAAAAAAAACTTTTACAACAAAATTATTACTCCATAAATACATTAGGCCATAATTTAACGATCATTAACAGAACTGAGGATTATTTTAGTTGGAATAATTTTTTTATTCCTATGGATCACTCTAAAATCTTGCACATATAGTTACATAATATAGATGTTTTGGTCTTGAAATAATATGATCAAGTACACTTCTAGTTAGCATCCTTAAACCCTTTTGATTGACACTTTGGATACCTTCATTTTACTCATCTTCTTGATGTCATAAATTGGTGTAGAAACATCATCTATGTCTTCCATTCCAATGTTTTATAATAACACATTAGAATAATTTTCATATATATGAACATGTATCTTTTGTTATACTTATATTTTCATCACATAAATATGTTAAATTCACTGAGTATTGGAATATAAAATTATCACTAAATTTAATTAGTAATTTTTTTCACAAGATTTATCATTGTTACTAGTTAAAATCATATCATAATGTGAAAAATTAGAATCATGATACCTGTAGTAATATATTTTAAATGTAAGATCTCTCAAATTTTTAATTAGGAATATTTAAAATTCTTTATCAAAATATAATGTTTTGAATACTCAGAAAGAGGGGTATATTTCAATATATACAATGATTTCATCATTATACACAACATGGTTGTATTAGTATCATGTATTGACCCACTAGGATTCTAAATATAAAATTCTTATTTAATTTCTCCATTCATTAACATTGAGTAATGATACATATGATTGAATTTATTATTTTTATGAGAAACAATGTCCAAAAATATTCTGAATGTTTCATGTACTATATTAGGGGAAATGTTTCTTTAAAGTCAAAATCCACCAATACGGAATAACCATTGTAAACTATTTTCTCTTTATTTATGGAAATGGTTCCTGATTAAATGATATTATTTCATACAAATCAGTTATTCCTTATAACATTCCTTCAATTCTATCCAGGAACAAGATACCATGTTTCATTTTTATAAATTTTATCAAACACTTCATTCATAACATTTAACCATCATTCATGATCATGTTCATCTGTAGCTAATTGTGGTTCCAACTATGAGATATGTAAAATTTAATTTTTAAGTCTCAATTTAATTCTTTTCTGTAATGGTACTTCATTAATTTTCAATGATATTATCATATTGAACCTATATTTTTATATTCAAGAATTTTTTTCTCCTTTTAGGATTACTATCCTCACCAACTAACTCAGAAGAATCTACCAATACATGATTAGAAACATTTTAATATTCTATTTCATTATCTTCATTAGAATTTATCATTCTATATAGTCTCCTCATGTTCTTTTATTACTTTTTTCAAGGTGAGGATGGTTTTATTAACTTTTATATAAAATGAATCAATTAACATATGTAGTCATTTAAACAAGAACATACAATTTTTTATATTAGATGAATGTAACATGGAAACACATTATTCCTCTTTTGCATAAAAAATTCCTTAATATATTTTTTATTTTTATTAATAAATGTATCTCAAGGACCCTAAATCATTTTACATCAGTTTTTTTTCTTATACCACATATCATAGAGATTCATATTTCTTTTGGTCAAATCAAACATAAGTTTTGAACATGTAAAACTATAGTGACACCTCCTCTCCAAGAAATTTTTAATGTGTATTCAGTTATCAAAATTATTTCCACTTTATATAAACATATATTTTATCCATTATAAAACTATATTTTATATAGGAGTACAATATGAACATTATTGATTAATAATTCCATGTTTCAATTAGTATGACTTGAAAGAGTTAATTATGTAATCATTTCTATTATATGTTATTTATTTCAATATATACACTCCCATATCTTTCTTGAATTTTTTTATGATGATTTTGAAAAACTCTCCATCCACGAATTTGAACTTCAAGAACATTATTTTGATCAAATTTTTTAAATCATCAATGCATTTAATATATTATAAATAACTCATTCTTTATTTATGTCTCCATATCTTTCATATATCAGATTGTATGAGCTCATGATGTCTATTTGATTTAATTTCCACTTTGTTATATCCTTGTTTAAAGATACTTCCTTTTATAAATGTTATAACCACAAAATATTCTTTTCTTTTTATTTTTTATATATCAATAACAAAATCATTCAAAGAATTTTTTTGAATACACTTTTAGAAATAATTCCATAGTATGTTATTTCATAAATTTTTTCATCCTTAATACAAATATGAAATAAAAAAATACTTTGATCTACAATATGGAGTAGACTATCAGTTGTTATTTCTTTCTTGCTAATTTTTTTTCATCATTAAAAAGTCATATGATAAATGATATTTATCTAAAGATAAAATGATTATAATCACCACATACTCAGCTAACACATAGTAAGTTGGGATTCATACCCACAATAAGCAAAACTATAATTTACTTTGGATTCTTAGTTTCAATTTTAATAATACCAAATTTACTAATTTTAATAAACCATTTTTTTTTGAATGTTAGTTCTCCACCCTCATGTTCATAAATATGTTTCAACATTTTTAAATCACATGTAATATGTGAAGAATAAAAACTATTAGGAATCCATGTTTTATTCCTTTTAAAATATTTTACATTATTCTTAACGATAAAATCATTGTATTAAATGTTCCTTTTCCAAACATCATTTTCTTTTATTGTAATGAAATATTCCATAATGGTGTTCTTATATATTCTAAATCATAGTGTGCTGGTTAAGAACACATTCTAAAATACTTCAAAATAGAGAAATTGTTTTTCCATAAGATATTTATTACATGGATGACTTTTAGTTTGTTTCCTCTAGTAAAATTATAATGTTTCATTATATTATTTTATAGTTTTTACCCCTCAGTTAATTATGAATCTAAGGGAGAGAAATGTTTTGGAAATAATTATATTATTTTTACCCATATATCTCACAATAAAAAAAATACCTATTAAACCATTATCTTTTGTAGAATTATGGTTTGTTCTTAGAATAAGTTTATTGAAAGTAAATATACATTATAGCATTTTATTTCCTATGGAATGGCGAATAATTATTATAATAGATACATTAAACATCCTTTTATGTGATGTATTTCTCACATCCATTCTTAACCCATATTCTCACATTTGTTTTCTTTAGAATTATTCGTTATTACAATTTGATTAACTTTTATGTTTAGTGAAAATATATTTCATGTGATTCTTTGGATAAGAACTTCCAGCATCTTTAGATGTTTAGTCCTATACAAATAAATATTTTAGAAAAACATTAATTTTAATAATGGTATTTTCCTCTAAAAGACATCTTGATTGATCTTTAAAAATTTCTTCCTCTTTATAATTATGTTTTTCATCACTTTCTTAACCCATTTCTATTATTAGTCAACATTCATTTTGATACTCATAAATTATTTAATGTACACATCATTCTTTTTTTAGAAATTTTATGTTTCCTTTTTTCTATTTCTCATTGTGTTTCTTCAAAAATATCATTTCTTCCTTAAATTTTATGTTTTTCTAAATAAATCTCCCATGTTCTAAATTTATATAATATTTCGTATAATATTCATCCCCTTGTTATTAATTTTTATTTAATGTATCCTCATTTCATTCAACAGAATCCATTAAGTTTATGAACTTTTATATTTTTAAATATTATAATTAAATGATTTTTATAGAGACACACTAATCCTTTTAACTCAATATACTTATTTTGATTATTCTGATTAACCTTTTTTAATCATGGTGGAATACATTACATCTTTAAAACCATTATCAATATTCATTATTTTGTTTTTTACTCTAAATCGTCCTAATAATATTCTCTATATTTCTTCATAGGATAATTAATACAAAATGATTGATTCCTCCATAAATAAAACATTTTACTCAAATTTTTCATATTTATTATCCACTTCCTATTGAGTAATATTTATAGATAAGGGATATAATTCATTGATTCAATTCATATCCATCTTCCCTATCTCTTTATTCACTGAGGCCCATTTCATCATTTTCAAGATGATAGTTTTTTAGATTACTCATAGCATTAAGAACTATATCATTGATAATAATATTTTTAGAAATAATATATTTTCTCATTTTATAAAATAAAACATTATTATATAATTCATCAGTTGATAAATCATGTTTTTATTCTAAATTATATACATCAGGAAAAAAAACTTATCTTAAAGGTTCTTCATCATTTATAAAATTTTTGAATCTCCCAAGACATACCTAAATCCACTTATATTGATAATAATTTAACTAACTATAGCGATTTAATCATAAGCTATTTCATATTCCTCTATCCTGATATCTTCAGAAACACATCGCTAGATATAAATTTTTTCTTCCTTGACATTTATGTTTCCATTGAAGATGCTTCCATGTTTTTTCTATTTTTATTTTTCTATTTTGAGAAACATTACCATTATATAATAATTTTATAATAAAATAAAAAAGTATATAATTTGGATCTTTTAAATCAACCTTGGGATTCCATTTTTATCAAATTCTATATGTGTATCTTTATCCGTTAGTGGGAACCCTATACTATCTACATTATTTAACTAAAATTCACAATATAGAAGATAGACTATTATTATATTTTCCATACAATATTTTTTTCAATAAAATATATGAATATATATGATATCGAATGAGTTGAAATTTTCCAAAACAATGAATATAGGGATCTTGTTGAGGGAAAATGGATAATCCGACCCCACTTGACATTACATGAAATTTGAAGACCATAAAGGGGGGGGGGTTGAAATAATGGATATATTTTAAAAATTTCATTATCATTAAATTAGGACCAACAACATGTTTTCATTTTGACGCTATAAGATTTATTACTAAACCTCAATCATTTGTAATAATAAATAAATAATATTGTTTGATAATTGTTTACAGGGCTTGTTCAAAATTCATATACCTAGTCCATTCTATGATCACTCCCATAAATACATAAAAATAGACACTATAATAATGATAATAAAAATTGGACAAATCCCTTCACAAAACTTATATCTATTGATAAGAAATTATAGAGGATTCCACCAGTAAAACACTTTCCATATCCTTTTGAGAAAATTAACTAATAAAACATTGAATGTAGCTAATAAAACCTTTTTTCTAGAATATATTCTCGGTACCTCTCTATATATTTTCTCTTCATTTGGAGCTCCAACATCTATTTTATATCTTTATAGTAATCATATGGCTATAAAAACACTATATTATGATGCCAAATCTTATAAACCATTTTCCATAGAGCCTCAATATTATGCTTATTACTCATCCAATATAAAGAATTGTTGGAAAAAAAATATTTTTATTAGATCACAAGATTTTATGATGGATAGAAGAGGGGGTACATAGTTTTTTAGAACTTATAAAATATGAAAAAACACAAAACCGCTTATGTAAAAATGATAATACATTGGCACCATCTGATTATCAGAGTAATAAAATAGGAACCAAAACATATCTAATTATATTAGAGTTGTTTATCTGCATCACATAAAACAAATAAATTTGTTTATTATAATTATAATTAAGGAACAAAATTTATAATACACATTCACTAAGGGAAGTAAAACAAGAAAAAAGAGAAATATTAAATGTTCTAATATTAATAATGACATAAACATTTTATAAAATAATTTAATATTCAACTATAGATGTTGAGGAATTTGAAAATCCCAAATTAAGATATCTTAGTTTTAATACCTACTATAAAGTTCATTAAATCATTAATAGAAAATCCACAAATAAAATGATCGATATAATCTCTATCTTTATTACTCAAGGAAATACTTGATATGATGATTAGATTATGATTTGTCTTCCTAGCCTCAAAATACCTCAATTTAATTGATCAGATTCAACATCTTCCTATCCCTAGAATCCCTCAATAAATAATATTACCTACCACATTGAATACAAAAGAAAAATTGTTCTAAATAAGTTAACATCCTCACATGGATTCTTTATAACTTCAACTCTATATAAAATAAAAATTCATTAAGAATGATTTTTCAATCATATAAAATACCTATATGACTTGTTTTGAGAATGAATCATCTTTGAAAACCTCAAATTTCACCCAATTTATAGGCATCTCCTAGTTGTATAATTTTTGAGTGGGTTATAATGGCCTTGGAAAGAATACACTTTGAAAACTCCTAATGGCCCAGATCTTGGTATTTATAGCTAAGAATTTCATTGTCCAATGTCATTTTATAACAAAATTAAAATTTGATTTTATATTTTAAATGATATATATTATTCCAATAACTCTGATTATAAAAACATGATAGTCTTATGGACTTAACTATTCAATATATATCTAATAAACTCAATAAAGATTAATCTGATGTATCTATACCAATTCAAGTCTTATGGTTAGGAAAATTTTCTATCTGATAGACATGACATGTGTCAAACCACTAGTTAGAGAAAAATTTATTTTGATGTATGGAAAATATTTTCAATCTAATGGATCATATTGAAAAATAAAAGTTTTTATTTTTTTCTATTAGTTTTATTTCTATGTCCGGTATAAGTTAATGTTATCTAAGAACAAATTCTATATACCTTGGGATATATAAATTATATATGGTAGTGTTTTAAGAATGTAATTTTGATTTCCAAAAATATAGAACATATAAGTAGAAAGTAAATCATTCGAATATGAAATCTCCCACTTTTTGGAAATCAAAAATCACAACACATAAAATAAAACATTAATAACATTGAGATACTTAAAACCATATTTCATTTTTGAAAAAAAATGATAATATTTATATAAATTTTTTATTTATAAAATTTAAAATCCCTTTAGGTCAATAAATTATTTTTCTTCATCATTATTGATCTAATAGAAATAAATTATACTTACTATCCCCCCCCTAAGTAAAAATATTTACATAGAAAGATTTTACACTTTTATAAAAAAATAAATCTGTGGGATTAATAATTTCATTTTAAAAAAATACCCCTTGAAAATAAATTTTCCATAATTTTCCCCTTACGCATCATAATACTTATCCCCAAATAATTTTCAAAAAATATTAATAATTCTCCCCCTTTATTAATTATAATAACATGATATAGCCATAATATAACTTCATCAAATGTTAGAAAAGACTCTCATGCAAAAAAATTATAAATGAATTAACTATTCATAAATGATATAAAAAAATAGCACACGTCCAAAAGAAATAGGAGGACGTTTCCATATATAATATATGGATAAAAATTCAATCGCATTCAATATTAATTTAAATCAATTAAAAAATTAAATCAAGATTTTAGAATAAAAAACAATTTTTATTTAACAAAATTTTCAGGATAACTTATAATTTCATTAAATAATCATGATATTTCCCAACATTAGAAACTAACTCCTCATGTTTAGAAAATCTATCAATAACTTAGGGATTTTGAAGCTACACCATCAATATTTCATTCTCTTTACAATTTTTTTGTTATATACCATTACAAGAAATAACTCATATTCACAAGATTTTAGTATTCTATTTTCAACGTCCATGTTTTTAACATCTTCATTAAAGACTCAATATTCCTTATATCAATTATCCTTAAGGTCTCTAAATTCATCAAAAAACATTACACTATCTGAAACAATGATAAAAAACATATCAAGGGAGTCAGTAATGTCATAATAAAATTTTTTGACAGCCATTATCTAATCCTCATGGTCTTTCAAATAATTTTCAACTTGTCTTGATCATCTAACCATATAGTTGAAATTTTTATTATGATCTTTTGTTTTAAGATTAAATTTTTTGTTTTATACATTATTTTGGATAACTGTGCCCATCAATATTTTCAGTGATTCCAATTTTTCATTCAAGGTGTTCTTTATTTTCATACATCACAATCTAATGTCTTGTAATTATGGTATTGAATCACTCAATATTTTCAGAGATAGGAATTATAGTCAATACTATTTTTTTCCTCTATTGCTGCTCAGTCTGATTATTTTGATTACAACTCTAAAACATGTGGTCTTTAATGGCCAACATCCAACTTATTGACTTTTGAGTCAACATTCACATCTTTGAAAACATTCATTGTAACTTTTTTTTTTAGTTTAATTCATGTTTGAAATTTTTAATTGAAATTTTATTATTTTCCACATCCTATTTAGATGAATGTTGAACTTCCCCTAAATATTTTATGCCTATATTCTTATCGAAATGAGAAGGAAATTGAGTTGACTTATTGGATGACTTCAAAGAGCATCCTCCTTTCTTTATATCTTCTTCAATCTCATTTTCTTCTTCCTATTATTCTACTTATTCTTCTTCCACTCGTTATAATTAATTTTCATACATTACTATAGTTCCTATAATGAATTTTCCAATATTATAATCCAATTTATGTTTTTCCTTCTCATCTTACAACTGAACATATACTGGGAATGGTACTTGAGGTTCTGAAACTATCTCTTTACCTTTCCCTTTTCCAACAACTATCGAGAATACTGAAGGTACTTTTTATGTTTTTGGAAACTCAAAACCAAAATCTATAATAGTATGATCTACATTAGGAACCATTCTAGAATATTTATCTAGATGTACAATGGATAGAGAAGAAACAAATTGTAATGGATTCTATGAGTACTTTTCAACATCATTCATTAAATTTTATATTATTTTCTCCTCAAAAAAACATTTTATTCTATTTTTTTATTTTCTTTTCCTTTTTAAATTCATCTTTATATTGAATTTTCAAAGAAAAAACCTCAAAAATATGAATACCAAATTCAGGATCACTTTGTTTAATTTGAGTCATATTTTTCAAGAATTTCATAAACTCATCATCTAAAATTTTATTTAGTTTCTTTAGTTTCTTCAAGGGTGAATCTATAGAATTGATTTTCTCTTTCCAAAATTATTTATTCTTAGTTGGTTGTGAATTGATGATGGATCCATCAATTTTTTCCCTGAACTATTTCATCTTAGAATCAAACATCAAATTCATTGATAACATGGTCTCTTAACCAATCATGTGAATCTTTTCCCTCATATGATATTTCTGATTTGTAATCTGGAAGAAATTAATAATATTGTTTGAATGATTTTTTATAAAACATGAGAACATAATAAAATTTAACTTCATTGAATAATTCTTAATTGATTCAACTATGATGAAATCAAACTTCATTATTTTTAACTACCGCATATTTATCATATAAACCTATATATATATATATATATATATATATATATATATATATATATTGATGGTATCATTATCACCCTTTCATGGAATGAGATAATGCTTTAGCCATAAAGTGATGACCCTTGCATCAAGTGTAATGTGTAGAGCCTTTATGACTTTCTCACAATAAGTAAATAATTATTCCATAGTTTTATTTTAGAAATCATCCATGTTTTTATGGTTGTTCGTACGAAGGGAGATACAATTCACCCTCAAAATAAATATCCAAAAACTCTATAATGTTTTCATTTGAATGATTATAATTTTCACTAAAAAATTTAAAATACACTTCTTATATATCCTCTTCAGAAAAAATTTAGATGAATCCTAAAATTCTCTAACTATCACAAAGTGATATAATTCAAAATAATATTTCTGGAAAAAAATATATTATGAATATAAAAATAGGATAAATATTTTAAAAATGTAATCATATTTATCCTACCATTTATTCTTCAATATGTTTCTCTCTAAAGACATCCCTTTTTGTTTGGTATTCAGTGGTAGGAATCATAATAAATCAGTTACCATTGATCAGATGAATGGAAAAAGATCAGAATTCGCATTAAACAAGGTGGTGAGATTCATGATCGTAATATATGGAAACCAATGTCAGACATGGGGTGACACAACCTTATATAGGCATGAGATCAATGGTTCACCTTCCATAAATTTCAAAGGCTGAGATTAGAAATATTTTTCCAATCAAACGATTGATATTAATTTAAAAAATGATTTTAAATATAATTTGGAAATATTAATTTTTCTTCAAGAAACAATTTATCGGAGTATAAAATATTAATATTATAAAAACATATAATGTTGTAAAATAATATTTTTTTAAAAAAACAATAATATATTTACAACAATATTGATCAATATATTAATTAGTAAGTAAAAAATTAAAATTAAAATACCTTTCACAGAAGAAATGTTTCATGAGTATAAATTTCTTGTTCATAATGCATTTTTAATTAAATATGATTACAATAAAGTCTGTAAGGAATATTATCTTGTTAAATTAAAGAACTTTTTCTGATACTAGAAAAAACTTAATTCTATTTTTTTAAACATTGGATCAAGTGTGTTATTTACAATTTATGAATTTTAAAAATGGTTATACGTTTATTGACATTATAAAAGTAAAAAAAATAATTCTGAAAATGTTTATAAAATTTTTGAGTCCAAAATAGTTTTAAAAAAAATTTAATCCCAAAAAAGTAATTATATGAAAAATATAATACATTTTTGGAATTAAAATGGTTTAAAAAACATTATATATATACTCACCTTTGTAAAAGGATTTCATTAATGTTAAGAGATTGGTAAATAATAAGTAGATATGAATAATCACATAAAATTTATCATTCTTAACTTTAATTTAATATATTCATATCTATCAAAACAATGTCTTTTAGTAAAAATATCATCATGTTTTTCATGAATTCTGAAGAATTATAAAATAATATCCCATTCTTTGTGTGTGATCATGAAGTAAATAATGTCTTATATCTATGTTGTCATGAACCAAATTTGGTTTCCACCACAAACAGAACCAAACACGATTATAAAAAAGGCCTTAAGGGAATTCCCTATCCCCACAGGATGTCACAAGTGCTCAGGTATCATATATTTTCATTTGGGAACGATTTACCTGAGTATGGTAATGTAAAACATCAAAACCAATCGATAAACCAAATCTGAAAATTCATACCAACCAAAATTTAAAAAAATTCCCTTACTGAATACATAAGTTTAGTCATTTAAAAAGAGGTCCAATGACACATAAAACTAAATAAAATATCCCCAAGTACTTAACATGACAAGGGGTCATCACCCACAAGCCGTCTCCACAACGTTGCACCAAGGAAGGGGACTAAAAACCCGAACCACCAATACCCACGGCCTTCCCTTTACCTATCTCAAGCATGATAAAGTCTACTTAAACCCAAGGGGTGTTAGTTGGGTGTGAGACTAATCCCAATAAGATACCACTATGATATTCCATATAGAAAACAATACATGATAAAAATCATGCCATTTTTTATAATAAGAAGTGGAAGAAATAATTTATAAACAATAAAACTTTTGAATGTAAGTAGTTTTCAAAGTAGATATTGAATGAGAGAGAACAATTATGTAAAACATGTGTGATACTGTATTTTTTAGGGAAAACACTATATGAAAAATATAATTACAAAAGATTCAATGATCACTAATCTCATGAATCCCCCTTGGCACTAGTTATTTCAGGCCCCATGTACCTCGTACATCGGTGTAAAGTAACTATATAAAAACTATTCTTCTAAACGATCTACTATTAGGGAACAAACCCATAACCTATTGGTCCCCAAAAATCATTAATATAGTTTTTTAGTGTTTTCATTTTCCATTTTTCTCGGTGAAACATGGATAAAACCCATATGGATCACTTGAGTACTAGTACTTATCTGCCTTCCATGATACTCTGGCTTTCCCACTTGTTCCCAAATCACTTTTACATGATAGTAAATCCATTATCTCATAAAAAAATCTATTGTCGTCATAATAAAATCAAAATAATAGCTACACATGCTTTTCACCACTTACACCACCAAATAAAACCTTTAATATTTCAATAAAATAGCTTCACAAAATTTAACAATGTTTTTCACACAAAATCCCTTAAAACCCCCACATTGAACACTATGTGCATACCCATATTTACCAAAATATAATTTTAATCTCCCTAAACATTTCCATAAACCCATTACGTGAGTTATAAAACAACCCCAATTGGCATAACATAAAATAGACATGTAAAACACCCAATTTAACACAAACTTGGTACCTAAAAATCATTTTCTTAACAAACATCACCAAAACATGATTTTTTATAAAGTATAATAAAGGATTAGTGTGCTAAAAATATAAATTAAACATAAAAAACTCATATAGAATTTATTACCCATGTAATCAACTACCAAAATGTATCAAAACCCTTGAATCATTGTGCGAAAATTCAACCACACCATCACCACACTACAAGGGACTTAGATCAAGCATAAAACCAGAAGAATAAACCATGAAAATAATGATCAAACCCTAGGCTCGAAGATCTACATTTTTGGATATACATAACTTCAAGAAGAAGGGAAGAAACCCCATGAAAAAAGAAGTAACTCTATGAAAATAGAATGAAGAAGGAAGGAGACCCACTTACTTCAGTGATATTGAAGAAATCTACTCAGATTCACACGTAGCTGAATTTTAAAATAGCCAAAAAATAATAATAGGTTCTAATAAGGATGAGAAGGTGACATAAGAACTGAAATGGGGGTAAAAGAAGAAAAATTGAAGTAATTCTGAAGGAAACAAGTTACATATTTAAATTTGGATTATTTGAGAGAGCCTAAGATGTTCGGCCCAAATTTGTGATGCATATGAGGTAAAAAGATGGGGAAATGAAAATGGATGAATTTATGGGTTCTATTGGCTTGGTTGATAGTTGGAATCACTAAAAATAATAAACAATTAATATTATACTAAATAAACAATATTTTTTATAACCTGAAATGAGCTTCGGATTGGACTAATTCCTTAATTAAAAACCCAAATCCACAATGATTATGGATTTCAAAATGGTCTAAATTGAAATTGTGGTGTTAATAAGTTACGGGAGGGAATTTTGGAAGTGTAATGGGTTAAAAATGTTGAAAAATTAATTATTTATAAAATAAATAAAGTTGGTTTTTAAATCTGGAAAAAGGGCTCATAGTTTGGCCCAAATCATGAAAACTCACACATTCTTCCAATAAAGAAAGGGAAACCCCCAAAACAAAGAAATAATGGAAATAAAATTGAATGTACCATTAAAATTAGTCATTAATGTAATAATTCGTTCCACCATGAATGACTTTCTGCCCAGAAAAGTAAACTTGAAGCTTGATCGGGAAACAAGAATGGGTACTCCTTCCCAACCCACAACTTCTGCTCACAAGCCTCATGTGTATCATTCCATTACTACCAAAGAAACTAGACCAGTGGAATAGACATTCCCCAAATCACCTTTTCATGGAAGTCCACTTTTCACACCGGCCACTCAACAAGATAAATCAGGCTCTATATCCAGCACCTCCCAATTCAGTATATGGGACGGATCTGGGATGTATTTCTTCAACTGAGAGACATGGAAGACACCATGGATGGATGTAAACTTATAAGGTAAATCCAACCTATATGACACCTTGAAAATACTCTTAGTGATCTCAAATGTTCTGACAAACCATGGTGTCATCTTCCCTTGCTTTCTCAATCGATTATGGCCTAGATGTGGGGTAACATTCAAGAATACCATCTCACCCATAGAAAACTCTAGGCCTCAACCCCTCTAGTTATAAAATGATTTATGGTGACTCTAAGCTATGAATAAGAACTTCATGATCGACTTGACCATCTCAAACGTCTCTTGTAAAAGACTCATCCAAAGTAGTGAGGTCTCACAGACCTCGAACCAACACAGTGTGGACAGATAATGCCAATAATTGAGCACCATGAAATGAGCCACTCGAATCAAGTATTAGTAACTGTTATTATAAAAAAATTAAACCAATCCCAAATGGCTATCCCAAGAACCTCCAATGTGCAGAACACATGCACAATTCATTTGCCCCAAAATATGATTCACCTGCTCTGTAAGACCATCCGTTTTAGGATGGTATGTCATGATCATCTTAATCTGAGAACCCAATACCATCTGAAGGCCTTCCCAAAAAAGAGAAGTGAAAAGGGGGTCTTTATCTAAGACAACTTCTGTGGGAACACCATGCAGCCATACCTCCTATTGAATATAAAAATGGCCCAACTCATTAACATTATCTTTATCTCTTATCATAATTAAGTGGGACGATTTGGTCCGACGATCAATCACCACCCAAATCGCATTATTACCCCGAGGTGTACGAGGTAAGCCAATAATGACGTCCATGGAAACCTCATCCCATGTTTAGGTAGAATGTGTAATGCATGGAGTAATCCAGAAGGCCTTTGATTCTCTGCTTTCACCTGTTGGAATGCGTATCATCTTGAAACATAGTCCATGATGTCTCATCTCATACCAGTCCACCAAAATTTCTGAAGTACCCCATTACACATCTTGGTTGAACCCATATGGACAACCCATTAAGACTGGTGGAAATCCTTCACCACCACCTTCCATAGAGATTTTTGTACTAAGGAATAGACCTTGAAGCACAAGATTCCATCGACAGACGATGACCAATCATAAGAACTCTCCCACTATGAAGAAATTGCTTTAACTGCTAAAAATATCATCACTAGGTTGTTCCTGCTGAATTTTTTCAACCAGAGAAGGAGTCAACTACAAGCTCACTAAGAACACACAGCCATTTTTTCTCCTTAGTCTCCACATGCATCTGAGAGAAGAGTTCCATCAGATTACACTCATCATTGTAAATCCTCAATGCCTACACTATAACTCTTCTGCTTAAGGCGTCGGCCACCACGTTACCCTATCTGGGGGTATAGGCAATGTCCAAGTCAAACACCTGAAGGTACTCAATCCAACTATGCTTCCACATGTTGAGGTCCTTCTATAAGATGATATAGGCCATGCTTTTATGATCATATTAGACCAAAAAAATCTTCCCAAATAGGTAGTGAAGCCATGTATTAAAAGAATGAATCACAACTGCTAACTCCAAGTCTTGGGTTTGGTAATTCTTTTTGTGTGGTTGGAGTTGGAGAGAGACATACACCACCACGTTATCATCCTGCATCATCAAGCCCCTAATACTCATAACTGAAGTGTTAGAATACACCACACACCCCTTTCCAACCATTGAAAAAATATGAACATGGGAGGTAGTCAACCGCCTCTTGAGCTCCTTGAAGGATTTCTGACATTCTAGGCCCCATACAAACATAACCCCTTTTTGGGTTAGTGTGGTCATCATTGAATCAAGAGGAGATAAATCTCGAACAAACCGCCTTCAATAACTAGCCAAGCCAAGGAAACTCCTGATCTCGAACACGTTCTTTGGCTGCTCCCACAACATAACCACACTGATCTCATCAAGTTCCATAGAAACCCCGATTATGAGATCACATACCCTATACACATCACTTCTCTGATCTAGAGTGTACATTTGTACATCTTTGCATTAATGTTATTCTCTCTAAAAGTTTCCAGAACAATCTTCATGTGATGCTCATGTTTCTCCTCAGATCTCAAATAAACTAGGGTGTCATCAACAAAAACCATTAAACAATCGAGATACTAATGGAACACCATGTTCATGAGTGTCATAAACAACACTGGAGTATTGGTGAATCCAAAGGGATGACCATGTACTGAATGTGGCCATACCTACTTCAGATGGTTTCCTTTTGGATATATGCATATTTCACCTAGAGTTCATGATAACCCAAACACAATTCAATTTTAGAAAAAAACCATTCCCCCTTCAACTGATTGAACAAGTCATCTATTTAGGGAAAATGATATTTGTTCTTGATTGTTACCTTATTCAGATTCTGGTAGTCAATTCACAACCTGGGGGATCTGTCATCCATTTCCATGAACAACACAGGAGAATCCCAAAGATATATGCTCAGGCGAATGAATCATTTGTAAAATTAGTCATTCAACTGAATCTTTAATTCCATAAAATCAGTTGAGGTCATGGGATATAAGGGAAGATATACTAGCTATGATATCATTTTTTCACTAACTGAATCTGGTTTCCACCAAAACCAGCCCCAAACCTGATTCCAAATCAATTGAGAACTCCACATCATAGTCCAGGGAAAAACCTAAAAAATCATCCAGAAATACCTCTGGAAACTCATCAAATAGATGAGGTAGTCCACCATAAAGAGAATGAAAATCTCCATTTGTCATGAGTTACAATAACTGAAAAATAAGATCTCCTAACTCTGGGAGTAGAGGTCCCGCACGAATCGACTAAGGATCCCATTCCCCAAGAAAAACCTAATGACTCCCATCAAGAGCCCTAAAACCGACGCACCACCTACAGAAATCGATGTGTGCCAACAAAATTATTATTTAATAACTTCCATGTATTATTTCAAACAGATCCATATCTAAGAATAATATGTCCCAATCCATATCAACCCCTACACGAAAAGCACACACAATGAGAACCTAAGACCATACTCCTTCCTCTTTCCTTGTGGTGTCACCAAATCCATCGCAAAAGACATCAAATCATTTGGAAAATTCAGTGTGTCCACAACATTAGTAGAAATAAATGAAATAGAGGCACCAGAATAAAAAACAGTAGCATCTAGAGATGAGAAAATAAAAAGAGTACCTTGAACTGTTGAAAGTCTCGTCTTTGATCCTTATGGTACATGATCCACCGCATGGAGATGTATGGTCTCTTCCTGAAAAAGACCACTAGTCTATGGATGGGCCCTAAATTGGATATTCCATTAAGATGACCTAGCCCTACCACAATGTCCACCAAATTAATATCCCCCCATCCTTCAGGTATATGAATTAGCTAGAACTCCTCTTGAAGCCACTAATTCTTCCCCACTCTAAATTGTACATTCCACTCTGCAAAATCACTACAAGTAACCCATACCTTCACCATGATAACAATTCTTTTGAGTAAATGTGAATGCTAGTCAGATGGGCCCTGAACTCCCACACTAGTGGAAGATGAAAAATCTCACATCAGAAGCCATAGATGAAAACTGCATGAAGGAGTGACCTGAACTTCCACCTCTCTACTTCCCCTGCACCTCCCGCTTTCTTTCCTTCTCTAAAGATCATCTACTTCCCACTACTGATATTGTCCCAGAGAAACCAGCCTTCTATCCTTGGTCAAAATCTTCAATACACACCAGGTGGACCACCTCAGTATAGGTCCTCATATTAATAAAGAAAACCATGGAGTATATCATTGATCATAAGCCTTTCTCAAACCTCTGAGCCTTCACTTTTTCATTAGAGACAACTTCAGAAGTATACAAAACCAGCTCAATGAAACGGTTAGAGGACTCCATCATAGAAGGAACCACTGATCAAGATCCATGATCTCTCTAGATTTAGAAATTCCAAGACATAAGGGCAATACAGTTCATTGATGATGACCATGAAATCTCCCTAGCACATCTTCTCATTCTTCCTAGTTTTAAGTACTGATTCCCACCACCTGCAGTTGGGACCCTCTTATAGAAAAGAGGCAAACATCACCCTAATCACCTAGGGTGTATCCAGGAACTCTAACATGCACTCAATATTTTTGTGCTATTTCTTTGCTTCATGGGGTTATATACTACATCGATAGTAGGAGGCTTATTTTTTAGGAATTCCTAAGTCATTTCCTTCCTAGGAATATTCTCATCTTCTCTAATAGGAGCTAGAACATGAGCTAGTCCATGTTCTATAGCCAAGATATCCTGAACCACAACCTCTAATAACATATTTTCAAGTAGTGAGGGAGAACTCTCTTTAGTTATTCCCGTGGGTGCAAGTGAGCTTTCTAGAGAGGCATGTTTCTAGAAAAAGGAAACGATCAGAAGAGAGAAAATTAGTACAAAAATTCTGATAATTTCATTTCTATGATAAAATATAAATAATAAAAACACATTAAAATAATAAAAGAAACAACTACACCACTCACACCTAATGTAAATGTGTAGTATGCCACCCACATGTCTCACCTGGAAGTTAAGTAAAATAAACAACTCCAATGTTCCATGGTGACTTGAGGTCTTCCAAGAGAGGTGTTGGAAAAGCACCCTAATCATGACCAAACTCTGAGTCCCGACTATCCTAGCTCATGTCTATCCTGGATCATCCCAAAATAATAATATAACCTAAAAACATTAACCCACTATGATACAATTTCGTAACAAACTGAATCTGGTCGCCACCAAAAACGACACCAAAACCGGCCCACAACAAGAACCAAAGTGATTTCTCTATCCCCATTAGGTGACATAAGTTCCAGAGTATCATAGATTTTGGTTGGGAACAATTTACCTGAGTATGGAAACATAACACCTCAAAACCAATCCATAAACCAAATCTAAAAATACCTACTAAAAAAGATTTAAAAAAATATAAAAATGATTAAATAAGTTTAAACATTGAACAAGAGGTTCAGATACATATAAAAATAGTATCAAAACAGCCCCATGGTCTCCACACGACAAGGGGTCATCACCCACAATCTGTCTCCACAATGCTGCCCCAAGGAAGGGGACTAACAACCCAAACCGCCATCACCCAAGGCCTTGACTTTACATGTGTTAAACATGATCTAGTATACTTACACCAAAGGGTTGTAAGTAAGGTGTAAGAATTATCCCAATAGAATACCACCAAGAGATACAATATAGTTAAAAATACATGAAAAAAATCATGCCATTTTTTTATAACAATATGTGTCTGGAATAATTGCTAAATAATAATACTTTTAATGTAAGTAGTATTCAAAGAGGACTTTCCATGAGTGGTTGAAATTAAGTAAAACATATAATATACTATATTTTCCCTCAATGAACACCATATTTTAAAGATAATTACAAAATATTCAATGATTACTAATCTCAGGAATGCCTTGATGTTCTAGTTAGTTTCATCCCCCATGTACCTCATACCTCGGTGTAATGTAAACATAGAAAAAATATGTTATCATGCATGAGACACTATTAGGTAACATACCCATAACATAGTCGACCCCAAACATCATTAATATAGTTTTTTAGTGTTATCATTATCCATTTTTCTTAGTGAAATAGAAATAAAACCACTTTTCATCACTAGTGTACTAGTACATATCTTCCCTATTAGATACCTAGGCATCCCCATTTGTGCCCATACCAATTTTTCCGGATAAAAAAATCCATTTTCACAGAAAAAATAATTTATGGTTATAAAAAATTAAAAATAGTATCTACACATTTTTTCACCACTTACACCACCGAAAAAAAACATTTAAGATTTCAATAAAATACCCTCAAAAAAATTAACAATATTTTTCACACCAAATCCCTTAAAAACCCCACTTGGAACTCTATGTTCATACCCATATTTATCGAAATAGAATTTTTATCCCCTTAAAAAATTTCATAAACCCATTACATGAGTTATAAAACAACCCCAGTTGGCCTAACATAATATAGACATGTAAAACACCCAATTTAACACAAAATTAGCGCCTAAAAATCATTTTCTTGACAAACATAAAAAAACATATTTCCCAACAAGGATAATGAAGGAGAGGTGTGCTAAAAATATAAATGTAACAAATATAACTCATCTAGAATTGATTACACAAGGAATAACCTAACATATGTATCAAAACCCTTGAATCATTGTGTAAAAATTCTACCGCACCACTACAGCACCACAAGAGACATAGATCGAGCCTAAAAATAGAATAATATACCAAGAAACCCAAGGTCAAACCCTAGGTTCGGAACCCTACTTGATGGTATTAAGTAACTTCAATAATAAGGGATGAAACCCCATCAAAAAGGAAGGAACTCTAAGAAAATTTAAAGAAGAAGAAAGGAGGCCCACTTATTTAAAGGATCATGAAGAAATAACAACAAATACATTAGTAGCAGAATTTCCTAATAGACAATAATGCAAGTGAGGTTATAATAAGGCTGGTAAGGACAATTGAAAACTGAAATGGGGGGAAAGAGTAAAAATTTAAGGACTTATGAAGGAAACAATTTACAACTTCTGATATAGATGATTTGGGAAATACTATGATGTTTTCACTAATTTGTGATGCATATTAGATCAAAAGTGGGGGAAAGAAAATGGAGGTGTGCCTGGGTTTTGTGGGCTCAGGTGACACTTATAATCACTAAAAAATAATTAAAATTGAATAATATATTTAATAAATAATTTAAAAAAACTAGAAATGGGCTTCCCGGGAGGGCCAATTATGTAATTAAAACACCCAATCTTCCATGATTTTGGATTCCTAAATGATCCAAATTGATATTATGGTGTTAATAGGTATGGGGAGGAAATTTTTTAAGTGAAATAGGTGCAAAATATTTAAAAATAAAAGAGTTATAAATGAAATGAAATTGGTTACTAAATCTGGAAATGGGCTCACGATTTTTCCCAAATCAAGAAAACTCGCCCTTCCCTCCAAAAACCCATGAGAAACCCCCAGAAAAAAGAGGGAATAAAAATTAAATAAAATTTAACTTTGAAATAATTCATGGATGTGACATACGTTTTTTTCATGAATAATGTGATTAGTATTTACACACAAAAAATTCAATTATTTTGTCAGTAATTATTTTATTTTTAGATAAATGTATGCCAAAATATGTGAGTGTGTGTTCCATCTGTAAAATTTGAGAAATTGTTTTTATCTTCAACATATTCTACATCAGTAGTGTAAAGTGATACTTAGTTCTATTTCACACAATTAAATGGAAATTAATTCTTATCCTAAGAAATAACATGTTCGAAAAGTACTTTTTCTATCTGTTGGTGCTCCTTTTTCGTCACATTGTCTAAAAATATGGAAAGGGAAATGAATTAGCACAAATTGATTCATCCTTTGAAGAAAACATCAAAAATCGACAAAGGCATGAACAAGGCTTCAAAAGCACAATGGTCACGCAAGTTTCATCACTGTCGCGCAAGTATACTTGCACGCCACCTAATGGTTGCGCAAGTTACTTGCGTGCCCTAAAGGATAACCACATGGTGTCTTCCCCAGCCTATAAATAGACCATGTGGGCCCCCCCATTTCTAGAGGAATTTTTCTAGTATTCAGATTTAGTGCTTTGAATGCCCAAGTCTCTTCTTAAGGTCTTCCAAACACTTCCAAGGTAATTCTTTACCTAGAATGGAAGGTCTAAACAATAAGAGTAAGGTCTAAGTGTTAGAATTCACTAAAACATGCACGCCTAAAGTGTTTTACCCTTAAGATAAATGAACATACTTGAGCGCCACCCTACTTCCTCACCAAAACTTGTGTGCCTCTCTTCTGGAAGTACCTCAGGATAATTTTAAATGCATTGATCAAGGATCTCCCAAGTATTACCATTCTAGTTTACAAAGGTGCAAGTACACATGTGTTGCGCAGGTATACCTGCGCGACCAGGACTTGCGCGCCCACGCAGTACCTGCGTGCCTGCCAGGACCTGCGCGCCCCTGCCTTCTTGGGTTCCTTTCCTGCCCATTTCACCTCTCTTATGCCATTTCACCTCTCTTATTCAAGATTAAGTCTTCAAGACACTTTTCAAATCCATTTATGTCATGAATTCTTGATTTGGATTCCTTATTTGAAAGGAACTCCATGGAACATCTCTCAAAATCTAGTGATTTACACATTTTTATGTCACAAAAGATTGAGATTTCATTCATTCAACCTCATCCTTTAAGATGAGAGAACTCTTTAATATGGGCCTCCTTTTTAGGAGTAATCCCCAGTCATAATTTCCAAATATTGGCATCCTCCTAAAGAGTATGCCCCGAGTTCTCTTAATTGGCCCTCCTTTTTAGGAGTAAGCCCCAGTCCATGTTTTCTTAATTGGGCCTCCTTCTCATTAGTAAGCCCCAAGTCCCCTAATTTGGTCATCCTCCTCAGAAGTAAGCCCCAACCATAATTCTATTAACTTGGGCCTCCTTTTCAGGAGTAAGCCCCAGTCTCAAATATGGGCATCCTCTTCAAGAGTAAGCCCCAAGTCCCTTAATTTTTCAAGTCCCTTAACCTGGGCCTCCTTTTCAGAAGTAAGCCCCAGTCTTAATTACTCTTAACCAGTCCTAATTTACCTTTGATCATGGATTCCTTCTCAGGGGTAACACCCAATCATAAGTCCTCTCCAAATTTGGGCCTCCTTTTCAGGAGTAAGCCCCAAGTTAGAGTATTCAAATCTCCATGAAGCACATATACCTTTATGAACCATGTTCCTGGATTTCTTCCCTAAGGTAAATCATAATATTCATTTATCTGGGCATTCATACATACATAAGCCCCATATTATGTCTTATGATTGCATCTTTCATGGCACAATTGTCTGGTTTTTACCAATACCTCTTGTTTCTCACACCGAGCATGACTCACGAGAGCATAGAGTGTAAAAGTAATTATGAAATTCTTCATTAATCCATCAATCAAAAACATCATACACCCTTACTCGATCTACGTGGGTTCTGATTCCTTTTATAAGCAAATGATACGTAGGTAGCCCATCTGCGGGTTCAATCCCATCTCTGAAATAATCCATGTCCTTCTAAATGACAATAAACTTCAAGTTCCCCACTGAGTAGCTTTAAAACAAGCATGGTCATCATAATGACCAAGATACTTCTATATAAATGTGTCGAAGTATACCATTGACCAAGAATCTCTAACAAATCCAGATGATTCTCTATCGATGAAGAACCTCGAATACATATAAAAGATTCTCTAAATTTCCTACATATTTAATCATTGATTGTCAGATCTGAATGAAAGCTAATTTTATACTTGGTAATGTAATATGGATTCATGAAAAAAACTTAAATCTATAAAGAGAGTCCCAGAGTAGACAATAATTCCCCTCAAAAGGTGTGATGAGTCCGACCTCCCATCCTCTCGACCAATGCAAATTCCTAAGGCTCATCAGTCCAAAAACTAAAGAGCGCCTACCTTTGGATAGTAGTTACAAATGGATGTGGAATCATTGGATGATTCCGGTTCTACGAAAAAACCCATTAGATAGCAATTGGAATTTTTCAACCTTCAATCAAGGAGTTCATCCCCAAATTCCGAGGGAAACAAAAAATGGTGAACCCGGCATGAATCCTTAACCAAGTTAAAATGATGTTTTACCTATTTGTTAGGCCCCTATTTAAAACTCAATTAGAGGGCCAAAAAAACAATCATTGACATATGTTCTCATCCAAAAGATGTAGTGTCTGAATTTATCTTCATTACATCTGTTATATCAAACATGCACTCTTTCCCAAGATTCTTTGCATTATAAGAAATGACTGCTCTCAAGTTAACACCTGTGAATACCGCTGATGCGAATGCCACTACTTCTACTCCTGCTGTATCGTCGTCCACTCTGAGGTTGACATCACCTACTCAGCGTCTTCAATGTCGGGTATCAAATGCACTGGTTAAGGAGTACCTTCAACATGGTACCATCCCAACTGTGGAGGCTACCCGACAAGCCCTCCAAGTGAACAACTCACACCGGTCGTCTAGACAACGATGAACAATGATCAAGAAGCAGGCAGTTCTAACCACTGTCTCCAACCATTTTGGGTCGTTATCCCCAGAACGCAATCACCATTCACTCCCTTATTCTGGGGAGGTGAATGATCAAGTCCCTCAAGGCCTTAATTCAAGAAGATAGGAGTCCTTCCTGAGGTCTCCCACCAACAATCGCCGCTAGACTCGTGTGGCAGAGTGCCCTCAACATGATGAGGGTACCGAATTCAGACATTCAACTCAGGTTCCTCAGACCCGAGCAGGCAAGACGAATCGCCGGAGGTGAAATCCAGTTAACAGTGAGCAGGTTCTCATCTCGGCCATCTCCGGAGAAGTCCACCAACCTAACTTGGTGGAAAGCAACAAGCGGACACACACACACGCCTGTTTTAATTCTTTTGTCCAGTAGACTCATCTGGAAGCAGCACGGAAATCCCACCAAGAAATTCTGGAAGAGTACTATAGACAGAAACATATACCTGTTTATACATCATCAGCCAGTCATCAGGCTTTTCTGACTACATATGATGGATCCTGCCAACCCAATGTATTGACCACTGGTAAACAAACACATACACCTGCTTACACTCATCAATCCTGCCAGCAGCCTCATCTGTCAGTGTTGAAGGAATTTTTTCAACCACGTTTGGCGGAGTGCAATCAGCAGGCACATACACCTACTAGTATTGATCAAACCTACCAACAATCTCATTTGGTAGTATTCGGAGAAGTAAGTCGGAAAGCCCCGACGACAACCAAGAGGCAGACTCAACTTTCTGCCCCCACACATGAGTACTGTCAGGCTTCACTGAAAGGAAAAGGAGGACAGAAGCAGGCACATACACCTACACCAATCACGAAATGGACGTATATCCCTATACCGACAGCTGAAGTCACCATGAATATTCTATCAATGGTGAAAGAGGAGAAGCAAATCCCTGCTCATATTCTGGATTCCTGCCAGGATATTATAACAACTTCAGGGGCATCTTAGGGAAAGACACAAAAATATATCCCTACTAGTGGAGTAACACATCAAAAATTCACTCTGGAACAGAAAAAAACATTTGTTCTAGTCCAAGAGGGTTGTGGTTTATACTCCCCCATATCATATGGACAACCATGTTAGGCACATACACCTGATTTGAGTGGAGATCGTCATCCTAACCTGGCCATCTCTCCTAATCAGGCACATACACCTGCTCAGAGCAGCCATATTCATCAACAAGTGGTTCCCAAGGTGAGTAAGAAGGCTTCTATGAAGAACTCCCGCCCAACACAGTCAAAAGATCAAGACCTAATCTGTAACAATGAATTTCTCTATGCTAGATTTCTTGAAGCCCTCAGACAATTATCTGTTGGAATCCAAGATTCTACTCCCTCATTTCCCAATAGTGGGAATATTAATTCTAAAGGTCTTCAACAGACACTTCCTCATGATGGATTTATTCATGATAATTCAGTCGATCTCGAAGTTTCATCTTCAGATGAGAGCTACAATATCCCTATGTGTGGCTAGAAGACCAAGGAGCAAGAGATCTCATCTTTTGTTGTAACCCACCATGGTGGTCCTCCCCGTGATGATGAATTTCGATGGGAAAGTCCTCTCCACAGTAGTGATGTACATTGCCTGAAAAATGCTCCAGTGGAAAATGCAGTGCCGAGAAATCCCTCTTACCTTGAGGCACTTGCAAATGAGAAACTAGTCATGTTTGATGCTTCATTTCTTGCAGGTGAAATACTTTCTCAATCAGAAGATAGCCTAGGGTGTAGGTCATTCTCCAAACCACCCATAAGTCATGCATCTTCTAGTTTGATCAATTATTTATTTACCAATCTTGTTGAATCCGATGAAGCAACAAGGAAACACCAAATCTGGTCAAATCATGTAGAAGAATATTCATTAAATGACAAATAGGAAATGCTGAAAATGAGAAAACAACTGACGAAAGGTGAAGTGCCAATCATGTTTTTCCTCTGGTTGACTCTCAGTATGACATTCCAGAGATGTTGACGGAAGATAGAATTCATGACATTCGTGTAAACATATGGAAAACTCTTTGTCAGATAAAAAAGAACGTATTATCATATTATGAATATGAAAATCATATTAAGATAATATAAGGGTTACAACATCAGATTGATTTGGAATTTCTATCAGTCTCTTGATATCTGAATGCTGAAAAGAAGCGGAGATCCCTTTAACGTTCATGCCTTGGTGCACTTAGAAGATTGCGTCAGTTAATTTCTAATGCCCCATCTGGTATTCATGTCAGAGGATGGGGTGTTCATATAGCACTACATTTCATTGTGCTCTCCAGTCAGCAAAGCCCGTGAACATGGTCTCATGCAATGTTATTGCCCGTGGTTGGCCATAGTCCATGGGTTTTGATTGTAATCAAAAACTATCCCAAGAACAGGCCTCAACTAGTTCCTATCAAAATCAAGAATATAGAGAAAAAGTTGTTTAATTACTCCTACATCAAGAAAATGAGAATATTGAACTGGCCTCCCGTATGGAGGAAGCACATCATCATGTAACAGAAGTGTCAGAAATCATCCAACGGTCTTTAGAACCGGGTGATAAAAGTGGATGTCGATTGATGCATCCAGCTAATTTCTAGACTAAGGTTTGCAAGATCAGGATATCTTTTAAGAAAGTCTCATACATAGCATGTCAAGAGCCACCCCAACATGCCAGAATAGGGACTCTTTTAAACCAACCCACGGAATCAACAAATAGGATTCGAGGAGTTGAGCCGGAACAACAGGAACAGCCCCAGTCCACCGGACTGGGGACTTTTTCAAATCACCAATCCCCTCCTCAAAGAAATATGGTCTTTTCTCGATTGGGGAAGATGTCTCAAGAGGAATGAAGATCCAAATTATAAGGATATTGCCTCCAAATTACGGTTCGTCAAGAAGTTCCTAAGGGATTCAATCAAAAAAAGGTAATTTCTCATCAATGTCATGGAATAAGACAATATCATAGAAATGTTGATAGAAGGGATAAAATATGTTATGCATCAATTAATGTCATCAATTTCGTTGTTGCTGATCCACCAGATGAGGCTCATTCAGAGGGATCGGATGAAGAGATTCCTTGTAAAGAAGTTTTACGCACATACACAAATGAAGAAGGTGTGCATACATGAAATCAACGGTTTACCCAAAATCTGGGTGTTCCTTCAAATAACCCACTTACCCCTCTCCGAAAGGGATTAAACCAGGGGAAGGAAAAGAATCAGGTTACATATCCTTCCTTTGGAGATGGCTAATCGCTCTCACTAGAGAAAATATTTGCGCAACAGGAAGAAGAGATGAATGAACTGAGGAGGATGAATGCAGAGCTACTTCAGGGTAGTCTTCTTCCTAAACATGATGGGGTCCCTCAGCCAGGGTAGTTTTTTGTAGCTACTGATATGGATCAAGAATATCCTCCTTTATCAGTACACGCTCACAGGTCTAATCCTACGGGTTAAGTGCAACAATAATTGGTAGTTCTTCCATCGGTTGTTGTACCAGCCACCACATCTGTCCAAGCTCCAGTCATTGCACCTACCCAATTCCATGTTAAACCGGATTTTTCTCAAAAGATAATAACTACCATTGAGTCATTAACAGCTTGGTTAGAGACTATGGAAGGGAAACATGCTCAGGTTCAACCAGAAAAGAAAGCTTACCCTGAATGGGTAGATTCAATCTCTCCCCCATCAAGTTTTGGGAACCCTGTATTCCCTATTTTCAATGGATCAGGTGATCCTGAACAGAATTTGACACATTACGTGTCTTGTTGTGATCCTATGATGGGTACTCTGGAGCCGCATGAAGCATTAAAACTCAGATGCTTCGTGTGAACCTTTCAAGGGCCAGATTTTGTCTGGTATATAAGCCTGTATCCCGTTTAATTATCAGATGGGGAGATCTCTGTCAACAATTCCTTCTCCAATTCATCTCAACGTTTCCAAAGATAACAGTTTTTATCATAAAAACTATAAGAGACGGGTGAATTAAAGAGTCTCTATTGCTCATTGGAAAAGATTAACATATTCCCTGAGTTTAGCACTCTCTCAAGAGGAACTGTTGCCAATCTATGTGGAAAATTTGCATGACAAAACACGCACGCCGTTGATCCCTGTGAAATAAACATAAGGGTCTCAAGACCTTACCTCAATCGCTAAACAGATTGAAGATCCTCTCATACAGACTAAGGCTAAATCTTGTGTAATTCCATCATCTCCAGGAAATAGAATGGGTAAAGCATATACTTCTAGAGTTATGCTTAAACAAGCACATGTACCTGCTTCTACATCAAAACCTTCATCTTCTAGAAAGGCTCCACCTCTTGAGAACCAATAACAAAGGTCGTTTCGTCAATGCGATCAAAGAAATTAAAGACGAAAACAATTTGAGGATCTAAAGAGAAAAATAGACTCTTTTCGAAATGAACAAGTTCCTGGTTACTTTATTTCGGCTCTGGAGAAAAATTTGGATCAGCTGCGAAGGCCCAAGAGGCCAAAAAAGGAAGGAGATGAAGACCGTACCAATTATTTCCCCTTTAATCAAATGTTGGTTCATCCCATCCAGGAGTGTTTCGTCTTCCAATACCTCCTACAAAATATGGTCGACTCATGAAAAGTCAAACTGAAAGGCTCTTCAGCCTAGGTAGCATGTGTTACTGTTATAGTTCCAGAGGAGGAAGGCGAGTGGCAAGAAGTCAAAATAAAAAATGCACAAAAATATGATTATTGGATGGTTATAAAGACAATCAACAGAAATCATGCTATTTTGAGAACGCAATTGAAGAAACCAATTGTACCTTCTGCTATGAATGCCGCAGCAAAACCCTCTTCATCAGAGAGAAAATCCCTAAAGAAATGGCATGATTCAAATAATGAAAAAGACTCAGAATACGATGAGTATGTGTCAAATCCTATGTTGTCTTTGACCTTGGCAGACTTCATGCCATCTACTTCAAATCAACAGGCACCATCCCACCAAACGGCACAGCCTAAATAGGCTAATCAGGCAGAATCTTCATCGGATGAAGAATTGATTTTCGGTTCTGTTAATATGATTCAATTAAAAATTCCATATGCCTGTCGCAGTTTCGATTTAAATGATCCTAAATTCCTTGTGTCAAACAGGGGAATCAAAGGAAGTTCCAGAGGATCAAGATACAGGGGAAGACGTGGATCTTTCAGAAGCCACTATTCCAATTCTACCCCTGCTAGAACTGTGTACGCAGTAGAAACTCGTGGTAGAGCCTTTCTGCGAGCTCAGCATGAACAAGCATGTTCTTCTACCAATAGAAAATTCAGTCCTGGCACAGTTATTTTGCAAGACCGGTTGAAGGTTCTATATTCTTCCTCTCAACAAGTAAATGGATCTAATCGATCTAATCTTCCAAATCTAGAAATATTGCCAACTCCTATCCCAATACAAGATGCATCAACTTCCAAAGCATCTACTTCCAAGGAACCTGCTAAACCACATATTCCTAATGGGAAATACAGACCTCTGGATCAAAATTGTGATGTATTGAAACACCTGGCCCAAGTACCAGCCAAGTTATCAATTATGGATTCTTTGAATCAATCAAAAGATCTTCGGGAAGCACTCATTGAGGCTTTGTCAAGTCATCAGGAGTTTGAAACTGAAATTTCTGCAGGTGAAGCCTATCACATTGAGAATAATCCTGCAGAATAAAATGCAATAATATCTTTTACTAATAAAGATGAATATGATGTTGTGCATGGGAATATTAGACCTTTGTACTTATCTGGAAAGGTCAATGTAGTAGACGTCCGAAGAGCTTTCATTGATAATGGTTCAGGAGTCAACCTCATTCCCATTCGTACACATCGTCGATTGGGCCTCAAGGAATCTGATTTATCTCCTTCTACCATGATGTTACAAGGATATGATAAAAATGAACAAGAACCACTTTGTGATGTTACAATCAAAACTCAGTTTGGAGATCTTGTATCCAATTCAGAATTCATGGCTATTGATCAAGACTCAGCCTTCAACATCCTGCTTGGAAGACCCTGGCTACATCAACATGCGGCTATCCCTTCATCATACCATCATTGTCTCAAATTTTGTTTCTATGGTCAAGTTGGGACATTGTATGGTGATAAGGCCTCGTTCAAGACATGTGAGTCTGAATACATTGAGGCGGAATTCTATCACGTGAAGGGAAGGGAGAAATCCACAAAAAAGGAGATTACCAAAGTTAATGCTCCATATGGGTTGGAAAAGGTTCCAATAAATACATTTACACATGTGAGTACAGATTAAGTGTTTTCTATCAGTAAAATTGACAAGATAGACCCAAATCAAAATAATATTATGGAAAGATCCATAATGTCAATTACGGCAATCAAGCCAGACAACATGGGAGAAATTGGTAACCCACCAAGCAGTGATGAAAGCACAAATGTTGACGTCTTCATTTCATCTGCTGAAATCCAACAAGTCTATACTTCACCAATTAGGCCAAAAGAAGTTATAGAAACATCGGAGGTAAAAAATGATGTCGATTATCAATCCATAATCTCCACATTATTAACCAAAGAAGAATCTTCATCATCAATCATGTCGGAAATGGAAGCTTCTTATTCAAGATGTGCAAATTTTGACCTCTTTTATGATCATGGAAATTCTGCTTTATCATCTACTATGCAAGTAGAAATGAAAGAAATAAAACATGGTGAAGAAGAAGAGAAATGTCTTAGGGAAGCTCCTCCAGTATTTGACGAGGGTATCTCTACCACCGTGGATGAACTCAGAGAAATAAATCTAGGTACAAAAGAAGATCCACGTCCCACTTTAATCAGTGCGGCCATGACTCTTGATGATCAAGAGATGTATATTTTATTTTCTAAATCAAAATCGAGATATATTTTCATGGAACTATACAGAAATTCTTGGGCTTGATTCTGATGTTGCTACTCATCATTTGGGTTTAGCAGAAGAACCTCGAGGATTTAAGCAAGCCGCGAGAAGAACAAACCCAACATATGCATCCAAAATTGAAGCTGAAGTGGATAAGCTTATCAAATCTAACTTTGTCAGAGATTTTCAGTATCCCAAGTGGTTGGATAATATTGTCCCTATAGATAAAAATAATGGAAAACTTAGATTTTGCATCGATTTCAGAGATCTTAATCTGTAATGTCCTAAGGATGATTTCCTAGTTCCGATTACAGAAATTTTAATTGATGAAATTGCTGGATATGAATAACTTTCCTTCATGGATGGATATTCTGGATATAATCAGATCCAAATGGCCCCAGAATATGATGAATCCATAGCCTTCAGATCCCCTCTCGGTGTTTCTTACTACCAGGTAATGCCCTTTGGCTTAAAGAATGCAGGTGCAACATATCATCATGCCATGCATCGTATCTTCAAACCCTTCTTAGGGATGTTTTATGAATGTTATGTAGAAGATTTTTTGGTTAAATACAAACAACGTTCTAATCACTTGGCTGATTTGGAAGTCATATTCTGCAAGCTTTGACAACATAATTTGAAGATGAACCCCTTAAAATGTTATTTTGGGGTAACCTCAGGAAAATTTCTCGGCATTGTTGTATGCCATCGTGGTATTGATGTCGATCCTAAGAAGGCCAAGTCAATCCTTGGTATGTCACCTCCTCAAAATTTAAAATAATCAAGAGTACTTCAAGGACACTTAGCCTATATTCTGCGTTTCATCGCCAATTTGGAAGACAAAAGTTTACCATTCACCAAATTGATGAAGAAGAGATTAACTTACCAGTGTACTGAAGAATGTCAAGAAGAATTCAATATTCTCAAGAAATACCTCTTGGGTCCACCAATACTCATGCCACCTGTTGAAGGAATACCACTTATCCTCTATTTCACAGCTCTAGAGTGTTCATTGGGTGCCTTTCTTGCTCAGAAGAATGATGTTGGGAATGAAAATAGCCTCTACTACCTCAGTCGGACTATGCTTGAAGCAGAAACTCGGTATTCAAGTATTGAGAAGTGCTGCCTTGCATTAATCATTGCAGTTCATAAGTTGAGACACTACCTGCAACATCACGAGGTCCAATTGGTATCTCTCAATAACCCGGAAAAGTTCATCCATAGTCATCCAATTCAAACAGGACGTCTGGCAAGGTGGGCTGTTATTTTGCAGCAATTCGACATTCAGTATGTGTCTCAAAAGGTGATAAAGGGACAAGATCTACCTGATTTCCTGTCTAAACACCCTTCAGTGGAAGACACATCTTCAGATATTGAACTCCCTAATGAGGAAGTCTTCTCTATTGAAGAAATTCCTCAGGCATGGGAAATGTATTTTGATGGTTGTTCCAGAATGCCAATTGAGAGGAAAATGGAAAATCCTAAATTTAACAAAGTTTGCTTAGGAATTGTGCTCATTTATCTAGAAAAGGTAGTGTTACCTTATTCCTTCTTATTGTGGGAAGGTGGTAACAATAATGAAGTAGAATACCAAGCTCTCATCGCAGGCTTGGAATTAGCGCTTCATGCACAAGTGAATCACTTAAAGGTGAAAGGTGACTCAAACTTGGTAATCAAGAATGTCAATGGGGATTATGCCATCGGAAATGATGAACTAATGCCTTTGTATGATTACATCAGAGAGTTAATGGAGAAATTCCCTTCAGAACCGACATTTTCATATGTCCCAAGATCACAAAATTCCCAAGCCGATGCACTGGCTAATATAGCCACAGCTCCGGCAGATCCAAATCGGGACGAGACAACCACATGTATTGCCAACCGTCATGCAATTTCACCTTATGATTGATTCAAAATAGAGGAAATTAATGAAATTAGTCCCATTCCTGAACTGTATGGTCATACTACAAGATGGATGTCACCTATCATGGAATACCTTCAAAATGGAACACTTCCACCAGATAAATATGAGAATGGACAAATCTGGCGGCATGTGGTCAATTTCACTCTTTATGATAGCCTAGATCACCTAGAAAAAATTCTCTACAATCGTGGATTTGATGGAGTTAACTTCAGATGCATTGATGTCCAAGAGACAATGGCTGTAATGAAAGAAGTGCATGTAGGAATCTATGGTGCCCACAATTCTAGACATAGATTGTCTAATCAGATTCGAAGGCTCGTATACTTTTGGCCTTTCAATGATACGTGATTGTATTGATTTCACAAAGAATTGTCATTCATGCCATGTACATGCCAACTTCATTCATCAACCTCCATATTTGCTTCATACAGCTAAATACTCATGGCCATTTGCCACATGGGGACTGGATGTGGATGGGCCTTACCCTTCATCTACAGCCAAGTAGTTTAAGTATATTATTACTGCTATTGATTTCTTTTCTAGATGGGAAGAGGCAATACCTCTTAAGGAAGTCAGTTCTAAATTCATTGTTAGCTTCATCAAGACTAACATCATTAACAGATTTTGTGTCCCTCATACCATATTGAAGGACAATGGAACCAACTTCTGTTCATCCGAGGTGAGGAAATTGTATCAAGAATACAACATCAAATCCAACCATTCATCTCGGTATCATGCAGCAGCTAATGGCCAGATAGAATCCTTCAATAAGACTCTATCAAATATACTTCAAAAGATGATGGATAAAGATAATAATTCATGGTCTGGTAAACTCTTCCATGTTTTATGAGCTTATCGGACTACCACACGCACAAAAATGTGGTCAACTACATATTCAGTCGTATATGGAATGGAAGCAGTCTTGCCAATTGTAGTTCAACTACCCTCGCTCAGAGTTGCCATTTTTGATCAATCATCTACAGATGAACAATCTCAAAAGTGATTGAATGAATTGGAATGGTTAGATGAGAAATGATTGTGAACTTTGCACCACTTGGAAGTCTATCAGAATCGAATAGCACGAGCTTTTAACAAAAAAGATCGTCTTCGTTCATTCACTCAGGGAGAGTTGGTATTAGTTCTCAGAACTCCAACGATACCAGCAATGAAACCTCCCAAGCTTGAGCCAAAATGGGAAGGACCTTACTCAATACATAGGGTCTACTCCAATGGAGCTTATTCTTTAATCTCAATGTACGGAGAACTCATCACTACTCCAACAAATGCTAGATTCTTGAATAAGTATTTTTTATTAACACAAAATATATCATCATTGGTCCAGTGTGACCTTAAACTGGACCATGGTCCGGTATGACCTTAAACTGCACCATGGTCCAGTATGACCTTAAACTGCACCATGGTCCGGTATGACCTTAAACTACACCACCATCCAGCAAGACGTTAAACTGCATCATCCATGGTCCATTCATATTACCTTAATCTATTCGCACATTCATCCAACATGATGCTAAATTGTATCGTCCCTTTCTCATCCAACATGACGTTAAACTGTGAAAAAGTCCATAATATGTCCAACATGACGTTAAATGGTGTACTCTTTTGTCCTTACTGCATAACATTGAACTACACAGACTTCTTTTTTGTCCAACATGACATTAAACTGTGTTTTCCCCATCATCCTAACTACATGACGGTAAACTATGCAGAAAGTCCTTGATATATCCTACATGACATTAAAATGTACTTTTTCCCCGCTACATGACACTAAATTGTGCAGCACTTATAGTCCTAACTGCAAGACTTTAAACTGCATAGTCCCTTTATATGTCCTACATGACATTAAACTGTGCATTGTTAGGTTTTTTTCCATCTCTTGTTTCTCACACCGAGTATGACTCACGTGATATTAGAGAAAACCTCAACTATAACACTCTCACTAGGATACTAACCATGTGTAAGTCCCAACATCAATTTTTTTAGGTCATTGTCCCTAAGAAAAACTTGATCATTAATTCATTCTTTAATTGAACTATGCGGTCTTTGATCCATGCCTTCCGGGCTGGGTACATAGGCAACCTCCCAAGGTTCAAGCCCAAACCCAATATTTTCACATCTGTTCACCTCCATCTTATATGATGTTGATTCGTGAAACTGTCCCCAGTATCAATATCTTTACATTGGTTCACCTTCGTCCTTGCTATATGATGTTAAACTGTACAACATTTCTTTTGTCCAGTATGATAATAAACTACAATATTATTTGATACCCTCACCTGAGATGGAACCATTATTTACATTGATTTTTCAATCATGTTTCATTTCAAAGACTACGTGCATACATGGAAATACTTGAACCTTTTATCTTGGGTTAAACCATCATTGCACTAAAGTCCCCTTTGACCCTTCACATGTACGAACCAAATTTGTACAGTGGGTATTTTTAGAACTACAAGGGCTTGATTCCCATCCTTATGGGATACATAGGAACGTTCGAGTGTCCCTTGAATCCAGCCCCAAGTCTTTTGGGACTAACCTAAAATTCCACTTCCAGTCCCTTAGGTGAGAAGTCCCCATAACAACACACACTGTGTATTTCTTACAATGGTCCATGCTCTATGACCCTAAACTAAGATATCTAATCCTTTTTCCCACATGACGTTAAACAATAATTTACGAACTACGTATGGCTTGATTCCCATCCTATGGTATGCGTAGTGAAGTCCAACATTTCCACTCAGGACCCAGCCACAACATGATTATGGATAGTATTGATTTTTGTATCTCTGCATACATTGGAAAATTCCCATCTGTATGTGTCATAATCCTTAAATATTTTCAGATCATCATAACCCTTTTCTTGACTTCTAGTCACAAAAATGTCAACCTTCTGAGAATTCAATTTCTTGACTATACAGTACGTGCCCTTAGTTGGCCTTGCAGAAACAGTCTCCATAACAGATTTGTCAGCCAAAAGATGCTATTATTTGACTATGCAGCCAATGCCCTTAGGTGTCCCTGCATAATTCAACCCCCTAACAGGTTTTTCGGATACTGGTAACTTTATTCATGGGAAGAAATCCTCTTTTGTCCTTACTTGTCTTAAATGAAAATATGTAGGGATCCGGAAAAATAGCCATCCTTAACATATTTTTCCCATATCCTTTTTCATGATCTGAAAGTAATCAAGTTTATGGTTTATATTCTCCTTCCCTACGTTTGGGTCAGAACTTCATAGGAGTGTTATCCATCTAGTTCTTCGATAATCATGTTTGGAAATATTGTCTCCATATTCAAGTATATCTTTCCATACAGAAACCTCTATACTTTGGAAAATTTGAATCTCCATAAACTTTCACGGGCTTTTATCACTAGGAAAGTAAATTTATGAGAGTTCTTTTTCTTGACTATGCAGCATGTTCCCTTAGGTGGCCTTGCATAAGTAGTCTACATAATAGACCTATCATCCAAAAGATGATATTTATTTGAATATGCAGCCAGTGCCCTTAGGTGGCCCTGCATATTTCAAACCCCTAATGGGTTTTTTAAATAATGGTAACTCATTCATGGGAACTACTTCTTAGAATGCCTTTTATCTCTTTTTCATATCCTTCCTCAGATCCAAATTTTCTTAATTTATAGTTTACAAATTTTCCCTCATACTCAAGTATGGTAATATATTGTCATATAAATTGTCAATGAATTAATTCATTTCTAATTCATTCGGTCAAATCTATTTCGACCTTAAACAATAGCCACTTTATGTCCGATGTGTTGACTTTAAAATGCCCACAAAAGACAAAGGAACTTTGAATAAAAGTCAAGTTCCAGCTCACTAAACATATATTTTGTATTATTTAGGTAATATTGAGCAATTAAAAGATTCAATGTTTGTTGGGATATTTACACTAATCCTAGTACAAATCAAACTATGCTTACTAGTCCCATTGGCATAGGTAAATTTTAAAGAAGATAGAAAAATAGAATACATGTATAAATGATTGAAGGTGAAAGTGTTTTTCATTGATGCACAAGAGTTAGAAGGACAACCATAGACTGGAGTCTCTTCTATTTTTCAAGAAATACAAAAGACGTTTAACATAACTCTTCATATGATTTACAGCATCCCAATATTCACCAGCAACCACCTGGAATTCATTCATTCAATTGGATACCATAAGAGATGCAGAGATACCAGCTCTTCTGGGAACAATTGTAAAAGAATGTTCTTGAGTGTGGTTTGAGAAATTCTTCTGCTGATCAAATAGTGACTCTGTTTCTGTCCAAGAGACTTGGAAGATGGATACATGGATTTGAGAATGAAGAATTGGAAGTAAATATCCATTTGGAGAGAATACTCTTTTTAGATATTGCTCTAATGCCATGTTTGTCTTCTCTCCACCAACCGGTAGTGGAAAACATTTCAGCCCATGGGTTTGCCATTTTCTTATCTGCATTGAAATGGCATGTAGGAAAAATTTGAAAGTTCACACCAATGTTGTTGCTATTAATGCACAACATAACTGAAACAAAGGAGTAGCAGTGCAGCTGCATCTCAGGCATATAATTCTTTGTATCTGGAACATTGACTCCTTGCAGTTGACTATGACCATATAGAGGCAGGTAAATGCTCTGTGGGAAATTAACAAGATATATATTCAAGTACTTAGCCAAATCTTGGAGAGTGCGGTCGTAGATATCATAGTAATCATGGCCAAAAATGTTCATCATGTCATCAGTCCGCTTGGTAGCTAGTCCATCAGTCGTTCTGATTCTATTGGGAGCCATTAAATCTGCACAAGAGTTGAATAAATTAACACTTTAATGGAATTATTTTTCATAAACATTGTGAAGAAAATTGAAAAAAATGGCTAAGGAATTAAAGCGTGCAAGTCTAATTTTGACGCGCAAGTATGGATGTGCCTCGCAAGTTTTTGGCATGCAAGTATCACCGCACAAGTCCAAATACCTATACAGTAGCGCGACGGAATAGAAACATCAGGAAAAAGAGAAACTTGCGCAGAGAGGGTGACCTACACGGTGAGAGCTTGAAGGTTTGAAATCCAAATGCTTTGTATGGAAATGGGGCCGTATATTTATAGGCCAGGCGGCCCACCTGTGCGCCTACAGCCAGCGCACTCCATCCAGCGTGCTCCAACCCTGTGCGACTCGAACCTGCGCGCCAAGTGTTGCACACTGAACACTTGTGCGCCGCCTTTCCTTTTGTTTTTTTCTTTTTCTCAGAGTCACATCCTCATTTCTTTCGGATCCAACTATGAGGGGGGGACTTTTGTTGATTCTCATTTTTCTTCACATTGTCTAAAAGAATGGAAAGGGAAATGACTTAGCACAAATTGATTCATCCTTTGAAGAAAACATCAAAAATTGACAAAGGCATTAACAAGGCTTCAAAAGCACAATGGTCGCGCTAGTTTCATCACTGTCATGAAAGTATACCTGTGCTCCACCTAATGGTTGCGCAAGTGACTTGCGTGCCCTAAAGGATAACCACCTGGGGTCTTCTCCAGCCTAAAAATAGACCCTATGGGCCCCCCATTTCAGGAGGAATTTTTCCAGAATTCACATTTAAAGCTCTGAATGCCCAAGTCTCTCCTTCAGGTCTTCCAAACACTTGTTAGGTAATTATTTACCTAAAATGGAAGGTATAAACAAGAGGAGTAAGTTCTAAGTTTTAGAATTCACTAACACTTGCGCGCCTAAATTGTTTTACCCTTAAAGGAAATGAACATACTTGAGTGCTACCCTACTTCCTCACCAAAACATGCGCTCCTCTCTTCTAGGAGTACCTCAGGTCAATTTTAAAGGCATTGGTCAAGGATCTCCCAAGTATTACCATGCTGGTTTACAAACGCACAAGTACCCATTTGTCGCGTAGGTATACCTGCGCGACCAGGACTTGCACGCCCACGCTGTACTTGCATGCCTACCAGGACCTGTGCGCCCTGCCTTTTTAGGTGTCTTTCCTGCCCATTTCACCCCTCTTATGCCATTCCACCTCTCCTATTCATGATTCAGTCTTCAAGATACTCTTCAAATCCATTTATGGCATGATTTATTGATTTGGCTTACTTATCTGAAAGGAAATCAGTGGAACATCTCTCAAAATCTATTTATTTACACATCTTTATGTCATTAAAGGTTGAGATTTCATTCATTCAACCTCATCCATTAAGATGAGAGAACTCTTTAATCTGGGCCTCCTTTTCATGAGTAAGCCCCAGTCATAATTTCGTATATGGGCATCCTCCTTAGGAGTAAGCCCCAAGTTCTCTTAATTGGGCCTCCTTCTCAGGAGTATGCACCAACTCCCCCAATTTGGGCATCCTCCTTAGGAGTAATCCCCAACCATAATTCTCTTAACCTGGGCCTCCTTTTCAGGAGTAATCCCCAGTCTCAAATATGGGCATCCTCTTCAAGAGTAAGCCCCATGTCTCTTAATTTTTCAATTCCCTTAACCTGGGCCTCCTTCTTAGGATCAAGCCTTAGTCTTAATTATTGTTAACCAGTCCTAATTTATCTTTCATCTGGGATTCCTTCTAAGGAGTAAAACCCAATCATAAGTCCTCTCTTAATTTGGGCCTCCATTTCAGGAGTAAGCCCCAAGTTAGAGTATTCAAATCTCTATGAATAACATATACCTTTATGGACCATGTTCCTGGATTTCTTCCCTGAAGTAAATCCTAATCTTCATTTATCTCGGTAGTCATAAATACATAAGCCCCACATTATTTCTTTTGATTGCATCTTTCATGTCATAATTGTATGATTTTTAACAATACCTCTTGTTTCTCACACTGAGCATGACTCACGTGAGCTTAGAGTGTAACAGTAATTATGACATCCTTCTTTGAGCCATCAATCATAAACATCATACTCCCTTCCTCGAACTACGTGGGTTCTGATTCCTTTTCTAAACAAAGGACACGTAGGTATCCCATCTACGAGTTCAATCCCAACTCTGTAATAATCCATGACCTTCTAAATGACAATAAACTTCAAATTCCCCCACTGAGTGGCTTTAAAACCAGCATGGTCATCAAAATGACCAAGAGACTTCTATATAAATGTGTCGAAGGATACCATTGACTAAGAATTGCTAACAAATGCAAATGATTCTCAATCGATGAAGAACCTCGAATACATATAGAAGATTATCTAAATTTCCTATATATTTAATCATTGATTGTCAGATCTAATGGAAAGCTCATTTTATACTTGGTAATGTAATAAGGATTCCAAAACATAACTTAAATCTCTAAAGAGAGTCCCAGAGTAGACAATAATTTCCCTAAAAAAGGTGGGATGAGTCCAACCACCCATCCTCTCAACTAATGCAAATTCATAAGCCTCATCATTCCAAAAAATAATGTGTGCCTACCTTTGGAAATTAGGTCCAAATGGATGTGGAATCATTGGATGTTTCCAGTTTTACGAACAAACCCGTTAGAAACCGATGGAAATGTTTGAACCTTCGATCAAGGAGGTCATCCCCAAATTCCGAGGGAAACACTATCCAATCTACATCTACTGATATTATAATCCTAAACTATTTTTAACTCAAAATAATTTTAAGAACAGTAAAATAATCTTAAATCCATATATATCTTAATGAAATGAAAAAAAAATAACTTTATCAATTTAATATGGGACCCTTTTGATTGTATTGAAGTCTTGAACAAAATCACACTAAAAAAAGTAAACATCAAATCATTCCTTTAAATGTTTTTTGATCAATATGTTTCTCAACATCATTAAAATATATTGTATTTGATGTTTCTATAGGAGTAATAATACATTTAGTTTTATAATAACTGAATTTTTTAAAAAGATATTATATATACTTGTGTTGAGATATAAAATTGCCTTATGTTTTTGTAAAAATTTAAAACCATGAATATATGTAAAATCACCCATCATATTCATTTGGAACTCAAATTTCTTAAAACCTTCAAAGGATCATATTAAATATTTTTTAGTTAAATCAAATATAATTTTATCAACAAATATTTTTATGATCAAAATATTATAATGGTGTTTTGTAATAAAATGAGTTGGATAAGAATCAACCATAACAAAATTGTTTTATAAAAAAATCTTGTTAATCTATAATACCAAGCCCTACAAGCATGTTTAGGTCCATATAGTGCCTTATTTTTATTTAAAACATGTTAATGTTGTTTTCTATTTCCAAACTCATGGTTTTGTCAATATAAACTTCCTCCAAAACATATCCATTAATAGAATCCTAGTTCTTATCCATTTAAAATATTTTGAAATTAAAGAACAACACATAATCTAGAAGTATATGAATATACTCATGTCTTACTACTGGAGAATAATTTATTTTATACAGTAAATATTTTTATTCGTTACAAACCTTACAAAAAAGTAGAGGTCGGATTTTATCATACCATTTTCATCAGATTAATTTTGAAAGACCAATTTTAATCCTACTAGAGATTTATCTATTGTACATTCAACTAAATTCCTGACATGGTTCCTTTCAAACTAATTTAGTTCATATCTCATGGATTTCGTAAAATCCACATCACGTAAATTCTCATAATTATTCATTGGTTTTAATTGTGATTAAAATTGTATGAGATCAACATCATTTCTAAAAGAACATCGAGTCCTAACTACTTGATCTACATAACTAATGACACTATCAGTAGGCTTTTTCCTAATAAATAATTGACTTAATGGGTTATCAAAATTCTATTCTTCAATAGTAGGTTGAAAATGTTATTTTTGAATAACTTTAGAAACATATTCTTTAGTTGTTTTTTCAACTGATAAAATTTATAAAATAGAATGAAATTGGTTTCAGAAATAACATCTAAGGATGTAGGTTGGGGTTGTTTTAAAAGAAAAGAAACGTTTCAATAAATTTTACATGTACACTTTTCTCAGGGGTAATTTTATTTTTACTGAAAACATTTTAAGACTTACTAATTGTTGAATGACATAAGAAAATTCCTTCATCATATTTTGGAATACATTTTTGATTATTATCATTAGTATTCAAAAAGAAAACAATGCATCCAAATACATATATGTAAGAATGTTTTGGTTTTCTACCGTTCCATAACTCATAAACTATATAATTAATAAAAAATAAAATCAAAACACAATTTATAGAATAATATAGTACTAACTAATTTATACAAATTTTTGTTTTAAAAATTGTTTATTCACTTAGTATGGATCTAGTAATATATTAAAGAACTATATTTTTTCATTCATATAAACTATTTTTGTGGAGTTATAGGTGATTATAAGTTATTTATATACCATTTTTACTAAAAATGGCTCCAAATCATAATTTAAACATTCTACACCATGATCATTATAATTATCTATCAAGGGGAGTTTTTTCTCATTTTTATATCTAGTTACAATAGTTTTATAATAACTAAATCCTACATATTTAATTTTTTAAAAACAGAACCGTGGGTATCCAGTGTAGTCATCAACTAAATAATATACAAAGTATTTTATACCATAATATCTAGTTCTTAGAGGAATAAATAATTCCATTTTCACTATTTTTTATGAATTTGTAGTTCATACATCACTAATATATTAAAAACATGAATTATATATCATAAAAAATATAAATTCATCATAGAGTTTATGAAAAATCAACCATAAGTATCAGTTTATCCTTAACTAGTCCTTTATTAGACAGCTTATCTAATGTTTTAATGTTACAGTGGCCTTACCTTCTATTACATAATCATGATTGATCTTTCACTACACTATGTCAAGGTAGATCTTGGCTCTTATTGTATTATATATTTAATGTGTAAATATTCTCTTATTGATTGGAGTAAAGAATATATTTATCTGTAGAAATATGAAGGGAATATTTTATCATTCTTGATGTTCAAAAGATAACCCTCAGATCATAATTAATTTATGTTTATATGGTTATTCTTAAATCTTAAAATAAATAAATCATTTGAAATTAATAATTTACCAATAAGAAAAATATTACATATACTAATAATCTATTTTTGACAATTATCTATAAAATTTATTTTCCAACATTTCATATTTATGATTTTATTGAAGAAATATTTATTTCCATTCATTTTTATAGAGAAACCACTAGCCTTGTACCAAATATTTCTATTGTTGATACATTTATTATTCATAATCATTCATATAAAAATAGGTGTTATACTAGGATAAAGATTTTTTTAAGTACTAACATTCAATCCATACATCTTTTCAAACATAGAAACTATTTTGTACAAAAACCAATTATATTAATAATTTTTATAAATAAATGTTTTATACCAAAACATGATAATATATAGTTAAAAATTTAAGAGAAATATCAACATGTATATCACTAGAACCACTTCAAATACCATGTGTTGGATCATAAGAGTCTACGATGTCTACAAGAGTGTGGGTGAATTATAGTTTCAAAAAAATAAAATAAGACAAAATATGATATCTCTTATGTAAAAATTACTGGGCTCAGATATTATCTGATTATCATATTTTTCAAATCAGAACTATAAAATATCTTATTATATCTGAGTTATTTATCGGTATGATAGATACTCTATTGTCAATTTCTAATACACATGTAAAGAAGAAAATAAAACATTTAAAAACAATAAATTGAAATTATTATCATAGTAAGAATGACTTACAAGCTTTATAAACTAATTTACTATTTAACCTTACGATTTAGGGATTTAAAAAATCCTAAATTTTGATATCCATGGTTTTGAAACATATTATAGAGGTATGTCTTTAATTTATAGGAAATCCCTCCAAATGAGGATCTGTATCATCTCTATCTTTCAAATACATGAAATCCCTCGATACGGGGATTCGAGTATGCTCAGTCCTCCCTACCCTAGAATACCTCGGGCAGGTGGATCAAATTTCTTGTATTCCTATCTTCGGAATCCCTCAATCAATACATTGATTAGACATAGTGAATTCAAAGTAAAAAATTGTCATACGGAATTTACAATCCCAACATGGATTCTCAATAACACCAAAACTCTAATAAATTTGAATGAATTTCGAACAAGATTTTAAAACAATGAAAAATATGATATTACATGATTTGTTAATGAATTATCTCTCATATCTTCAAAAACCGTCGATTTATAGGCATCCATTTTTGAGTTGGTTATAATGGAATTCGACATATTTCTGTTTGGATGCTCATAATTATCTAGTTCTTGATATTGTTTGCAACAAATTTCATTTTCCATTGTAATTTTTTTAATAGCATTAAAAATATATTTTTGATTCAGTAAGATAGATATAATTCAAGTCACTCCAATTATAATCATATTATTGTCCTATGGACAATACTATTGAATATTAATCTAATAAACCGAATATAGATTAATCTAATTTATTAATAATTATTTCCCGCTAGTGTTCATGTTTTTTTGTCTGATATGTTAGATATAGCTCTAACAATTAGTTAGAAAAAAAATCAGTATGATGTATCAAACATAACATGAGGCTGATAGATTAGATTAAATAATAAAATATTATATATTTGTTATTATAACTATTTATTCATTCTGTATAAATGAATTTTTTTAAAAATTTAACAAAACACTTGCTATATATAAAGGTAGTATGATCTTCTTTTTAGAATGTGTTTGTGATTTCGGAAACCAAGGATAGGAAATGTAGAATATAAAAATCATGAATCAAATTTTTTTTGCTCAAAATATATCATAAATTATTATTATTTTTCAAATAAAAAACAAAAATCATGATTATATACCACTTATTTATTTATTCATATATACATTAAATATCAAATAAGAATGGAGAGATCTATTTTAGATTTTCCCACTCAACAAACCATTCATTTGATGACCTTCAAAACTTTTGAAACATCGAACCCGTCATTTACTTTCAATGATTCCTCAAATATCAACGTTAGGAAACTCTTCAAAAGTTTCTTGTATCCTGGAATGATTTTCAAAAAAATGAATAAATAGGTCATCATCATCACAATGAATGAGTTAATAATGTTTCTTAAGGTTCATCAATCCTCCATCTAGTATACAAACTTATTTTTATGATCCTATATATCTAATCTCATCAATAGAGTAAGCTCAAGATTTCTACATCTCGTAATATTAATTATAATTAATTCACATGGTAACACTCTTTTTTATTCAATTTTTAATGATCCCATACATCCAATGTCTTTATTTGATTAAATAATACTTTAATATTACAATCAAAAATACTACACCATCCAATGACTTCCCATTTCATCACTTTATGACCATAAATTTATCCATATAATAATATCAGAATTTATCCCTCTGATGGATTCAGGAATTTTTTTCTAATATATTCAAAATCCTTCCATTGTTCAATCAACCCTATACACTTAAATAATTTTGTTGTACTTAAAAAAAATAATTGATTCAAATGATACTCTATGTCTGGTTCTCTTTTGTCCAATGTCCCTCAATAGTCATTCTATATAAAATTAATTGATCATCAACCCCCGCCATTTGGTAGAATTTACATTCCTATGTATGGATCACTTCATACATCTCTGTATGGTGGACTGAAAACCTCTTTTTCTTCTGATGGTGTTACAAGGATACTGCAAGTTCAATATTTTTTTGATCATAACGTCAGATATCATACATCATAATGAAATAACACTATCATTCAATAACATTAACGAGTTTTAAACATCAACACATTATATAAGAAAATTTATACAATCTATCTCATTCTAAAAACATCAATAGATTGAACCAGGAGAACATGTTAAGAATCACAATTTTAGAAACAATGAGTATTGATAAAAAATATTATGACTTTTATAAGAAATTTACCAAAAAAAATCATCTAATAATTAGTAATTTATGTTCACCTAAAATAGAAAAACAATAATAAAAAATATAGAAAATGAATTAAAAAATATATAAAAACCAAAATAAATGATATTCAGGGATTGTGTTTATGATTTATACATAGAGATAAATTTTATTATGCTCATTATTGTCTAGGTAATAAATAAGTAGAAATGTTAAATGATTCAAATAAATGGATATGGTAAATTAATCTTAGAAACACTAAGGTAAAATACCCAATAAGAGTCATGTGGATCAAGGTTGATCATTTTTAATAACAATATCTAAATTTGAATTTTGATATTATTTACATTTTCTATACAATATATATACGATAAAATATTATTTTATTCTTTATCTACACATACTATTATATCATGAATGGTTTCAAGGAATAAGAAATCACCCCCTAATGCATAATGGATGGTTTATCAAATAGAACACATAGTGGTAACTTGACTAAAAAATGATATACAAGTAAGAATAAAATAGAATATATGAGTGTTGATGTGTTGAAAACATAATAATCTTACCTATATTTCAATTTAATATAATATTTTTCATGACCCATACCCTAGAACATAAGTCGTGACCAACCCAAGCCCTACTTCTATAGGCCAGGGGCTGGAAACTAGCACAAAAAAGCTGTATCCCTAAAAATTGGAAGGCATTACCTTTAAACCTGTACAAACAAAAAAAGTACAATGAAACAAGAAGAAACTGTGAAGTAAACCACTACAGTAAAAGTGTGATGAATGTAAGGGGCTGGAATACAAGGCTAACTAGAAAATTACAAGAATATCTGAAAAGTACAAAATAGCTGAAATGTGAAAAGCATCTCCTGGATCTCCCACCACAGATCCTACCTGAACGGTAGGTACAGCTCACGATATGTAGTCCCTGTATCACGTCATGACAAATGTTCCACCTCCAAGCACCATCCAATCCTAGATCCCTCAGCCGTTATCAAAGCTATATGCCGTCTGCACAAGACAAACCCTAGTGCGGGCGAAGCCCGTGCATGGGTGAGTATAATGATACTCAGTAGAGACCCCGATACCCCCAAAGGTCTCTCCGAATTCAACAAGGAATCCCAAAAAGAATGATCTCCATCACAAGTCAGAAATCAATAGACACATCTCAATTAGTGTCTCAATTCAATCCAAGTATACAACTCAGAGTAATAGGATTATGATGCAGACCCACACATTATCGATATGAATGTTGATAGCCAACCACAGATTCACTAGGCCTAAGAACAAGTAACATTCCCATTAAAAAATCAAACACATCAACTATTGAAAAATCCTCCTCTAAAGAGTATAGTGGGCCTTCCACATCATACATAGGCGTAGTACACTAACCTTGGACAGCTGAATTACTCCTCATGTCGAGTATCGTGGGTATGCCGCATCACAAAGAGGAACTCCCCCTTATATCCTAATGAGGTACCCCTCCTTTCATGTACCATGGGTCTACCATGTTGCATAGAGGTAATCCCCTTCATGGATCTGCATCGTCACACAGAGGTGCTGTTCACTGGGCCTGTCGAGTCACTCTGAGTCGAAACGGTCAATAGTCGTTAAGTCTCAGCTAGTCGTAGGGTACCGTACATAGGGCACTTGGATGAACGGATCCCCAATTAATCAGTCATATTTCAAGAATCATGAAGTCTCACAAATATGTAACCTGATGCTTGGTTGTTTCATAAGAGTTCCAATGTAACAGAAGGCACGTCAACTGGATGCCTAGTCTATGCATTATTAGCATTTCAGTGCCGAGGGCCCTGTTGGATTCAGGTATGATCCATCCCGGCTGTACTCTAAGTATCTCCAAAACTCTCATAGAGTAGTTCAAAAGGAATTTCTCGCTCCAAGGATCCCAATGCCTTAACAGTTCGTCAAACGGACGTCCGATTTAAAATTTAGGGCTTGTTTTGTGTAACTGGTCGGTACTGGGTCCGGGTCTGGTCTGCCTCGGTCAGCCTGACCCGGCCTGGTTCGTCATGGGCCGACCCGGATCGACCTAGGGCGACCCAGACTGACTCAGGTCTGACCTGACCCTGGTCAACCCAGCCTACTGGGACCACCGCTGGGGGTATGACTCACCTCCATTCCGTCGGTTCCATTGTGGTCGGCCAACGTGCCGACCGACCTCTCCAGCTGCTCGCAATGGCATGCTGCATCGTCACCCATGGCAGCCAGTGTGATGGCCACCTTCCTCTGGTCACCGTAGTTAATGATTCACAACCTCCTTTGTTCGTCAATGGCAGGTGACAGCACGTCGTGCCTCCCCTACGGCCGAACAATACCGGCCACTCTGATGACCACCACACCGTTGTGCCACGAACTCTTCAGGGAATGTGCATCGACAATCGTTCCCCAATGTATTCGGTCATTATTTTTGTGCTGTTAGTGTTCCTTAGAGGTGAAGATTTAGAAAATTAGCCGATGGTTCGTTCAAGGTTTGTTAAGCTCATGCCCTCTACGCTAGCTCGTAAAAATTTGAGGTTTAAGGGATTAATTAACTCTTGGAATTTCAATTAAGATAAATTCCAATAAGATACCCCGTAATAACCTCATGCAAAAAATGAATGAATCATGGGTCAACCCGTTAGTCGATTGACCCACATTCGTCATATTATTCAATAATGGTGAAGAGGATAACATTTTAAAAGCATAAATGAATAAACCCATTACCTCGATTCATCATAGAAACACCCCCGCTTGAAGGAGGGTCAGTGTTCTTCGTTCCTACAATAGGCTTCCAATGACGTCGCTCGTACATCATCCTCCATTTCAGGGTTTGGTGACATCAGTCACGTCCCGCTGGGTTCAGATCCGTCCTCTAAGGGTCTAGTGTCGTGGTGCTCCATCAACACTTCCTTTCATGGTGATGTCGTGTTAGTACCTCACCCAAAGATCCATATATATATGAGAGTGGGTGTTATGTAACGACATTGGAGTTCAATGGGGCTCATCAATTTAGAATCTTCATAATTCTCCAACGACGTTGCTACATAGGGTTGGCAGGTCAAACCCTTTTATTGGAATGACACATCACTGGCTCCACGCCATTTCTTGTATTCTAGAGGATATGAAATAAAATATTAAATTTATTTTATTAAATTTAATTTATAAAGTATCAAAACATAAATTTTTCTCCAGAACTACTGTGGTCTAAGTAAAGCCTCCCTTAAGTGAATCTTGGCACTATGGATTCAATGGTGCTCTCATATATTTAATATGATAAACAGTTTAAGAGGTAGAAAATAACACACACACGTTTATAAAATGTACTTGAAAAGAAGTTCAAAAATTCAATATGATCACTCCTTGCCTCAGAATTAGATGCCATAAATTTTTGCAGAATCATAATACTTCCATATAATTAAAAACAATTACATGGAAAAATATAGTTCTATTCATTCTCCCCCCCCATAGATATTTTCGTCCCTAAAATCAAAAACATAGACTAAGAAAACAAATGTGGGATCTGATAACGAATCTAGGCCCAACACTCCAATGTGCTCTCATAGTGGTTCCTGTGCTGCCAGTAAATGTGCACCAGATGTATCGACTGACCATGAAAGACCTGCTCCTGTTGATCATAAATCTCAACAACAAACTCTGTAAACGTTGCCCCATCGTCTATGTTCTACTCGCTACGGTCTATGACGTGATATCGGTCATGCACATATCTCTTAAGCTGGGATACGTGGAAGACGTTGTGCACCTTCTCCAACTACGATGGAACTGTTAACATGTATTCCACCTCGCCTAACTTCCAAAGTATCAGAAATTGACTAATAAACCTCGGTGATAACTTACCCCCTCGGCCAATCCTCTGAAATATTCATCAGGGTGAGACCAGTAGGAAGACATGGTCTCCCTCCATGAACACCAAGGATCTATATCTCCTTTTGGCATACGACTTTTACTAGCTCTGTGTAGTCTTCACTTGCGGACAAGTGAGGCATCATGATACAAACTATGCCACTGGTTCCTTCATCCCTATACACCAGTACTAACACCGGAGGCCCTGGTATATCTTTTCCACACTAGAATGTTCCTCCAGATGGGATGTATGGAACTCCATGAAAACCTCCTCTTATAGCACTACTGATACCATGGAACATCATCTGATAAAAAAATTGTGCTCCCCACTTTCATAAAAAGCCATCAAGAGACTGTTTTGAGGATATCAGAGCACGTCGAGATTCATATTGAATGTCCCAAGTTGTGACTCCCAAATTCATTGAATAATTAGGGGAGTAATAGTCATATATTATAGGTAATATGCTACATCTTTATCCATGTAGGTTTTCTAAAGCACTACTAGCTACTCTGACGCATCACTCTGCAGCAATTGACCAGACCTCATGCTGAGTGTGTCTGCCACCATGTTCCACCTTCCCTAAGTATAGACTATATCAATGTAATAGTAGTGGTGGAACTCTACCCATCATCACTGTATTAGCTTCTGAAAGCTCTGTTCACACTTCTTCTTCCACAAGAATGCCTTCCCCTTCATTGTCAAAGCTGACAAGGGTGCCACTATCATAGATAAGTCAATTAAAAATCTCAAGTAGTACTCGACCAAAGCAGAAGTCTCTCTCCCTTCGGTGAGGTAATCCTAGAATCATGTTTTGAAAATGTTTCCCCACACTATGACCCTCCTTTTGGGAACTGAAAACTCGAAACTATTGGTGCCATGAGGGTAAGGTTGGTTGACTTAAGAGTGATTGGTTCTACCCTTCTTTTCATGATTTTATCCTATTCTCCCTAGGTTTCCTTTTTTTGCTGACCAAGGAAAACCACATTCCATCATTGTAGATAAAACACAACCTTTTTTCCTAATACAGTCAATATGAGTATGAACTGTAGATGTCCATTCCATACCCAAACAAACGTCATAAGGCCTTGACGCTGCCACTAAGAGGTTCCAACCAAATCTCTCACCTCCAGGGTCAGATTGCACTGACGGCATAAGTGTGATTATCGAGTCTCCTCCCAATGGAATATCTATACATGAGGGTCAATTCAATGGTTTAACTGGAAACTCTACGTCCTAGATAAGATTTTTGGAAGAAAGGAATGATTGGTAACTATGTCTATTAATACAGTAGCAGGTAGTAGACACAGACCGTACCTCGAATCATTCCTAGAGCCCTTAGGTCACACTCCTTAACCCCATGCAGTTACTCCCTTCCCCTATCCTCCATCTCTCTGCACCTGGTGGGGACCACAAAGGGGTGGGGTTGTTTGTAACATGTCAAAAATGTAATCCACCTCCGGCTGATCTCCTATTTCTTCTTGCATGTTTTTATCCCTAAAAATTTGTTTCCCTGTCACATCCTCTCCCCAAAACATTTTACATGCCCATGTCTCTGAGACTGGTGCCGGTTTTGTGCTATCCCACTGCTAACATTCACTGTCTGTATCCTCTCCGCCAAAGGACATTCAACCATAAAGTTTCTCTATAGCATCCTAATATAAGTAGGAATGCATAGAGGAATATTTATAGATAGGATGTCCTTAAACACACATCACTTGGATGTCCAAGCCCTGAAGCACAGATCGAATAGTATTCATTGAGTACCCGGAATGGTCGGTACGCATCGATGAATACATTGCTACTGATATGTCATCATGCAGAAGATATAGAAGCTCAAGGGAACTTTCAGCCACCTCCTCAAGCTAGTCCTTAGCCACATGTGAGTCGGGCTTGCCACAATACCTGAGGGGTATCTGATGCTGAAACATGTGTAAGTCACTAAGCCTTCTTGTGTCCTCTACTGGTATAAAAGGTTGAAACTACTGACCAATAGGTAGTGATATTGTCGGCACACTACCCAAAGGTACCATCTCGGTCAACGATCCAAGAACAGAATCCTCGTTACCCTGCGAACCATTCTCGTGGTCACTTTCTAGAAAAGACTAGCTGCTAGGATCACCATATACTCAATTGTTCTCCAAACATGGTGGAAAAATCTAGCCACATTCACCAACCAATCCTCTGTTTTTTGGGAATCTATATCACCTCAAAACCTCAGAGGCCTCTGCCATTGTAACTCGAGCAATGGGATCAGTCGGCATGCACCGTCCGCCAGTGTAGTGGGTGGTAACTTCTACCCATTGGGTGGTTTTGGTTCTAGTACACCACACGAAGGTGCCAACACAGTAAGAGGTCCACACACTAGAGCCTCGCCGCTTGGTGGGCCATAATATTTTACTCTCTCTAGAATCCTAGATGGTTGTCTACACAGCAGTATCCTGATTAGGAACAAGCACACCTTGGTCATTAAGTTATACCTTGTGAGCTGAACTCAAACAAATACCTAGAAAAAACTCTTTGAAAACACATGCAATCAGTGTTTCCATTCATTGAGTTGGAAATCAGAATTAAGGGTCCTTGTGTATGGATACATCGGCTGTTTCACCAACACTGCACTCTCCAAACTGAAAACCACACTCATAACACTTAACACTATTTCGTCATTAAAAAGACCAGAGTCTTAATTCTTCAGTAGAACCGACAACCATTGATATCTATTTCTCGAGACCCGTCCCCTGAGTCTCGTTTCAGGACTACCCCATGCCCATATTCCATAGGCCAAGGGATGGCGACAAGCACCAGAAAGGTGTATCCCTAAAACGGGAAGGCATTGATTCTAAAGATGTACAAACAAACAGAGTAGAACACAACAAGAACAAACTGCGAAGTAAACTACTATAATAAAAGTGTTCAAATGTAAGGGGTTAGAATACAAGGCTAACAAGAAAATTATAAGTACAAATGAAAAGTACAAAACAACTGAAAAGTGAAAACCATCTCCTGGATCACCCACCACAGATCCTACTAGAAGTGTTGGTATATCTCATAATCATTTGTTCATGCATCATGTAATGCCATATGGTCCCCCTTCGATAACCGTTCAGTATTGGCTCTCTCATCCTTGATCAATGTTGTACATTTTCTGCAGATGAAACAATCTGGTGCGGGCGAAGCCCATGTAGGGTTGAGTATAACAATATGTAGTAGGGACCTCGAGACCCCTAAAGGTATCTCACAATTAAACAAGGAAACCCACAAATCATGATCTAAATCACAAAGCACAAAGCAATTGACATAGTTCAATTAGAGTATTATCTCAATCTAGGTATAAAACTCAGAGAAATAGGATTACGATGATGACCCAAATAGGATCTCTATGAATTCTGATAGCCAGCCACAGATTTTCTAGGCCTAGGAATAAGTAACATTCTGAGTCACAACGTCGAACACCTCGACTGCTGAAGAATTTATCCTCTAACGAGTATAGTGGGCATGACATGTCACACAGAGGTGCTAACTAAAAACAAAGTACTATTGAGGTACTTATCCTGTCGGGTATTGTGGGTCTACAGTGTCACACATAGGCAACCACCATCGTGGGTCTGCCGCCTCACACGGAGGTGCTCCCCCTAGTGGCCAGCTGAGGTACTCATACTGTCGAGTACCATGTGTTTTCCACATCACACCGAGGAACTCCCTGCCATGGGTATGTCGTGTCACAGAGAGGTGCTCCCCACTGGGCATGTTGAGTAACTTCAAGTCAAAACAATCAGTAGTCATCAAGTCTCAACCCGTCACAGGGTTCCGTACATAGTGAGCTTGAGAGAACCGCTCCCCAAGCCATTAGTAATATCTAAAATAGCACAAAGTCTCACAAATAAGTAACTCAATTATCTACCATGTCACAAGGGTTCCAATGAAACAGACGGTGCATCAACAGGACATATGGTCTGTGTGTTATTGGCATTTTAGTGCTGAGGGCCCAGTTGGATTCCGGTGCGATCCAACCTATCCAAACTCCAAGATTCTCTAATACCCTCATGAGGTAAGTAAAAAATAACATATATTTACAAGGATCCCAACGTAGCATACAGTTCGTCAAATAGACTTTCAGATTAGATGTTAGGACTTTTTGGGGTAAATGGTTGGTACTGGGTCCAGGTCTGGTCTGCCTCGGACGGGCCGACGTGGATCAATGCGGGTCCACCCAACCCGGGTCCACCCAACCCGTTGGGCCTTGTCCAAACATGCTAGGACATGAGTCCATCCCCGGGGCCAACCCGGTGGTGCCACCTGCCTGGCGACATGGGCCGCCAGGGATACTCGAATGTGGCACTTCCGGTTAGGGCTCACATGGCATGGATCCACGTCAGTGGGTCAACCTGGTCCGTTTTAACCAATGTGGTGCCATGTGGTGTCACGGGTCCTTCGTGCCACTGGTGAGCACCCAGTCCACCGACCGTCGGTCGAATCGGCAGCCCCCTAATGTTGTCACAACAGTTGTAGGTCGTGACCGTGCTGCGAAGTGGGAGCACCGCCGGGGGAGTGCCCCACCTCCACTCCAACGGTTCCATCGCGGCCAGCCGGCATACCGGTCGACCTCTACAATGGTGCGCGACGGTGCGCGGCACCGTCACCTGCAGTCGACTGGTGTGCCATCCATCTTCCTCTACTCGTCATAGCTGAGGAGTCATAGCCTCCATTGTTTTTCAGAGGCGTGTGATGGCACGCCGCACCTCCTCCACGGCCAACCGATGCCAGCCGCTCTGATGGTTTCCGCGACTTTGTGTTGTGGAATTTTCTTTCGATGTGCATCAATGCACTATCCCCATGGTAGATGGTTGGTATTGTTGTGTCTTCAGTGTTCTATGGATGTGAAAAATTCGTTAAGTTGTGTGGGGCATGGGTTGGGTTCATTAGGCTCAGGCCCTCGGTGTTAGCTCGAAAATTTGAGGGGGGTTAAGGGTTTAACAATCTCTCGGAATTTAAATCAAGATAAACACCAAAAAGATACCCCACAATAACCTCCCACAAAAAAAGAATGAATCGTCGGTCAACCCATTAGTTGGTTGACCAATGTTCTTATTATTATTATAGAATGGGGAAGATAAAATCATTTTAAAAGAATAAACGAATAAACCCCCTACCTTGAATCATCAAATAAATGCCTAAACTTTAAGGATGGTAGGTGTTCTTCATTCCTACAACAATATTCCAACGACATAGCTCATACATCATCCTCAGGTACGTGGTTCGATGTCATTAGTCACCTCTTGATGGGTTTGGCTCTGTCTTCTAAGGTTTCGGCATCGCTGTGCTCCTTCAGCACTTCGTTTCTTAGAGAAGCTATGTCGGTACCTCTCCCCAAGATGCATATATATATATGAGATGGGTAGGGTATGAAATGACGTTGGAGTTTAATGGGGATCCTCAATTAGGATGCTTCTTAATTCACCAACGATTTCATTACTTTGGGTTGGCAGGTCAAGCCATTTATTGGTCTGACACACCACTAGCCCCACCACTTTTCTTGTCTGATGGAGGATATAAAATTAAATATTAAAATTATTTTATTTCATTTCTTTTAAAATGTTACATAATGTAAATTTTTCTTTAGACCCACTACGGTCAAAGTAAAGCCTCCCTTCAGTGAATCCTAGCACTGCGGATTCAACTGTGCCCTTAAATATTTAATCTGTGAAACGGTTCAAAATATAGAAAACGCCGCTCATGCGTTTACTGAACGTACCTGAAAAAATGTTCATAAATTCATTCTGAGTACTCCAACCCACAGAATCAGGCACCGTCAATTTTCATAGACTCGTAAAAATTCTATATAATTGAAGAATTACATTGAAAAATCTGGGTCTCTACAATATTGAAGATGATTTTTACATTGAATTGTAAATAAATATTTTATTATTGTGAAAATGATGTTATAATTTGTGAGGCAAGTATACAATTATATATTTTTCTAGTTTCCATTTTCATAGATGAATCATTTCTAGATTTATCCCCAATATCCCATCTTTTTGAAATCCTTGGGGAAGCAATGGAAGAAATGAAAAATTTGATGCATAAGAATATTTTTTGGACAAAAGATATACCAATTATGGAAGAATATATGAAATAATGTTTTTGATGATTTAGATGGACTTCACCATGATTTAGAAATTGAATTATCTAATAATCTTATCTCAGGTCCAAATCCAATATCTCTATGACCATATAGAATATATACAGATGAGTTAGTTGAGTTGGAGAAGAAATTAAAAGACATATTAACTAAAGGTTACACTCTTCCAAGTGTTTTACCATGGAGAGAACCTATCTATTTATAAATAAAATGGATGGTCCAATTAGATTATGAATTGTTTGTTTGGAAATTAATAGTATTGTTGTAAATAAAAAGTATCCATTGTTAATTATTAATAACCACTTTGATTATAGGATCAAAACATCTTGAATATTTATCTTCATTTGGGTTATTATATATTGAATGTTATGAAATTAGATATCCCAATGATATCATTTCATATAGGGTATGATCATTATGAGTTCATTATAATTTATTTTAGGTTGAAAAAATAACCCTCATTATTTACTGGTTTGATGAATAGAGTCTTCAAGGATTATCATGATAAGTTTCTGATGGTTTTTATTGATGATATTCTTATATAATCTGAGAGATAAGAGGTTCATGAATCTATGTTCAAATTTTACTTAATGTTCTGGGGAAGGGATAAATATATTTATAATTTATTAAATGAGAATTTTAGAATCAACCATTTCATTCCATGGATATATTATTTTCAATGATGGTATATGTATCCACCCCTCTAAAAATTGTCGTCCTAAAATGTACATGAAAATAAAACATTATTGAAATACCTAGATTCCTTGGTTTAAATGAATAATATTAGTGGTTTATTATTAAAGACACATGATTTCACAATCCATTAACCATATTAACATTTGAGCTACTTAAATTCATGTTGATAAAGGAATTTGATGACCACATTGATGAATTATAAAATAGATTGTTAAATTCACCTATATTTACTCTTCCATATAATAAAAATGGTTAATTCTTTGTATTAATGATTTATGGAAGTGTTTAGGATGTGTTCTACTAAAAATGATATGGAAGTGCATTATATGTCTCCATAGTAAAAATACCTTAAGATAAATTATCAAAATCATGATTTAGAGTTTTAGTGGTTATCATTTCTTTGAATATATGGTGATATAATCTCTAAATTTACTTGGATTAGATTACTCAAATGATAAGGGGGGAATGAATTAGTGGAGACAGATTTTTCAAATTTCCTCTTTCTTAAATAATCCTCTAAAACAAATATGGTTCAATTCACTCAATTAATGAGTCACAACATCACTCATATGTTTAGAAAATAATGAGATATTAAACCTTAGTATTTTTACAAGGTTTGGACCCCTCCCATGTATAATTATTGTTGTCATAGTTGGTAAGTATCCCTAAACATTGGTTCTTCACAATAACAAATAACAAAAATCAAAAGCTTATAGTGTTGGAACAGAGTGACGCTGTACTTGTTAAGATTCTTAGCAGACCCAAAATTTCACCAAATCTATTTACATAATGTGTAACCATGATTAGATATATTTTAATTAGATCATGGCTGATTAAACTATAGTAGAAGTATATTATTCTAATTGAGCTTATGCAAATATCCATCAACAACATATCACTTCATGCTGTTCTGATTTAGTACTAATTCTTCTTTTTATTCTCTTTTTGAAAACTCAATAGTTTGAACTCAGAAAAAACAAATATCTATGTATAAATAAATCCAAAATTAAATTTTCTTACACTCTCTTATACTTAATTCACTTATTATTCTTCTCATCTCACAAAAAACTACTTATCATGTTCTCATTATTTACATTTACAAATTTTATCCTTCTTTATTTTAAATATTTTTAAAGAAATTTCATTTAAGAGAATTAAATACATCCTAGGGAGATCAAAATAATGAAAAAAAACTATTTCATATTTATGGTTGCAATAAAAAACCTCATTATATAATTCCCCATTTTGTTTTTTTGTACATAATGTTTACTTCCTGATGAATTAAATCATGTAGTGTATAATTTTACATTTCATTAACCTTATGAAGAAATTACCTTACCTAAATATATCTACAGTAGTAGTTTCTTCATCACACTAATTCTAGAAAAAAAAACTTTATTATAAAATCATCTTCTTAAGTTGTCATTTTGTAACTCAAATGGATCAGATTCATAATTTCATTTTCTTTTTAAATAGAAACTAAGTCAACCAAGATATTACACAATTTATATTTGACAACAATAATTGACAACTAAAATAATATCACAATATATACATTGGGTGATTTATGATCTTATATTAAGAATTCTAACTTCAGAAAATACATTTTATATTTAATATTTCATAATACTACATTTATAACATTAACATTGACTATAAAAATCACATTTTCGATAAAATATCATGGAACATAAAATTGATATGATAAGTGGTAATAATTTACAAAGTCTCACATGAAACAAAACGTAACATATTTTAGAAGTGATTTTTCATTACAATGATGATCGGTTCAAACATCATTTGTTTCATATTATTTAAAATTTTCAAATTCACGAATATCATAATTTCAGTCAGAATTTGTCTATGTATGTGATCCTTATGCTGGGGAGATATTATTAATACACTCATAAAAGTCAAAAATTCATTGCAGGAAGGCTTGAACAAATATAACTGTTTTATACATCTAATGAATTGAGTTCAAACATCAAGTATTATTTTTAATATATTTTTTTGTGCTCAATGATTTACACCCAAACATGAATTCCATAATTGTTGAATTATGGTCATTATAAAATACATACGCTCAAACATAAAGACTCAAATTAAATTAAAACTTCTTAATCCCAACACCCTAATCCTGATACCCAGTGCTCGGTGTCTTACTATCTGTACATTGATAATTTATTAGTTTTGTAGAAAACATAAAATTTTTCGAATGGGTTCATAACATCATAAAATAACCTCTAACCATTCTCAAACTAATTAGAAACATATCAAATGAATTTAAATAACCTCAGACAACTATATATAAATATATTTGTGATTTTTTGAAATAAACGAAAACTATAAACCACATCATCAAAATGTATAATTGTAAATTAATCTCCCCATTTTTTAATCTGATAGAAAAATCCATGAACACTTTATATAATGTTTGGACATGTTAATAAATTCTCAATTATTATCCTGATAATTATAATATCAATTCATATCTTATGTGAGAAGTTCCTTTCACTTGATAACCATATAAGGGCATGACTTTGATATAATTTAATCTCATTGTGATAGGGAAATTTTCCCATGTGAAATAGATGAAACACCCCTAAAGACATGAATCCCGCAATTAATGCATCTTATCTCACTTATAACATGCCTCAATATTTAGAATGAATCAAAGCATTGGATTAAATGATTTTAATTACTCTTCATGGGACATAAATTTGCTACATTATTTATCCTCAATTTTCAACACAATCCAAAGACCATGTTGGTATAAAATTTCACATTTCATCAAGTGAGAAGTGAAGGTAGAACATAGATAATTATCATCAAATAAGAAAAAACCTTTTGTAGTATCGATTTAATCAATACATCTCCATGATATATTTGAGTAGAAATTTATTAAATCTTGATTTCTATAGATACAGTTTTTTTAATTAATTATTTGATACCTAGTGTCATTGTATTTTGATCTATAGTGCTATGTAGGGTTATTAGATGTATTTATTTCCATTTTATTAACATAGAAAACACCCAATTGATTATCAATTACAACTCTTAAGTATTATAAGTTTATTACCACACATAAAACATTTTTACATGAATGAGTGGATGACACATATTCTACCTCAGTTTTGATAAGGTTCTCTATGTTCTACTACATAATATACCAATTTACATAGACCTCGTGTATGAATAATGGTCCACCTCATGTGGATTATCTATTAGTATAATCACCTACCTAGTTTTTATCATTTTATCTTAGAAGAATCAAATCTTCAGAGTAGTTTTTAAATAATAAAGAATTCAGTGTTACATTCACATATATTAGTATCGCTTTTTCTGAATGAATGTGTGCCTCCTTGGGGTCACATTGAAGGAAATCATAAATTGTAACAACAAATGTTATAAATTGTCTTGGGGTCATGAAATATAATAGAAATCCAGTGAGTCTTATAAATTCCTTGTGTTCCATCAAGAAAATATTCTCATCATTATACATCATAGTTCTAACTATGAAATTATTTGAAACCTGAATAGATCAAAGGAACCATAGTTAAATTTTACACATTCATGATATTTGTTTCAAGAATTAATTCCTTAGATTTAATGATTATTTTATGTTAATTTTTTAGATAATTTTTTCACAACTCATATATAGAAAAACTATACAATACGAAGTGGACATATCCAATTGGTGTCCATTTTTTCTATGATATGAAACATTTAATATAAAAAATTACTTATTTTCATTAAAAATCTTCACAGCATTAAATGTGACATCTTCATTTCCTTACCCATCCTTAAATACTATAAATAAGATTTCAACATATAGGTTGAGGATAAAATTTCCCAATAATGTGTTTTAAAAATAATAAAAAAATTTATTCTATATAAAAACATAAAAACTAAGGAAATATTTACCTTTATCTAATTTGAATAGTTTATAATGAATTAATTTTTTAAAAACTTAAATAAATCATTTAAAAAAGAAAATAATATTATTTCAAAAATAAAATCCTCAAAATACCATATAAATAATATCAAAACCCTTTTGGAAATATAGAGAATCATATTTTTAACCTATTTTAAGCTCGTGTTAGAAATAACTTGATCCCTGTTAAATCAAAAGGAGAAACCCATTGGTAAATACCTCCTAATTTCATGTTGTGATGTGTTACATTGCCTAAATCATTGGATCACATTCTGGTAACACCCATCGTGTATGATAAATCATACTCACTTAGGGATATCTCGGTGACCCCATCATATATGCTATATCAGGATCATCTACATGAATTGTGACACATTGATTGTATATGCTATTTAAGTATCACTAGTTTCATATATAATTATGAATTACCATATCATGAATATAACATTTTATTATTTTAATTTTTCTTCACAAAACATTTTAATTTTTTAAAACTCATTTTAAAATATCATTTAGATATCAAAATACCAATTTCTTTTAAAAACACCTGTTAATATAAAATACCATTTCCTATTAAAAAATAATTCTCAATATCAAAATAATTAAAAAATGAAATATGGTTTTAATTTGAAGAAAATATTATATCATTTAATGGAATCTAAAATTCAAATAATGGTTATGAATGGTGGAATATTCACATTAACTATATATGATAAAATAGATTATTCTAATTTTTATCTTTAATAAAAGTCAAAAATTACATACAAAGATTTTTCTTTTGATTTTCTTTATTAAATACAATAATTTACTTCATAAGACTCTCATGTACATATAATTAAATTCATAAAATCATTTTAAAACAAGTAAATTCATGTGATATATATTTTCATTGTAAATATTAAAAGATTATTTTTGTCTGGAAAAGTAATTTTTTACATAGGAAATATTTTAATCATAATCCCCAAGAAAAAATAACATTAAATAAAATATCAAGTATAATCAAAATAAATATATTATTGATATAACATATGAATAAAGATGTATATACACCCTATAAAACAATATAGGTTCATAAAAAAATGACTCATTGAAAGGAAATTGAGATGATGTGAGACATATTAACTCTGATTTATCACATAAATTCATTATCATCCAGAATAATAAACTTATGTTAATTATTTACATTATTAAGAAATTTTTCAATGTTTTTTATTCTTTGATTTTCACTTATTACCCTGTTATATATTATTATGTAATTGATTATTTTTATATATTATGTTTCGATGGTATTCATATTATGTTTCAAAAATGAGTTTTCCTAGTTGGCTCTGGTCAAAGTGGCCATTATTAAAAAAAACAATTTTAAAAATAATAACATAATAATAAATATTATACATAAATTATACATTTAAAACTAACATTAAATATGGGTATAAAAAATGAATTTTGTTATAATCTTGGAGGTGGAAGTCCCTATATACACAGAAGTACCATACCCTTTTTTGAACAATCAAAATTGAAAGGAGGAAAGTAATTTTTTATCTTGAAAAAATGATAATAAAATAAAAAATAAGATATCATTTAATTAAATATAAATTTATATTTATTATCCTTCTGATATGGTGGTGGAAAACTAAACAGATTGCTTCATGTTGTCCGTAGTCCACAAGTACGCAGGAATAACATTATTATTTATCAATCAGTGGACATGTAGGAAAGAAACAGTTTTATTTATTTTTAAAATGGATAAATATGTCATTAATATCATAATAATATAAAATATATTCATTAAATTTATCCTAATTAACTTTTATATATTGATTTATTGATAAATGTATCACATATCTTCATGATGTGGCAATCTTCTATATAAATGAGCAACATTATCATATTCCCCATGGAATGAAAAGTAAGAAGGTATATGTTATATAAAAATTAAATACAAATAATAATTATTAAAATATAATATATATATATATATATATATATAATTTGAATACATCAATATTACATTCCATGATAGGCGATGTTGAAAAATGATGGACAACGGTTCATGAGGCAGTATTCTATCGTACGCATGAATGATAATTTCATTTCAAATTTTATGGAAATGAAGAATGATTTATGTTATTAAATAAAAAAAAATATGTGAGACACTAGTAATATTATATAATAAAAATAGAAAAATATTCTTAGGATGTGTATGAATAAATAAAATAAAGATGCTAGGTTAAACACAATAGGTCTTCTTCAGAAAACCTCCGTAGGTTTTCTCTAAAATACGTGTTCCAGTAGATTTATGATTAAAAGTAATTATGAGATATTTATATGTAATTCATTTTTTTATTTTATAAGCTTTTTTCCTTTCCAAAGGTAATTTATGGCATCTAGAGAAGAGGTGAGGGGTGGCCTTTTATAGATGGGATGTGTGGCACACTGGTATTTTTTGAAATTAAAAATGTGTAACCACATTTTTCACATGCTATAATTCAAAAAACATAGATCATTATTGAGTATTAAACACTATAAGGTTGATATATGATCATTAAATTTATTTTATACATGTTTTTAGTTCAGGTTTACTCATATATTTTTCTTTTAATGCCACAGTAAAATAATATTACCTTTACTGCAATAATTAATTTTTCATTTTTTCATTATTCAATATGGTAACAAGTAATGAAGAAAATATTTTTTAATTTAAATAATAATGATTATTAATAATTAATTTTTTTCCAAATTAAATTCACATAATTGAGAAATTTAAATTTAAATTTAAACACACATGCGAGAAGAAAAATTGGGTTTTCAAGAAGTGTATTTTTAAAAAAGTAGAGGTTTTAAATTAAATCTAACATGTAATAATCATTATAAAAAATTAAATCAATACATTATTGATAAAAAAAATTTTATTTCATTTAAATCATTCCTCATTTTAGGGTTTTAAATTAATTAAAATTGACAAAATTAATTGTATTAAAATAGTTTAAAAAAATACTATTTTTAAACCAAAAAGTAAAATTACAATAAAATCATGTATAAATATCAATAAAATATAATTAATAAAACTAAATAATTTTTATTTAACTATAAATATTGATAATTACATAGTTTGAATTTTAAATTACTAATTTTATTGAAATGAAATGAAATTTTTACCAAAATTGATATTTTTCACTATTTTCCAAAAATCAATATTTTTTAAAAAATTCTAAAAATATAATCATAAGTTAATTTTGATATACTAAAATAAAAAGTTATTTTAATATTTTCAATTAAATACAATAAAATGTATAAATTCAACTATTAAAAAATATTTTAATTAATATTTTAATTAATATTTTTTCATTTTTGAATTTAAAAAAATGTTATATTTTTATAATGAATATGAATATCTAATTCATATTAATAAAAATGAAAATTATTTAATCAACCATTATTGGGGTTGTTAAATTCTTCCTACATTTGGAGATTTCCTCATTTCAGTTTTATCCTCTTATTAAACAAGTGGGGAAATCACTCCCTCATAGCATTTTAAGATTCACATGTTGCCTCTTCAACCATATCATTTTTTCCCTAAATCATTAATTGGTGAATCAGTTTCTTCAACATCACTTTATCAATATTGTCAAGAATATGAATAAGATGTTCCTCATATTAAATATTTTCTTCCCCTAAACTAATTCAAGGATAAAAAATTGGGATTAATCAACATATATTTGTTTAACATTGAAACATGAAATATGTTTTGTAAATGGGATTACATAGTGGAAAAGACACTCTATTTGAAACTAATACACCTTTCTCTAGGATATCATATGGTCCAATAAACCGTGGATAAAATATTACCATTTTAAAAAACTCATAACCATTTTCCATTTAGATAATTTAATAATTCCATTATAACATAAATCGAGAGAAATATATTTCTTCTAGTAATCCAATTAACATTTCTATCATCTCTATATTAACCTCATCTATTATTGAATCTAATAAAACATCCAATTTATTCTCTTCAACATAAATTCTCCTACTTCATCCCGAAAATCTGGTGTTCAATGCATTTATCCATATAATATTTCAAAATATTCCTTATATATGTTATAATGAAAAAATTATTTTATTAAAACTAAACTGAAGAATTATAATGACCCAAACATCCCTACTAATTCAATGAAGAAGAACAAAACTTTTATTCTAGGGTTTGAATTATTCACTCAAACTGCCCATCATATTTATGATAAAATTATGTACTATAATTTATTTAGTACCCAGTAACTTCTAAATTTATTTATAAAAGTTAAATATTAACATGAGATCATATTATGATATAGAGGTGAGAGAAAATCCATATAACCAGACTTTCTCTGATTTATACACTTGAGAAAGATGGCCCAATGACACTGTATCTTGAATAGGAAAAAAATTGGTCAATTTTTTAATCGATCAAGAACAACTTCAATCATATCTAAAACTCACTATTTTCTAGGTAATCTTACCATAAAATCCATTAATATATTTTCTTGTTACCACTCCAGCATTGAAATAAATTGAACTATTCTCTTCAATAATTGTTTTTCTTCATTAAATAATTGACAATTAAAATATTTCATTGTAAATTCAATCAATCTATCTCATACCTTGCCACCAATAATAATTCTTCAGGTCTTATTATTTTTTTTTTCTTCTACTATGATGGGACTATTGGGGCCTATGAGATTCCATCAAAAATTATCTCTTCAACATGGAATAAAATGACACACACAATCTCTTTCAAAATCTAATTACACCATCTTCCTCAAAATTACCCTCATAAAAAATACCCTTATTAACAAACAATACCTTTTCATGGAAAATAATATCCTTCTTCTGATCTTGTATAATTATTTTTGAGAAGGTTTATTGTAAAGATACTTGAAAAAATAGAGCATATCCCTATAAACAAAACATCTTGGAAAAAATTCATCAAATCATTAACCAAAAAACATTCATTAAAATTGAACAAGTTATATGTTGAATTATTTTTCAAACTCAAATACTTGGAAATATTGTCATTATTTATGGGATAGTAATGAATCATGCACTCAAAATCCTTGATTTGTTCTAACCATGTTCTTTATCACATGTTTAATTATTTCTGAATGAATATATACATCAAAATTTTATGATCACTATATATTTAAACCATTATTCAATATAAATTATTCTTCCAAACTTTTAATGAAAAACCCATATCAGCTAATTCTATATATTATTTATCATAATTTAACTCATGATGTTTCAAAAAATTTTGATCATAATAAATTACTGGATAATTTTTTATTTGTACAATACCATTTCCCTTAAATAAAGAATCACTCTATATAAAAAATTCCCCTTCATAGAAGTCCCGACTGAAAATAGAACATTCACATATATTTTTTTTAGTTACAAAAAATATTCCTGACTATATTTTATCGAGATCAATTTACTATATTTTTATGTAAACTTATTCAGTAGTCTAGGAAACTGAGAAAATTTTACAAAAAATTGTCTCTAGTAACTTGCTAATATATGAAAACAATGAATCACTATGATATTTGGGGATATTTTTACAATCTTTAACAAAATATGTTTTAATATTTTCAATGGTTGTTATATCATTAGAAATAATGTGAACAAGGAAAGAAATGTATTACAACCATAATTCACACAGACTAAATTTCTCACACATCTTATTTTCTATTACTTTGTGAAATACAATCCTTAGGTTTCTTTTATATTCATCCAGAATTATATAATATACGAAAATTTTATCAACAAACACAACCATAAACATATCCAATAACTCATGATAAACACTATTCATAAACTCTATTAATATAGAAGGATCATTAGAAAACCCAAATGGAATAACAAAAAAACACAAAATACCCATATCTAATCTGAAATGATATCATAGGAATGTCACCCTCCTTCACATTCAACTAATGGTTCTCATAACATAGATTTTTCATTGAAAAATACTTAGCTTCATGGATCTATCCCCACATCATTTTATAGTCTAATATCAATTGTATTAGTAAAAAATTACATTACTAAAATATTGTATTTACAATAATAATGATTCTCATCCAGTGAATATCATTAGACTCATTTTAGCATAATGACCAAACACATTTCAACTAAACGACCTTGCCCTTAGACTGATATCAGTTACAGTACTCATTGATTATTCAGGAATAATTTCAATACATTCCTCATCCCAATGATGAAACTAACCACAACAAGAATACTTTCAAAATCATGGAAAACATTAATTGGAATGAAAATTAATACACACGGAAAATTTTGGGGGATTTCTTCCCGACTTTTTATTTCTTTATTTTCGAATTACATCCACCTTTAACTTTTCATACAGTTTCAATATCAAGGAACACAACTGTCAACAATATTCCTCTCAATATAGTCATCACAGAAATCCACAATCTCATAAAATTTAAAATCTCAACAAGACAAATATCATAATAATATTCTTTTCAAACCCTAGTAAAATATATTAATTTTACTATTTATGTCCCAAAAAAATTAAACATGCCTTCCCAATCTTGTAAAGATTTCTTCATTTGAATCACCATCATATTCAATTTTTCCAAATTATTTAAAAAATAATTTCACCGCCTTAGCCAAAAAACCATATAGAAATATTTCATATGATAATTGTAGTTAAATTTTTATCAATCTAGGATATAAATACTATATTTATCTCTGTTATTTTATGCCAAATACAACCATTGATTAGATTCCCATTCAAAATGATAAATGTTATGGTTTCTCTTTCGAAGTTATGAACATCCCATGAAGTCAAATATATTCTCTTGGTAATTAATCCATCCTTTTGATACCATATGGTTAGATGATCCACTTAATAATGGGGGATGTTTTATGAAATTGTCCATTACTAACAAGTTCTTCTATTGTAGATCTATAATTTCCATAAAATGGATTCCACCACAAACTATATAATGTTTCAACTGATCCATTACTAATACAAGCAACTTATTTCTAATACTAACCATATCAGTATGCTAATTGGGAAGTTTATTTTCTACATTATGAACTCCTAATATAGATTCCATTTGTCATCTATCTAAAAACACACTAAAAATATAGATTAAATGAAGTGGCATGATAATAATTATATTATATATCATTTAAACATATCTATAATGTAAAATATTTCAAGGTAATTCTATTAAAATTATCCAAACCTATAGTGATTTCTAAATTTTACTTATAATACCTTTTATAAAGAACCATCCTTAAACAAAACATAATATTTATATTTAATTATATAATAAATTCTATTCATTTTAGGAACATTTTAGGTTTATATATTTATAGTATTATTTCATAATTGGTACATAACAATTACATAAAATAAAATGTGATCACTTCTTCTAATTATGCATTTTCCAATTATATAAAACCTTTAAGATGAAAATTTAATTAATTCAATGAAAAATAATCATAACATTCAATATCACTTCTTCCATTCACTTAACCATATTTAAATCCCATACAAGCATTATTAAACAAAACATCAGCTTAAAAATTTCTAGTATGGGATTTTAAAGAGAAAGAATGTTATTAGTCTAGTGAAAAACATAACAACTCATGGAATGTTTTACTTTATATCAAGTATCTTTGATTGAATGAAATAATTTTTTTCCGTATGAATAAATATACATTATTTTCATAAAATCATTAAAACCTATATAAAACAATTAAAAACTCTTTTAGGATACTTATAGATCTCATTCATAAACCATTTTAAACAAGTGTCAAAAATAACTGGAAACTTTTTAAATCCATTATAGAACCCCTCTAGTAAAAACCATTATCAATCCTTTCAATACAAGGAACATTAAAAAAATAATCAGTTTGTTTTATTCATTCACACTTTTTATCAGATATATTGGGCTCACCTTGTTCTATCTAAGGACACACAACATATAAGTTATATCAATATCACTCGACACTCTATTAGTGCACCAATTGTATAATAAGTGTCTAACTCACTTGTTTCTCATTAAATGATCATGTATAATAACATAAATAAAAAGTATATTATTTCACTTTTTCAGCATAAAACACAATAAATACTCTTTTAAACTTTTTTTCAAATCTCTATTCGAAATCAAAATACCATTTTCATAAAAAAACAACATTATCAATACCAAAATAATATTTTCTCTTAAATTCAAATTTTCAATACCAGAAATAATTTAAAAATGGGAAAGTATGATCTCTTTTAAGAAAAAATTCAATATTGAAAAGTAATCCAAACATCATGTAATGGTTACTATGGAAGGAATTATTTTTGTCACCATATATATTAAAATTGAACATTAAATTTTTTCATTTATAAAGAAAGTCAAAAAAATCTATACAAAGATTATTTTTTGTTGCAAAAAAACTAAATAAATAAATAAATTTTAATTTTAAAACATACATTTACATATAATTAAATTCAAAAAATTATTTTATAAACAGGTTTGTTGAAGAAAAAGATACGTTCAAGGAAAACAATAAATGATTATTTTTTTAAAGGAAAGTCCCTCACCACTTTGTAAATACATGACTTGGATTCCCTATGAAAAAATAACATTAAAAATATTTAAATATAATTATAAAAGATATATTAATTGTATAACATATCAAAGGGAATATATATTCCCCTTATAAATAATATAGGTTCATAACATCGAAATATTCCTTAATTAATTGAAATTGTGATGAAGTCCATTACCCTGAGTACAACTCATCAATTATGTTATTTATCTTCCTAGATAATAAATTTATTTTAATTATTTACATGATAAATATTATTTTTAATTTTATTATTAATTGTATTTTACTTATTACAATGTTATATAAAATTACTTAATCAATTATTTTACATCAAATATTTTCAGGATATTTAGTTTTTCTATCAAAAATTACCTTGGTATGATAAATATTTGAAAATAAGTAATTATTTAATGATATTCAGAGTAATATTCGGGAAATAATTATAAATTTTATAAATACATATTTATTTTAAAACCATTCATTAATTATGGTTATGAAAATTTTAATATGTTTATTTCATGAAGATGATAGGTTGTGCATACGCATGAGTAATGTTTCCATTGTTCAATGATCACTATGAAAGTATGGTAACTGATATTTTATCCTTCCACAATGATAAAAATATAATAAATACCATATTTTGTTTTTATATATACATATATGTATAAATATCATATTTTTTATTTGGTTGTGAATGAAAAGATTCAAATTAATTCTTTGAGGCGGTATTCCACCCGTACGGATGAATAATGCTGTATTTTTTCGGTTACTCGAAGGGTAATAAGAAAATAGTATATTATCATTTAAAAATGATAAATATTTCATCAATATAATAATTATTTCCCATTTATTCATCAGCATAACCCTTATTACCTTCAATGTAAATTGTATGTGAAAAATGTATTTCATTGTTTCGTGAGGCGGTAGTCCACCGTACACTCGAGTGACATAAACGTATCCCCCCACATAATGTAATGTAAAAAGTTATATGTGATATCATAATTTGAAAAGTATAATTGTATTATAAATAATATATATATATAGTTTAAATTCATCATTATAACATTACATTAGAGGCGATGATGAAAAATGAATGATATTGATTCACGATGTAGTAGTCTTCCATACACCTGAATACTGGTTTCATTTCCAATTTTATGGAAGAGAATATGTATTTTGGTAATGAAAATAAATTAATGGAATATAATTATATTGTATATAACTCTTTCATTTGGTGATCATAATTAATGATTATTTTAAGGTGGATGAAAAAATAAAGATGCTCGGTTAAGAACGATACATCTTCATCAGACAAAATCCTTAGTTTAACACAAAAAACTATCTTAGGATAGATTTATGACAAAACTAATGATTATATTATGTTATAGAAAGATCATAGAATATATTATTATAGGTATTTGATGACAAAAAATACATTGAATTTGTGAAGAGGAGAGGAGATGAGGTGACTTTTATAAGAGGGGTGAGTGACACACTTGTAATATTTCAAAATAAAAAGGTGCACATATATATTTTACAAGAAAATGGTCCCAAAATAGACCATTGAAGATACTTGGAAATTATATGGTCTAAATAAAGATATATAAAATATTTTAGACTTGTTTTTAGGTTATTTTAAACATTATCATTTTAGTTTAACACCCTGTAAAATCATTTTTACCATAACCATGGTAATTAATTTTTATTGTTTTCAAAAATGATTATGGTAAAAAAATTAGATGACTATATAAGATAAGATTATTATTATTTTAATCTAATTATGTAAAATATTTTATGAAATTAAATTCTTATAAGTGAAAGACCGCAATTTATAATAAATGATGCGAACGTGATAAAAAAGAAGAATATCAGGAAGTATATTTGTAAAATAAAAGAAAAAGTTATGTTATCATTATGCATAGTAATATTAATTATAATAAATTAAAAATATATTTATATATAATTATACATATGTATTTAAAAATAATTTATAAATATCATTAAAATAAATCCTCATCAGGGTTTTTTTGACTAAATTAAAAGGAGAAGCATTATGCATCTTCAAAAAAGAAATTAGAAAAATATTAGTTTTAATCTCAAAAATAATATTTTATTAAAATAAAATATAAGCGTGATTAAAATAAAATTAAAAAATAAAATAATAATTTTCTTACATGAAATCATATCAATTAATATAGGAAATTTAAATTAATTAATTTAATTAAACTAAATGACATTTTTCCAAATTATTTACTATTCTTGAAAAAATAAATAATTTATAAAAAACACATGACATCCACCTATGTTAATTTTGATAATATGAATTCAATAAATGGAGCTAATTTTTTTTTCAATAATAAAGTTTATAAATTAAAATTATAAAAACTATATAGTAAAATATTTTAATTAAAACTACTTCATATTTTATTCTAAAAATTACATAATATTTTTATAAATAATACAAAAATATAATTCATACTAATAAACATAAAAAGGAATTTATATATCATTAACTATAATGTTACAATATATTTATCCATACCAGTCATTTTTAAGATCACTTTATGATACATTTTTGGACAGAAATATGTAACCTAGATTTCGGTCGATCTGTTACCCAAAAAAGTATATTAGTTTTCTCAGTTCAGACACATCAAAATCTTATTTCATTTTTGCATAAAATTAATCAAAAAAGGAAAATTGTAACTAGAAGAAATTATATCATCAATAAATATAATTACACTCAAGGAAACTAAGAGAAGTTTTTTAACATAAAAATTATCATCAACATTCCCTTTTTCTATATTTTATTTTTCATAAGATACTAGAATGTTTAGAAAACTAGTATATTGGAACTTCTTTCAATTAACAATATAAATTTACTATTTATAAAACTATTCTAATATCAATATCCTGAATGAAACAATCTAGTTATTTAAAAAACACACCATCTATTATTCTATTTTAGAATGGTGATTTAACATCCATTTTATACAACTCATAGTGATTGTGTACATCAATTTCTAAAAACATTATAATTGATACAAACAATTCTACTGAATAAAATTTTTATTCAATAATACTTATTTTTATTCGAGTATACCCATTACATACCACCCAAGAATTTTTCATGTTTACGAGTCCTTGATTATAAAATTTATTTATAGACACCCATTTAGTGTTAATATCATTTTTATCCTTTGGTAAATATATAAGATCCTAAGAGGATTTTTTAGGAATCCAATTAAGTTATTCATTCATTTAATTGATCTATTCAAAATTATTGGCATCTTTAGAAGCATTACGTGGTTCAATATATTATTTGAGAGCTATCTGATTTCCCATAATCCACCTTCTTCTTGAATGTAAAACAACTCTTTATTCACTAATTATATTTTAATTATTATCATCCCATTTATCCTCTGAAACTCATTAATGTAAATTCATGTATCCTATTCTTCTTCATCAATGTATTTTGAATCGACATAACCAATCAATGTTCTAATATCAGCTACCTTTTATTCTTTTTATATAAAATGTGTAGATCATTTTCACAAGAAATTTTAAAATCTTATTAAACAATATAATTTAATTCACACTTCTGTTAATAATATAGAATTATTCATAGTCAAAAATCAACTCAAAATTTTTATTCTATTATATATACCCACTTCAATTAGATAAGTACCCCATTAATACCCATTCACATTAATTGTATTCTAACATTATTATCTTGAAACGTTATATCATTACAAATTATGGAATTTTAAACACTATAATATAGTTGAGTATTGGTTTCCTTTTGTACCACATTTCACATAGAATGATATTTGGGATTGGAGTCAATATACCTATGTTTTATATGTGTAAAGTGACACACACATCCTCTATCCAAAAATAATTTGATATTTTATTTTTTTGGTACCATTGTCCTACCCATATCAACAATAGTCCAATTAATTATCTATGATACCCCATTCTATTTGAATGTATATAGTGTGATAAAATGATTATTTAATCTGATATTTTTAAGGTAACAACTAAATAAATCTCATGTAAACTCAGCCCCATAATGATATCTCAATTTATTAATATAAATCCACAATTCCTTTTCTGCTTGTCTTCTAGATGAATTGAAAATATCAATCATATTTGATTTGTTATTATGGTATATACGAGTATCCATTCATGTTAAATTCACAATAAATGTGAAGAAATTTAAATCATTAATTGTTTAATTTTGTATCATTTTGCCATATAAATCAGTATAAATAAGTTACAATGATATTGTAGAGAGAATCTATAAATTGTTCTTGAGTTTCTTATATCATATATTGCTTTTGGAATGTTTCACACACATAATCTTTTTATCTCTTCAACATGGGAAGATCTATCACTACATCATGCTTTATAATTTTAGTCATACTTCATTGGGCTAAATTGAAAATCCATCTTTTCTAAAAATAAGCATTCAACTTTGTTCACAATTGTAATTAGAATTTTTAGGACTGTCTATGTGAAGAAAATTTTCATTTTTTCTTCTTCCTTGACAAATGACCCTTCCATACTTTAGTATTTTATTAATAGAAGCGTACGTTTGAAAATTACCCCATGTACATCACCATAGATCCAACTAAAACTTATGGTATTATTATTCAACCATTTTACATAGAAAAAATCATTAGACATCAAACATTGTTGTAAATATTTAGTAAAACTAACACACACAATTTTAATAAGTATCCTTCCAATGTTAACTTCTCCTTCTTCATGGCATTAAAAATTTATTAAGAATATTTTATCATCAATCATCTAGTAGGAAAATAAAATATTAAGAATCCATGTTTTTTATTTTTTACTATCAATTAATGTAACCTCAATAAGTTGTGTTATTTCTTCTATTGGTTTCTGAATTCCCATTCCATTATCACCATATATTTTATCCAGTTAAGGTACTTAATCGTTTTTATGAATAATGGCCCTATTTCTAACACCTTCCTCATATATCCTTGATCCATCAATAATTTTTATTTTTTATTCGTAAATAATTTATCTTTTAACATATATTATTTTAAGATCTGGTTTTCCCTCATTTGGCTAACACCCCCTAATTATAGTTTTCATCCCATGTAATGACATAGTGTACCAGTATCTGTATTCTTTTCTCTCAAACAATACTCAATAGTATTATTACCCTTGAAAACTATGTATTATTGGATTATGAATTTTCTAGACCTGAAACTTTTGAATACATTATCCTTACTATACATTTTATTCTATATTTTATAATGTTTGAGTGTTGATTAGATTCTAGAGTTACTTCTATCTTCAATTAGAATGGGGAAATGTTTCACCCATTTCTCATGGCCCACTATTACAATATTATAATTTTGATCCTATATTTCTAGTGTATTAGAAATTATAAATATATTTCCAAGGTATAATTTTAGCTTAATATTTTGTTCAATACCATTTATTTTATTTAAAGGATTCATTGTTGAATTATGAAAATTTTCTTAAATCCTCCATTAATTTATTTGGAAAATTTTCATTATCGGTACACATAGAATGTGTCTAAAATAGTTCTTATTGATTCACATAAATTTTTTTTATTATCACTTATTATCTTTCCAAGGTCAACCAAATTCTAATTAAATATATTCATATAATCAATGTGGTATTATTACTTCATTCCAAACTCATTATTTTCTTCAAAAATATTCTTGTTTTCATTCCCTGGATTATCTTTTTCTTTATTGAGAATAGATTTATTCTCAACATTATTTTAAGATAATCCCAAAAAAATTGATCTAATATAGTTGGCACTAAATAGTATTTATCTCTACATGATGTTTCAAACCATCATTAACATTAATTAAGAATTTGGTGACCTTTTCTATAGAATTACATTTATATTCACCACTAGATGAGTTGAGAAATATTATATATTTATCCTTAGGATTATTATCAATTTTATTGAAAAATAATTATTACTTTTTCCATCATTTTATTATTCCATAAACTTTTATTCCACTTATTTTTGTATGGTTTCTTAGTTTATTTAGATTTTAAATCTGGTTTATTATTCATATGGTATTTAATATAAATGTACCATTTATATTATATTTGTGGAAAATAAGGGGATACATGAAATTACCAATACCTTTACAATTATCAAATCTATTTGATATTATATAAAAGAATCATTTAAAATATTCATAATTTTTTTCATTTTTAGAATTAATTAAATCTAGGTTTTCAAAACACTTTATAATATTTTATCATTCTCAAAGGCTCAAATTCCAATTCATGTTGTCTGTTTTCTTCAATGTTGTAAATTTTCTCATTTCATAAGATATGATAATATTATGGGATTTATATAAGGAAAAAACATCTCTATATTAAAGATTTGTTATTTTATGATCAAACATGTCAAGAAACATCATCATGAACTTATAAATAATTATGGTGTAATCATGTTTTTCACCAAATCCATAGATTTTACTAAAATATTTTTTTACCTGAGTGAAATAATAATCAATTTTTTCTTCCCTATTCATATTTATGTTATCAATTATAATTATCCAGATTATTAATTAATAATTTTTTACCATTAATTTTCCTTCATAGATACTTTCATGATCTTCTAATATTTATTTAACTATTTTAAGTGTCATCTCATTTTTATATACTACATTTTATAATAAAATAGGAATAAAATTTGGTTATTTCCGATCATTGTCCATGTTTCGACCCGAGGTAAGCATTCAGGGTGGTGAAAAAAATGGTTTGATGAGAATTATAACAAATCTATTATAATTGAGATAGTTTCACATCAAGTTTACCATTTTTTAACCTATTCTATGTCATTAGAATTTAAAGGATGATTGGATTGATCCCTTAGGAACTAGGTATTCTATCTTTCCTATATTACGAAGGAGGTGCCATGGTCAAACGGTCCTAGCGGGAGATTAAATGGGGTCAAGTACTTGTGAAATTGTTTATCATAAGATATAACTTCTTGGATGGTATCCAAAAGGTTTATTCATGGAGCTAGAAACACCCAAATTACCCAGTATCCTTGATTCATGGACTTTCATTCCAAAGGTAGGTGCTCATTGGAACATTATTTGGTAAATGACACATACAGAATCTATTAGTCAAGGGAATGGGATGTCAGGCCCACGGAAACCCTTTGGGGGAGATTATTTCATATTCCAAAACTCCCTTTTATATTTAAATCATGTTCATATGTTCATGAATCCTAGGTTCATTCTAGATGATTGTGTCAACAAGCTACACCAGGTAACAGGATCGACATAAGAATACATGGATTTGATTCTACGGAGATAATGCATCCTTAAGCCAAGAAATAAGGCGCTATAGAGTTTATCTTCATCCAGAGGGGATGGAAGGTGAGTTGATGTTCAGATCGAACCCATAATATAGGCTTCCTATGTATTCATGGGAGAGGAATCAGATCCCACGTAATTTGGGATAACTAAGGGTTACGCATTTAAGTTCCCATTTGTGGGGACATGATTGGGTGGACCCTTTTAGATAGGCACCCTTTTGAGTTCAAAACTTCATGTAGGCATCCTATGTATCCTGGTTAGACCAGGAATCATAGTTCTCGTAGTTCATAATTATGCCAATGTTATAATCATCACCAATCTCTAAGCCCACGTAATCCTTTCTCAGTGTGAGAAATAATAGCATTTGAGATATCCAATAAACCACACACCACCTCTCCAACTGATGGGATAAAGAGTGCCAATGACAGAATAGTTCAGGGTGACCAAGGGTCAGGTTGCGGAGTGATGAACCATTTAATGTGGGATAACATTAATGGTCATGTGTCTTGGACTTTGGAAGATTGTGGAATTACCTCAGTGGGAGTTCCCCTGAAAGAAAAGTGAGACATACTATAGTTTAAAGTCATACAGTGTAAAAGATGATTAACAAAAGGATAATCATATTTGGATGTTCTGACATTCATTGAGAATGAGAGGGAAGAAACATGTGAACCATGATTCTAGATGATCTTTGATCAGGAGAAATGATATGAGGCATGGGATACATTAAGGCATACAGATGTAGGAGAGGCCCCTCCTGGGAACGAATTTTTCTCTGGTTGATAGACCATTTTTTGGGAAACAAATACAGAGCCACTGGGGCATGATGGGCATAGTCATGTCAAGGTGTCCACATGACACTGGATATCTATCTCTGATGGACATTAATTATTATGAAGAGTCGTAATCACCCGGTATACTATAGTTTAAATTCATATACCTTGGATGATGGAATCAATGTTTAATGTAATGTTGCAGGGACTAACACTATACAATTTATCTTCATGTGAAGAGGACTATTTAGGGCCTTAATTTTTAGGGTTATATGATGAGGAATACATGTTATATAAACCATGATTAACTGGAAATAAATAATATTAAGATATTTTGATGTTCATTGAACATGAGATGGACGGAATGTGTAAACCTTTATTAGGGAGGATATTAGATCAGGAGAAATAATATAAGGCATGGGAGCCATTGAGGTATATATAGGTAGGAGAGGAATCTCATATGGAAGAATATATCTCTTTTTTTAGGCCATTTTTTTGGGAAACATATGTAGAGCTACTGGGGAATGATGTTCATAGTCAAGAAGAGGTGTCCTTAGGACATTAACCATCCCTTTCTGATGGTCGTAGAGGTTTATGATGATCTGAAATCACCTAGTATACTACATTTTAATGCCATATAGCTTGGACAATGGAATCACTATTTAATTTCACGTTTCATAGACTGATATCATATAATTTAACGTAGTTTGGTCAGGATGAAAACTCATATTTTAAGGGAATAGAGTTTGGAAAATTTGTTATCGAATCCATGATTAGTTATACGATAATCGATCTTTGATTTTCTGACATTCCTTGAACATTAGTGGGAATGAGTATGTAAATCCAGACTCTAGGGATTCTTAGATAAGAAGAAATGATATGAGGTATAGAAGACATTAAGTCATGCAAAGGTAGGAATGTAATCTCCTAAAAATGAATTTTTTGTTGGTTGGAGGTCATTTTGTAGAAAATATATGAAGAGCCACCGGGGCATGATATGCATTGTCAAACAAATGTGTATGCAGGAAACTGGCCTTCCACTTCTGATGGACATGGAGGATTATGAGGTTCTGTAATTACAAGAGACATGGTGGTTGATGGAAGGAAAGGATGTGTATGGGCATTTAAGAAACATTCTGAATGTGATTGTGCATGGAGTTATGCGTCAACCTGGAAGAGGAGGTAGGTGATAGTGTATTCAGAGTCCCTTGAGTAATACCTATTCTTACCGTATTTAAGGTATGGATGCTTGGGAAGCATAATGAGTGCACTAGAAAATGTTGTCGACCAAGCCCGAAATGTTCATGGTGAGACTCTCCATTTACCATGGGGTTAGTGAATTATGTGAGAGGACCAGCCCAAAGGGCTGGGACTGCATAGGTTTGTGTTCTTGATTAGGGGTGCGGGAGGCGTATTACATGATGTATGGACTGGTGGGAACGAATAGTTTTCCACATAAGGTTGTTCACGTATGAGATGGCCATGTAGAATAGTACGCAAAAGGCCTTCAACATATGGGATTTCGTGTACCGTTGGCTGTATAAGTGATGTTGGTGAACTGAATTCCGCAAAGGATGTCATCTGACCATTTTTATTCTATTTTTTTTCGATTTGGCTGTAGAGGGTGTTCTGAATACAGATCATGGTATGGAGTCTACAAATGACATATAGTTCACAGTATAGAATCTACGAATTGTTTTGGATGCGGGATAGAGTCTCTAGAAATTCATTGGTAGGAGGAGAAATTTATCTCTCACCCTATATGTTCTCCGTCCCCTTTTAAAACATCCCCACACTCTCTGTCAGTCTTATTCCACCTTTTATACTGTTTTGGAGAATCTGTATATATAATTCGTAAGACACCTTATGTGGGAGCCTATAGAGGAAATCTTTCCCACAAATGACTTGATCAACTGCGATTTCTAGAGTTGCGGGTTGACACTAGCTTCTCCTCATCTGTGAACCACATCATTCATGAGGATGGTGTGCGGGGAGTACCTATTTCAGATTCTGACCAGTGAAAATGATTTTCTGTGGGGTTGGTTCTCACGTGGAAATTCACAGTGAACAGTTTCGATTACAGGCCAATGCCTCGTTGGTCAGTGCATCATAGGAAATCTGTATAACTGTGGTTCGTTTTTCATCCCTTATTCAAATCATTCCCCATAATCATTATGAGTACAGGATTGGGTCCTTTTCCAAACCTAATTTCATTAATTTTCTCTGCAATTATTCAATAAAACATGCACAAATAATATTTACCTGATTTCTGGCAGTATTTTCCTTCAATGTTTTGAATTTTCAGGACCCTAATGTCCATATTTTTTTCCATCCAAGTTCATTGGACCATTCCATTTAATGTGTGGAAATCCAAAAAAATAAGCAACTCTAACATCCATTGGATGACATTGAAGATATGGTTACATTTTTTTCTTCCAAATGTGATATTTTTTTCTACCAAATTTAGGCACACCAAGACTATTCACCGAATTAATATAATATAATTTAAGATCCTTAATGAATCATAGAGATATAACATATCTGCTAATATCACATGTAGTTTCTAATAGTTAATTAATCCATAAGGAAGGGGTTGAGTCAGTGGAAACAAATTATTAAAATTATATCTTTCTTAAATCAACCCAGGAAATAGTTTATGGTTTTACTGAATCAATTAAAAAGTCACATCCTCAGTCGTGTGTGTATAAAATAAGGATACAACAAATAAATTGATTTTTTATAAGGTTCAGCCCCTCCCCACATAACCCACTCCTTTTCATGGCTGGTTAGTCTTCACAAACATGGATTTTTTACTATATAAAAAAACAAATCATAATATTAAAATTCCATCACAAAGCCACACTATGCCATTCCATAGTCAAAAATGACACCATAGATTCACACTACAACTAGTCTGAATATGAAACTAAAATTAGATAGATTTATTTTAATTAATGATTTCATTAGTAATTGTTTAAGTATATATCATTTATTGAGGCGTTAAAAATATTCATGAATAACTGCTCAATTCATGCAGATATTTGGAAGAACTACTTATCATTATCCTTATATTTTTAAAATATCAATACTATAAACCTCGCCAAAAATATAACTTTTTATTAATATTTCCAGAATTCTAGTTTCCTAAATAATCATTCAAACAATTCTACTCATTTTCATCTTATTTCACAGAGAAGAACTTATAACGACATTTGTTCATTCTTTTCTCCATTTTAATATTATTTATATTGAAATTATCAAATAAAATTGCATTTAGGATAATTAAATTCCACCCATAACACTCAATCCCCATAAAAAGGGAAAACGAGAAGAAATGAGTTTTTCTTATAAAAACATCATTATAGATTTCATGATTTTTGATTCCCATAACATTATTTTCACTATAGGAAAAAGTAATTTATGAAAAGTATCCATTCATTCTACTTAATCTGGGATGAAAAAAACCTCTTAGGTATATATCTAGTGTAGAATATTCTTCTCCATTCCCATACTACAACAACACTTTCAGAGAAAACACTCCATCTTCAATTCACATTTCATTAAATAAGAAGATCATATTAATAATTAAATTGTATTTTAAAAAGTTCAAGAATTGATCCAAATACTACATATCTTATTTTAAAAACTCAACATGAAAACTCAAATTTCAACAATTATTGAGTAGTAGGAGGTTTTGGATATTATAATTATTACAACATAATCACTAAAACTTTCTAGATGCATTATATAGAGCCTCTTTATTAATATCATTAACCTCTAGTTGCAAAACAAATTTTTTATAAAACTTTTCTAAACATAAATTAGATATGAATAAGGGTTGTGATTTTTAAAATATCACATTAATAAGCATGAATAAAATTATAATAGTTATGATTTTCACATTGAGGGTAAGTTATTACATCAGCATGTTAAACATATTCAAAATAATTAATTTATGGAAACATAAGAATTCACATAGTAGTAAATATGAATTTTTCAATGTTTGGGGTTATTTTACTAGGAAGATCAATGTAATACAGTCAATAAAGTCCGACATTCAATAAAAGATTTCATACTCTCATGTAAAAAGCATAGCCTCTCAAATACATATGCTTAGACATGATGTATTACATTAAAGAACATATAGACAACCTCAAGGGATTACACTCATATATGATGAATTGTATTGAATACAGACGGTAAGTCTAAAAATCTATTACAAAACCACTTTTTATATTAAATTTTTTTAATTTTTTTAAATTTTTTTTAGAAAATTTATTTGAAATCCAGGTTATAGATATTTTTTAACGTACTTTATCAAATAAACGGTGATGAAAATGTTTTTTATTATTTTTTATATCTGTTTTTTATAAATCGATGTAAAAAATAATGATTTTTACAAAAAGCAATGTTAAAAAGTTAATTTTCATGTCAGGTTTTTAAAAATGGACTTAAATAACGTTTATCATCTTGTAGATAATTCCCAAATCATTTATTTGATAGACTGTAGAGCTCAAACGGAGTTACAGATCAAAATTAATGACCATCATAAGTTTGATAAATTTTTTCGAGGATTGATCAAACGATCCGACAAATTCTTTGTCATAGATGGAATTTTAAAATCTAAGTGATGTTTTTTTGTTTTTACCATGATATGAAGCATTATTAATAATTATAAGAAAATAAGAATCATTAAATGTTATATCGATTAAGAAAACTAATAATAAAAACCAAAATCCTGGAAAAATAATTAAAAATACATTGACAAGATCATTGAAAGCGGAAAGAGTGGATTCATGTTGAAGATCAGACTAGTTGAGTTGGTGGAATGATGAGGGCTTAGAGGAATAATGATTAAATTAGGATATTTGTATAGTTAAAAAATATAATTGATATGGATAAAAAAATGATGTATTAAATATTTGAGGTAGAAATCGAAAATTTTCATGGTGCGTTATAAAAAATTGAAATTCAGTATTGGCGGGATATTAAAATTATCTTTCATGTCAGTTTTATGATAACTATCTTGAAAGGACAATAAATCTTTTTCTTATTTTTCCTATCAGTTATATAAGAACTGATTTGAAAAATCAATTTTCATATCTTTTTCACATCAATTATAAATATCTAATTTTAAAAGGAGTTTTTCATTTGGTTCCCAAATTACCGATTTAAATTTTTTTTACAATGATATAGTACATTTACCAGTCTTTAATTTGACTAGTCTCGAATCACAGATGGAGTTACAAATCAATTGTTACGTCCATCAGATATTTTCCTTATCTAATACTTCGTTTAGGGATAATCAACTACTGATGGCCATAACATTTAATCTGTAACTCCTTTTAACCTATGAGACAAGTCAAATTGTAGCATGGGAAATGAACTACATGTTTGTAAACATTTTTCATGTTGATTGAAAAATAAATGACATAAAAAGTGCCTTTTAATTTTTGATATTAAATAAATAATGTGAAAAATTAATTTTACACTGCGGTTATTTAAAAATAATGAAAAAAAGTCCTAAAATTTGCTTTTTCACATAAGTTATTATATAAATGATGTCAAAAATATGAGAAAATTAATTTTCATGTCATTTATATAATAACCGATGTGAGAAATCAATTTTCATATATTTTCACATCGATTCAAAAAAATCGACATGAAAACATGACATTAAAAATAGATTTTGTACTAGAGAAAGACTTACAATCAGAAATAAAGTATTACATTCATTTAAAAATACTTACATGTATCCCACTAAGAATTAACAACATTTCACAAATCCTTGTTTATGGTAATATGTTAATTTATCTTATTATATGGTGTCTTGTGATTTGTGTAACAAATTTATAACTTCTTCAAACATCCTCTAAACATTCTCAAACACCTTCTAAACATCTGAAAAACATAGAAAACATCAAACAACTTTATAGAATGTTTATGAAGTATTTTTATAATAAATGAAAACTATAAATAACATCTTCAATAAATACCATGGTACTTAAACATCTATGTATATTGATGTGATATATGCACTAAGTATAAGAGTCAGAAAAATATATTTAGTCAAAAATATATTTATATAAAGAAAATGAGATGTTAAGAACTACACAATTATTATTATTCTGTTATACGTCATTATCCACAGAAGTAAAAAAATGTAGTGGATGCATTGAGTAGAAATGACCATTGTATCATGTCCAAAATTTGGGTTGAAAATTTCCCACTTCATAATGATTTAGTATAAATTGACTTCTTAATTATTATAAAAGGGGAAATATCATTATTATTTAATGTCTTTACCCAAAATAATTTATTTAACTTAATTTATAAACCAATGCATGATTATAAGTAACCAAAAAATAATATCTATAATGATAAGTGTAATAAATTTCCATATATTAACATTTGTGGTGGTGTAATATTAAGGTTTGGTAATTGGATGTTTGTTCTATCAATACCATGGGTGAAGAACAATCTATTGGATAATGGAACATTAAGGATTTGTTAATTATTTTCTTATCCATGGGATGGATGATTGGTTACATGATGCATATTCTACCTATGTGTCATGAGTCGCATTGATGGTATTATATGAGGAGGTACATTTCTAGTCTAGTAGAGATTTTACATTGGCTAGACACCCCTTAGTTGTATGTTAAAACTTGATTTTGGTTTTTTTATAGATGATACTACATAGAGTGATTCAGTGGATAGATGTATGATTTTACGTTACTGAAAAATGGGTCCATATTTTCATGTTGTGTCTGGTCATGTTAGTCAGATTGATTTCACCAAATGGAATTTATTTATGTTATGAATCATTAATTTATACATTTTCATTTCTATTTTATATTTCTTGGATTGTCTTTTTTGGTGAGCTTATCCTTTTTTGGATTAACCTTGTTTTTTATTGTTCTTCCATCATGTTATTTATCATGTTTCTTCATGATTATTTACCCCTACATTCTTATTATTTTTGTGTGGTTGATATCTCTATGTTTTTATGTGGAATAAATTTTTTTAAAATAAGTAAATAGAAAGTGGAATTATATAGTTATTTCCATATATTTTTTGAATGACATTAATAGGGTGTGTTCTATAAAGTGTGAAATGTTACTTCCAATATAATTTTGGAATAAATTTCATTTGAAATAATATTTTGTTTCTTAATTAGACTATTAGTGTGTGTTAGTTTAAAAAAAATAGGAAATTGTGCTAGGTTTCATCACACTGTTAATGTTTTTTCATTTCATTTAATAAAACCTTATGAAAAATGATTATTTTTTCATTTCAGTCCTATTTTTTCACATCTTGATCTTCCTTGGGAGATTATTGGGGGGTGACCATGATAGTTAATTCTTAATGTTCAAGGATACCCACCATGGTTCATTATTTATAGTCGTCTCTTATAGCATATGTTATTTATCTTATTCATTTTTCCAAGCTACTATTATGATTTCATGAAATTAAAAATAAAAATTTTTTCTAATGAAATTTTTAATCATGGTTTATATTTTTGATTGTATGATAAATTCTTTACTTTTTAATTGAATGGATAGTAGTTGGATGAATCATACTTATTGGATTTCCACTAAGTTTCAAAAGAATTTGAAAAAAATAAGTTTAATTTAACAATGGTTGAGATGAAGGTTTTATATAATTTCCATGGTATAATTCTATTTGAAGACTATGGTTAAGCTGGGAAGAAGTTAGCTTCCATATAATGAAAGATGGATTAAAAAATGTTTTCATTTTGGTATCACCATAGAGAGATCGAACAATCTTCTAATATTCATGAACAACAATAGAGAACTAGTATAGAAAATTTGATGTCTGATATATTTTCATTTTTGCATCATCATGAGAAAGAGGAAGTATAACAGTGTAAGAAGACAATATTTTTTATACAAATGAGGAAAAGACTAAAGATGATAGTGTTAAGAGAGTGAAAATTTTAAGAAATGGTCCTAGAACTCCAGTATATCAGGAATGTACTAAAATGACTAAGTTATAAATTTTACTATAGTTATATCATGGAAAAAACATGTATATAATTTCTAATACCGACTTTTATTATATTCTTAGATTTTTTAAGTCCTTTCTTCCTAATGGTTCATTTATACACTCAAATAATTTATAGTCTTAAAATTCAATTAAGCATCTTCAATTTGAAACTAATGGCCAGTCACATTAATTATGAATTTTTCATTTATTTTAAAGTTAGTCCATTTTTTTATTATTCAATATTATAATATGTTTACATTATTAATATTGTTATTCTAATCAATGCCATTTTTAGTTAGCTGTATTGTGAATTGAAGGTCGTTTACCTTGAGCTAAATTATTTTTCTCATGTTAGAAAAAAAATGAAGTGAAGTAAATGAAAATATATATTTTAATTTGATTTTTATTATTGAAATTTTTATATGAAATTGTTAAATATAATTTTTGTTTATTTTTCCAACAGACTCCCATGGAGGCGTTTGATGATAAATATAATGAAAAATTTGGATCAAATGATCATTTGAGTCATGTTTTAGGTGAAGAGAATCATAGTAGAGTCTAATATCAACCAGGGAAATATATATTCACCTCCATGTATAATCCCTCATCAAGATATTATCAAGTCTCTTAGACCATCCAGATTTAAAAGGATCACGCAGAAGCATCTGAATGAAAAAATAGCTTTAGAGGATAATGAAAAGAGTAAACAATATCCTGAAATAAGTAAGATGATCACTAAACAATTCAAGAAATATATGTCAGTTATCAATGATTCAATTACATTAGAGGATGCTAATAATATTTATTCATGTATGGGATTGATGCATTCTTTAAATTATTACATAAGTGATGCAAATGACGATCCTAGTGGTGATCTAGATAATGGTGGTGGAAATGAAGTTATTAGTCATATTGATGCTTCATATGATGTTATTGGTCAGGATATAGTTATTGTTGATTATGATTATGATTATGTTGTTGATGGTGAGGATGAGTATGTGGGAATGGGGAAGATATTGATCCCCATCATTTTTGACTTTGTAGCAAGTAGACTTATATAGTTCTGTACTGACTTAAATTGATTTTTTATGGATGTATCTGTATATTTTATTATTTTATATGTTTTAAAAATTATTCTAAAATATTTATTAGAGGATAAATATATAAAATTTGTACATAATTGAATGTATATTTTCTATATTATTTTATCTAGAGGTTTAGGAATTTGGGGAATAATGTAGTGAGGCTACTACAAAATGTAGGTAGCAACCTATACCCACGGTTTGTAGAATCGTCAGTATTGGTTATCTAATAAGAATAAATTGACTCATGGTTTGAAAACCATTGGTGAAGAGCTATACCAATGGTTTATTGAAACCATTGGTGTAACAAAATCCATGTGACCTATACCCATGGTTTCCTTAGAAAACGTGGTTATAGGCCTATATCGGTGCCCTAACTGTCCAGAGTTCCCAAAACTATTGGTATATGACCTTTTAAAGCAGTTATTTATTATAGAAAATTTTAAAAATGAGTAAAAACATTATTTTAAAATTCATATTAATAATTTTTAAAAACAACTTTAGAAATCATGGTTTTTGACGAACATAGATTTCTGGCCGAAAAGTGAAATAAATTATGATATTATTAAAAATAATTTGTTAATTATCTTATGTATAAATGGTACTATAAAAAGAATATATCAGCAATAACGATATGATAATAAAACTTTAGTATTTTCTTGAGATATGGACCAAATACATTATAAATGTATGCACAATCATAAACAATGTCAATAAATGATGGGATAGTTTCTATAAACTCTTACAACATGGTAACATATAATCATACTACCCATGTGTGAAAATTAAATTACATGAAGCCTAAAATATCATTAAAATATGTATATTCATGATATAAAATGTCAATTTTCACTATGTAGACCATGTAAAATAATATAGGTGAATTACAAAACAAGTGTCTCAAAGAAGGCAAATTGAGACAAAACTACCTTGGTGATTTGGTATCTTCTGAACTATTAAAACCCCATGAAATAGAGATAATAAAATTGATATATAAATATAGATAAATTATTTTTAATAGTAATATAATTCATTAATATCATGTATTTACAACACACAAAATAAATGAGTGGTGAATAATTGATAAGTCCTAATGAATTAAATGTGAGATGACAAAACCCTTTCCTTATTTCTTAATATTAATTGTAAATGATCAAAACTAAAAAATAATTCTTATAAGTTTATTATTTATATAAAATAGAATCATATTATTATATATCATAAAAAATATTATTTTATTATGACTTTATAATACCTATTTATTTATAATATCTTGTTAATGTTACGTTTCAGGTTATATTTTCTTCGTTTTTCATATATGTATTGTCATTGTTGATCCATATACATAGATCATTATTTACTTATTTGTATAATTTGAAACATGATGTAAATATCACATAAATATATTTTATTAATATTTATAATAATCATTAAATTATAGAAATATGAAATGGAATACACTGTTAATACAGACGATTGGTTATATATACGGATAAATGATATTTCTATTTTATTATCGTTTTGAAAGAATGAAAGTAAATGACACACACAAACACACACACACACACATATATATATATATATATATATATTCCAATAAAATTATTATTTCATGTATCTCATATATTTTTACTAAAACCATCCTTAATGATTTCCATATAAAGTGTGAACCAATCACGTTGCTTTAAGGAGGTACTAGTCTGAGCATGAGGTGGTAGTTAAGTGTACACATGAATGATAAGTTCGTTAGCCATTTGATTGATGTATGTATAGGTGTAGGTAAACCCCTTATAATAACAACATATCTATTTATTTGGGATAAGTATTTTATTATATAATCATGAATGAAAATAATTAAGTGTGTGGGTAATGAAAATAAAACAAAAGTGCTTGTGGAAGGATACTATATATTATTCAAGTATCTCTTTTCAATTTGTGCCAAAAGGGAATAATTGGCTTGATTTATGACAAAAGGGAGGATTCTAAAATTAAGGTAGGGAATTTTGGAGGATATTTTAGTAGGTTTTGTACAATCCAAATTGTTTTATAGGTATGAAAAAGTGAGGGGTGAGTTTCCCTTATAATGGGGTTAGAGTGACATTATCGTAAATATAAAAAGGTAAACATTATTTATAGGCATCCCTTACATCATGATCCTCTAATAATTGTAATGTTTTGATAAAATTGAGACTTGATTGAAAGATGACCATCCAATGCATTTTTTACAATTTAATAGTTCATTTGGACCATTAATATTAATGTTTAACCATTTAATCATCAACATTAGTTATTTATTTTACTTTAAAAGTCATGTGAACATACAAGAGAAATTGAAAAAAAAGAACAATGGAATCCTGATGTATTTTAGACTAAGTTAATCCCTATTACATAGTTCTCCCGCTCAGGCTTCAAAATGTTATAACATGGGGAACATGTGACACTGGAGCCTTGAATTTCTATGGATTATAGGTCATCTGTAACAATGATTCCCTCATGTCAGGTGTCGAATGGATGTGAATTCCTACTATGAAAAAACTTTCACCTTCTAATAGTGTAATAAATCTTCTATTAAATATTAAAACTGCCCTGTATAGAATTTTGTAGAATGATGGAGTCTGTTTCCACCTCTGCTACATCAATTTTCAATTCCCATCATAGGTGATACCCAATGAATATGGTCATGGATTCTGCCAGGATAGAGAAACCAACAACAAAGTGGATATAAATTCCCTGATAATAGATCCCCTACAGTGGAATAAAACAAACTCTTTATGTTGTTTAGGATAAAGGATCCATCCATGTTATGTTTTAGTCCAATTTTTATAGGGATCCAATGAACCAGATTCCCATAATAATTTCGATTCAAAGGATGATAATGACGAGAACTCACTCAAAGCGGTCTCAAGGTCGGTGCATCCTTCCAGTTCATAAATAGTTTCCCTTTTGGATTAGCTGGTATTGTGTTATAATGATTAGCATCTTCCTAGTTGCAGACACCTCCTCCAAGGGAAACCTATTTCATGCATGCCATATACACCATCAACCAATGATAAACACCATAGCTCATGCCATCCTTTCTAAACTCTTATCACATGTACCATGAAACCATTGGTCCAAAAACATTGTATCACGATTCTCCTATGAAGAGATATATGTAAAATCGCCAATGGATTTCCAAATCGTGTGAGTCCAGGGAACATATCATAATAAGTGGTTCAAGATCTCCTCTCAATGGTTCTTTCAACATGAAAATATGGATGTGAGAAAAATACTGATAATTTTAATATTATATTCAGTTTTATTTTAATTGATTCTTATTATCTATAATAGGATGTTCTAGTTTGAAGGGAATAAAGTACACTATATAATCTCAATCTATTTATCAGCCAGGTTCCGGCGAAACATCTCCCTTCGAAAGTCTTCCTATGAAAACAACCTGAGTTGGATGAAATGAATATAGATTAGTCATGTTCAATTTTATTTTTAATAATATTAAAAAATTCATGTTGGGTATGATCTATTAATGCCTTGATTAATTTAATGTTATAGATAGCCTCCATAAATTTGATACCAAGAACTGGGCACTCGGGGAAAAAAATTTCTTCTCTTTCCAAATTATGATGAAAAAAATATAATTTCCCATTTTCCCACAATCCATCGGGTGAGAGGCTGCAATGTCGATGCTTGAGGAATCATTGTGGGAAATAGGGAGGATAAAAAGAATCCTAAATTTTATTCACCCCTTTGAATCTTCTTTCCATGAACCATCCCTCAAAGGGTATGCTCCTCCAATATTTTAGATGCAAATTATTCATAGATGCAGAGACGATTATCAAAAATATTTTTCACATTGATACCACCTCCTTGGGTTGGCCTTTCAATTTCTTCCATGATGACCAATGATTTTACCCTTTTAAATAGAATCCCAAAAAAACCTGAAAATATCATAACAATATTTTAAATTATCTTTTTCGAAACATTATCAAATTAAACTGCATGAATAGGGATAGTCAAGATAACAATATTGAAAAGTGGGATAATGATTACGAAAGATAAAAAATGATTTTTCCATATCAAGATCTAACTCATTATCCTACTCATAATATGATCTAATTAATGAATGCATAGTTAGTCTTAAGACATGGGGACAACAAGTTATTCTATTAGAATTTTCCCTTACCACATGTCTAGACTATATCATATTGATGTAACTTGTCTTTTTGAGTAAATTAATGAGAAGTATATCTTCACCCCATTAATGATCTATATGATTAAATGAAAACACTCATCTAAGACTGTATTTATGGTACATATTGATCTCTTACTATAATTCAAGAAAATGATAATGTCATGAACAGACATAAGAATTGATATACACTGGGGAATCAATCAACTTTAGTATGGAATAATTTCACCCTTAAGCATGATTCTGTTAATAAGGAGTCTAAAACATCATTGGAAAGGATGAAGATACTCGATGATAAAGGGTCACCCTGCCTCAAACCACAAGTTGTATTGAAGATACCCTGGTTCCTCCCCTTAAAAGAAACTACCAACTATAGTGACCTAAAGCAACAGAAAATAATATTAGAATCCCAATGAAATAATCCCATACCTTCCATAACGATGGTAATAAACCTTCATTAAATGAAATCATAGTATTTGTGAACATAAAATTTAATATACAAGTTTTATTACTGGGCCTTGATAATAATTCCACGATTTAACTCTTAGGCTAATGTGACGGCCCCCTAGATAGTTCAGCCTATAACGAATCCATGCAACTCCCCAGAGAACCACCAAGGATGATATGCTGATAGCATTTTTGTGATAACACTTTCCAACACATTATAAGGAATTTTACAACGCTCAACTATCAATAGTGGTTTAGGGAATATGGTTATTTTATTTTCAGAATGAGCACTATAGTCATTTCAAAGATCACCTGTAAAATACCCCCTTTATGAAATAAGCATCATATGACCATAAAAAAATCATTATATCAATTGTCCATCAATCTATATAGAAGGATCCTGGAAATCTGTTTGGACTTGGGACACTCTCCAGTTTGAATCCCACAATAGCCTCAGGAATTTATTTCTCATCATTAACTACTTCCATGGTTATGTTTTCTTCTCTAAAATCATGTTTAGAAACACCTCCACAAAATCATCATTTTCTTTTGGGTTGACTTCAGGAATACAAGGATTGGGCCCTAAAGGAAGTATCTTGAAATGAGAGTGAGCCATACCACCAATGATTTTCCTTTCTTCAGAGTAAGGGACAACTTAAAACAATTTATTCAGTCTACCTATGAATGATATATCTTTTATAAAGGCATTAAAATATTATGTATTCCTATCACTTTATTTTAGATACTTTATTCCTAATTTCTCCCACGATTCATGTTCTTATCTCAATATACTTTCAACCAATGCATATTTTTTATATATAACTCTCCAATATTTTTTTATCCTAATAATCTTCATTCATTTATTCTAATTGTTCGATATTCATCTTGATCATATGAACATCCTTAATGGGGGTTCTCCCTTTACCATTACTGTAGAGAGTTTTTAAGAAATCCCAACTAGTTGTGTAGACATGCCAATGAATTCCCTTGTTTGGGATTAGACCACAAATCACTAACGTTCTGGTCATAACCTATTAACTGAGACAATATATTGTATAATATAAAGCACTCATTATTCATTTGGTTGGGATATAATGAGATAAGAAAGGATAAATGATCACATATACCTCATACCAAAATGTGATACTTTTTCACTAGGATAAGAAGCTATAAAAAAAACATTTTACAAGAATCTATCAAGGTGGAACCATGTTCAATGGACCGTTATTTAGTTATTTCACCATATAAACTATTCAATTATGTATCTAATATCAATTATCCCCTTGTTGGCCTTGAATTGGAAAAAAATCCATATAAGGTTTCTATAGAAAAGACTATCTTTATTTGTTCTCATCTATACTTTCATGACGTTAATGTATCCTCCAACTCTCCATGAGGATTATCCTAGGTCAATGGCTTATAGGACATTCCATAATGACTATATCCCTTGAAATCCATAATTTCCATTGTAAAGGAAGCACTCAAGATGATATCACCTGTAGTAAAATTAGTATTGATAAAATTTTCATCTTTTTGGATAAAATCCACTATAATATTACATTTCCCAAATAACTAAATATCCATATAAGAGGGGATATCATGCATGTAAGTGTGCATTATGATTATATAAGAAAATTCAATAATTTTTTAGCATTTCTTCTTAGGTTTATTAACTGAAATGTTTGAAACCTTATAATTATGGATTTTTGTATCAATGAAGTTAATTTTCACTAGAGCATCCGGGCCCCTAGAATTCCAGACAAGAACCGGTAGCATTAAAACTGAATTTTCCTTACATTGGCCCCATGTATATTGGTTATTTTTAGGATAGTGGAAGATAACATCCATTTAATTATTTACTGATGTCTTTTGCAAACACTACTAACCTGATATGTAAGAGGAAAATATGGCAGATTTGATAATATCTTATGATGAAAATTCATCCCCATCGTCCCACTATAAGTGGTTTTTGAGGACATACCTGCACTATCTGGGGATGCATTTAGAAAAACATCTACATTTCCACATGTCTTGAAGCCTCTCTTTAAGGTGATCCCACTCTCATTTCCTTTAAATTAGTAAGGACTTCATCGAATTTAAATCCATGGGAATGTGGTGGAAAACTATTTTATTATAAAAATTTCATAAAAACATTCATAAAAACTGGCTTCATTAAATTATAGTTATAAAATGGTATTTATAAATAGAAAAATAGTTTTTATAGAAAATATATTTCCTTATTTTCAAAGAGTTCTTAATTTCATTTTTATCTAATTTATAACAAAATGATTCATTTTATAAACTTGGTTAAATCATTTTTTATAGTTCATTTAATCGTAATTATTAATTTCATTCCAATGGATTGGTGGTAACTATAATAATATATTAATATTATTATTAATATCACCTTTTAGTTTGGTAGAACTAGGTCATAAGTGTAACACCAGTTATTGAATGAACTCGGTATTGTCTGTAACAAATGTTAAACATAGCTTATCTTGTACCAAATAAAAATATTAGTGATTTATATAGAAATAAAATAAGCATTGTTTCATTCATTAAAAACCCAATCATATTTATTTCATTTGACAAATATATATTTATTTATTTTTTGTAAAATGAAAAATATATAATTTATTAAATTAATTTGAAAGTCACAAAATCTCAGGGTGTTAAATTATTACCCCCTTAAGAAGAATTTCTCCCTATAAATTTCTTTTGGTTTATAAATGGTTTAATAATTTATAAGTTCTTTTTATAGAAACCTACATTTTAAAAATGAATACTAAAACTCCAATTAATAATATAATACTAGAAACGTAATAGTTACCGAAATTAACTCATAACTGGGATCCTACAGAGGATAAAATATGTGGTAAGTAAGAATCTGGACAAGGAATAGAAATCATACTATAATGTTCTAATGGAGATTTATAGAGAACATAGTTGGGATAAATATAATGATAAAAAATCCATAAATAATTGATGATTTATGGGACCATTTGATTCATTAGAAATTAAGTTATTGGGATGACAATTTTTTTCAAGATCATTTTCTTAAAGATGGGGAAATTTCATAAAAATAGATAATTACATGATGTCACCAAAAAATCACCTTGAGTTTTTCCCATGACCTATTTTTACTTCATCTATTAATCAACATTTGAAGGTGAATTTGTTATCCTGGAAGCACTAAGAGATAATAATATCCATATACAATGATAATTCATTTAATCTATCTTTAGTTATAATCATTGTAAAATGATTATCATAGGTTATCCAATATACATAAATCCAATTGTGGTGATATAATACTGTAATCCCAAAAACCCCATAAATAATTTTAATTAAACTTTTAAAAACCTGTAAATTTCAAGGAAATGTTTTTCTTATTTTTTTTTGGAATTTTACAAGAATGCATTTTCTGAAGGCACGTGATTCTGAGGCCCGGTGTGCCCGGAATCATTTTTCGAAGTTTGGTTCGGGTACATTTAGTGAACGAATGAGCGGGTTTTTCTAACTTTTGAACTTGTTATCGGAATCAAATTTTGAGGGAACCGATGAAATCACAGCACCAGTATTTGCTTAGAAACGCCTCTTCCGGAGTTGCGTTTGCTCGGGTGTGTTTTTTTCTTTTGGGCTTTATGTTAAGAAATAAAATAATGTGGTACGACAAACTTTATTTTATTTCACTTAAATCCTCTTAAACCCACTTTATGTTGCTTGAGCTGAGTTGAAGCAGATAGGGTTAAATTCAAAATATCCTAACCACTTGGTATGATATTTGTGAGGTGGGGCCAGCACGAGCCCCACCGTTTCTTTCCACTAAGTAACGCACCTCCAAAAACCCCTATTAAATAAAAGTCAACTAGGGCATTTTCTTAAACAATTAAACACTACTTTTAATTGGGCGGTTTATTCATTGAAATTAATTCTATGAATTAATTTCGTTCATTTCTTAACACGTTTTCATTTTGTTGGCTTGTTAATAAAATAAGGCCAACACACCTTCTTTTTGAATGTTGTGTTATAACTATGGAGAATCTCTAAAGATCTTCCTCCTTCTTCGCGAAGAATGCGAAGAATGTGAAGAACGTGAAGAACGCGAAGAACATCGGCCTTCAACGAAAGGCGACGAAGGATGCTGAACCCGCGACGATCGATGATGTGAAGCTGTGTACCGCGACACTGATGAATCTCCCTTCGCGACGCTTCTTCCGCGACGATCCAACCCCGCGACAATCTTCGATCGACAATGACAAGGTAGGGGGTTGCTCTCCTTTTAAATTCTTTGTGGATTATAACAACAACATGGATTTTATTATTATTAATTAAATGTGTATGTTTTTGATCCTCATAGTTCGTCGACGCGACGCCAAGTACCGCATGACAGCGACGCTCTTCCGCGACACGGCGATTCTTTTCTTCCGCGATGATCAATTCTGCGAAGAATGCACGTACGACGAGGTAGGGGTTTGATTCTTTAAATCTTTGTGATTAAATCCCCGGTCGTTTAAATATTGTTGGGTGAATATCTTTAAGACCGCTAATGCGGAGGGTGCGGACTAACGAACAAGTCCAAACCCACCGCACCTTTTGGTTCTTGGTGCGTGAAATGGCGGATGATGACAAACGGGGCCGCAAGGGCGATTTGAGGGCCTGACAGTGAAGAATGGGACCCGGGAGGAGCCACAGCGCAGAAGGAAGCGGAATCGGACCACCGGAGCAACTCCGGTGGCTCGCAGAACCCACAGGCGGCACGGGTCGCCGGCGCGGCTGAAGTCGCGGCGGCGGCGGCCGGCTAGACCCGCGACCACGCGGGTCCGGTGACACACGGGACGCGGAAAAGCCACGTCTGCTGGTCTGGCGCGGCCCCACGCGGGCCGTGGCACTTCAATCCCGCGGGGGCAGCGCCCTCCCTGCGGCTTCCTACGCTCGGCCGCTCGGCCGAGCCGGGTCGCACCTAGGCCGGGCCGGGCCGGGTCGCACCAAACTGGGTCGGACCCGGACCCGGGTCGGGTCGACCCTGTTCTGGACGACCCAGGGGGGTTGGGCCGGGTCGGTCCGGGCCCAAAACCCCAGTTTTCGGACCATTTCGGTCTTTCACTCATAACATGAGCTACGGGCCTCCGAACGATGCGCCATTAGCGGCGATGTGATCCTTGGATCGAGATGGTCGTTTCGGTATATCACAGTCAAGGTTTCGGAATAAGTTGGATTCGGCCCCGTTGGTTCGTAGACGAAACCAACCGGGCCCTCGGAGCGGAAACGCTCATATCTTGAGCTTCGGACGTTCGATTGACGTGCCGTCGACTTTGCTGAATTCCTCTAAGTGAGGCGGATCTTTTGGCATACTCCGCCCGAGGTTTGGACACAGGTGGAGTACGGTCGGGATGGTTTTTCCTTAAAAACCAATCGGGCCCCTGGGACGAAAAAACCAATAACTCTCAGACCTGGCTTCCGATTGACGCGCCGTCTGCGACGTTGAGTTCATGTTGACGATAAAGAACATTTGGATACATCAAATCTGGACAATATGTCAGTTGATGTATCAGCTTCTCGGCTCGTGGAGCGGACCCTCCCGAACGAGCTTGCTGTGTGCGGGAACCCTAGAGCTTGCTGTGACTACTACAATGACGATGACGACTTTGCAGAGATCCTCAGTGGATTCGACGGCGACGAATACAACACTCAGCGATCCTTTGTGGGTCAGTGCTACCGATCCTGTGTGGGTCCGATCCTGTGTGGGTCAGCGCTCAGCGGTTCTGTGTGGGCTAGCGCCTACAGGTCCTGTGTGGGCCCGATCCTGTGTGGGTCTTTGCGGGGGTTCGTTACCTATCAATCCTTTGTGGGTTAGATCCTTTGTGGGTCATTGTGGGGGTTAGTACCTATCGATATTTTGTGGGTCTGACGACTTAGATGGATCAGTGATCATCTCTATCATCATTCGAAGAAGTATACCTGTGTGAGCTAAATCTTGTTTACTCTCCTTTGTGGATTGTGGTGTGCTATCCTGTGTGGATTACGTTCTGCCTTCCTTTGTGGATTGTGTTGTGCTATCCTGTGTGGATTTACGTTTTCTTTCCTGTGTGGACTGGGTTGTACTTGAGCTCGGATGTTGGAGCCGAGCGAGAAATTGATGACTTAGGTATATGTAAGGGCATATACCTAAGCAGTGTCGGATGTTACTTCGTGATTGTATCTTTCCTGTGTGGTTTTATCCCTTGTGGATTCTGGGAGACCTTCGTGGGTCTCGGGGTCCCTACTGAGTATCTTATACTCACCCCTGCACGGGCTATGCCTGCACTACATTGTGTTGGTTGAAGACGACGAATAGCGCTGATCGTGGTGGTGGCTTGCGGAGCAGGACGGTACGTGGAGGTGGACCACTGGGCGGGACGTACTCGGAGCGGTCGGCTGGACCCGAGGAGAATTGGAGGCTTTCTGTACCCACCCTTCAGGTGTGACTTCCAGTGGATGGCTCGATGTTGCGGCTTTACCGTTCAGTTTCTGTTTTCCCCTTTCGAGATGTACTTACTTTCAGTTTGGGTTTGTATTCTGGCCCACTTACTTTTTCGCACTTACTGTTGTACCAGTTTTTACTTAGTGTTTACTTGTTCCGCTTGCTTACTCTATGATTATTTTTTACTTACAAAGGCAATGCGATCCCCTTACCTGGATTTATGCCTTGGTGCTAGTCGCCAGCCCCTGGCCTATGGATAGCGGGCTTGGGGTAGTCACAGCATGGGCCCTGAGGACGGGTCGTGACAAATTGGAATCAGAGGAGTTCGATTCTACCGCAGACTCTGATCTTTATTTTATGTGAAGCAATAGTGTTAAGCATATTGAGTGTGGTTATCAGTCCAGGGATCCCGGTGTTGGTGCGGTGGCGGACATATCCGTACACCAGGATCCTGACTTCTGATTTCCGACTTAATGCACAAAAACATTGATTGCATGTGTGTTTCAAGTTTTCTTTGTGATTTCTTTTATATCAGCTCACCAGGTATACTATTCTGACTGTGGAACACATGTCTCCTTTCAGGATGGCCCCACGATGGCAGCCAGCTAGAGTTCTGAGAGTTGTACGTGACGACAGCCCGCCGAGCAACGAGGCCTCGATATAGGGCCCTTTGACAGCTGAGGCACCGACGGTACCTCTACCCACCGAGCCACTGATGCCTCTAGCCCCAGCCATTGATGATGCACGTCGCCTACGTGAACTTCATGAGTTCCAGCGCCATCGACTGCCTAGGTTTCGTGGGGAGACGGACCCCCAGGCAGTCGAGGACAGGATGTAGGCAGTGGTACGAGTTTTCAGGCTAGTGAGGACACCTGCAGACCTCATGGTGATCCTCGCACCAATCCTACTGAACGCAGTAGCGGGACGATGGTGGATCTTGATGCTCCAGGTGCACGATGTTTCATCTCTTCTCTGTATGGACTTTGAGAGCCTCTTCCGCTCGGAGTTCGTCCCAGCCACCCTCCGTGCGGTGCGCATCCAGGAGCTTCTTCAGTTGTGGCAGGGCAGCTTGATGGTTTCCCAGTACTCGATGAGATTTACCGATCTCTCGTGCTACTCGACCGACATGGTATGTGACCCATTCTTCCAGGCCCGGACCTTTGAGTAGGGATTGAGACATGAGATCAGGGCATCACTGATCTCTCTCAGCATTCCGACTCAGGCAGGAGTACGGGAGCGAGCCCTTTTGATCGAGAGCTTTCTTGCTGAAACTTCTCCAGCGGCGAGACCTACCGTGGGACGACAAGTAGTAGAGTCTTCCGTAGCAGGAAGTCGACGGATGACTCAGGGGTCCCAGCAGGCCAGACCCTCACGCAGACGACCTCAGGGCACTGGCTCAGTAGTGTGGGGCACACAGCGTGGATCCAGTCTTTCAAGAGGCAGGCAGTGCTACAGATACGGAGGGCAGGGCCACATGGCTCGTGACTGCACGACCCACTATGCCGAGGAGCAACTGACAGTTGAGGGGCCACCCAGGCAAAGGCAGAGGGTCAACCGTGGCGGTCCGCATGGAGGAGGCGGACGAGGCAGAGGAGCTGGCCGAGTAGCAGGTGGTGGGAGACGCTTTGAGGATCTACCACCACCACCACCAGGAGGTCCACCCCGACCACAGGGAGCTGGTGGGCAGAGACAGGAACAACTCCAGGTAGCAGAGGCCTATGACAAAGTCACACCCGAGATGATTCGAGGTACAATCTATGTCTATTCCACCCTCGTTGTAGTTCTTATAGACATAGGAGTGAGTCACTTTTTCATAGTCGCTGCCCTTGTTCGGAGCTTGGAGATTCTGACAGAGCCGTTGGCTCGATCCTTACGTCTAGAGACTCCTACGGGAGAAGACTCGATGATTATGCACTGGTGCCGGTAGTGTGAGCTTACTCTAGGAGGCGAGATCTTCGGCTGGGATCTTCTCGTAGCGGCGTTGAGGCCTTACGACGTCATCTTGGGCATGGATTGGTTATCTACAGTCCATGCACAAATTGACTGTATTAGGCACAAGGTGCGATGTGTACGCACAGAAGGGTGCAGGTTCACCATCACTAGAGAGAAGGGAGCCTTCGCAGCACGGGATGGACTTTCGCAGAGGAGAGAACAACCCATCACTCATCAGTTGGCTAGCCTCATCCAAGGAGCAGTTGATGTGCGGAGTCCTAGTTTTCCTGCAGTTGTGGATCTGTATGCGGACGTATTTCTCGACGACGTTCCAGGGCTACCTCCTCGTAGAGAGGTAGACTTTTATATTGACTTGTACCCCAGGACATCCCCGATATCGACCCCAGCATATCGGATGGCCCCCGCTGAGCTTCGAGAGCTACAGGTACAGTTGGAGGAATTGCAGGGCAAGGGATTCATCCGACCCAGTGTTTCACCCTGGGCTTCCCCGATATCGTTCTCCAAGAAGGCGGACGGGAGCTTGCGACTGTGTTTCGACTATCGTCGCCTGAACTAGGAGATAGTGAGGAACAATTATGCACTAACGAGGATTGATGACCTCTTCGTTCAGCTCAAGGGAGCACGGTGGTTCTCGAAGATAGACCTCAGGTCTGGATATCATCGGCTCCGAGTTCGAGATGAGGACGTGCAGAAGATGGCCTTCAGGTGTCAGTATGGCCACAATGAGTTCTTGTTTATTCCTTTCTTCGTAACCAATGATCTAGAGGTGTTCATGGTCATCATTAATAGGATCATTCAGCCATTCCTAGGTCGATTTGTCGTAGTCTTCATCGACGACATTTTGATTTACTCGACGACTGAGGAGGAGCACGCCTACCACTTGCGCGTTGTACTAGACACACTCTAAGAGAACCAGCTTTATGGAAAGCTCTAGAAGTGTCAGTTCTGGATACGTGAGGTCCACTTCTTGGGGCACGTCATCTCTGAGGTGGGAGTTGCGGTGGATCCAGCGATGATCGATGTAGTGCTAGCTTGGGAGCCACCCAAGAGCATGATGGAGGTGCGAAGATTCTTGGGACTAGATGGATACTATCGGATATTTGTGCCAGATTTCTTCAGAGTTGCGACACCACTCTTAGCATTGACGAAGAAGTGGAAACCCTTTGTGTGGTCAGACAGATGTCATCAGAGCTTCCAGGAGCTAAGACAGTGATTGACCAGTGCACATATCTTGAAGTTGCTTGAGGAGGGAGTAGGGTACGTAGTCTACTGCGATGCATCAGGAGCCAGACTAGGATGTGTCCTGATGTAGGACTAGGTAGTGATCACCTATGGATCACGTCATTTGAGTCTGCATGAGCATAAATACGCTACCCATGACAAGGAGTTAGCAGTAGTGGACTTCGCTCTAAAGACATGGTGACACTATCTGATGGGCGAGCACTTTACAGTCTTTTCTGACCATCAGAGTCTCAGGTATATCTTCTCGCAGAAGGACCTGACCTGAGACAGTGGCGATGGCTCGAGTTCCGCCAGGACTATGACTTTGAGATAGTCTATACTCCTGGGAAAGGGAACGTGGTAGTTGATGATCTCAGTAGGAGGACGGGCATTCAACTACTTGAGGAGTCGACAGAGCAGCTAGCCGCTTTGCAGATATCCTTTGTGGATAGAGATGGAGCATCCTTCCTTCAGTCTCTCACAGTCACTCCTCCACTACTGCAGTGGGTCAAAGAGGCACAGCATGGGGACACCGACTGTGAGACGCGGCGTGCGCAGTTATCCTCAGGACAAGCACCTGATGGCTTCTCCTTTGGAGCAGAGCACGACATCCTTTTCAGAGGACGTACCTTAGTACTAGTTTCTTTACGAGAGGAGGTGCTGAGAGAGTTTCACACTTCTCCTTTGGCGGTACATCCTGGAGTGGGGAAGATGTACCAGGACCTCAGACGACAGCACTAGTGGTTGGGCATGAAGAAGGTTGTGGCAGAGTTTGTTTCTCGATGCCTCACTTTTCAGCAGGTGAAGGCAGAGCATCAGGTACCAGCAGGCTTGGTACATCCCTTGGAGGTCCCGAAGTGGAAGTGGGATGGGATATCTATGGACTTCGTGACTAGACTTCCATGCACTTCCAGAGGTCATGACTCAATTTGGGTGAATGTCGACCGACTCCCCAAGTCGGATCACTTCTCACCCATTAGAGAGCAGGGCTCAGTGGAGAGCTTGGGGTGTCTCTATGTTCAGGAGATCATACGGATTCACAGTGTGCCATCATCTATCGTCTCCAATCGAGATGCTCGCTTTACTTCCCATGCTTTAGAAAGGGTTGCAGGAGGAGTTCGGGACACAACTACGTCTGAGTACCACCTTTCACCCTCAGACGGATGGTCAGACAGAGACGACTATTCAGAATCTTGGGGACATGCTCCGTGCATGTGTCCTCAACTTTGGTCACAGCTGGGAGGACAACCTACCCTTGGTGGAGTTTGAGTACAAAAACAGTTACCACTCCACCATCAGGATGGAACCATACGAGGCGTTGTATGACAGACCATGCAGATCTCCTTTGTGCTGGACAGACCCTGGGGAGTCAGCACTTGTGGGACCAGAGATGGTCTGGGCCACAATAGAGAAGGTTCAGGTCATCCAGGAGCAGATGAGGATAGCTCAGATCCGGAAAAAGTCTTACGCTGACAGGAGGCGGAGGCCACTAGAGTTCGAGGATGGCGACCACGTCTTCTTGCGTTTCTCACCTCAACGTGGATTACAGAGATTTGGCTGAGGTGTCAAGTTGTCTCCACACTTCATCGGGCCTTTCCAGGTCCTCAGCAGGATCCGCGAGGTGGCTTATCGCCTGGATCTACCACCTTAGTAGCACCGGGTGCACGACGTCTTCCACGTATCTCAGCTGGGAGATACGTGCACGACGCGATGCACATCATTGACCCTGGGGAGCTAGACGTTGATGATGGGGCGACTTTTGTGGAGGTCCCGGTGGAGATTGAGGATCGACAGGAGTGGGTCCGTTCTGGACGATCGATTCCTCTAGTGCGCATCAGATGGAAACACGGGAACCTCTAAGAGAGCACTTGGGAGCGGGAGGCTCAGATTTGTGCTCAGTACCCACATTTGTTTCCCTAGCTTATGAGGTATCTTTACGGGGATGTAAAGCCCTTAGTTGGGAGTGATTTAAAGACCCGTAAATTTCAAGGAAATTTGTTTCTTAATTTTCTTTGGAATTTTACAAGAACGCAGTTTCTGACGGCACGTGATTCCGAGGCCCGGTGTGACCGGAATCATTTTCCGAAGTTTTGCTCGGGTACGTTCTGTGAACGGATGAGCGGGTTTTTCTAACTTTTGAACCGGTGCTCAGAATCAAATTCTGAGGGCACCGATGAAATCGCAACGCCAGTATTTTCTTAGAAACGCCTCTTCTGGAGTTGCGTTTGCTCGGGTGTGGTTTTTTTTCTTTTGGGCTTTAAGTTAAGAAATAAAATAATGTGGTACGAAAAACATTATTTTATTTCACTTAAAGCCACTTTAGGCCACTTTAAGCTGATTGAGATGAGTTGAAGCGGATAGAGTGCAATTCAAAATATTCTACCTACCTGGTAGGATATTTTTGAGGTGGGGGCCGCACGAGCCCCACCATTTCATTCCGCTAAGTAACACACCCGCAAAAACCCCTATTAAATAAAAGTCAACTGGGGAATTTTCTGAAAAAATTAAATGCTCCTTTTAATTGGGCGGTTTATTCATTGAAATTAATTCTATGAATTAATTTCATTCGTATCTTAACACATTTTCTTTTTTTTGGCATGTTAATAAAATAAGGCCAACACACTTTCTTTTTGAATGTTGTGTTAAACATTTGGAGAATTTCTAAAGATCTTCCTCCTTCTTCGTGAAGAACGCGTAGAACGCGAAGAACACGAAGAACGCCAGCCTTCGACGAAAGGAGACGAAGGATGCCGAGCCCACGACGATCTACGACGCGAAGCTGTGTACCGCAACACAGACGAATCTCCCTTCGCGACGCTTCTTCCGCGATGATCCAACCCTGTGACAACCTTCGATCGACAACGACAAGGTAGGGGGTTGCGCTCCTTTTAAATTCATTGTAGATTATAACAACAACATGGATTTAATTATTATTAATTAAATCTATATGTTTTTTATCCTTGGAGTTCGTCGACGCTACGCCAAGTACCGCGCGACAGCGATGCTCTTCCGCGACGCGATGATTCTTTTCTTCCACGACGATCAATTACGCAAAAACGCACGTATGACGAGGAAGGGGTTTGATTCTTTAAATCTTTGTGATTAAATCCTCGGTCGTTTAAATATTGTTGGTTGAATATCTTTAAGACAGCTAACGCGGAGTGTGCGGACTAACGAACAAGCCTGAACCCACCGCACCTTTTCGTTTTTGGTGCACGAAATGGCGGACGATGACAAACAGGGCCGCAAGGGCGATTTGAGGGCCTGGTAGTGAAGAATGGGACCTGGGAGGAGTCACGGTGCAGATGGAAGCGGAATCGGACCACCTGAGTAACTTCGGTGGCCCGTGGAACCCACAGGCGCCCCGGCACGACACCGAGTGGAGCCGCCGCGTCTGAAGCCGCATCGGCGGCGGCTGGTCAGACCCCCGACCACGCGGGTCCGGCGACACACGAGACGCCGCAAAGCCGCATCCGCTGATCTAGCGCAGCCCCACACGGGCCGCGACACTTCAATCCCGCGGGGGCAGCGCCCTCCCTGCGGCTTTCTCCACTCGGCCGCTCGGCCAAGATGAGCCGAGCCGAGCCGGGCCGGGTCGCGCCAAACCGGGTAAGACCCGGATCCGGGTCGGGGCGACCCGGTTCAGGCCGACCCAGGGGGGTTGGGCAGGGTCGGTCCGGGCCCAGACCCCCCATTTCCGGACCTTATCGGTCTTTCTCTCATTACTTGAGCTACGGGCCTCCGAACGACGCACCGTCAGCAGTGATCCGATCCTTGGATCGAGACGGTTGTTTTGGTATATCACACTCAAGGTTTCAGAATACTTTTGATTCGGCCGGGTTGGTTCATACACGAAACCAACCGGGCCCTCAGAGCAGAAACGCTCATATCTTGAGTTTCGGATGTCCGATTGACGTGTCGTAGACTTTGTTGAATTCATATAAGTGAGATGGATCTTTTTCCATACTCTGCCTGAGGTTTGGACGCAGGTGGAGTATGGTAGGGTTGGTTTTTCCTTAAAAACCAACTGGGCCCCTCGGACGAGAAAGCCAATAACTCTCAGACCGGGCGCCCGATTGACGCATCGTCTGCGATGTTGAGTTCCTATTGACGATACGGAACTTTTGGATACATCAAATCTGGACTATGTGTCAGTTGATGTATCAGCCTCTTGGCTCGTGGAGCATACCCTCCCGAACGAGCTTGCTGTGTGCAGGAACCCTAGAGCTGGCTGCGACTGCTACTGTGACGACGACGACTGTGCAGAGATCCTCAGTGGATTCGACAGCGATGACTATAGCACTCAGCGATCCTTTGTGGGTCGTTGCTACCGATCCTGTGTGGGTCTGATCCTCTGTTGGTCAGCGCTCAGCTGTCCTGTGTGGGCCAGCGCCTACAGGTCCTGTGTGGGCCCGATCTTGTGTGGGTCTTTGCGGGGGTTAGTTACCTATCGATCCTTTGTGGGTCAGATTCTTTGTGGGTCATTGCGGGGGTTAGTACCTATCGATCCTTTGTGGGTCCGACGACTTATATGGATGAGTGATCATCTCTATCGTCATTCGAAGAAGTATACATGTGTGAGCTGAATCATGTTTACTCTTCTTTGCGGATTGTGTTGTGCTATCCTGTGTGGATTACGTTTTTCCTTCCTTTGTGGATTGTGTTGTGCTATCCTGTGTGGATTTACGTTTGCTTTCCTATGTGGACTGGGTTGTACTTGGGCTCGGATGTTGGAGCCAAGCGAGAAATTGATGACTTAGGTATATGTATGGGCATATACCTAAGCAGTGTCGGATGTTACTTCGTGATTGTATCTTTCCTTTGTGGTTTATACCTTGTGGATTCTGGGAGACCTTCGGGGGTCTCGGGGTCCCTACTGAGTAGATTATACTCACCCCTACATGGGCTATGCCCGCACTACGTTGTGTTGGTTGTAGACGACGGACATCGCTGATCGTGGTGGTGGCTTGCGAAGCAGGATGGTACCTGGAGGTGGACCACCGGGCGGGACATACTCGGAGCGGTCGGATGGACCCGAGGATCAGTGGAGGCTTTCTGTACCCACCCTTCAGGTGGGACTTCCAATTGATGGCTCGACGCTGCGGCTTTACCTTTCAGTTGTTGTTTTCCCCTTTCGAGTTGTACTTTACTTTCAGTTTGGGTTTGTATTCTGGCCCACTTACTTTTCTGCACTTACTGTTGTACCAGTTTTTACTTAGTGTTTACTTTTTCCGCTTTCTTACTCTGTGGTGCTTGTTTACTTACAAAGGAAATTCCTTCCCCTTACCGGGATTTACGCCTTGGTGCTAGTCACCTGCCCCTGGCCTATGGAAGGCGGGCTTGGGGTACTCATGGCACGGGACTATTCTATAAATAGTTATCCATATAACCCTTAAAAACTAGATTTCACCATTTATTCCTTAAAAAATGACATATATTATTCCAAAAACATTATTATTGGGAACATGGGTTCATCCATGCTCTGATAAAATTCTAAAGTTGATTTTCTTATTTCAAAATCTATGTACAGAGAGATAATCAAATGAAACTTCAAAAAAAATATCAAAAATAAGATTTTCGTAGGTCTTATTCATACATAATCAAACATGAAATACTTAAGTGAGGAGGGGAGGATAAGTATTCCTAATTATTATGGTTTACTTCATATATTATGATAGAATAAGATTTATATTTTCCTTTGTCTTTAGTAGCTTTTGTGTCTTATCATCCACATTTGTCCTTGGATTGGGGAACTTTTAAAAAAAAACTCCATGTCATTGATACATTGAAGTGTGTGAGGTGAATTCTGGGGGGGATTTCCCATTATTCCCATCATTTGATAACTACTTCCTATTACTAAGACATTCATATACTATACGTCCTTCCCATAAACTCATTAAACATTTGGTACTCCACTTAATTAAAATCCTTCCCTATTTCATTCCACAGTTTGTGTTTAATTAATGGATCATTTTCGTTCCTCCAAGGTTTTTATATTTTCATTTCAACTTCATCTTCCATTTCTAGTCACAATCATGAGATTGATACACAACTATAACCTCTATTTACACCTTGATATCACATCAAACAACTTCTTAATTGTTAGCTAAGTATGATATATCTAATGATTTTCAATGACTAGGTTTTAGCCCAAATAATAATTTATTTATTATTCTTTCAGGTTGGAGGATAACACATTCATATTTCATCACAATCCTTGTAAAATGTGTTTCAAAGGAACCAACAGATAATACTTCTACTAAAGATATGGGAATTATTTTTCCATATACTTATGAATAATATGATGAAAGTGATTATTGAAAATTAAGTTCTTATACTCTTTAAAATCAATTTATTCAATTTATTTTTTTAGTGTATTATTAATAATATTCCACAATTTATTTTCACTACATTCCCAATATCAGACAGCAAGTGTGTCATTTGCAAGATCTAAACACTTGTGGATAGAAAATATCTTCTCAAATATACTTATAAATTTCTCAGAAACTAATGGGTCTTTGGAGCCAATGAAAAAGGTGGGTGTTCCCTCATCAAAGACTCCGAAGATCGATATTACCTTATTTTCTTATTTGGATGTTCACTATGATTCATTTCTTGAGAAATTTTTGTGAGAATAGAAATGATTTTTTACATTTTATATCTAATAAAATTCATTTTCTCAAGATAAAATTCACTTCATTTTCCATTTCATTCCATAATAACACAATTTCTTAAGTTTCTATCCACTAACTAAAACAAAAACGCATAGATAAATAGACAATTATCATAGTGTGTAACAACTTAATCATGAAATACTATATATATTATTTCTAAATAATGACACTTTCATTCACAATATATGATACCTTAGGTTTATCCTAGTTAATTCATAGTCATTAATTATTTAATTTCATCATGATGGTATATAAGAGTGTGTGAATTCCCATTGCATATCCCTCGAGAATGTAAAATTAGGTGAATAACAAGTCATATTGGTGTTCACCAGTTTTTGAAAAAGACTTGATAAATACATTGTTTTCGTGGTTTTTACCCCTAGATATATCTATACCAAATCCACATCCACTTATAGTATCTAGACAGAGATGTATTTCTAGGATACCACTTGATCTATCCTTTAACAAAATTCCAAGACATTTTCCTATACTTTAACTTATCCTTTGAATTATACTTAGATAAATTCATATATATATCCTTAAAAATATCCATATGGATCCCGCAAAATATTTCTCATCCTAGTTTCCCACGGTTGACTAAACATTTCCTTTGATGCCAACTATTGTGCCCCAATCATAACATATATGGATTTTACAACAATTTAGATGAATATTGAAAACATTTGAAATTTATAATCCAAATGACTATAATACTTCAATGTATTTGGAATCATGAAACAAAATCCTCTATCATGGTGAAATATATTAAATGTTTCCAACTAAGATATACCCTTATAGTACATCTACTTAAATCCTTTCTTCATAAACTGGGGAAAGGAATCATGAGAAAGGTTGATGTTAGTTTCTTAGAAAGGATATCTAATGGAGATATGAAATCATAACATGGGAATAATTGTACAAGAATATGTTCAACATAATGTAATATCATACCCTGCATATCAAATATCATCAACATGAATTATGGAATAAATATTGGCAGTTCATAATACATGAATAATAAGAGAATAAATATCATAATCTATTAAAGAATAACATTGGAATAATAAATATAAAATTTGGTATTGACCTGAGAATAGATAATCCCATTCCAAGGAAACTAACCAAGAACTTCATAAGATGTTTGGTTTAGGCTAACATCTCTTGTACCTACTTTGGAAAAGTTATTTTCTCCCATTTAGACTATTGTTTCAGTATTGGTATTCCCTCCCATTTACCCTCTTGTTTTAGAGCCTAGAATGTCCTCTCATGTACCCTCTTGTTTTTTTCCTTGGGATACCATTCTATGTACCCTCTATGCTCATAAAATAATTTTTGATAACCAATTAATTGGATGGAGATAAAGGTCCCACCCCTCCAATAATGAACTCATTCGTGTACTTTCTATAAGATAAGAAAACATTCATTGTATCATGACCAAAAAATGGGTGGGTTTCATAAACTTTGTATCATAAAGAATAAAATCAAATGGTTACTATTAATATGTCAACATATCATAACCATTGGAAAATAGATAGGTTTCATAATACTTTCATCAAATAATAACACTTTAAAAAAAGTAGGTGTCAGAATCTTATAACCTGTTGAAGGGAAATGGATATCATAGTAATCATTCCCTCAAAACATAAACCATTCATCAAATAATATTAATGGTATTATTATATAATCTCTCTGATAAATATTAAACTATATCAAAGGATTCCATCTTATATGGAGAATGATTTAGAAAGACCATATGGAGAATTTCATAAAGAAGATATATTTTCTTTTAAATTCACTTTTTAAAACCTCGAACATGTTCAAAAATGTTTTCTTTAAAAACCACATTGAGAACATATAATGTAATTTGAAAATAACTTAAAACATTTCAAGAAGAAATTATACTTTCTTTTTTGAAAAAAAAAATTTGAAACAAAAATCTTATTCAAACCCATTTTCTATGAAAACTAACATGAATAGATTATGAAAAAAATTACTTTAAACCTTAAAGTGGAATCTTGAAAATAATTTAAATTATTTTTCCTTGAAAACATATAATTGATGAATGGAAATAATATAAAATTATTTTTAAGCATAAAATATTTTTGATATAATTTTCTATTGAAAACCACTATAAAAATGAATGTCTTGAATATTAAGGAAAAACTTTCTTAAAAAAGTATCCTTGTAAAATTGAATAGGAATATTTAATAAAATAATGTCCTTGGTGGTGGGTAATTTCGTACATATCGAACATTCTTTTTTTCACTATAAAAATTTTATAAAACATCCATGATTGGAAAATTATAATGATATTACATTTCAAACCAATTTTTATTAAAATGGTAAAACATTGAAAAAAATATATTTTAAAAATCATAGTAATAATTATGAAAAAAACAAAAAAAATTATTTAGAAGAACACATATTTTCGAACAAAAAGAGAGATAATATAATATTTTATTAAAAACAATTTTCATAATTATATTAAGTTCTGAAAAGTGTCAAAATGTGACAATTTCAGGAATACAATGTTAATAAATAGAAGATAATATAATTCCTAATTTATCTTTATATATGGATCACAATATTTCCTCAATGATACATAATCATAAACAATATTTATATACAATGGAATTGATTTAATAAACTCTTACCACTTGGAAATGTTGAATCACAATCCCCATGTAAGAAACTGAAATTATATAAAGGTTAAAATGTCATGAAATGAAGTACATTCATGATATAACATCTCAAATGGTATTATAAACATCTTTTATGATAATATAGGTGTATAACAAAACAAGTGTCCCAAAGAAATATAATTGAGACAAATCTACCTTGCTAATTTGATAACTTTTGGGCTATAAAATTACATGAAATATAGATTATAAAATGGATATATAAATACCAATATATTAAAGTATAAAATTAATCTGATACCATCATGAGAAGTTTATAAACCACACAAAATAAATGAGTGGTGAATAAGGTATATGTCTCATTGAAATAAAAGTGAGATAAGAAAACCATTACTATATGTCTTAAAATTCTTCATAAACATTAAAGAATCCTTAATAATAAGTATATGTTTTTAATAAATATAAATAAGAAAAATATTAATATATATCGTATCATATATGGTATTATTATGATATTATATTACCTGTTTATTAGATTCTTCATGTTAATCTTACATTTCTGGTAATATCCACTTTGTTTTCATGTATGTTTTATTATTATTAATCTTATTAATTAGACAATTATATAACAATTTCTAGAATATAAAAATTGATATAAATATAAAATATATCCTTTTTATACATATTTATAATAATCTACAATATATTGAAATATGAAATGGAATATACCTTTCATGGAGACGGTTGGCCATATGTACACATGAATATTGTATTGGTTTTATTGTAATATTGAAAGAAAGAATATAAATTTCACACACATATAAATATAGTATTAAAGTATAATTCTTATTTCATATATATAATATATTCTTACTAAACCCATCCTTAATACATTCCATGTAAATTTTTAATGAATCTCAGCACTTTAAGGAGGCAGTAGTCCACATGACAAAATACGATGACATTTTATTTATTAGAAATCAAAATCTTGAATTTATGTATTGTATACTAATTTCAAAAACATAAATATTTCATAAAAATCACATATAAAAAATAAAAAAATTATCTCCACCATAATGTCCTACCACGAGAGGTGGTAAAGTGAAAAATGAAAGGCATCGTTTCACAAGGCGATAGTTTTCCTATACACGAATGGTATGTTCATTACCCATTCAATGGATGTGTGTGTGTAGGTGTAGGGTAAAAAATTAAAATTAAAAAATAAAATAAATTGATTATAATGAGTTTATTATATAATAATGTAATAAAATTAATTGAGGATTAGAGATGAAGATAAATCAAAATATCTTCTGGAAGGATGATAGAAATTCTTTGGATAACTCATTTTGGATTTCACCTAAGGGAATCCTTGGTTGGATATCTTCCCAAATAGAGTATCCTAGGATTAATTAATAGATATTTAGTGTATATTTTTTTAGTTTTTTTCTAATAAAATCGGATTTATATGTGTGAATAAGTTAAGGGGTTAGTTATATTTTTTAATGGGGGTGTAGTGGAATTCTATTAAATATAAAAATGTAAACATTATTGAGAGGTATCTCTTGAATAATGTTCTAAAACTAATTGTCCATTTACTATAAAAGTGGGTAATTGGTTTAAAAATTCCCATACAATGTAATTTTTTTCATGTTTCTAGTTCATTTGGAACCTTAATAAAAATGTTTAACCAATAATTAAACTCATTTTTACTATAATCACTGTAATGAATTTTAATTACTTTATCTAATCACATTAGTAAAAAAAAATTAAGATAAAATTATTAAAAAAAATAAATAATTATTATTGAAAAAATGAATTTATTTTGGAAATTTATATTCACATAAGTTTCATAAATTAATTTAAATATAATCCCATAGACAATACAAGAAACTAGGGTTTTAATGTTAAAATGTTAAAACGTTTGAATTCTTTTTATATCCAATTTCATTGTGAAATTAATACCAATTACCAAAATTATAATTTTTGGTGTATAATTTTTCTAATTATACATTATTACCAAATTAAAATATAATTTAAATCGATTATTAAATTAGTGTGACAAGGAGTTTTGAATTAAAATTTATTTATGTTCATTATTCATAAAAAATTAAAAATTCTCCAGAAAATACCAAAAACTTACCTAGAGTAAATTATGATATTCCAAATTTATCAAATAATTTTATTTTTATATGTAAAAAATAATAAAAGTTTCAAAAGTTATATTAAAAATATTTTATCCATTAAAAGGTAGTAAAATTATCTTCTTGATAAATATTTATTTTTATTCCAAAAATTGGATTTGTAATTATCTTATGTCTATCAAATCTATTGGATGTGTGTAAATATAATTTATTTAATATATAATATATTAATTTTAATTAAACAAATTATCAAAATTGGTTTTTAAAATATACTTAGATAAAATGGATTTTGTTAATAGAAAAATATTTTTTTAGAAAAGGATTGTATTTATATTAAAATATATCTTACATTCATTCATATCAAATTGATAACTAAAGGATTCAATTTATATACTTTTTAAAATCATATATTCATAGTTTAGTTAATATTGTTCATAAACTCCATTACAACTGCTAGGTGGAAACTATTATAGTATTTTAATATTATTATCAATAAAACCAAGTGGTTTAAAAGAACTAGGTCTTCTGTGTAACAAAGTTTATCGTATAAACTCATAATTGTTTCTAAAACAATCCAGACATATTTTTTGTTTTAAAAAAATCAAATCTAACTGTTTAATTTATCTTGAAAATAATTGTGTTTTGCACGCAATGAAAACTAAACATTGTGCTTTTGTGTTAAAAAATATATATTCAATGTTGTGTATTATTCATAATGTTTAAAAGATTAAATTTATCAAGAAATATATTTCACAAAATCTTGGGGTGTTACATCATCTTTGATTTGAATCCAATTTTTGGAGGTGTCTCTAAAATGATTATAATATAGATCTTGATCTTTTCACTAACTATCAGTGTCAAATTAATAGATTTTTTTAGAATATCCAAACATCGGAGGACAAACTATGATCTATGAGGTCATAATAATATGAAAATATGTGTGAGGGTGATTAATTGTATCATTTTATGTAACCATAACATCTTTAAAATTTATCCCTCTCTGTATATTATCAAAACATGCGACATTCTATTGTTTATAAATATTATAATGTGTAATCTGTGGGAAGAATAATATAGTGGTTTTGATATCGCTTTGAGGAACAATGATCCCTAATACACTCCAGCTATGCTATTATAGTGAGATTGATGATTTTTTTCTAAATGGGGCGTATTATCATAACACTTTAATAACTGAGTGCATTCAGTTGAAACCATACAACATGATAGGTTCTTTTACAGAAAAAACTCCAATCCACATATTACCGTGGGAAGCTGATACTCCATTATGAATTAGTACGAGTGGTCAATACTTAAATAAATCAAGATTGGATAATTTTTTATAAAAAAACATTCAATTCAATATTATATAATTAACCATTAAGAAATAGATCTTATTTTTCATAGATATGATTATTCTGGAAAAAACGACTTCTTCGGGGTCGTAGTTACATTTAAAATTCAAAAGAATAGAAATATTAGAAATTAAATTTTTATAAGTCTATATAAATCACAAAAAATATAATTAACATGTATATATATATAATGTAGCTCTAATATATGCTTTTTTGAGAAGAAGAATCGAGATTAACAATGAGATATTGTAGAAACATCAGTTTGTTGATAAAATAGAAAATGATCTAAGCAGGAATATCTAAAAAGTGTAGTACATATGAGAAATGGAGAATATATCAAAATATTATCCTCCAATTCACATCTATATCTATGAATAAGAATCTCTTAGTTTTTAACAATGCACTAAAATTTATCTGGGAAAAGTTTCTCTTGAAATATCTTATGTTAACATATTATTATTTGAATTTGAAATATTTAAAGAAGATCGTAACATCACATAAAAATAGAAACAACTTAATCTTTTGAACATGATCCTTTTTATTCATCATTAAACTACATTAAATGGATATTTAATATCACTAAGACCTTTAGAGAAATCCTAAATATCATAAAATTAAACTTTGCAGTTAATAAATATAAACATAGTGTAGACTCCAAAATTATATTCCATAATGTATGGTTTCATTCAAAACATTGTGTTATTGAATCATGTGTCATCTCTTCAAATTTAGGGTTGATTATAAATGTATGGTTCATGGTATATACATTTTTCAGAAACCAACCCTTGTCAACCCTGAATCAGTTACCCGGGTCGGGCCGCGATGAGGCTCGAAGGACGTTACCGATCCCCATGGGCTGGAAACTAGGGTTGGGCACCAAAATATGAGAATTTGGAATTCTATGACCCAAAAATAAAATTTATAAAAATAAATAAAATATGGAAGATATATATAAAAAGTAGAATTGGAAATAAAATAAATTCCCACAACTAAACATATCTCTGTGTGTCCTCATAGTTCACCACAAAACAAAGAATCACAGTCGCTCCATGAGAGATCCAGAACTAGAGGAACCTAAAATGTAAATGATAGAGTAGGAGGGAACACTGAGATTCTCAATACAAATACCAAGGATAAAAAACACCTTATGAACTTACCTTTAAAATGAAACCCAAAACATGCTGGTTTAAAGATAAGACATAATAAAATAATGTTTTTAATTTCATTCAAATTCAAGTAACAAGATTACATTTTCAATAAAATCAATAATATTCCACTATAACTTCATCATAGATTCTTATAATGTATTATCATTTTCCAAATGAATGGAAATCATTTTAGATTAAAAAATACGGTTTCACAAGGAGCGATCAGTCATTAAATAGATGAAATTAAAATCTCATTACCATCACAAGGTCATCAGCAAGAACTATGATAAATTATTATATGTAACTAAAATAATGGGACCCTAATAACCTCATACCTCAGTGAAACATGTCTTAGAAACCATGGCCAATTGAGTTCTCATGTGCAAGCCACTAGTAGGGGACACCCTCATAAACTAGTGGCCTCTTATCATCATCCTTGATTAGTAAACGTTGTTAGAGTAAATCTATCTAGATGATATCATGATTAAACACTTATATATCGTCATGAATACTAGTCATAGTCTTCCCACTGAGATACCCTAGGCTTTCCATGTGCTCTATTTCATGTGTTGGTAAGTTTTCATCAAACTAACAAATAATAACATGTCATTTTGTTTATTCAAAAATTCATTTACACTCTCACGATCAATATACCTCCATGAGCACATCAACAATTTTATGTCACACAAAAATAAAGAATCCTCTTTACTGGGCACATATCACAATTCACTCATTCAACATACACATCATTTTTCTAAAACAATCTGGCATGCCTCAAGAGGTTTTTTTTCATTTTTCAAAATCCATTATTATTCTTCCAAACATGACTCATTAAATTGTAAATAATATTTTCATTTTAGAAAAGCTTAATCACCTAAAACATTCTAAAAACTTTTGAAATATCAAATAAACAACCAAGTAACCACATCATCAAAAACTATCTTGAAACAATGCAAAAAAACAAAGAATCCCTTTCATGAAATGAAAAATATATATTTATCTTAAATTCATACCAAAACCCTTGAATTTTCCTAAACAATCCAAAACATGAGTTTTACCATTTTTAAATTTACACACTAACTCATATTTATTCAATTAAACGTCCACAACTAATATAGACACATCAAACATCATCGGAAATACCAACCACATGCCCAAACCATTTTAGAAAATTATTTTATGAATTTATAGTGTCAATTATTCTAATGAATGCTAGGAATCATACATAAATAAAGACTACACATTTCAAAACATAAAAGTGAGCCATGAAAAATAAATTGAAGTCCAACACCAAGCATCTATATCACTTTTCATAGCACATATATACAATTTATTTACAAAATAAATTTTTAAAAAACTCAATCAATTATGGAATTCAAATTAAATGCATATGAATATGACACCTAGCTCAAAAATTCTTATATTTGTCAATAACCACTCTAACCAACATTTCAACCTTACGCACACATGAATTTATACACACACACACACACATAGAAATATATATATATATATACCCCGAGTTGCATTCCACATATTCTTTATGTCATCAGGTAATATGTAAAAAGAGAGAATATATATATGCCTTACCCTATGCATGTACACGAAGGAACTTTTGATGCCCATACCCCAAAATCACTAATGTGAGGTCCCATGCACTCAATAAAAATTTACCAATAACTCAAAACACCGCGGAAATGACCCGAGCACCAAAAATAAGTTTCTGACTACTCAAATATAACAAATTACCAAATTAAAATTAATCCAATGTAATGAAATCAAAACCCTTACCTAAAAACCATAGTGAAACCAGCTTCCTTTTTCTATGTGAGACTCAGTCTTGCCTCGCCCTCAACAACGATCATCAGAACATGGACCAATATAACTATAGTGGTCATTCACACCACCCTAAAATCAAATAAAACCATAATAAGGGTTAACCCTCAACCTATGGTTTCAGTCACACCTTAGAGGGAATGTATATACCTATTAATAGACAAAAATGAGTAGGATGGGGAGTGGAAGATCTTACCTTGTGGTGGTGAAGGATAAATCAAGGGGAAATGCGAAAAAATCATAGGAGACTAGTGAAGAGGCATCGTGTGCGCCTAAGGGGTTTTTTCGGGGGAGTCCTATCGTCGTGAGAATGGGTTCATACTGATGGAGGTTGCGTTGAGGTTGGTCTTCATGAATGAAGTCTGGTATATTGAAGGAGGTGATAGAAGGGGGATCATACGACAGGGAGGAGGATAAGGTGGCTAGGATGCATGATCCGAGAAGGAAAGCTATGTGTCGAGTCGGTGTGTGACAATTCTCCAACCATTAGCACTTACCAACCCTAGAAATACATTCCACAGTTTAACCCAAAAGAAAAAAATGGTCATCCTTCATAGATTAAGGAAATTCCAAATAAACGTTGAATGAGAATAAGACTACAAAACTATAATCAGAAATAGTGATTTGAAAATCAAACTCAAGATTCTAAAATGGAATCCCCACTATGTGCCACCCACCACCAAATGTTTAAACACTTCCATTTTATCAATTAAATGGAAATAATTCTCAAAATTCATAATCCATCCCCTTTAACCAAACACCCTGTAAATTATCAACAAACCTGTCACCACTAGCTGAAGCAAGCCGACGTGATCACCCTTTTCCAATTTAATGTTAGAAATACAACTAGGTTACCAACATTGGAGGCCCGACCGGACTCCCCACCATAAGAGGTAGGCAGACACCAATTCACTCCCTCCCATTAGAACCAACCTACCTGCCTTAGTTGAATAGACCATATCAGGAGCCCAACATAAGCCTACTTGAGAACTTCCCACACCAACCAACATGGACTGATAAGGACATCCTACAACATTCAACCTCCCCTATAAATGGGTCCAATTAAAAGGAATATGAACCAAATGGAAAACACCACATGATTCACTACTCTTTTAGGTAATCACCACACTTAGATACACCCAAATTAGAACATAGGTTTATCTATATGGCGGAACACACATGGACCACCAAACAGAGGTTCACATAAAAATGTGTATAAGAATATAATTTTAATAAAATGAGACAACCACACCTCCTTGTAACTAATTAGGAACGATTCCAACCTTGTAGCACACAATAAAGAAACCGGGTCCCCATGTCTCTTTTCACAAAATGGGGAAGCATGGAATGAGACAACTACACTAGATTTATAAAATGTCTGCATTTCCCATATGGAACATAGATACTAGACCAAGGTCCTTTACACCCCTTGGGGGTTCCATGCTATATGTCAAATTCTCTTTGGGGCCTATAGATAAAGACTTGATTTTTAAATCATATCTTACTTTGTAATCAAGCATTGAAGAATCCAAAATATAAGTTCTTTTTCTAGTGCCACATTCAACAACATTGCATTCAGATAGAACCAATAGAACACACACCCCCTAATACTCACTTGGTTTCAACATTATACTTCACAGTGAAAAATCATTAAGGATCATCCCATTCACCATGAAAATAAACAATTAAAAAAGGGTCGGTTAGAAGGCACATTCATTTTGAAAATATAATTTTAGGAATGCTCGGAAGAGAAATATGATTATGTTGAAATATAAGATCTATAAAGAATCCAAAACATCCACCTTTTCATTTAAAATAGAACATAGCTATGCAACATGCCACTAGAAATGACTATTATAGCTGATAGAATCAGTAAAAGGAGATAAACCTTAAACTGAGTCCCAATTAGCACAAACATCCTATATACATACATAAAATCCTCTTACAACAATATTTTTTACATTGGTGACCTAGCATGAACCCTTTCTTGAACCAAACAAATAAAAAGTCTAATGATTGTTTAAGGTAATATACCGCACCAAAAATTGAGATGAGTTTCTAATTTTCCAAATAAAATCCCCTTCACCACATCTAAAAAGGACCTAAATGCTTTAAAAGACTCACAATATCACCTTTATAGATTTAAGAAACTCAAGAAACTATGATTTATTTAACTCATTATGCATCCACTCTTCCGACATGAGACAATGTTCTTATTCTGAAAAATAAGAGAGATAAACTCAACCCTGAAACTCAAGAAGAGAGTTTGCACATTGATCAACTAGAGGAACTTTCAATGATGAATCACTGGTTGTTGGAGTACAAATATATAAATTACTTATGGGGATATGAACAAGACAATGAGGAAAGATAAGGTCCCAATAAAAAAGGCCCTTTGGCCAATGCTTACCACACACAGACACCAGATGCACAAAATGGAACCTACTCAAACGTATCCCAAACATTTTTCATGAAAAACCTATTAACCATTATCTCAAACCGACTCAGAAAAAAATGAAACTTAAAACATGTCCCAAACTAGAAGAGTATTCAAAAATGAAATACCTTTTAAGTAACAATCCAAAATCATAAAGAAATACATCACCCAACCAACTGTTATCAAAACACCTCATATTTTATTGAGTGGAATTCTTAGAAATAAAAAGAACACGGGGGTTCACATTTACCAAAGGTACCTAATGGGACTCACACGTGCATTCATTATATAACCAATGAATATGATCACCTATGAGAACACAATGGTTCAAAACAAAACCTATCCATTTTCGACATGAATAATTAACCCACACCACATCTTCCCAAAACTAGTAGCCACCAAATTAAACCCATTTTGAATATCACAAAACTCTTCCAGAAAACACTAATCATTTAAATGAAAATTAATCTTCAATCCATACACATAACTTAAAAACAATTCACTTTACTTTAAAACACTCCCAGTTTCACAACAAACTCCACACATAATTTCAATGACATTTCGTTCTCTTCTAAAAACTTTTCAATGGTTTAACAAATCCCTATTAACAAAACATTCCCAAACCCACTTTAGTATAGTTCATTATTTCCAAACAATTATTTCTATAAAACATAAGTTTAAATTATGAAAATCCAATCCAGAATAAAAAATATTTTCAACAAACCATAGACTCTGATTATGAAAATTCAATATCCTTGTAATCATTATCTTTTTTTACAAAAAATGAATTTTATAAAATTTAACTTTTTCAAATCTCATTCAAATAAATTATAAAACTAAATTTCTCCATATTTTTAGAATCAATCATATTTACATTAAAATCATAGTTTTCACCGTTCCAAAATTTGTGTTATTAAAACAACATTTAGACCCTAGGAATAAAAAAACAATATAGGAGGAAACTAGTATTGATGAAAAACATGGAATTCTTGTAAGCGGTCTTATGCCAAGTGAACCATCATCATGGATGAATTCATAGGCAATGTATCGATCTCTATATTAATTTCTAGTCCCTACAAGATCTGTGAGACCATTGAACTAACTCCCATTCTATTTACCAAATAGAGAACAACCCCAAAGACCAAAAGACTTAGATGAAACCCAACTTTCCCTAGTGTATTGGGTCCTATCGTGAGGTTTGTTGGCTGGCATCACACTTGTGATTGGAACATCATGTCCAAAAAATCATAGTTCATATCTACATAGACTCTTCCCGTAAGAACATGCCTCAAGAGATCATAACCTATTCTGATACCATTTGGTCAAAAAAAACTAGGTTCAACCCCAAACTGGTTACCCAAGTCGACCTACAACAAGAACTGAAGGGATTTCTTAATCCCCACAGGCTTGCAACTAGTGTAGGGGAATGAAAAATTGAATGTTGGGGATGGTTTAGTCCAGAAAAATATATGGTCAATTTAATCAAATCTAGATGAAATAAAAAAACCCTAGAAGCAATAATAAAATAAAATCACATAGCTAAACAAACCTCTATATTACCTCATGGGTCACCACCAAACATTAAATCACTATCACTCCAAGAATGATCCAAAACAAGAGGAACATGATACATTAAAGATAGATTATGTGTGATCACTGATATTCTCATTATGAATACCAACGACACACAATGCTTTATTCCATTAACATTAAAGAGAAACCCAAAACATGCTATTTTTTTGATATAACATAATAATATAATTTTTTTTATTCCTTTGAAATTCATGTAAAACGTTTTCATTTTCACAAAAAGAAATACTCTTCCTCTATATCTTCAAAATAGATTCCAAGAATGAATTAACATTTCAAAATGAAGAGAAAAAATTTATATTAAAAAAATAGTTTTCCAAAATAGATATCAAGTATTTCACAATTAAAATAAAAATATCATCACAAAAACCTTGTCATAAGAGAGTTCCATGGTCAATCCTTATAGGTATCTATCACAATGGGACCCTAGGAACCCTATACCTTCATAAAATGTGTCTCTGAAACCACCGCCAACAACATTATCATTCATTATCCCCTAGAAAGGGATGTTAGCATAACCTAATGGTCTCAAATCATTATTGTTGACCCCACCTATTTCGATAATATCAATTATGTTTCAACATAATTTGATAATCCGAAATAGTTTTTATCTATAAATTAATTATTTCAATCTAGTGCATTCTAATATTGAGTTGATAAAATATCAAAATGATCATTGGAATTTGATAATCAGTGGTTATCTATGTCTATACATGCTTTGAAATAATTCTAACTCAATCTGGATATGTTTTTCATAGAATAGCTACTGATAGATAAGTCCACCGGTATGCAAAACAGCTACCGATAAGCCTAAGTGCACTTGTAGAAAAGTCTACCAATATGGATAAGTTCACTGGTATGCATATAGTAATCATTACACCCGAGCTACCGATGGAAAGAACTACTAATAGAAGGAGCTACCGATAAAAGGATCTACCAATGGATGGAGCTACCGACAGATGGAGCTACCGATAGAATGACCTACCAATAGAAGAAGCTGCTGATAGAAGGAGCTACCGATAGAAGGAGCTACTGATAGAAGGAGATACCGATAGAAGGAGCTACAGATGGAAAGAGCTATGTATAGAAGGATCTACCGATAGAAGGTCCTACCGATGGAAAGAGCTACCGATAGAAGGAGCTAACGATAGAAGTAGCTACTAATAGAAGGAGATACTAATCAAAGGATCTACTGATAGAAGGAGCTTCCAATAGAAGGATATACCAATGGAAAGAGGTACTGATACATAGTTCTACTATTTTAAAGAGTAGCAGCTACTGATACTGACCTACTGACTCAAGTCCACCGCTACAAGCTCACTGATACTAAGATCTACCGATGGGAACCAATCACTATATCCATATACTCTATTTATATTTTTTTATTTAGCAACGATCATATTTGATGTTTTTAATGCATCTTCTATTAATTAATTATAGTTGTTGGCATGTTAGGAAATCGTACCTTGTACCTGTAAAAAGGCAATAATTCCCATTATTGGAGATGAAGATATAAAAAGGGAACATCGAACTACTAATGAAAACAACATAAATAATTATCAGTCTTTCCATGAACATACGAGAAAATATTCTGGAGATACTCAATGACTTACATGAATAGAAGAAGAAGAAAGAATTCATACTGAATCTGTATATCTTGAACATTCATGGTGTAAAGAGCTTCAATGATTTCAACTGCACTCAAGCTGATCAAGCTGATCAACCTGGATCTGAATGTCAAATACAAAAACGACACTCTGTTTCTTGAAAAAAACTAGATAAGTACTCAAAGATTCATCTACATAAATCCAAGGAGTCCAAAACATCACTCAAATCACATAAAGCATTCAAAACTCATCTCTATTTGTTTAGCACTATTTTGTTTTATTTACTTACATTTTGAGAAGTCTGTGTGCTCTGTATTTTTAGGCACACACTGTCTCATGTGCTGAACTAGAGGATTTATAAATTGTCAATCAATATTTCCCGTACTCTTTTGTATCCCACTGTGGATAGTGGTAGAGGTCAAGTGTGACCTGGATATCCTGTGTGCAATTGTTTTTTTTTTCACGAAGAACTGTGGTAGAGGTCTCAGTATTTGGATAGTCTGTGCACTATTGTTTACACCGATCTGGGGTGTGGATAAATTTTTATATAAACGTTTTGAGAGTACTAAGTCTCATCTTGAGACTAAACCTCTTGGTTAAATTTGATGTGCATCTTATTTTTAATTTAAGTTATTTTCTATTCCGCTGCTAAGTAATTTAAATTCAAATCTATTTTAAAGTAACTCAAATAGTTAAACTAGAAAGTGGTTGTATTTATTGTGAAGCATTAGGTTAATTTCAAAAGGTAATATAATCATCAGATTAGATTAACTGAGAACTATTAAATCTCTTGAGAAACTAATTGAACACTTAAAATCTTTATAAATTCACTACAGTTTATTTTTTATTTAATTTGGTGGATTTTAATAATAAGGTTTTTAACAAGAAATTTTAATTAGAACTCAATTCATCCCCCTCTTGAGTGTCCACTTCCACCAACATTTGGTATCATAGGAAGGTTATTAATAAATGATTTCCAAACACTCTGTTTTTCAACTGTGATTTTTGTTATATCTAAAGATCTCAAAATTTCTATTATTTCTAATTTTTTTTCTCTTTAAATTTATTTTCTAAAATATAATTATGGATAATAGACTAGAATGTGCTTCTACCAACATGCCACCTTTCTTTAATGGTGTTAATTATTCCCAATGTAAAATGAAAATGAAAATTCATTTAGAAAGTATGGCATTTGATATCTGGAATGCTATAGAGACTCAGTATAAGATCCCAGAAACTAAAATAACTACATGGGATGAACCTACAAAAATAGCTTACAATAATAATTATAAAGCAATGAATTCCCTGTATTGTTCTTTAGGAGATGAAGTATTTGATCGAATATCTGCTTGTAAAACTGCTTATGAAATCTGGGATACTTTGGCTATTTATCATAAGGGAACAACCAATGTTAAAGAATTGATATTGAATACCTACACTATTAAGTATGATAATTTTAAATTGAAGCCTGATGAACCACTTTCTAACATTTATCTCAGGTTCAACGAAATTATAAATACAATGAGCTCACTGGGAAAGGATGTTGCAGCAAAGGAACAAATCACGAGGATACTAAGATGTCTGCCAGAATGATGGAGAGGCACATCGGTTTAAATAAGAGAATGGTTTGATATAAGTTTACTACATGTTAAATAATTAATTAGTAAGCTGCTGATGTGTGAAGAAGAGATAAAGGTAAAAAAATAGGAAGATGATGAACCAATGTTGATGTCAGTGGCATTTAAGTCTACTACCTCGAAGAGCAAGGACATGAAGAAAGTTCATGTACATATAGAAATCTCAAAAAGTGGAGGTTTAGATTCTGATAGTGATGAAGAGGTGGATCAAATTGCAAGGAGATTCAAAAAATTCTATAGGAAAAATAATTTTTTCAGAAAACCAAATTATAAAGTTAAGTATGACCAACGAGGTAAATGGAAGAAATATTGGAAGAATGCTGATAAGGATGATGAGATAGTCTGATACGAGTGCAAAAGGAAATGACATATTAAGGCTGACTATCCAAAATTTAATTTCAAGAAGAAATATAATTATAATGACAAAAAATATAAGAAAGCTATGAAGGAAAGATGGAGTGCTTCAGGAGATAGCACAAGTGAGTCTGAAATTTCTGATTCTGAAAAAAATCATGCCAACATGTGTTTCATGACTAATATTTATGAGCTACCTAATTCCCTTATGATGAATGATTTTTACTCTGGGAATGAAATTGATTCAAATAGTGATGATAATATGTCTAAAGATAAATTATTTGAATACTATAATATGTTCGAAGATACTTGCAATGAGCTGAAAGATAATTATAAAGCCTTAAAGAAACATTATGCCTTATCTAGTACTGTTAAATCTGCATTAGAAGTAGAAAAGGAAAAGAATTCTCAATTGTTAAAGGAGAACGCTAAACATAAATTATACAATGAGAAACATAGAATAGACTTAGAAATGTTCACTAATAGAAAGAACACTCGTACAAAAATTCTAGGAAAACAAGTTTCACCAAAGTATACTACTGGTTTAGGATATCAACATGGATAGAGACAGCTTGTTAAAAATAGATTTATTCCTAAATCTGGATAGTATGTTTCTATTTCCAATTTTGGAAACTCTTATGTCTCAACCAGCTATTCACATGGTTATAGAACAAACAAATTATCTAGGGTTGCTCTTGCTACGGGGCTCCTCCCAAAACCCTAAGGGGCTCCTCCGTCATTCCGACAGCGGCTGCTGTGTCGGTCCCTCCCCCACCGCCGGGGGAGGGACCCTCGTCGTTCATCTCTAAACCTTCCTTCATACCTTTTTCTAACACAGACTTCTTTCCCCCTTTTCTTCAAATCTTGATTGGCCCGAAGGTCTCAGGGCTACTCGATAGATTCCCTAACCTCTCGTTGTCTACCGCGGAGTTCTCGGAATCCTCGGATCTACTAAAGCAGACCTTGGTGGCTAGATTTTACCGGTGATGACCTTCAGTCGATTCCTTGGATAGGCATGTATTCGGTGTGTGGGGTTTGCAAGATAGGGCAAATGTGGGCCTTTTGGATAATCGGAAAATAATGATTCGCTTTGCATCGGAAGCCAACCTCAGCCAGGCCTGGTCAAGCGCACCTCGCTGCTTCAACGGCTTCAGATTTTCTCTGTGTCGCTGGTCCTTCGATTTTCACATGAAGCGCGATCTTCTGTCAATGGTGACATGGATTAGTTTTACAAATCTACCTCTTACATTCCAAAATCATGCGGTTCTTCATATTCTAGGGAACCTAATTGGTAGGTATATGTGTTTTGATATCCGCACTGCGACTCTGTCAACCTGTTAATCCGTGTATATGTGTCGAAATGGATGTTTCCAGAATTCCGTATGATTTTGTGTGGATTGCGGTGGGAGAAGAGTATCGCTACAATAAATAAGTGGTATACTAAAGTTGGATGGATTTCTATACCGGATGCATGCAACTGGGGCACTCGCGAGCCTACTGCCAAAGGGATTTTAAGGCCTTGAGGCAGAGACATGAGGGTGGTAGATAGCCAGAGGTCCTTGAGTAGGCAGAGAGGATGGTGCAGGAGCCTCAAGGTTTGAGAAATGATTTGGACAGGGGAGAGCTTGCTGTAAGGTTAATTCCGGAGGATAGGGAAGTGGCTAGGACATCAGGTGTCTGTGTTTCACCAGTTGAGGCAGAAGTGGGTCTGGACACTGGTGTTAGTTTTCTGGGGGCCTCTCAAGTCAACCCATCAGATTAAAGTGTGTTCTGCATGTTGAGGGAGGATTTGGCTGGTCTTCTTGCTTGAAGCGATGGAGTGAGAGTGGAAGGTGTGTCCAAGCAGGGCATCTTTTGTGCTGGTCAAAAGGAAATCAGGGGTGAATTAGCCTTTGTGCGTACGACAGTCAGAGAGGAATTTGCTGCAGGCAGGGATAACTCTTGGGGAGGGAGGTAGGTCCTTGGTCTGGAGACGGACCTTCAAAAAAAAGATAGGACTCCAGGGAGAACCATTTCAGGAATCCGATCCCCTATACTTTTAAGCAATAGGTTTGAGGGGCTGGTTGAGGTAGGAATGAGAAAGGCTCTTTCTCTCTCAGCGGAGGTCGTTGGGGTGTGCATGGAAGAATGCAGAGAGGATATTCATAGCCTCTCAGCTGGTGAAGTTGAAAGTACAAGAATCAGTATGGGTAATAGGCGGAGGAAGAGTAGGAAGGATTACTCTTCTTTACCTCCACCTTTAGAGACCCGATTGACTAGAAAGGGGAAATCCAAAAAGGAATCTCTTCAAGATGTTGATACTCAGAGGTTAGGGGTTCAAGGGGATCAATGCTCGGAGCTCTTGTTATTCTTTGAAGAGGAAGTGGTTGAACAGATCTTAATGCCAAATTCCTCTGAAGAGGAGGTAGCTAAAATGATGGGGAGACCTCTAAGGACATCCCTTAATGAGGAGCAATATACCTGGGTTGATAAGCATGATAATATTCTGGTCGGGGGCTTCAATAGAGGGGTGATTAGCATTGAGGAGTACAAACAATCTTGGAATCGGTTGGCCTCAGAGATTGATAATATCATGATGGTGTCTCTAAGAAAAGTAACTTCTATCTCATGGAAGTTGTTCAGGGAGATAGGTAGAGGTAATATCAGTTTACTTTTTAATGCCCCATGCTATCATTGAGGGTTTTGGTCCTGGGTTGGATTCGGTTGGGTTCGTTTGAAGTTGTTTTTGGTTTCATCATTATGTGGCTTTAGGTTTTGTTTGGGTACCCAGCATTACTTGGATCAATGTTAGATGGGGTTCAGGGCATGTGGTCGTCACTTATGTTTTCCTGTTGAATGGATGTTTGAGAGGGTATGGCTAAGGACATTGGTTCTATGCCCGTGCATTTCGCACGGGACTGCTTGTCGTCCGGATGGGCATTGGTGATAGTCTTTGACACGATGCATTTGCTGGGGTGAGATAGATACTGGTTATGCTGGGGTGGTTCTTGTTTTGTTGGTTTTGGTTGTAATGGTGGTTTCTCACTTTGTCCTTAAAAGTGTATTTATTATAATAAAAAAATGAATTTTCATTCATAGAAAAAACAATGTTTATCTTTTAAAATATTTTGAATCTATTGATTATATGAGACCCATTAGACAAATCTGGGTACCAAAAGTTTTTCTTGATAACCTGTCTAGAACCAATAAAATATGGTTACCAAAATCATTTTCTCTTTAAACCTGTTTTATAGTAGACTTTCCTGAAGAGTTTCAAGAGGATGATATGGTACTTGGACAATGGATGTTCAAGGAATATGACTGGATATTTTTTATGCTTCAAGAGATTCATCAAGGATGATGGAGGAAATGTCACCATTGGTGATAATTCAAAAGGAAAAATCATTGTCTTAGGCCAGATTGGTAACAAGGATTCAGTCTTAATTTCTAAAGTATTATTTGTTGATGGATTAAAATACATCTTGTTAAGCATTTCTCAGTTGTGTGATGATGGTTTCAATGATAAATTTAAAAACAATTCTTGTAATTTTAATAATTCTAAAAATGTTTTAGTATTTTCTACCTTGAGAAATGAAAATGTTTTTGCTTTAGATTTAAATTCTTTATCCAAACAAATGTTTTCCTGTTTAAATGATTTTCATAAAGAGTGATGGCTATGGCACAGAAGATTAGGACACTGAAATGTTTATTCACTTAAGTCTTCTCTTGAAAATATTTAAGAAGGTCTATCTATTCTGGACCTTAATGGTAAAAACAGTGAACCTGCTGTAAAGCCATGAAGTTCTGGAAATATTCCATAATCTACTTCTGGTGAACCCAATCATAGATAAGAACCATAAATCTCTATTCCTACCTTTAATATATCATCTAAGATTATAAAGAATCATCTTTTAGATGTTGTTGTTGGTAATCTTGATATAGGGACACAGAATAGAGCTTCTCTAGGAAACCGGGTTGAACATCAAGCCTTTCATTCACAGTTAGAACCTAAAAATATCAATGATGTAATCAATGATGAATTTTGGGTAATGGATATAAAGGAAAAATTAAGTCAATTTGAAAGAAACAAAGTATTGGAATTAGTTGACAGACCTAAGGACACTTTGACCGTAGGAACTAATTGGTTTTTTTTGAAACAATGTTGATGAATAAGGAACTATCATTTAAAACAAATCAATTCTAGTTGCACAGGTGTATAGTCAAGAGGAAGGAATAGACTATGAGGAAACCATTGTTCCTGTAGCTAGATAAGAAGATATAAGGATTCTACATGCCTATAGTGATCATCTGAATTTCATTTTATATAAAATGGATGTTAAAAGTTATTTTCTAAATGGTTTTATATTTGAATATGTTTTCATTGAAAAACCACCTATATTTACTAATCCTCATTTTTCAAATCGAGTTTTAAGCTCTCTAAAGCTTTATTTGTTATAAAACAATCCCCACGAGCTTGGTATGATAGACTTTGTAGTTTTCTTATTTAAAAAGGTTTTTCTAAATGGATAGATGATCCAACTTTCATTATTAAATGAATTTCCAAATATGTTTTGATAATAAAAATCTATGTTGGTGATATTATTTTTGGATATTCTAAAAATACTTTGTGTATTGTTTTTTCAAAGAGTATACAAAATGAATTAGAAATGAGTTTAATGGGAGAGCTATAATATTTTCTTGGATTTTATGTTTATTAAAATGAAATTGGTATTATCTTAAATCAATGTAAATACACAAAAGACATTTTAAAAAGTTTTGGATTGGATAGTATTAAGGAAAGTGATACACCTATGAGTTCTAGTTGTAAGCTGGATGATGATGAAAATGAAAAACTAGTAGATAAAAGAAAATACAGAGGTATGATTGGGAGCCTACTCTACCATACTTCTAGTTGACCAGATTTTTTGTTTAATGTCTGTATGTGAGGAATATTTCAATCTAATCCGAATGTTTCACACTTTCTTGCTGTTAAATGAATTTTCAAATATCCTAAAAATACTGCTAACATAGGATTATTTTATCCAAAAGTACAATCATTTGATTTAATAAGTTATTCAGATGTATAATTTTCTAGTTGCATGTTAGATTGAAAGAGAACTTCTAGAACATGTCATATTCTAGGTAAATCCTTGCTGTCTTGGTGTAGTAAAAAGTAGAACTCTCTTGCATTGTCAACTGCTAAAGCAGAATATATTGCTGCTCGTAGTTGATTTGCACGAATTATATGGATGAAACATATATTATTGGACTATGGATATCAATTTAGACATGTATCTATAAACTATGATAACACAACTGCAATTAACATCTCTAAGAATCATGTGTCTCACTCTAGGACCAAAAAAATGAGGTAAGGAACCACTTTATGAGAGATCATTACCAAAATGGTGATATTAATCTTGAATTTGTGGGCACTAAAAATCAATTAGCTGACATATTCACCAAATCATTATGTTCAGATAGGATAAGATACATTATACATGAGTTAGGAATGATATACTTTGTCCATTAGAAACCTCACCGTTAAAAACCTCATCGTTAGAACCCTCACTGTTAGAAACCTCATCGTTAGCCAAAAACTCACTGTTATACCCTACTGGTATGAACCTCACTATTATACCTCACTGGTATGAACCCCACTGTTATACCTCAGTAGTATGAACCTCACTCTTTTACCTCACTGGTATGAACCTTGTTGTTATACCTCAATGGTATGAACCTCACTTTTATGCCTCACAGGTATGAAACTCACCATTAGAAAAACCTAACCATTATCCAAACCTCATCGTTAGCCAAACCTCACCCATATACCTCACTATTAGTAAACCTCACCTGTACGAATCATCACCGGTACATCTTACCGTTAGTTTTCTTTATTTTTAAAATTCAAATTATTAGAGGTCAGAATCTGTATTGTTTGTATTATATTTATTATGTTTTATTTATTTTGTTAATCTTAAATGGTAAAACATATTTATTAACCTCTTTCAATACACCTCAAACCCTTTACCTTCAAGACTTATCTTCCAGACCTTCATTTCTCTCAAACCCTAAGCCTCGCGATTTGTAGAATGGAAAGAGTGAAGAGACCATCAGTCAGCAAAAAGAATGATGAGCCGAATTCCAAGAGACTCAAAGGATATTCTATTAGTGGAAGTGAAGCGAAGAATCCTACAAATCCTCACCTCGTTCAAATGGAAATTTTAGTTGAGAATGAGCTTTGCGCGGAATGGATGATGACCAGTCAGTCTTTAGTTATAGAAGTGCTAGAAGATCAGAAATGGGTAGAGTGCTTCTCGAATAACAATGGCCCATATTATCCAAAATAAGTAAAATAATTCTATGAGTTCATTTGTTTTGAGAAATCAGATGTTGAGAACATGATGATTTCAGTAGTGAAGAGCAGGACAATATCTTTTTATTCTATTGAGTTGGATGAATGCTTGAGAGTTCCACATGAAGGAGAGTTTGGTTATTTCTAGAAATCAGAACCTCCAACTAGTAACAAATTTGAATATGAAGCTGCCTTGGAAGAATTATCAAGAGATGTCACACCAAGAAAAATAGTTGCTACACAAATCGATGGAGAGAACTGGTTACTGTTCAAGTTCATCCAACATGTGCTAAGTCCAAGAAGAGGGGACTTTCCAAATTTGAAGTATCAGAATATTTATTTGTTTCATTTGCTGAGGTATGGTGTCAACGAAAATTTGGGTAGGCTATTGATGATTAAAATTGAATATATGACCAGGACAAAGTCAAAAACTAATTCTCTATTATTTGATAAATCAATTTCGGTTATGATCAAAGTGAAGGGAGTATCGGAGTCTCGGGATGAGACAGTGGTGGTAAGTAACAATTTTTGCATCATAAGAACTGTTTGTAAATACATGATGATCAGTTTGAATCCATGGATAATATAATGGGTCAATGATGAAGGGAAGTTGTATGATAAGTTTAATCCTGTTGATCATCCTTCTAGGCCTAAGGATGTGAGGGATCTAAGTCTAGGACCTGATGAAGAGTAAACTCAGTATAGTGATGATACCGATGAGGAGGATACCTCTATAGCTGATGGAAGGGATTCAGACTTTCCTCCCAGACCTGTTTCTGAAGTTGTATCATCTGGAACGGAAACAATGTTGGTAGTAAGCAATTAATAAGCTTATATTGATGAGGAAGACTATCCTTCTCTAGAGAATGACAATAAGTCCATGAAAGCAGAGAACATGTTTTTGATAACTCAGATGAGAACACTTTGAGTATGAGCTCATTGATTGGAAGTATTGTTGTGCCAATAGAGGCTGTAATTGATGAATTAGATAGACTTGCACCTATTTTTGAGGAGCCTCATACTGTTGAATTGGAAATGGTTGTGGATGACTCTTCTGAGGAAGACCTACCTTATGAGGCTGCTATTAATGTACATGCACAAGATAATGCACAGATTGATGGGGAGCATCCTACCAGACATGGTAATGTTTTAGTTGCTCATGAGATTAAATATTGGGATTAATAACTAGGTTTTGTAGTGTTTGGGTTGGACTATCCTAATTGAAATGATGAGACACTCATCAATAGACCTATTGTCTCTTATAATCTCATTTTTGAGACTTTACCTGTGGACATTGTTTAACACCCCAAGATTTTATGAAGAATATTATTTTAATTTTGTTGATGTCTTATGTTGTACACTACACCAAAATTAGCTTGTGCTATACACAACATCGTATTAGCTTGCCGTATACGCAACACTATTCTTGGCTCGTGTTACACACAATTTCTAGTTCATTTTGTTTTAATTATTCTATGCAACATTTAGTATAGATTTCGTTTAATGTATAAATTAAACATGTTTTGAATTATGTTATACACAACACCAAATGGAGATTGCACTACACGTAACCATGACCTGGCTTGCATTACACGCAATCGCGACCTTCCTCGATAGCGTGTGTTGTACGCAATATTGGGTTTCACTAAACAACGACATATGGTTATAATATTATAATGAAATAGTCATTATGAATATTATTAACTACATTTTGAATTTTATAACATTATTATTCATCTTACTCATTTTCTAGAACATGGTATGAGAATAAAATAAATTTTTCGGGTAAAATAAGTATTTATCGAAAAATGGAGTTTTGCCACCTTTTGATGGCACAGCCACATTAAATCTAGATTTTGACTTGTTTATAAGTTCAATTTTACAAAATAAAATTATTCTGTGGAATCATGATATAAAATTTTACCTTGGATAAATGTTTCATATTATTCTAATAACATTCACATTTTAATGAATTGTCAAAACACTCTATATTTTATTTAAAAACATCATTTCTCATCGTAATAATTTATGTGGTTAAATTATAATATTGAATGGTTTAAAAGTATAAATAGAATATATCCTTACAATTTAATATAATTTATGTAATTAGCATTGATTTTACATTGAATTCATAGGTTAAATCAATTCAATCTTTTGCAATGTTATAAACAAAAACCTGTTTTCTTTCGACAACGAGATTAATTTTAATTTAATTTCTGAAACTTATGTGTATCAAATTTGGAAAAATGGATTCCATATTTGGAATCAGTGGGTACAAATTATAATAATAGACTACTTTTTATTTTTGGGCATTATAAATAGTAACTATGGTAAATTTTATTTACCATAGTAAAAGGTAAATCGGGTAATTAAGGGTAAATATAATATTATAAAATTACCCTAACACATGTCTTAATAAAATCGGATGATTATATTTCGTTCTAAGTCATATTTAAGTCGAAATGGAATCCATTAGAAACCACTTTGAGGTTACTAAGACCTTTAGTTTATTTTATTTAAAGAAAAATGAAATATGTCTCACTCAAACTTTAATAATTAATGTATTTTTAATATAAAGTTATACAGAATATAAATTTTTTTATAAATACCCATTTGATATCTAAAATGTTTTTATTTATCATGGTAAATCATTAGTAATTTTAATGAGTTATTTAATTACCTTATTAGCGTATACATTAAGGATGCAGAAATTATTTATTTAGTAAAAAAAATCAATAATATTGTTTTTATTGAAATCGTAATACATATTAAAGGGATAAAAAACCTGAAATAAACTTATTGGTAGTGTATATATACACAATAATAATACAATGACATAATATATGACCATTTGTAGTCTTATAAAAGTGATTATGACACTTTTATTACTTTATTTTATATGATGTCAAAGTTGTCACCTTCATAATTTAATAAATATAACATTTTGAAATTCTGATGTTTTAGAAGATAAATCAGAATAAATGTATTATTTTGAATGATATATGATTTATCTTCATCCTAGTATTTTATTTTTAATTTTTATGAAACAAATATGTATATTTAATAATTATACAATAATGATGTAGTAAATATTTTATTAAGAGAAATATAAAATAAATGGTTTTAAAATAGAAAATAAATATTATATTAACTATTTAATATAATAAACTAATTTTATAGAGTACTATGAAATGTTAGGAAACTATTAAATATTTTATTTCGAATATATCCACTGTGTGGATTTTATTTAAATTCAAATAAATGAATATCGTCAAAATTCACACTATTGTTATTTTATAAAAATAACCAATTATTAAATTGTTTAAAAATCACAAAAAAAATTAAAAATTATAAATTGAAATTTATATAGTCTACAATGTCATAAATTATCTAATTATGGATAACTCACAGCACATAAGTAATTATTTATAACAATTTAAAATTTAGAATCTTATTACAACAAAAAAAATTAATAGATTAAATAATGATAAATCAAGATGATAATGTTTAAAATAAATTCCCTAGATATCTAAATTTTATTGGTTTATGAGATTACAGTCCTATGTCATCATAAATTTTAATATGAGTCATTTTTGGAGGTTTTTAAGTGGGGATAGATTTATTATAAATTAATAATTTTAAGATTTACAAAGGTGCCCCTCTCCTCCCTTATAAAAAGGGAACCCCTTAACACTTCTCTCCGCACCCTTTTGTGCCTTGAAGCTCGGAAAAACCCTAAAAATTCCCCTTCTCTACCTCTCTAGTTATATCATATAGGTTCTGGTCTTCTCAAAATACCAACCCGAGTGCCCTAAGAAGAAGTTTAAAGGAGGTGTGTCGAAGAAGAGGTAATCTCTTCTACCGATTCTTTCAAGCTTCTTCCTTCTTAAACATATTCTTCATTAGTTGTGACATTATATTGCAATAACATCAGTATCACTAATATAATGATATTTTATTATAAATTATGAACAACCCCATTTCACCTTCTATCTATACTATGGAAAATGAAATCATTGTGCATGCATACGTACGGAATACCGTCTCCACGCCGTGGTGTAATCTGTTTTTCAAACACCACCATACTTGGATGTGTATAATGATGTAAGAATAACTATAAATAGTTATTATAACATCATAATTATTGTGATATATTGTATCATCCACTCCAATTCAATTCGATAATTATGGGAATGATATGATCGCTCGTGCGTACGTACGAACTACCGTCTCCACGACGCGATGAGATTTATTCTCCATGTTAACCATTCAAGAATTATTATAAAGTATATATAAGAAATAATTATGAAATATATGAAATTATAAATCTAATTTATTTATTTATATATATATGTCATCTACTTACTTCCATTCAAGTCAATAAGGAAAGGAAAACAACGTTCATGCGTACGTACGGCCTACCGTCTCCATGAACGGTGTGTTTAATTTCATTTATCTATCTATTATTTTATATATATACAGAATATATTTGATATATAAATCATGTTTTAAATATTGGAAGTATGTAAATCATGATATATGTAATAATAATATCAAGAACACAAGTCCAAACACGTACTATAAATGAAATGATTTTACCCAAAATGCTACTTTAACATGGAATTGACAAATGAACAGGTAATATAAATACCTAAGTGAACCATATATGATATAATAACAATTAGTATGATTATTTAATAACTAAATGACATTATTTAAATCATTATACAGGATTTTCATATACATATGAAAGCATATCGGACATAAGGTAAGGGATAACTATTCCAATCTGATTCTTATCCGAGATTGTTTATTCAAAAGTATTTACTGGGGTTATTGTTATCATCCATTTCCACGTTTCCTAAAAATGGTTTCATATATGTTTAAAGTCCATTTTAACCATTTTTTACATTTACTACATGGTATGTAAGGAATCTTTTTTTTACCATACGAGGTACTTTTTGACTTTTCTGACAAAAGTATGAGGAGAATGTTATATTTAACTTATACGGCATGAACGGATTTTTACGGTTTCATAACTCCTCATTTTCATGAAGAATACTCTAAATTATTTTATGACTATTTTCAACAAAATAATTTTCTTTTAAAATTTCATGGAATTTTGTGAAAAGAAAATTATTTTGAAGAAAAAAAGATATTTTCCTCATTAATTCATTTCACGTGTTTTATCAAAACCATTTTCCTTCTAGGATGACATTATTTCATATGTGTATATTTCAAGTATAATGTCTCAATGATTTACATGGTTTCACATTTCTTATGATGAAATATCCATTTGTTTTATATGGATTATGTGATGATGGGATGATTTTTATGAAACCATTTTATTCTTTGGGTTATGATGAATGTTTTATGTTTATTTTGTGTCACAAGTAAGAATGATTTCATTATGAGATGGGTGGGACCTATATCTCCCTCTAATGCATTGGGTAAAGATTTATATCTCATGAGATAGACATGGTTGTAATGGTAAGTTAATCTAGTTCAGTGATACAGGACTGGAACGAGGAGTGATCTCAATTCAGAAAGGGAGTTTTTCCACTGAGATGGACTTGGCCGCAATTCCATGGCTACTATGGAAATCATAACAAGTGCTGAATGGTTGCCACAATTAAATGTTTTATTCCCATGCTATTTTATCAGGATTTATGTTCCATTATGATAAATTCCTTACGTACTTCCAAGATTTATTTCATTGCTCATATTTGATGTTTAAACATTATGTTCACCCTTAATATGTTTTCTTTTCCCAAGGATTTCAAGAAACGATTTAGGGGAGAAAACAAAATGGGAAGATCATTATGGGAGTTGTTGAAGATATTTCACCAATATTAGAAGATTATATTCCGAGTTTCCAAAGACACTAAACTATTACGATCCTTGAGTTTTGGTTTTTGTTATGTATTAAGTATTATGTAAAATTAATATAATGTCCATGTACGTTAAGCTTTGGGTATCTACAATTGGTATCATAGGAAAGGTTTAGTTAACCATTGGAAACTATGATGTGAAAACTTTAGTGAGATCCATGGAGATATTTCTAAGGTATGTCTAGGTATGTCCCTAAGGTTAAGTATAAGTGTAGGTTATAGTCCTAGATTTAAGAAAACCATATTAGAATTAGACCTAAGCTGTTTTTTTATTGAAGGTACTCCCTCTTAATTGTGTTATTTTCCTAGCATTATTTTTTCCTCTCACACAATTCTTTTTGGGTTTTAGAAAATGGCTGGAAACACGAGGATTCATGATAATGAAGGATGTGATGGACAATGGAATGATGTTTTTCATGAGCTACCAAATGAAATGGAATTTGGAAGGGAAAACATAGTTATTATGCCTAATCAGAAATCTCATAATATGATCAATAATCTCATCATTGGAAAGATTCTTGACTCAGCTAATAAGATAAAGATGGAGTTTCATGATGATCGTAGAGGAACGAAAGTTCAATTTCCCTCATGTAAATCATGTAGGAAGTGGCATCAAGGAGAATGTTTCAAAGGAACTGGAAGATGCTTTGGGTGCAGAAAAGAAGGACACAAATCCAGTAAGTGCAAAACAAAAGGTTTATTTAACACCATGGAGATGGATAATGTTATTGCTACGACATCAACAATGATTAGATGTTTTAAATGTGGAATGTATGGGAATTATGCAAACCAATGCCCTAAGGGAAAATTTCATAAAGAGAATCAGTATGGTCATATGGGTAATATTTATGTGTATGATGATGAGGAGACTACAAATGATACATGAGATGAAATAAGGGTTGAACCTTTGTCAATGGTTTAAGGAGGTAGTGGAATGATTTATGTTTATAATGAGTTATGTTGTATAGGTAATGGTACTGTGGAATAAAGACACATCTAAGGATTGTTACACTATTTTTTCCCTAAAGTATATGAAAGTATATGTTGAATGGTACTGGTAACCATGAAAGGTTATTCAGCTATTTTTGTAAGATAGATGATATGCGCATAATGAAGGGATACAGAGATAATTAGATAATTGATAGTATTCTTGAGTTGATGATTGATATAAGGACCAATTGATATCATGATTTGAGTATATATAATTTTTGGGATTTTGGTATGTGGAAAGAGTTAACTTTTGATAGCACTCATGTTTTCACTAAGGTTCTACGGTAATTCATTTTTCAGGGGAATACATGATTAAGGCATTCACATGTTTGGAATGTGACCAACACGATATATCGTATGATAAATGATGGTATTCATATGCTCGGTAGATGACATTTAAAGTAATCGTTATCTTTATACTATGATATTGGATAGAAGTATTTTGGATAAACCTAAAGATTGGAATAGATTAAGTTAAATATCAGATAGTACTGTTTAAGTCTAGATCTTTTATTATGTTATAATAGTATAGTTTTAGAAAAAGGACAACCCATAGGACGTGCAAAAACTCGCCGCGTCGGACAAGGTTGCAGGAATCGAACCCACAACCGAAGTCCAATAGACCTTCATCGCCTACCACTGGCCTACAGGAAGTCCCCAGTTTGACGAAATTAGTTTTATTTTATTATGTGGTATGATAGATGAAGTATAAGTCCATTTTTGTAACCATGTATGATTAACCTCACCATGGATGGACTTATGTATATTTAATATCTTATACCCATCATTTATTGTGATAGAGACAGATGGAATGACCTATAATTCTATCGAGTGATCTTATAATACTTCAAGAATGTCAAATTCATCTTTATATCTTTAAATAAGAGATGAAGTGGAAATTGTTCATGGAATGACCAATGATGATTTTACACTGAAATCATGTATGTATTTATCCTTATACAAAAAATCATCATCATTAGGGAAATGATCTTGAAAACCAAAAATGATTCCCTAGTACTCTCATTTCCGATGAATCCGATGGTACCTTAGATTATCACAAATTTATGGCTTTGTTGTTGTTGGATTTTTCATAGCCATGTTCTCTACCACTCTCTATCAGAACATGATGGTTAGATTTCTCTTCCATATCCATATTTTTCACCAATATAATCTTATGTGGAAACCCAGTGATTCATTTATTTGGGTAATAATTACGTTTCAGAATTTATTTTTTAAAGTTAGGTTTTGGTATTCCATTTTACAATGTAGGTTTATATTAAAGAAACTTTCAACTAGTAAACCATTTATAACCCCGATGAATTTCGAGGGCGAAATTGATTTGAAGGGGGTAGAATGTAACACCCCAATAATTTATGAATAATATTCTTTTAATTTCATTGATGTATTGTGTTTTAAGCTACACCAAAATTAGCGTGTTCTATACACGAAACTGTATTAGGTTGCAGTATACGAAACACTATTCTTGGCTCGTGTTACACACAATTTCATGTTCATTTTGGAAATATTATTCTATGCAACATTAAGTATAGAATTTGTTTAATGTATCAATGAAATATGTTTTGAATTATGTTATAAGAAACACCAAAGGGATATTTCACTGCACGCAACCCTGACCTAGCTTGCATTACACGTAATCGTGACCTTCCTCGATAGCGTGTGTTGTACGCAATACCAGATTTCACTAAACAACGATATATAGTTATATTATTATCACGAAATAGCCATTATGAATAGTATTAACTACATCTTTAATTTTATAACATTATTATTCATCTTACTCATTTTCTAGAACATTGTATGAGAATAAAATAAATTTTTCGGGTAAAATTAGTATTTTTTTAAAAAATGTAGTTTTTCAACCTATTGATTGCACACACACATTAAATCTAGTTTTTGACATGTTTAGAAGTTATATTTTAAAAAATAAAATTATGCTTTGGAATAAGGATATAAAATTTTACCTTGTATAAATTTTTCATATTATTCTGATAACTTTCATATGTTAATGAATATTAAAAACAAGATATATTTTAATTAAAAACAACATTTTTCTTCATAATAATTTAAGTGGTTAATTTATAATATTGAATGATTTTAAATGATAAATAGAATAGTTTTTTACCATTTAATATAATTTATGTCATTATCATTGATTTTACATTGAATTCATAGGTTAAATCAATTCAATCTTTTGCAATGTTTTAAACAAAAACTCGTTTTCTTTCGACAACTGGATTAATTTTAATTTAATTTATGAAAATTATATGTATTGAATTTGGTAAAATGGATTCCATATTTGTAATCAGTGGGTCCAAATTATATTAATAGACTTCCTTTTATTTTTGGGCATTATGAATAGTAACTACGGTAAATTTTATTTACCATAGTAAAAGGTAAATCGAGTAATTAAGGTTAAATATAATGTTATAAAATTACTCTAACACTTTTTTTAATACAATTTTATGATTATATTTCGTCTTAAGTCATATTTGGGTCAAAATTGAATCCATTAGAACCCACTTTGAGGTGATTAAGACCTTTAGTTTATTTTATTTAAAGGAAAGTGAAATATGTCTCACTCAATCTTTAATAATTAATGTATTATTAATATAAGGATATACAAAATATAAATTCGGCTATAAATACTTATTTGAAAGATAAAATGTTTTTATTTATCATGGGAATTTATTTTTAATTTTTAAGAGTTATTTAATTACCTTATTAGGTTATACATTAATGATTCAGAAAATATTTATTTAGTAAAAACATCAATAATACTGTTTTTATTGAAATAGTAATACATATTAAAGGGCTCAAAAACCTGACAAAAACTTATTTTTAGTGTATATATACACCATAAGCATCCAAAGACCAAATATATGACCGTTGGGGGCCTTATGAAAGTGATTATGTCACTTATATTATTTTATTTTATATGATGTCAAAGTTGTCACCTTCATAATTTAATAAATATAACATTTTAAAATTTAGATGTTTTAAAAGATAAATCTGAATTAATGTATTATTATTAAATATATAAGATTCATCTTCATCCTAGTATTTTATTTTTAATTTTTATGCAACAAATAAGTATATTTAATAATTATACAAAAATGATGTTGTAATTATTTTATTAAGAGAAATATCAAATAAATGGTTTTACAAATTATAGAATGAATAATATATGAACTATTTAATGTGATAAACTTATTTTATAAAGTACTATGAAATTTTAGAAACCTATTAAATATTTTATTTCTAATATATCCTCTGTGTGGATTTTATTTAAATTCAAATAATTGAATAATGTCAAAATTGACACTATTGTTATTTTATAAAAATTAAATATTATTAAATTGTGTAAATATCACAAAAATATTTATAAATTATAAATTAAAATTTATATAGTCTGAAATTTCATAAATTATCTAATTATGAATAACTCACAGCACATAAGTAATTATTTATAACAATTTAAAATTTAGAATCTTATTACAACAAATAACATTTAATAGATTAAATAAGGATGAATCAAGTTGATAATGTTTAAAATAAATTCTCTACAAGTCTAAATTTTATTGTTTGATGAGATTACAACCCTATATCATCTAATATTAGAATATGAGTCATTTTTTGAGGTTTTTATGTGGGTTTATATTTATTATAAATTAATAATTTTTTGATTTCCAGAGGTGCCCCTCTCCTCCCTTATAAAAACGGAACCCCTTCCCACTTCTCTTCACACACTTTTGAGCCTTGAAGCTTGGCTAAAACCTTCCAATTCCTCTTATAAACCTCTATAGTTATATCATATAGTATCTGGTCTTCACAAAAGACTGACCCTAGTTCCCTATGAACAAGTTTAAAGGAGGTGCGTCGAAGAAGAGGTAATCTCTTCTACCGATTCTTTCAAACATCTTTCTTCTTCAACTTCTTCTTATTTAGTCGTTTCATTATAATGTAATAACATAAGTATCAATAATATAATTATATGTTATTATAAATATGAAACAACCCCATTTCACCTTCTATCCTTCATACGAAAAATGAAATCACCGCGCGTGCATACGTACGGAATACCGTCTCCACGCCGTGGTGTAATCTGTTTTTCCAAAACCACCATACTTGGATGGATATAATGGTGTAAAAAATAACTATACATAGTTATTATAACATCATACTGATTATGATTTATTGTATCATCCACTCCAATTCAATTCAATAATTATGGGAACGATATCATCACTCGTGCGTACGTACAGACTACCGTCTCCACGACGTGTTGAGATTTATCTTCCATGTTAACCATTAAGTAATGAATATAAAGTATATATAGGAAATAATAATTAAATATATGAAATTATAAAGCTACTATATTTATGTATATATATTTCATCTACTTACTTCCATTCAAGTCAATAAGGAAAGGAAAACAGCGTTCATGCGTATGTACGGCCTATGGTCTCCATGAACAGTGTGTTTAATTTAATTTATCAATATATTATTTATATATACATATACTGAATATATATGATATATAAATCATGTTTTACATTTTGGAAGTAATTTAATCATGATATAAGTAACAATAATATCAAGAACAACAAGTCCAAACATGTACGATAAATGAAACGATTTTACCCAAAACACTACTTTAACATGGAATTGAAAAATGCACGGGTAATATAAATACCTAAGTGAACCATATATGACATAATAACAATTAATAATATTCTTTAATAACTGAATTATATTATTTAAATCATTATACAGGAGGTTCAGATACATACGAAAGCATATCAGACATAAGGTAAGGGATAACTATTCCAATCTCGTTCTTATCCGAGATTGTTTATTCATTAGTATTTACTGTGGTATTTGTTATCATCCATGTATATATTTCCTAAAAATGATTTCATGTATGTTTAATGTCCTTTTTAACCATTTTTTACTTCTACTACAAGGTGTGTAAGTAATCGTTTTTTACAGTACGATGTACTTTTTGACTTTTCCGACAAAAGTACGAGGAGAATGTTATTTTTATCTTATACGGCGTGAAAGGATTTTTATGGTTTCAAAAAGCCTCATTTTCATGAACCTTACTCTAAATGATTTTATGAATATTTTTAACAAAATAATTTTCTTTTAAAATCGAATGGAATTTTTTGAAAAGAAAATGATTTTGAAGAAGAAAGGATATTTTCCTCAAGAATTCATTTCAAGTGTTTTATCAAAACCATTTTCCATCTAAGATGACATTATTTCATATGTGTATATTTCAAGAATAATGTATCTATGATTTACATTGTTTCACTTTTGTTATGATGAAATATCCATTTTTTTATATGGATTATGTGATGATGGGATGATGTTTATGAAACTCATTTTATTCTTTGGGTTATGATGAATGTTTTAAGTTTATTTTGTGGCACAAGTAAGAATGAATCCATTGTGAGATGGGTGGGACCTATATCTATCTCTAATGAATTGAGTAAAGATTTATATCTCATGAGATAGATATGGCTAGAATGTTATGTTAATCTGGTTCAATGATACAGGACTGGAATGAGGAGTGAACTCGATTCCGAAAGGGACTTTGTCCACTAAGATGGTCTTGGCAGCAATGCCTTGGCTACTGTAAAAATCATAACAATTTATGAATGGGTTCCACAATTACATGTTTTATTCCCATTATATTTTATCAAGATTTATGTTCCATTAGGATACATGCCTTACGTACTTCCAAGATTTATTTCTTTTCTCAAGATTTTGATGTTTAAACATTATGTTCATGTATTTATGTTCAATAGTATATGGTTTGTTTTATTTTCTCCATACATACCCTTAATGAGAATTTGATATCACCCTTTATATGTTTTCTTTTCCCCCGGATTTCATGAAATGTTTTAGGTAAGAAAAAAAATCGGATGATCTTTATGGGAGTTGTTGAAGATCTTTCACCAATATTAGAAGATTATATTCTGAGTTTCCAAAGACACTAAACTATTACGATCCTTGAGTTTTGGTTTTTTGTTATGTATTAAGTATTCTGAAAAAGTAATTTAATGTCCATGTACATAAAGCTTTGGGTCTCTACACATAGTAAGAAAATATGATCTAAACCAGTTGAAGTCTGATCATCAGGTCAGTTTTGAGGAAGAAGTAAAAAAGAATAGAAACCACTTTAATATCTTCTATTCATTCTGTGATGACTGAATCTGTGTCTAGTGTTTTGGATTAAGTCAAGACCTTCCAGAAACAAATTTCAAGCATGGAAGAGGATATTGAATCTCTAATGAAATAAATTTTCTCTATGGAGTCTTATATGAGCTCTAAATCTCAAGAAGGCAAAGACTTAGCTTTTCTGGAGAGTGTAGTTGGCCAGATGGTATTTGTTTTTGAAGAATTTAATACTACCATGGAACAGCATGTCAACACCTAGGACTCTCTTATGAAAAAATATCATAAGTGGGATGACGAATTCTTTTAAGGAAATATTTTCCTTTGTTATTTCACCTCTAAGTACTACCAGGCCTTCTTTGGATATTGATCATATTCGAGCTGTGATAAGAGAAGAGATTAGACAATCTTCTACCAGTGGCTCTATAGACTCTACTTCTTTGAACTAATTGGTGACAACCACTAGGGATATAGGGAAAATTGTTCAAAATTATATGAGAGAGGCCACTACTTCTTAAAAATAGGTCAAAGACAATGTGGATTTCTATTTCCAAAGGATCTACACTAAGAATCAGTTGACCAATCACTTCAAGATTCTGTTAGAAATCCTGAAGTGACCCCTGTCACATAAGCTTTCAAAGAACAAGTCATCAAGCTCATAGAGTTGAATCCTAATCTAGAATGGTTTATGAAGAACAATGAGGACTTTATCTCTGCTATGGAAAGAGGAGGGGGAATCATTATGGACTTTAAGAATCTATTACTGCCATTTTTTCATGTAGACAGTACCCCTTATAATTGCACCTCTAGCTCTACCTGCCTCTACTCAGTCTGCCTCCTTTCCTTAGATGACACTCGCTCAAGCTATCTAAATCATGACATGATTGATTACTCCAAGGAGTAACCACTATAGGCCAGGAACAGTCTCTATTTCTCAACCTCCAATAGTGCATTTTGGAGTTCCCAATCCAGAGTCTATCTCTGATCCCAAAGCCAAATCAAAAGTGGACATTCAAGAGGTGGATTGAATAGTGGCTAGGAAATTTGATAGGAACCACTTGTATTATTTTTTCTTCAATTATTTATTTCTATGTATTTTTTCCTCACATGATATATACCTGCATTTATTCTCTCTTACTTTCTGTTAGTTTTCCCGTCATTTCTTTCCTACTTTATTCTAATCAAAAAGGGGTAAAAATAATATATACGGGGGAGAAATAAATAAGGATAATATAGCTTAATTTATAAAAGGGAGAGAAATATGAGAAATGATATGGAAATGATATGGAGAAATATGGTTAAAGGACAAAGGGGGAGAACTATGATATGAAGAACCATTATATTTTACCTCTAATACATTTGTCTTAAAATTATTGTACATTTTTTTATTATTTTTTTGTTACCTCTCATAAAATTGCATTTAATACTATATCCTTTGATACATTTATAATCTCACATTTGAAAATTTCTTTACTCGCACTATGGAATAAAACCCATTGTCTATTATACTTATACATTACTGATTATTTTGGATTATAATATCATAATTTGTGATTATAAAAATGGGGAGAATGTTGACCTCACATGTTTTGATAGTCTCAATTATGTTTCAATATACTTTGATAATCCCAAATAATGTTTATCTGTATATTAATTCTTTCAATCTATGAAATCATACTTTTGAGATGATAAAATATCAAAATAATCATTATAATTTGTTAATCTATGGTTTACTATGTCTATACATGCTTTGAAATAATTCTAACTCAATCTGGATATGTTTTTCATAGAAAAACTACTGATAGAGTAAGTCCACTAGTATGAACAAGAGATACCAATGAGGCTAAGTACACCGGTACAAAAGTCTACTGATATGGATAAGTTCACTGGTATGTAGATAGTCGTTTTTACACCTGAGATACCAATGAAAAGAGCTATCTATAGAAGTAGTTACTGATAGAAGGAGCTACCAATGGAAGGATCTACCGATAAAAGGATCTATTGATAGAAGGAACAATAGATAGAAGTAGATTTTAATAGAAGGGGATACTGATAGAAGTAGCTACTGATAGAAGGATCTACCGATAGAAGGAGCTACCAATGGAAAGATCTACTGATAGAAGTATCTACTAATAGAAGGAGCTACCGATGGAGATAGTTATCGATAGAATGATCTACCGATAAAAGGAGCTACCGATTGAAGGATCTACTAATAGAAGGAGATACCGATAGAAGGAGCTACAAATAGAAGGAGCTACTGATAGATGAATCTACAGATGGAAGGAGATACCGTTATATAGAGCTACCGTTATAAAGAGTAATAGAAACAGATACAGACCTACTGAATCAAGTCCACTGCTACAAGATCATTGATACTAAGAGGTACCGATGGAAACTAGTCACTATATCTCTAAACTCTATTTCCATTTGTTTATTTAGAAACAATCATATTTTATGTTTTTAATGCATCAGCTACTAATTTATGATATTTTTTGGCCTATTGGGAAATCGTACCTCGTACCTGTAAAAAGGTAATCATTCCCATTTTCGGAGCTGAAGATATATAAAAGAAACCTCGAACTACTAAAGACAACAACATAAGAAACGATCAGTCTTTCCACGCACATATGAGACAATATTATGGAGATACTCAATAACATACATCAATAAAATAAGAAGAAAGAATACATACTGAATCTGTATATCTTGAACATTCATGGTGTAAAGAGCTTCAACAATTTCAACAGCACTCAAGTTGATCAAGCTGATAAACCTGGACCTGAAAGTAAAATACAAAAAGGACACTCTGTTTCTTGACAAAAACTAGTGAAGGACTCAAAACTTCATCTATATCAATACAAGGATTCCATAGCTTCACTCAAAACACATAGAGCTTTCTAAACTAATCTCTATTTGTTTAGCACTATTGTGTTTTATTTATTTACATTTTGAGCAGTGTGTGTGCCCTGTATTTTAAGGCACACACTCTCTCCTGTGTAGAACTAGAGGATTTATAAATCCTCAGTCAATATTTCCCTTAATCTTTTGTATCCCACTGTAGATAGTGTTAGTGGTCAAGTGTGACCTAGATAGCATGTGTGCTATTGTTTGATTTTCCCAGGAAGAACTGTGGTAGAGTTCTTAGTACCTAGATAGTTTGTGCACTATTGTTTACCCTGATCTAGGGTGTGGATCAATGTTTATATAAACTTTTTGAGAATACTATGTCTCAGCTTGATACTGAACCTCTTGGTTATATCTGTTGTGCATCTTATTTTTTATTTAAGTTGTAATGCCCCGACCCCAATTACCCAGAGTCAATGCATTATTACATAACATTAGAATGATCAAAAAAGATCAAGTCCCAAAAGACTGATTAGTTTAGTCTCCTTGGAATAACTAGATACATTCATAAGTTTTTCATTACGTCATAAAATGAAAAACTACAATAGTATGGTCTCCATAGTCCACACTCATATCCCCTTCAGACTATCCCTACAGGTCAGTCATAAAATATTTCTTCACACCCTGGGAAAAATAAAACATATAAATGGGTTAGCTCAGATGCTCAGTAAGGGTAAAAATATAGCGGAAGATTTCATAAATAATCATAAACATTTGTGGCAGTGTATAACTAAAACATAAGCCTTTAAAACTTCAACATAAGAATAATATGGAAAAGATAAAATGAAATAATCACATTTAATTATTCACATGGATATTCTACTAGTCAAATAATCACATGAAATACCAATAACCATTTTCATAATGATGGAATTCATAATTCCAGCCAATCATAACCATGTAGCCAAGGCCTCATGCAAAGACTAGAAATAATATTTTTTCAAGGCCTCATTCCACGACACTAGTTTGTCTCATGAGACCTACTATTGCATCAAGGAGCTATAGCAGGCTCCACCCGTCACATACAAAGTCCAATGCATTCCTTATATGAATAGGTTTAAACATAACATAAACATTCGTATTAAAACTAGAATACTAAATGTCAATATTTTCTCCATAAACCATGAATGGTATAAAAAGAACACATCCACGGTCAAACATATCACAAAACCATCACTACAATATGGATGTTTTCTATTATAACAAATCAACTTCAAATAAGCTTAAGATCCATCAAAGGATGTTGACATAGATGAAATCGGAACTATTTGAGATAAATATCTCTTTTTTTGAAATAATTTAACAGTCACAGATTTATAAAGGAAGTAATTTAAAATATATTTTTGAATCAAATTGTCCCATACCACTTTGAATCTTTTGAAAAAAATATCATTTCAGAACATTCATGTCCATATAAATAAATCCTTAAAATCATTTTGAAAACATGTACATTAATTAAAAAAGATTTAGAAAGATAAATCTTTATAACATTTAAAATTCTGATCTTAATAAAGATTACCTTTCAAAAATTCTTAAAATATTCTTTTTGAAATCATTTGAAAGTAACATAATTTTCAAATAAAACATTTGCTTTGAAAATATTTATATAAGATTGTAAGGGTAGCTTCAAAGATTTTACAACGGTGGAAAATAGCCGCACCCGCCGTATAAGTTAAAAAAATACATTATTACCTTTATTTGTTGAAAAGGTTAAAAAGGACCTTGTTTGGAAAATGACGGAAATATTCCTTTCAAACCATTTTATAAAAAGTCAAACAAGGGTATAAATTAATATAACCCATAGTCTATAAAATATTAAGAATGTTTTGAAATACATTTTTAAGAAACATGGATGTGGATGATAAAGTGGTCCTAGTAGATAATTACGTATAAACAACCTCAGATAATGAAGAGATTGTGAAATAAAACCTTACCTTGTGCTTTTCCTTGGTTGAGGATAGGTTAACCTCCTGTATAATTGTGAAATAATTTTTATTAAATTATACAATAATAATATAAATTAATATGATATCATATATGATCTTTTAACATTGCTTTGTTAATAATATCTTAGTATTATCGTCGTTCCGGGTGTTAACATACTCATTTTTTATATGTTTTGTTACATAAGTCATGTTTGTTTTTTATAGGTTGAGTCTCATTCATATCCATAGTTATATCAAGTCCTTAAACATTATTTGTAATCATCAAATGAAAATTAGTCTTGAATAGATATGATGGGGAATAAATCTCGTCGCATTCGTGGAGACGGTAGTCCGTACGTACGCACGTGCGGCAATATCGTTCTTTTGATATTAAAATAAAATATAATTGGATGGTATATCATATATAGAAAATCATTATAATTTTATATTTATTATTTACATGAATGACACATCATTATTATACCCATCCAAATAATAATGTATTGAATAACAATTACACCACGACGTGGAGACGGTAAGCCGTACGTACGCACGTATGGTGTCATGTCATCCAAAGGATGGATAGAATACTAAATATGGTTGTAGCATATTTATAATAAAATCACAGTATATAGAATATAATTGATTAATTATTATATAATAGAAATAATAATGAAAGAAGAAGTTGATAACGAAAGGAACTTGAAAGAGGGTGGTGAAAACATTATCTCTTCTTCGGATTCTTCCTTTTGATTTGATCAAAAGGGCTCCATAAGTTGGCTTTATGATCAAAATAAGGCCTCTAAGTCTATGTGATAAAAGTTGAGAGAATAATTGGGCAAGGTTTGGCTGAACCAAAAGGCTTTGGAGGTGTGAATAATTGGATAGAAGTGGTGTCCTTTTATAAGGTGGGGAGGGGCTCTTTAGAAAAAACTTAAAGAATTATTTTATAATAATTTCATATTAGGTTTCTAATTAATCCAAAGTGGATTATTCAAAGTATAAGGTGGGTATGGGTCTAAATAATTTCAACAAAAAGATTTTAGATAGGTTTGAGTCATTATATTAACCTTATCATTTAGTTTTAGCTCTTAGTTAATTAGTTTGACATTTACCATGTCACTTTGTATTTTTAAATAATATAGTTAATAAACTTACTAAATAAATTCAAAATACCCCCAGGTGGTTCATTAATGATACACCTATCATGAGATAAGTCCTTTGTCCTAGCCTTAGATTTTTAGGAATAGAATATCAATTAATAATATAATATTTGTTTTAAAAACTCTTTTATGTCAATTTTGGCACTATTTGGTATTTGATTTTTGTGAAACTCATAACAGAATGATTACATCAAAAAAAAACATAAATAAATCAATAATAACATGTTATATTAACCTATTAAAATAGTGTAATTCATAAAAAGTTTCAAATTACATTTATTGGGATATTTATAATATCACCTATTTTAATATTTCCTTAATTAAGTAATTACCGCATCACAATTGTGTCATAAATACATTAAATTATTTAATTTCTGAAAATTATAAATAAAATAAAATTATGTAGGAATGCATTTTATCTTTCTAATGAATATTTACAATCGAATATATCTTATGTATATCCCCATTTATAAAAATGTTTTAGTAATTAAACATTGATTTTAACTTTTTAACTCTTCTTTGAATAAAATAATAATTAATATCCTAATAAAATCCAAGTAGACCTAAATGAAAATATTTTATTCCTAAGGTTGTTTTTGGTCGAGACACACATGTCCAATAGAATTAAGACATGTGTTAAGGTCATATTAATATCATATTTACCCTTAATTACCCTATTTACTTTTAACCGTGGTAAATAAAAGTAAAAAGTTACTATTCACCAAAAATTATTTTACTCTCATTGAACCAAATTTTACTCCTTGATATTAACCTGTGTCTTGGATTTTCAAAATTCCATTAACAAAAGTGGAAAAATTATGTTTTATGTGAATTTTCAAAAGCTACTAGGAGGTGGGTAAAAGACGGTGAAAAGTTCAATAAAATTTTTATATATATAAAATTATTATAAACCGACTCCAATGAATAAAATTGAACTTATATAGTTATTATGTATCTATTTTTACATTAAATAATTTAAATAAAATAAATAATTATTTAAAAAAAATTTGGTTTAAAACTATGACTCAGTGTTTTTCACTATTCATCAAAAATGAAAAGTTTTCAGAAAAATACCCAAAATTTAGTCTAAGATAATTTTTATATTCTGAATTCTATAATGAAGTATATTTTACCAAATTATAGACATAGAAGTTTCATTTATTAATTTAAAATTAATTCCCGTTGTCAAAACAAAAAACGTGTTTTTAAGAAACAATAACTATCAAAAGATTGACACTTGTTTATGTCCGATTTAAATGTGAAATTCTGTCTGATGACCAACATTGGATTAAATTGTAAAACTCTATTCTAAATATAATTTAAAACCAATCAAATTCATAATTTAGAACTATTAATTATTTCGATTAAAAAAGTTGTTTTCAATTAAAATTTAGTAATTTTCACTATTCATCAAAGTATGAAAGTTATCAGAAAAGAATAAAAATTCACCATAATCTAATTTCGATATTCAGAATCCAAAAATGAATTCCATTTTGAAAGATAAAATGTATAAAATTACAAAAAGTGGGTATTACTATTCATAACGGCTAGTTTGATTGGTTGTGGTGTGTGTTAGAACTCGAAGATGCGTACAACACACGCTACTGTATTATTCAAAGAGAAGCGTACCATGGAAGCATGGGGTGTCACATTCTACCCTATTTCAATAAATTGCATCCTCTCTATTTATGCTCAGTATTGGAAACTTGGGGTTGACATTTCAAAATATCTTAGTTGAAATCCCACCACAAAAAATGGATTAATGAGGCCTCTATTTAAAATAAAGAGTGGTAAGTATGAAAGTTACCAAAAATAACCCATAATAGGGTTCCATGTAGGAAAATATGGATATGGAAGAGAAATATAACCATCAATATCTGATGGATAGTGGTAGAGAACATGGCTATGAAAAGGACAATAATCCCAAAGCCATAAATTTGTGATGATCTAAGGTACCATCTTAGACAACATTTTTGTTCTAAGTTCCTATTATTAATGTTGAGAAATTTATTTATGAGATTGACTAAGATCATAAGGAGATATACATTATTTATAATTAGAGTTTTATCAATTAATAAATATCTACCACAAACCCTTCCTTCACTACAAAACATAATACAACTCAAAAATACTCTATTTATCCTAATCGTATAGGGTTCCAAATATAATGAATGTATAATTCACATATCAGACCCATTAAAAAAAGAAAATAAATTATAAAATCCTAGGACTTCACGTAGTCTAGTCATAGGCAATAAATCCCAATTGCATTATTGTTGTGGGTTTGATTCCCGCAGCTTTGTCCGACGCGACGAGTTGTCAAACGGTCTGCGTGTTGTCCTTTTATAAAAATCCAAAAATAACCTTTCAAACATAATCCAATCCAACCTTTAGATTTATCCAAAATACTACTATCCAAACTCACAGTCCAAAATTTATTAGTAAGTTAAACACAATGAAGATCCTTTTTTCCATGTAATAACATGTGAACACCTTCACCGTGTATTATTTCAAAACATGGTAACATCATGAATTACCATTTAACCATATTGACTATATTCATGCTCCATTATTATTTATAGAATACTGGATATATTCTTTCTATCAAAAATGTTGTAAACTCCAATGATGAAAAATCATTAATCAGTTTCAAGGTATTCACGAATATCCAATATAATTTACCCAAACAAACCATATCTTAATCCAAAATCAGTACCTCAATATTAGGACCATATCAATTTCCAAAGTGATTCTTTCCATAGTTATAAAATACGGGAAAATCCTTCTTTACCTTCTTCCATTTATCTGCCCTTCTCTCTACCATCCTTTTCTTCTCTAGCTTCCCTTCAAATCCATAGGACTCCGAGAATTCTTTACTTATCTTATCAACACATGATATTATTTCTTCCAATGATGATAATATGTCGGAGACTATTGCCCTTCTAAATTCTGGCTTAGGACCATGAAATATATGATCCTTCCAACTCTTCGGATCATGTGTATTGTTGGAGTTCCCATTCCTTCTACAGGGCGCCATTTCTAAACAATGGCATATACTAGATTAGTTTATGAATAGAAATACCTAATCCCAAACTTGTAAAATACTTATCATAAATTAAACAGTTTATGGATATAATCCATAATCATAAATTTTTTTTCTTTTAGTAATTATATACTCATAAGTCCTTCATAATGGTTTGTAAATAAAATGAGAATTATCCTAAGCATATCCCCCGAGAGTGTCGTAACCAAGAGTGCAGCAAGGCCCATTGTCATGCACCAGTTCTAATTCAAGTCTAGCTCAAAGAGGTGTTTTCGGGTTTTACTCCAGGGACATCTGTTCTAGAGCCGCCTATACCTGCTCGTATCCAGACAGGGATCTATTGCTTGGAAAACTCACAAAATCTCTACAATACCAAAATTCTAGGAAGTTCTTCTATACTAATCCTCAAATTTTATCTTAGGGTGATGTGGTTTAATCATAGTTTTTATAAATCTAGATTCCAAGGTTATTTTTAAAAATTCTTCTAATACCAATTGTAACGTCCTGACCCCAGTTACCCAGAGTCGTTGCATTATTTTAATACATTGGCATGATTACAAGGAATCATGTCCCGAAGGACCGATCAGTTTAGCAGTCTTGGAAAATAGATTACATACATTAATCTTACATTACACTTTATAACATACAGAACCAAATAAATAAACCTTTACGAACACCATTATTCCCCTTGCTAAACCCTGCATATCAATCACAATAAAATTCTTGGAATCCCGAGAAAATAAAACATAGAAAGGGCTGAGCTCAGATGCTTTTTAGGGACAACAATAGAGTGAAATCTTTCATAAATAAGTTTAAACATTTGAGGCAGTGTATAACTAAAACAAAATCCTTTAAAACATGAATTTAAGAATAATATGGCAAAGATAAAATGAAATAATTCCATTTACTTGTTCAAATGGATATTCTACTAGTCGAATAATCACATGCAACATCAATAACCACTTTCATAATGATGGAATGCATAATGCCAGACTGTTATAACCACGTATTTAAGGCCTCGTTCCAAGACTACAAATAAGATTTTGTCAAAGCCTCGTTCCAATACACTAGTTTGTCTCATGAGACCTACCGATGCATCAAGGAGCTATAGCGGGCTCCACCCGTCACTTACTATGTCCAATGCATACTCATATGAACATTTTTAAACATAACATAAACATTTGTATTAAAACTAGCATATGAAATGTCTATAATTTCTCCATAAACCATGAATGGTATAAAATTAACACATCCACAGTCAAACATGTCACAAAACCTTCAATACGATATAGAAGTTTTTTATTATAAAAAATCAACTTCAAATAAGCATAAAATCTATCAAACGATGTTGACATAGATGAAATCAAAACTATTTGAGTGAAATATCTATTTTTTAAAATCATCTAAAAGTCACACATTTATTAAGGAAGTAATTTAAAAGAGATTTTTGAATCAAAGTTTCCCATACCACTTTGAAACTTTTGAAGAGAAATACCATTTAAAAACATTCATGTACATATAAATAAATCTTTAAAATAATTTTTAAACGTGGAAATTAATTAAAAAATATTTAGAATGATAATTCTTCAAAACAATTAAAATTCCAATCTTAATAAAGAGTATCATTCACAAATTCTTAAAATATTAATTTTGAAATCATTTGAAAGTCGCATAATTATAAAATAAAATATTTACTTTGAAAATATTATTATAATCTTGTAAGAGTATCTTAAAATGTTTTACAATGGTGGACAATAGACTCACCCTCCATATAAGTTACAAAAAATACAATATTACCTTAATTTGTCAAAAAGGTTAAAAAGGACCTTGTTTGGAAAAAACGGAACAATTCCTTTCAAACCCTTTTATAAAAATTCAAACAAGGGTATAAATTACTTTAACCCACAGTCTATCAAATAGTAAGAATGTTTTGAAATAAATTTTTATGAAACAAGGATGTGGATGATAAAGAGGTCCCATTAGATAATTATGTATAAAAAATCTCGGATAATGAAGAGATTGTGAAATAAACCCTTACCTTGTACTTTTACTTGGTTGAGGGTAGTTTAACCTCCTATATAATGGTGAAATAATTTTTATTATTTTATAAAAGAATCATATACATTAATATGATATCATATATTATCTTTTAACATTGCATTGTTAATAATATCTTAGTATTATCGTCGTTTTGGGTGTTAACTTACTCGTTTTCTTTTTTATGTTTTGTTAAATAATCTGTGTTTGTTATCGATAAGTTGTATCTTATTCAAATCCATAATGATATCATGTCCTTAAACATTATTTTTAATCATCAAATGAAAATTAGTTTTGAATGGATATGATGGGGAATGAATCTCATCGTGTTCGTGGAAACGATAGTCCGTACGTACGCAGGAGCGACAATATCATTCTTTTGATATTAAAATAATATATAATTAGATGGTATATCATATATACAGAATCATTATAATGTTATATTTCTTATTTAGATTAATTACACATCCTTATTATACCCATCCCAATAATAATGTATTGAATAAAAATTACACCACGACGTGGAGACGGTAAGCCGTACGTACGCACGTATGGTGACATGTCATTCAATGGATGGATAGAATACTGAATATGGTTTTACCATATTTATAATAACATCATAGTATATAGAATATACTAGATTTATTAATTTATAATGTAAATAACAAAGAAAGAAGAAGTTGAAGAAGAAATGAACATGAATAAGGGTGGTGAAAACATTACCTCTTCTTCTGGTTCTTCCTTTTGATTTGATCAAAAGGGCTCCTTAAGTTGTATTTTTGATCAAACTAATGCCTCTAAATATAAGTGGGAGACGTTTAAAGAATAAATTGGTAGGGTTTAGTAGAACCAAAAGGCTTTGATGGTGTGAATATTTGGATATAAGTGGTGTCCTTTTATAAGGGGGGGGGGGGGATGGGCTCTTTAGGAAAAACTTAAAGTATTATTTTATAATAAATTAATATTTGGTTTCTAATGGCTCCAAAGTGGATTATTAAAATTCTAATATGGGGATGGGTCTAAATGCTTTCATCCAATAGATTTTAGACAGGTTTTGGTCATTATATTAACTTTATGTTTTAGTTTTAACTCTTAGTAAATTAGTTTGACATTTACCATGTCACTTTGTATTTTTATATTATATAGTTAATAAACTTACTATATACTTCTTGGAGACCCCTAATTGGTCCATTAGTGATACACCTATCATGATATAAGTCCTTTGGCTGAACCGTATATTTTTAAGAATATAATATCAATTAATAATATAATATTTGTTTTAAAAACTCTTTTATGTCAATTTTGAAACTATTTGGTAATTGGTTTTTGTGAAAATCATAATAGCATGATTAATTAGAACAAACATAATTAAATAATGACATGTCATATTAACCTATAAAATCAGTGTAATTCATAAAAATTCTCAAATTTCATTTATTTGGAGATTTATAATATCAATTATTTTAATATTTCATTAATTAGGTAATTACGGCATCACCATTGTGTCATAAATAAATTAAATTATTTAATGTCTAAAAATTATAAATAAAATACCATTATGTAGGAAATATTTTTCAATTTCTAATGAATATTTACAATAGAATTTATCTTATGTATAACCCCATATTAAAATTGTTTTAGTAATTAATCTTTGATTTCAACTCTTTTAACTCTTTTTTTAATTAAATAATAATTAATGTCCTAATCTAATCCAAGTGGACCTAAATGATAATATTTTATTCATAAGGTTGTTTTTGGTCGAGATACCCTTGTCCAATAGAATTATAACATGTGTTTGCGTGATGATAATATCATTTCTACCCATAATTACCCTATTTAATTTTACCAGTGGTAAATAAAGGTAAAATGTTACTATTCACCAAAAAATATTTTCATCTCATTGAACCAAATTTTACTCTCTGATATTAACCATGTCTCTTGGAGTTTCGAAATTCCACTCACTAAAGCGGTAAAATTATGTTTTATGTGAATTTGCAAAAGCTCCTAGGAGATGGATAAAAGACAGTGAAAAGTTCAATAAAATTTTTATATATCTAAAATTATTATGAACCGACTCCAATGAATTAAATTGAACATATATAGGTATTATGTATCTATTCTGATGTTAAATAGTTTAAATAAAATAAATAATTATTTAAATAAAAATTCAGTTTAAAACTATAAATCAGTGTTTTTCACTATTCATAAAAAATAAAATGTTTTCAGAAAAATACCAAAATTTACCCTAAGCTCAATTTAATATTATGAATTCAATAATTAAGTCTATTTTACCAAAGTCAATTCTTAGAAGTTTCATTTATTAATTTAAAAATAATTCCCACTGTTAAAACAAAAAGCGTGTTTTTAAGAAACAATAACTATCAAAAGATTGACACTTGTTTATGTCAGGTTTAAATGTGAAATTATGTCTGATGACCAACATTGGATTAAATAGAAAAAATATATTATAAATATTATTTAAAACCACTAAAATTCATAATTTATCTCTATTAATTATTTCAATTAAAAAGGTTTTTTTAATTAAAATTTAGTAATTTTCACTATTCATCAAAGTATGAAAGTTATCAGAAAAGTACCAAAAATTCACCCTAAGATAATTTTGATATTCCGAATCCAAAAATGAAGTCCATTTTGAATGATAAAATGTATAAAATTTCAAAAAGTGGGTATTACTATTCATAATGGCTAGTTTGATTGGTTGTGGTGTGTGTTAGACTCGAAGTTGTGTACAACACACGCTACTGTATTATTCAAAGAGAAGCATACCATGGAAGCATGGGGTGTTAAATAATTTATTTTCTATTCCGCTGCTAAGTACTTTAAATTCAAATCTATTTTAATGTAACTCTGACTGTTAAACTAGCAGGTGTTTGTATTTATTATAAATCAATTGGTTAGTTTCAAAAGGTAATTTTATCTTCATATTATATTAATTGAGAACTAATCAATCTCTTGAGAAACTAATTTAACACTTACAATCATTATAAATTCACTACAGTTTAATTTTTATTTAATTTGGTGGATTTTAATCATAATGTTTTTAACATAAATTTTAATTGGCACTCAATTCACCCCACTCTTGAGTGTCCACTCCAACCAACAATAATACATGTTTAGTTAGTGTGTTAAGAGTTAATAGAGCAAGATGAAATTGGGATGAACCATGTTCATAACATCTAGTGTACAAGTCATAGTCTACTCACCTATATAGATCATGTTTCCCATGTTCTATATTTGCAGTGGTGGTGAGTTTTCAACAAACTAACAAACAAGAACATGTCATTTTCATCATTCAAAAACACATTCAACCACTCCCCACCAATCTCCCTCTTTGAGCACATACCCCATTTTCCATCACACAAAAATGCACAATCCTTTTTCCTGGGCACATATGACAATTCACACAATCAACATATGCATCATTTTTCTAAAACAATGGGGCGTTCCCCAAGAGGGGTTTTCATTTTTTCCAAAACTATTTTTAAAGTTCCAAACATTCCACATTAATGTGCAAGGAATATTTTCATTTTAGAAATTAATAATCGCTCTAAACATTACAAAGCCTTTTGGAATCCCAATTAAGAAACCAAGGAACAAAAAATTTAATAAATATATTTATATCATTCTTAAAACATAGAAAACCGTTTATGAAAGTAAAAATACCAATTACTATAAAATTCATACCAAAACGCATGAATTTTTTTAAAGGAACCAAAATATGAGATTTCCCCATTATAAAATCACACAATAACTCATATTCATTCTATTATACTTCCAAAACTAATATGAACATGTCAAAAATATTTGGAAGTACCAACCACACACCTAAACCATTTTAGAAAATTCTTTTATGCATTCAATGGGTCAAAAATTTTAATGAACTCTTTGAATTATAATTAATTAAATAATGCACATTTCAAAACATATAAGAAAGAAATAAAAAATAAATAGAATTCCAACATCAAGAATCACCATAACTTTTCATACTACATATATACTATATAATAATTAAATAAAATTTTAAAATACTTTAGAAATTATGGAATTCAAAATAAAGGAATAGGTATAGGGGACCATCCCAAAACATGTCACTATTTGTCAATGACCACTCGAACTGACACATTGCAATTAAATGCCCATGAATTTATACATATATTTTTATATATAAATACCCCTAGGTTTATTTCACATATTCCACATGCCATGAAGGAATATGTACAAAGATGGAAAATAAATATATTCCTTACCCTATGAATGTACATGTAGGAACCCTCGATTCCCATAGTCCAATACTACCCAAGTGAGGTCCCATGCACTCTAGAAAAATTTACCAACAACACAAAACACCGTGGGAAAGACATACACACCCATAATAAATTTCTGACAACTCAAATATCACAAACTCCTTAATTAAAATTGAACCAAAACAAAGGAATCCAAAATCCTTTCCTGAAAACCTAGGAAAAACCCGCAACCTATTCGTGTGTGAGACCTAATCCAACCTCATCTATGATAGAGGTATTCAGAACATAGACCAACATCATCTAGGAGGCTATTTGCACAACCCAAAAATATAATAAAATTTAAATCAGTGTTCACCCTTGACCTAGAATTTTGACAGCACCTTCTAGGGCGATGGGTAGACATAGTCATGGTCAGAAATAAAGAGGATGAGGAGAGAAATACCTTACCATGAGGCAGTGAAGTAGAAATCTAGGGTAAATCCATCCAAAATCGATGGAGGTCAGTGGAGAGGCATTACAGAATCCTAAGGGGTTTAGCCAATGAAGTTGCATCACCTGGAGAGGGGGTTGCACTGAGGGAGGTCGTGTAGAGGGATGTCTCCGCAGAAGGTGGCCAATAGATGAGAGGATATCCCGGAAGGGGGAGTGAGAAACATGGAGGAAGAGAATGAGTTTAGTTCAATGATCTAGGAAGGGAGGGGGTTCTGTCAAATGTGTAGTGTGAGGAGGAAAAGATTATTGCTTAACATGTTTTCATGTTTTAATTTAATTTCATGTTGATTTTTAGTTTAATCAATTTTAATTTAAAAAATTTACTCAAGCATAAATTAAATAACCTCTATGTGTCGTATCAGGGTGCGACACATTTTCTAATCTGTAAGGTTTTTTATCCATATGTTCATTTTGAACATATCTTATAAAATCATTATTCTTTATCAAAACAATTGTTTGTAAACCATACATTTCACTTATAAAAATAGGTTATAAATAATTTTTCTAGGCTTCTTAAAACACTTCCACAATACATTATAAAAAACTATAACGTGAAAATAATATAAAAACATGATAAATTTTTCAAGAGATATATTCCTAAAAATCACATCATCTTATCACATTAGTAAAAAAAACATGTCTATTTGTGAGAGTAAAAACCAATGAGAATACCACAAATATTGTTTGTACAACAAGTGACCAACAATCCCCCCTTTTTCTAATCACAATCCCCATGTAACAAAACTTATAAAAAATATAGGAATTGTAAACCTAGGTAAAATAAATTATTAAAGAGATATATAACAAAATATATATCACTTTTAAAGTATTATAGACTGTAAATAAAAAATTATTACCATAGAAACATTATTTTTTTGAAAGTAATGATATTTGTATTAAATATTTAAATTTATAAATGTTCTCACGTTCCCCATGTTTAAAATATTTTTGAAATAATTATTTTGTGTTTACCCAATATTTTTCCCACTTTTGTGATATGAAAAATAATGAATTGAAAAATGGTATATAAAATAATTAATATTTTACAAGATAGGAAGATAATGTTTTTTAAATATAAGAAAAATTGATTCATGTTCAGTTTATAGAGATTGAAAGATACAAAAATTAAAAATAATAATGAACAAAAAAATTTCATTAAAATTCATTTGGGATTACAATAAATATTTAGCTGGGGAAACAGGAATAAGAAGGACTGTATGAGGGTGAAGACGCTAATTCAAATGAGGTTTCAGATGTAAAGGAATATCAAATATCCTGATGAATATCCTTAATATCTCTCAATATCACTTAAAAATTATGATTTCAAATCCCGGCCTATTGTCTCACCAAGATCATGAACTCCTATCCCACTTTAAGATCATCATAAAAATATACTTTTAGAAACTCATGGGCTATCTATGAAGACTATAAAAAATTCTATATTATCTTAATTAAATTATTGAAAATATTTCTAATACTTAGTTTATCAAAATAAAATCTCTAAAAAATTTATTTTAGACAGTCTAGTTGACTTTGAAATAGAATACTATCACACTTCAAGTTCTAAATATGATAATATATTATAGATAATGTTTTTGTAAAATATTCAAACCACTTTATCAAATTGCGAGACATTGGATGACATGAAGTATAATCCCTCTCTTGGGTTGAACTACTTTTTATTGATTCAAATAGAATCCCAATATATTTCATTAATTATCCAAAATCTAACTGGGAAATTGAATTTTCTCTTATTTTCCCAAGATCATTAGTAATTTCTATCTAAAATACATCAAAATCTATTCTGGAAGTATAATTTTATATTATAATTTCTAGATGATCTGGAATTTATTCCATCTCTATTTTATTAATAGTAAATCGTTTCAAATCCGTTAATGATTTTGTATAAACTAACTACTCAGTTTCAAAATTTGAATTGACTTCCTACGTATAATTAAATTTATAAACAAAATATTCAATTTGAGAACTCATAGAATATGAATATTATTCTTATGATTTTTAGGGTTTTCATGCTTTAGCCATAACAAAGGGAAATCCTGCAATATTTTCAAGGGATGAGGATGATAGAGATCCAATAAAATATAATTCCGCACTATATTCACTAATGACCTTATCCTAAGATGCTTCACCATAATAAGCTATCTTATTTTTTTATCATTTTAGTAGTTTAATCCCAAGATTTGTGCACCTGATCACTATCTTGATCACACTTTTCATCTTGGTCTTCATTATGATACTCTACATCAAGTTAATTTTCAAATAGTGTATCTAAAAAAGTAACTGAATTACCCATAGAAACTGGTTGTTTAATTACTAAAACACTAGTAACTTCTTCTTGAACCTCATGTTCTTGTCTTCTTTTTGGAATCCTAAAATGAGCCTCATAGATCTTTTCTACTAGGGGTTCATCAAGAGATCTATGGAAACATTTTATACCAGTTTAATCACTTAAATAAACCATGATTATAATATCAGTTTATTTAGAAACTTCAACAATTATTGATTCATTAATTTCTTTATCATAAAAATATTTTAATCTAGCTAACTTTTGGTATCACTACTCCCTCTGTGCATGAGAAACAATAGGTACCAACATTCCATTTGTATATCTCAGTAAGAAATAAATTTTCATATGGTTATAACTGATTTAATATTACTAAGATGAAAAATAACAACCATCTAATTATAATGGATATTTTTATTTTTATATAAAAGCTTAGAAATAATAATCTCCTATGGATAAAGGGACATTATAACCTATTTTTGGATCGATATTATGCATATAACTAAACATATATAGACAAAATTTAAAATTTATATTTGATAACGTAAAACACATATCAATAAATATAATTTACCCAAACTATATAATCCATATTACTATTGTATATTGAATAAATTTTACCGTCATATTCTATTCAGCTTCACGATCTGTTATAAAATTTATACTTACCTGGGTAGATCCAAAAAGAAATGAAATAATATCCAAAAAATTATTTACTTCTTCTCTAATAGATTGAAGGTTACAAAAAAATCACTTCATGGGGGGAAAATCATGGCTTTAAATAATGAAGATATTTAAAATTATACATTATTTTCCATTAAGGAAACTATTCCATTGGTATCACCATAGATAAATTGGAAATGTTCATAAAACTAATTTAATTCAAATAAGAAAACATACTCAGTATTTAAAACATTAATAATGAATTCAAAACCTTGAAATGAAAGATCATTCTTTAACAAATGGTTCTTCTGAAACAACCACTAAAAATAAACAAACATCTATTGAAGGACTCAAATGTTAGATATTGAAGATGGTCGGGTCCCATATTTTCTCAGTAAAACTTATTATGTATTCTTTTTTCTGTTCCAATTTAAATAATCTGAGGGTTTGAGGTTTGTATATTAGGGTTTCAAGATAAACTGAGTGCTTTTAATGTCAAAAGTATTTGAGATTTTGGATAAGAGATGCAGAGAGAAAGGACAATTTATTATAATTTTGTTAAAATCAGTTTTGTTTCTCAATACATAATAATTTAGAGTAATCATTATAAGAATCAATTTATAACAGAATAATTTTCTAAAAGATTAATAAATTCATAATGAATTTTAAATAAATTAATAATTCTTAATAAGTAATTAAAACAAACTAACTAATTAAATAAAATATATTAATGTAAAAAATGTAATATAAATCTTAATTTTCATATCATAAAATCTTATTTATATTAAAAATTAAATATATCTAATCCCCCCACATTATTATATTAAAAACTAGCAGTGGAATGTTTTTTTGTGGAAATATTAGAAGGTTGAAATTTGGTATTGAAAAAATCTAATGATATATCCTCTTTTTGGAAACGAACTCTTAGAAAATGACGGCTTATATCAATATTCTTAGTCATAGATTGACTCGGTAGATTTTTGGAAATATGAAATATATATTAATTTTCACATAAAATAGTAATATTAATAATAGAATTATAATGTATAGAAGTTTGTGTTTCATCCAAAACACTTGTGCACAACAATATCCATCAAAAATATATTCATCCTCAACTGTTCACAAAGAAACATAATGTTGTTTCTTACTTTTCCATAAAACTATGTGCATCCCTGAAAAGTAACAGGTTCCTTATGTACTATTTTATCTAACATATGACCTCCAAAATATACATTAGAATGTGAAATTAAATTAAAATAAGATATTTTTTAATAAAGTAATTTTTGTAAAAAAAATCTTTTAATTATTTAAAAAATATTTTAAAACATTATTATTGTATTATTTTAGTTTTTATTATAATATTGTTAAAATACAAATATAAAACATAACTTCTTGTCCAATAGAATTATTATATACAAATCATTCAATTATGACTCTATATAACATACTGCTAAATGGTTTCTAGCATCATCTAAATCATTTTTTATATTATTAATCATATGAGTTGTATAATTCATACTACTTTCAAGTCCAATATTTTTCATGAAATAAATAATATATTACAATGATTTACACAATTCCCATATTTGATAAATTTGACAAAAAAGAAATAAGTTCAATTATTTAATAAAACTCATTTCAAATTTTGTTTGAAAATCTTTTGAAAAATAATTACAATTATTTTTATTAGTTTAACCAAATATAACACCATCAACATAAATTTATACTAATAAAATATCATAAAAAAATTTCTTAAAGAGAGTTGGATGTTCTAACCCTTAAAATGTTGTTTTTCATTAGAAAAGAACTTAATATTTTATACTAAGATCTGGGTGCTTGTATAAGGACACAAAGATATGTAGTAAGTTTGAAAACATAATTCCAATAATTATGAGATTCAGAACCTATATATTATTCAACGTATACTTCCTCCAATAAGAAAACGTCTAGAAAATCATATTTTTCATCCATATAATATAATTTAAAATTTATATATGATTCAGAAGATAAAAAAATTCTAATGCATTATAATCTAGAAATCAATGAAAATGATTTATCATAATCTACCTTTTATTCATAATTGTTTCCTATAGTAACTAATTTTTCTTTATTTCAAGTGAAATTCTTATTTATAAAAATCCATATTGTTCTTATTAATATTTGATTTTATAGAATGTAAAAAATTCCGAATAATTATTTATTTTATATGATTTATTTTATTCTTTCATATATATTATCCAATTGTCATCTTTTAAATTCTTCCTCAATGGTTTTAGGTTCTAATTGAGATAAGAAAGTGGTGGCTTAAATGGGATCCAAAACTCCTTCTAGTCCTAACTCATGTATCTAGATGTCATATAGTAGTTTTTAAAGGGTGGTTCATTAATGAAATATGTTATCTCCATAAAAAACATTCAAGTTCACCATTTTCATACTCTTCTAAACTAGACTATGTATCATTATATTCTAATTTAATTTAAAAATCATTTTTCTGTAGATTAAATCTCAATTTTTTAAAAAATAGAAACATCATAAATTGGGTTTTTGATATATTAAAAAGTATCACCTTCCTAAAAATTCATATTAATAGATACATAAGCAATAAATTATTTTTTATTATATAACCTAGAATAATTATAAGTAGTATAATATCATTCAAATATTATTTTATAACCCTTTTGGTAAAATTTGTGAAGATTGTGCTTAGTATTAAAGATATACACAATGAATCCAAAAATATTAAGGTATTTAATATTTTTTTGTTATTTCATAGTCCATAGTTTTTATTTTAATGATATGGTCCTATTAAAACTCTTTTTATGGTATGTAAAGATGTTTTGACACCTTATGTTTAAAACTAGTTAAGATGAATTTATTCATTTAACTTAGTTATTTCCATATAAATAATAGTCATATATTTTATTTTTAAAATTCCATTTTGTTTATGTGTTCTTGGAGTATAGAATGTATTAATATTACCTAAGTTAGAGTATGGGGAACTAAATTCCAAATTTTAAACTCTACACCATGATCACTTCTCTGTGAAATTATTTTTTTAAAAATCAGTATTAACAATTTTACATAATCCTACAAAAAAAATAAGGAAACCCATATCTTGATGAATTAGGTAATAATACCAAGAAAATATGGAAAATAAATAACCAAAAACATATGATATGCCAACCATGATTTCTAATCAAGATGGTATAAACAAATCCATATGGATAATTTATTGAGATTTAGTTATAAAAGCATTGTTAATGGATTTAAAGGTTGACTTGTGATTCTTTCTTATTTGGAATCCATCTCAATATCTATCTTTATTAAATTTATGAATAGTAAACTCATGAACTAAGTGTTTCTCAATTAATTTTTACAAATTAAAAACATTACAGTGTCAAATTCCTCTATTCCAAATACTGTATATATTTTTCTCTATAGTTAAAAAATTGATTGTTTGTTCACAAAAGGAATTATGATCTGAAATAAAATCATTTTATGTTCGTAGTGTTTGAAATCTAAAAACAATATCAAGAAAAACTAATAATTATTTATTTTAAAAGTAAACAAAAACAACAATAACATAGTTGATATATACTTTTTAGATAATCATTTATCCTTTTAAAAATAGTATATTATTGATCAAAACTTATTTTAGACCTCCAACTAATCCAAATCCAATTATTCTTCCTTTTGAATTATCACTTAAGAGAAATAGGACACCATATAAATTCACTACTGTATGAAAATTTTATGTTTCTACGCTCGTGTGTCTTTAGTGGGAACAATCCATACAACATACTTCATTTTTGTTCATATTGACTTTCACGAATATAAAACATTAAAATGAATCTTGTCTGGGTACCCAAATGAATTGGGTTCAGCTCTGTCCGCAAGAAAATATCTAGGAAACCATATTTTTCTTATTTTTCTAAAATACAATGTACTAGCTTCAAAAAATATTTCTAGAAAAAAATATTTTTTATACAATTGATTTGGGGATTTCTCATACAATAGTTATTAGAATAATGGAATTTAATTCCAAAATAAAATCTTGAGATTCTAGATATGATTTCTCTTATTAGAACTAGGAACAAAACAGTTTCTCTATAATATGAAATTTTCCCCATTTATCCCTATTCAATATTCTTTAATTTTTTAAAAAAATTCTTATAATATGATTTATAAATTCTTCTACATTTGATAATATAATGTAATCAATTTTGAGTGATTCTACATAAGCCCATAACTCTTTGATTCTTTATTAACAAATTTTTCAGTTTTAAGTAGATTTTTGAAACATTAATTTCAATTCTATGCATTATTTAAACATCAACCCATTTTCATTTAATACAATTCATGAATATTATTAAGGGATTTATTTTATTACTCAAAATTTTAATAATTTTTTTTAATCAATGAGTAGTAGGTATCTAATTCAAAATAAAAGAATCTTTCATATTCTAAATTATGAGATTAATAATATTATACGTATTCTTAATATTTACTAAAATAGCACGCATTTTCATTAAATTTGGTTGAATCTAATTCTAAATTATATTTTTATTTACTATTGAAATCCTTAGAACAACTCTATGTATATTTCATAGATTTATTACCTTTATGATCATAATCAATTATCATATATTGTTTTCTTTAATTCGTTTCCATCAATATTTTTGCTTCATTTATCTGTGTGAAATTAGGTATGATTTGTACAACTTTCTTACATTCATATAATATTATTTAATTATTTCCTCAATAATATTATATAATAGTATTGAGTTATTTTGTGAAACCAATATTATTCTTAAAATAATTAATAAATATTCGAGCTACATTAGCCAATTCCATTTTAGAATATGAGCATTCCAAATCATTTAATGATAAATATTTATATTTTAATCATTTTTATGGAAGTAACTTTATGGGAGTTGTTTTTTCTTTTTTATCATCAATTTATCTCTATATTCATCATTCATTTCCTACGTCATAGATCATTAGTGTCCCAATCAACTATTTTATTGTTAAACATTTGATGAGATTAAATTTTCTTATTGCATTTGATACCCCATTCCATTTAGAGAGTAAGGCTCATAGAACCTTTAAATATTTATCTTTTTGAGTAATTATATTTCTAAAGTCATAAAAAATATTTACTATTTTAGCCGATCTTCCATTGATCTGATTGATTGTGTCATGAGCATACATTCTAAAATTATCAAATTTCAACCTTTTAGATTTTTCTAGTATTGTGAGAAATTTTGTGTTCCTTCATAACAAAAAATTATTATTTTCATATCTCGTCTAAATTATATAATTAAGATACCTTAATAATCATATCTTGAACAATTATAAATATAATATCATTCATTTCATGAATAGAAATCATATTTTTCAACATTTTTTGCATCCAAATTTTTTGGGTCTCTAAGAATCTCATTTGATTTAATAATATTCATATAGCCTTTGAAACCAATATTCTTTAAATATATAATCTTTCATTATTTCCAATATCCATAATTTTATCCATGGGATTGTAGAGATGGATCCAAGACATTCATTCTTTAATTTCTTCCAACAACATCTTTCATTATATAGACATTTCACTCTAGCATTCTAGAGTGTATCATAATTCTTCATGAAGCTCTCCTTTGATACCAATTGTAAAGTTAAAATAATATAAAGATACACAATAGGGCGTGAAAATTGTTTCCTATAAAATAATCATAAAATATTATATTTTATCCCACGTTTTATATTACAATGATACAAAATTTTCCTCAACAATAAAATAAATAATAAGAACACAATGATTTTTTTATTGGTTCGGGGCACAATGATCCCCTAGTACACTCTTATAACACTCTCTTACTGATATTGGTTATTTTTACTAAATATGTACTCTTATAAAAAATCCTCTGATGCTAATTACATGAAGTTGACACCTGACAACGTCATAGGTTATGTATATAAAATAATCTATTCCATAATTTAGTGTGAGAAGATGATATTTTACCAAGATTGAGTTTGAGTTGATAATACTCAAACAAATAATGATTTATTAATTTTTTGAGAAGAATAATTTACACATAGTTTATTATAAACTAATATGAAATGGATTATATATTTCATAGATAATAGTTTTCAAGAAATAACACCTTCTTAGAGATCTTGGTTGTAGATGATCTTCAAGAAAAAGAAGACATAAGGAATAATCTTTTTAGAACAAAAGAGCAATCAAATTAAAAATAAAAAGGATATATGCCTCCAATGTATATCTTGAATACCTGAATTATTGAGTAGCATAAAAATTTTAACATAGAGAACTAGTATAAGTATCTTAATGTTGACTAAATAGAATGACATATAAATGTATATCTCTAACGTGTAGCACATTAATGAAACATATATTATATCACAATATTTTCCTAGAACATATATATATATATATATGAATAATTAACTCTCAATACTAAACAGGATAATTGAATTTATCTTGGTTAAAGGGATCTTAAAATATATAATGATAAAACTCGATAATTTGAATTTTAAATATTCAAATAAAATCATAACATCCATTAAAAATAGGAAAAATTTAATATATTGAAAAAGGATATTTGAATTAGTCTTTAAACATCTCTAAAGATATATATAATCCTAAAAATACCATTATAATCATTAGGGAAAATATATTAAATTAAAACTCTATAGTTGAATGGGTCAAAGGTATTGTAGACTTCAAAATCATGGTTGACAACGTATGTTTCACATCAAAATATTTTTTTTTGAAAGATATGTTAGTTCCTCAAATGGAAGTTTGATTCTAAAAATATGTTTCTTGACCAATAATTTTACAATAGTTTAGGATATTTAATCCATATGTTAATTCTAAACATAGTTTATAAAAGTACTATTCCTTACATAATGTAGGGTTTGAAAAACATAAATTTCACAAATAATCAAAGGGTAGAAAATGTTTTTATTAACATCATAAAAACACATAAATAATATTTTATAGAAAACCCTAATGGAAATATTTATTTAGAACATGATAAATTTCTCATGAAATATAATTGTAAAGAACAATAGATGTTATTTCAAGAGTAAAACAAACAAGGGTAATTGTGAGTATCAAAATCAATGTGAATACAAATAATATTATCAGAATAACACATTAGAAAATTGATATATCTCTCCTAACATCTAAGTAATTTGTGATAATAATTTACCTCTAGTGGATATTTCATATAATAGGAGTTACCACTAATATATAAAAATATAACCATATGATTCTTTGCATAGGAAAATATTTCAAGATCTACCATTTTCATATGAGATTAGAGAAAGGACTATATTCATTCTCAAACTCATGTAAGAATCATTATAAAAGCTATGAACCGTATAGAAACACATCAAGTTAAAAAAATTCAGATTGAATTGATATGTTAAAAACTGAAGGAAGGATCTTGAATTAAAATTTTGGGCTATTTCATTTTAATGATATATTAGGATCATGAGTTTTTGAATGAAAGGGATGTAAAATAAAAGTTTTATTATGCCATTTTAAATATTAGAACATATTCTAGTTATACTATTTCAACTAGTCATTCCACCAAATGTATCTCTGGTGCATGATTATTTCCATATATCAAAGAAAAGAATGTATATACATATCATTCTCTATATTTTATTATTTATTATGTTTATTTAAATCCTAAAATATCTTATCATTATGGTCTAGTTCTAAATCTTGACATAAGAGAGTGATTTCTAGGAAATCGTACTACTTGACTTGTTAAGGATCATTAGGGGAATAACCTGTTAGAAGTAGTGAATTCAGAACCTAAAGACATAATGATAATGGATTATTAATAATCTTTCATGTATTTTTTACATTTTTTTATGAATAAATCATTATAATGGGAGAATGTAATACCGTATAAATTTGAGAAGTAAATAATCATATTTTTAATAAAAATATAAATTTTAAAATAAAATATGAAAATTTATTAATACCACTATAACTAATAATATAAAATAGATAATAAAATAATGAAATTAAAATGTAGATATCCCTCATCTCATATTCCTTAATATATATCAAATTTATAAAAATATCAACATAAAAAACAATAAAAGACACTAAATTGATATATTTAAAGAAATTAACATGAGAATTTTTTTTAGGTTATTGGTTTGAATAAATTTATTGGATGTGAGTATGATTATTACATAATAGTTGGGCATTTTATTTACTGAACATTATGAGTATTAGAAATGTAGTTGTTATAAAGTAATCCATGTAATTAAAATATATTAATTATAATGAAGAGCTCTAGTTGATAATTATGGAAGGAAACATTTCCCCAAATACTAGGAGCAACAATTATAATTTATATTTAATGGATCTCGAGAAGTAAGTATCATTATTTGGGTTCTCCCACGACTAATCCCACATAGAATGTAAACAATTCAGGCTCAAGTGAAATCATTTATGGGAGAAGTTGAATTCAGTGTAAGTAATTACTGAATTATTGTTTTCTATATCACACTATGAATGTATCATGATTTAACACTTTACCATTAGGTATTTTTTTAACAATGGTTAATGTATCTAACAGTTAATATATTTAAATACTAAATCCCCTTACATTAAAAATAATACATTATCAGAAACCATGTTTTTATAAAATAGATCACCCTTATATAAATGTTAAAATATAAACTAATATATTATCAATATTATATAATTATTATATATTTTTTATTATTGTGTCAAAATTTTAAAATGGGTGAATTTTTTTATTTTATAGTAAAACATGTAAAATATGGTAAAAATTCTTAAATACAATAAGTATAACATCCTATATATATATAACAATGACTTGAATTAGTAAATAGAGTTACCATTTTAATATATCATCACTGAACATTATCTTGGAGACCTATAGGTGGAAATGGGTCACAATAGAGAGTTTTAGAGAACCTTTGATAATAGAAAAATAAAATATTCAATATATTATTACACTAAATTTCACTCACCACACCTATAAATACACAGTACCTATTCTCCCTTATCCCACGCCAAATTATTATTTACCTATTCATATATCTTGCGATGATACACTCTATTATCCAACTCTTAAGTCATTAATATTTTGGTATGATATAGGGTTCATCTCTAGGTTAAGAAGATCAAGGTATATAAGGGTCTAGATTTCACACTCTGCATTACCTATTTGAATGTATTTTTTTTAAATATCATTCAAAATACTGTTTCATATTTATCCATATTTATATATCCATGTTATTATCACCATTTTGATCAATTATAAATGTTATAATTCCCAAATCCATATCATATTATCCATTCATAATCCATTTCCTTGCAAAAGTAATTACCCATTTTCTATCACTATTCAACTTTGATTCATATTTCCATTATTGTATACTTTTAAATTTCCAAATATTTATTGAAATACTTTTATAATATAAATTATATGTTATTTCCTTATGTTATCATATACATGTGATATCCCATATCACTCACATTGAGATCTATTAATAGGTCATTAAAATGTAAAAACTCTATAAGGTGGATTAAAACACAATATTATCCTATGATAAATAATATTTTTCACACATTTTTTATTGAATTATGGATATATAATTTTTAAAAGATGGTATTTTTAAAATTCAAGATTATGGTGATTTTTGGTTTCGGGACTTTTATTTAGTCCCATGTGGATTAATCTTAGTTTTTGAACAAGTTTTTCTTTACCATCAGTGCATAATAATCTAAAAGCCTTCCCTTAAAGATAATGCATTCCTTTGTACATATAAAATTTATGTGATTATATACTCTTTATTTATAAGGTATTTATCAATAAATATTTTAGTCTCCTAGTATTTCAAATATATTAATTCATTTTATTTAAAACATGGACCATCTGAATCATTATTGGTACCCAATTTCAATTATTCAATATTCTTCATCAAATAATGATAATTATTGGACCATTTTAAAACCTAATTTGCACTAATTAATTTGATAGTAATTCACTTCATATTACTTATTAATTAATTAATATGGGAAAGCTATTTACATACATGTATAATCCCTTTTTCAATATGGAAAAATCATTTATGACAAGATTCAATGAGAAATTATTAAAAGTATTTCTAATTTTTCCTTTCTTCAAAATAATTACATATCTTTAATATGCAACTTTGGTTTCTATAGAATACAGTATGATTTTATGTGACTTATGGGGGACAAAATTATATATCATATTGATGCATTGGTAGGTCTCATGAGATGACTATTAAAAGGTAATAGGATCGTCCTCACCCTTTATGAATGATGTCATGCCATAAGTCCTAGATGGCATGTTTATGAAGTATAGAATTATGATTTATAATAATTAATAAATTTTGGGTTTATTTAATTGTTTCATTGTGATTATTTATTTCTTTTTATAATAATAGAAATAAAATTCTTATGGTTTCATTAATAACCCATCATATGTATATTTATTCCCACAATATTACTTATTCCATTATTATGCAGTATTTTCTTCTATTGCATGATATATCTTACACAGAATTTGTAATGCCCTGACCCTAGTTACCCAGATTCAATGCATTATTTCATAACATTAGAATGATACATGGAATTATGTCACGAAAGACTGATTAGTTTAGTAGCATTTGAAGTACTAGATACATACATAAGTTTTACATTACATCATGAGATAAAAACAACAACTACATTTTTTTTCCCTTTTAACACACTTATATCCCTTAGAAAATCCCATTAGGTCAACCATAAAATACTTATTCACATCTTGGGAAAATTAAAACATATAATGGTGTGAGCTTAGATGCTCATAAAGGATAACAATATAGAGGAAACATTCATAAATAAGAATAACAATTTAAGGGAATGTATAAGACTAATACATAATCTTTTTAAAAATAACCATCATCATCATATAGAAAATATAAATCAAATAATTCCATTTAATTACTCACATGGATATTCCACTGGTCGAATATTCACATGAAATATCAATAGTCAATTTCATAATGATGGAATGCATAATATCAGACATCATAACCACACAGTCAAGGCCTTGTTCCAAGACCACAAATAAAATTTTGTCAAGGCATTGTGCCAAGACACTAGTTTATCTCATGAGACCTACCAATACATCAAGGAGCTATAGTGAACTCCACTTGTCACCTATTAAGTCCAATTCATTCCTCATAGGAAAAGGATGAAACATAACATAAACCTTAGTATTAAAACTAGCATACAAAATGTTAATACATTAACCGTAAACCATGAATTATATAAAAATAACACATCCATAGTCAAACATATCACAAAACTATTAATACAATATGGAATATATGTATCATAATAAATAAACTTCAAAAAAAGTATAAAATCCAATAAAAGATGTTGATATAGATGAAATCAAAATTATTTGAGTGGAATATCTCTTTCTATTTTGAAATCATTTAAAAGTAAAATAATTAAAAAATGAAACATTAATTTTAAAAAGTTTCTTATAATAATTAAAGGGAAGATTCAAAGGATTTATAATGGTGGAGAATAACTCCACCAGCTGTATAAGTTAAAAAACATTCGTACATTAATTTGTCGAAAAGGTCATAAAGTACATTGTCTCGAAAATGACAGAAAAATTCATTTCAACCAATTTTATAAATAGTAAAAAAAAGTTATTAATTAATTTAACCCATTTTCAAGTAAATATTTAAAATATTTTGAAATAAATTTTTAAGAAACACAGATGGGGATGAAAAGAGGTCCCAGTATATACTTACTTAAAACAATATCGGATAATAAAGAGATTGTGAAATTTAACCTTACCTTTTACTTTTCCTTGGTGGAGGGTTTGTAAAACTCCTGTATAATAGTTAAAACATTGTTATTAAATTCTAAATTAACTACATAAATAAATATTATATCATATATGCTCTTATAACATTGTTTTTTTAATAATATTTTTGTAGTATTATTGTTTCAGGTGTAAACTGATTCATTTTATTTTATATGTTGTGTTATGTTAGTCAAGTTTGATAAGGATAGGATATAATTTACTCATATCCAGAATTTTTTTATGTTCATAAATATTATTTTTAATAATAAAATGAAAATTATTCTTTAATGGTTACTATGGGGAATGAATCTCATCGCATTCGTGGGGACGGTAATTTGTACGTGTGCATGAACAGTACTTCAATTTCATTTTTTTATTTAAAAAGGAATGAAAACAAAATGATACATGGGTATATTTGTATTACATTATAATATAATATTTTATATATGTTATGTAATTTTATTAAAATTATCTTTTATAAATTCCATATTTGGTATGAACAAGTCATATAACTTTTAGGGGCGGTAGTCCACACTTCTCAAATGAAATTATCATATATATACAACATGAAAAAATAAAGGTATCCTATAAAAAAATTAAATAATCTTATATATAAAATAAATATCATAAATATCTTATATAATTACAGTTCCATCATAATGGCCACCATAAGAGGTGACAGTATAAGATTGAACAATCATCATTTCGTGAGGTAGTAGTTAACCATCCATAGAAACATCATGTTATATACCCATTAGATGGAGGTTTGTGTATGTGTAGTTGAAATACTTATCATAAAAAAACCTAGTATATTGAGCATACTGGTATTATTATGAAATAAATTAATAAAGAGAGTTTAGGTTGTTGGGGAAGTAATATAAAAGAAAAGAACTTAAGAGGATATGTTACGTTTAAACCATATAACTCTATTTTATTTGAAACAAAAGGATTCCTTTATATGCCTTCTACCTATGGTAAGGATAATAGAAACAAGATATATATGTAAGGAGCTTGATTGGGTAGATTTTGGATGAGATAAGGGGCTTAAGATGTGTGAGAAATGGTTTATAGGTGAGATCTTTTTATAAGGGGAGAAGGGGCTCTTTAGAAATGTTTGAAAAATTTATTTTATTATGTGATGGTTTTTGGTTTCTAAAGATTCAAAACTCATTAAAGTCAAATATAAAATGACTAATGTTAGAAATAAAATCATCCAATAAGAATTGGATAGGTTTTGGATATTGTTTTAATTTTTTAATCTCATTTATTTAAATCATTAATTAATGGGGTAAACACTACATCATTATTGTGTCAGAAATAATTTTATTTATTTGTTGTCTATAAATTAAAAACAAATATCATGATGTAGGAAATATTTTTATATTTCAAATTAATATTTATAGTCTAATATATAACTTATATAACCCCATGTAAAAAATTATTTACTAAAAGATATATGTTTGTGTCATTTTTGTCTTTACTCTAAAATAATAAATATAAAATGTCATTATCACTCTCAGGTGGCTCCATGGGGTTCCAAAATACATTAAATGTTTCCCAAGGTCAGACATGTATCAGATAATAGGGTTTGGACACATGTTATGGTAATTTAATGTTATTATAATATTAATTTTTTACTCTTACTTACCAGATTTTCCCCTTTATCCATTGTCAATAAAATATTTACCATAGTAAATATACATAATGTCTAAAAATAAAAGGTAACTATTTAAACAATTTGGACCTCCTGATTCAAAATATGGAATCCATTTTTCTAAATTCAAAACACAAAAGTAGAATAAATTAATTTAAAATTAATTCCTATAGTTAAAATAAAAATTGTGTGTTTAGGAAATAATAACTATTAAAATATAGACACTTGTTTATGTCCGGTTTAAATATGAAATTACATCAAATGCCCTAAATTATATTAAATGATATAAATATAATTTAAAATTTCTTAAAACCCATTCAAATGTATAACTTAACACTATAATTTATTTGAATTAAAAAATCTTGTTTTTAATTAAAATTAGTATTTTTTCACTAGTCGTAAAAAATAGAAAGTTCATAGAAGTGTACAAAAAATCCACCCTAAGCTAATTTTGAAATTCGGATTCCCAAAAATGATGTCCATTTTGAAAAAAAATTATAAAATTTTCAAAAGTGGGTATTACATTTCAAAAAGATTAGTTGGATTGGTTGTGGTGTGTTTGAATCTCAATGTTGCGTACAACACAAGCTATTACATTATTCAAATGTAATTATATTGTGGAATCATGGGGTGTTACATTCTTCTCTCCTTCAAATAACTTCACTCTCAAAATTTCTAGAATACTACTACATAAAAAGATTCTGGTGGTTCTTCATCATATGTTCCTTGGGTTCCCACATTGCCTCTTCGATATTATGACTCATCCATATAACATTCACTAGAAGAGTTGTCTAGTTTTTCAACACAAGATCTCTGGTATCAATACTTATGGTAGGCTCTTTTAAATAATTCATATCGGGTTCCAGTTCTATTTCTTCACTAGGGAGTATATGCATTGGGTCAGGCATGTATTTTCTCAATAGTGTTACGTGGAACACATCATGAACTTTCTAGAGACTTGGTGGCATTATCAACCAATAAACTACAACTCTAATTCGTTCTATAATTTCAAAAGGTCTAATGTACTTGGGACTTAATTTTTCTTTCTTACTGATTTTTATAACACCCTTCCAGGGATATACCTTCAAGAAAACATGATCTCTAACTTGAAATTCCAACTCTTTCCTTCAGTTATTGGGATAGATCTTTTTCCTACATTGAGCAACTTCGATGTGGGTTTGGATAACCTTCACCTTTTCCATTGTTTCCTCAAAAATTTCTGGTCCTATGAGTTTTCTTTCTCCAACATCATCCCAACAAGTTGTTGTGAAACATCTCTTTCAATATAACACTGCATATGTTATCCTCTGAATACTTGAATGGAAACTATTGCTATAGAAAAATTCTACAAGAGGTAAATATTGATCCCATATACCATCAAATTCATGTGAGCAAGATCTCAACATGTCTTCTAATGATTGAATAGTCCATTCTAATTAACCATCAGTTTGAGGGTGGTAGGCAGTGCTGAAACAAAGTTCTGTATCCAAGGCCTTCTGAATACTTTTCTATATTCTTTATATAAAATGGGGATGATGATTAGAAACAATCGATAGAGGTACTCCATGAAGTCTTATAACATCATTAATATATATTCTTGCCAGTTGTTCAAATATCAACATGGTAAAATTAGCTATCTTGGTAAGACGATCAACAATGACCCATATTGTGTCATTCCTTCTAAGAGTATTTGGTATCCCCATGACAAAGTCCATCGTAATATCATCCTGTTTCCACATAGTATGGGAAGAGGTTTCATGACTCCTCTTTGATGTTGTCCTTCAGATTTCTCTTTTTGACAAACCATACATCATTAAACATTATCCGAAATCTATCTCTTCATGTTGTCCCACAAAAAATGTTCTTTCAAATCACTATACATATTAGTGATACCAGGGTGTATAGAGAAGTTGGACCTATGAGCATCATCCAAGAATTACCTTTTTAGATCAAGTATGTTAGGCACACAAAGTCTCTTCCCAAATTTCCAAATCCCATATTCATATACAAAGTCGTTCAATCTCCTATCATTCACAACTTAAATTTTATATTTAAACTACTCATCATCAGTCTAAGAACTTTTTATCTATTCTAGTAAATTTGTTTTAGCAACCATTTAGAATATTATTTAGGTTTCACCTTCTGTTATTATTCCCATATATATCTTTACTAGATACATGAAAATAGGATCCCTTCCAACTCTCATCTTGTTCAAAACTCTATGATCTTTTCTCCTCAAAGAATATTCCACCCTATTTGGCTTCCCTATGTATTTTTGTATTGTGCAATCATAATCCTTGAGTATTTCGAGCCATCTCATTTGCCTCATGTTAAGTTACTGCTGTGAGAAAATATACTTCAACCTCTTCGAATCTGTTTATATCTCGCATTTTTCACCATAGAGAGAGTGTCTCCATATATTCAAAGAAATTATTACAGCTAGTAACTCAGTATCCATAGTGGGATATTTTTTCTCACGATTTTTTATTTTTCTTGATGCATAGGCAATAGCTCTATCATTCTGTATAAGGGTACAACCGATTACTTTATTTGAAGAATCACTATAAATAACAAACCCACCATTCCTCTATGATAGAGTAAACATAGGATCATTGACTAATGTTCTCTTCAGCTCTTCAAAAAATTATTCACACTCTTTTGTCTAATCAAATTTAACCCCTTTACATGTGATCTTGGTTAATGGGTTTTCCAATTGAGAAAAATTTTGGACAAACCACCGATAATAACCTTCTAAACCAATAATACTATGTACCTCATTTACACTCAACGGTGAAGGTTAGTCATGTGTTTCTCCTATCTTAGAAGGATCAGTATAGATTCAATCCTTATAGATAATATGTCCAAGAAATAATATTTCTTGAAGCCAGAATTCAAACATGCTAATCTCCCCATATAATTAATTTCTTCTGAGGGTTTTTTGAATAGCGCACATGTGATTCTCATGATCTTCATAGATTTTGGAGTACACAAAAATATTCCTTGAAAACTCAATTTATTAAATCAAGGAAAACATAGGGTGGCTTTTTCATTCCAAAAAGCATTACTGTAAACCTAAAATGCTTGTACCTAGTTCGAAAGGTTGTTTTCATAATGTCTTCCTTCTTCACACACAAATGATGATATCTAGATCGATGGTCAATCTTTTAAAAATATTGAGCTCCCTGAAGTTGGTCGAATAAATCATTAATGCAAGGATTCAGATACTTGTTCATTATTGTTAGATCATCGATCTCATTGTAGTTAATGTACAACCTCATAGATCCAAATTTATTCTTAACAAAAAGAATAGGGGTTCCCTATAGAGAAACACTAGGGAAAATAAATCCCTTATTACTCGATTCCTTTAGTTGTTTCTTTAGTTCCAATAATTCCACAGTGGCCATTGCACATGGAATCTTCGATATAGGTCTTGAACAAGGAATTAAATCATTGGAAAACTCAATTTCTCATTCTGTTGGATGTCTAGGTAAATCCTCTAGAAATAAATCAACATATTCTTGTACAATAGTTACATCCTCTATTTGAACATTCCTTTCCACAACCATAGTTATCTCACTATCATCTTCCCTAATAATTGAATTTACTAAAACTAAAAGGGTGGATATAAATAAGAATCATATGGTAACATTTATGCTCTAATGATGAGTTATTCCTTATCATCATCAACTATTGTAACCTACTTCTTCGTAGGATAATTTGTTTCATCATGGTATGAAATTCAATTCATACCTAGGAGTATATCATTTTCAATAATGGTTATGATGCTGAGATCAGTGGATAAATAACATATATATGCCCTAATGTGGACAGATACACAAAACATTGTTGCAATGATACATCTATTAAGGGTTTTTACTGATAACTTCCTTGTTAAATAAAATTTAAAATATCTAATTTTCCTTGTAAACTGGGATGATATGAAACAATGAGTTGATCCAGAATCAAATAAAGCATTGGCTAAACATGAGGAAACTATTAAATTACTTGAAACCACGTCTTTTGGAGATTCAACCTTAGTAGTAGTGCTCACAAAAGCATGTTCGTGCTCCCATTGAATTTTCTAAGGTATGTTTCCTTGGGGAATAGGACATTCATTTGCATAATTCCCCTTTTCTCTACAATTTTAGCATTCAAAATTGACAGACTCTTTCTTTCCCTTGCAAACATGAGCTTGGTGGCCTTTTTCTCCACACTTGTAACAGATTTCCATTCCCATCAGGCAAGTTCTGGGGTGTTTTTTTTCAAATTTACTACAAGATTGATATTCCACTTTTCCCTTATTCCCCTTATATCCATTTCCAGAGTGTTCAGAAGATCTCTTGTTCTATTTCTTTGCTTTAATTTTGTAAGACATATAGAATTCCTTTTTTGTCATGATAGCACATGAGACATTATCTTTATATGATGAGAAGGATTATGAGATTAATACTCGATGGAGAAAAATTTTTAAACCATAAATTAATTGATCAATCTTACTTCTTGGGTTATGTATATAATTTGATCATGCCTTTCTAACCTTGTGATGTTAGCCTCATAATTTGCGACATTCTCAACCTCCTTTTCCCTCAGACTCAGAAATTGGTTTTCCATATCCGCTCGATAGCCATGAGGAATGTATTTTTCTATGAAAATATCTTTAATCTCCCTCCCTTACATATATGAGACTTCTTCATCCTCTTTGTATTTTGAATTAATGACCACCATTGATCTGCATCTCTCAGGAGATGACAAACTTCCATAACATCTTTTTCCCTTTCACTACTCCAGAAACCATGAAATATTTTCTCAATGGAACATATCCATTGATCAGATACAAATGGATTTTAGTCTCATTTAATGTTGGGGTTTTTTTCTCATGAATCAGTCTAACATTGATCCTCCACATTGTGGATCTTGGTGATCTATACAGGTAAGTTTATTATTTATAATCTGAGTGAGTTTTCCCAGTATGGTGATTAGTTGATCAGCACCAGTTGCATCACCAGCACCACTATAATTATATTTAGTATGAGGGAAATTCCTACATGAATTTAATGCATTGATACAGTTTCCATTCCTTCCACTAGGCACCATTCCTAAATAATATCATACACTATATTAGTTTATGAATCACAATACATAATTCCAAACTTTTAAAACACTTAACATAAATTGAACTATATACAGATATAATCCTTACTCATATAAATGTTTTCTTTGATGAGGTATATACTCATAAATCCTTCATAATGGTTTGTAAATAAAATATGAGTTATCTTAATCATATCACCCCGGAGTGTCGTAACTAAGAGTACACCAATGCATGTTGTCGTGAACCAGGATACCCCGGGTCAAGCTCGAAACTCCTTGTCAGAGTTTTCCCTCCTAGGAACATCTGTGCCAAAGCTACCTCTACCTGCTTGTATCTAGATAGAGATGTATTTATTGGAAAACTAAAAAAAAATTAAATTACAAAAATTCTAGGAAATTATTCTATACTAATTCTCAAAGTCAATCATAGGGTAATGTTCTCTAATTAGTGTTTTTCTAAATCCAGCTTCCAATGTTTGTACTAAACTTAATCTATTACCAATTGTATCACCGAAACCCTTGATACCTAAATTCAGTGCATTATTTCATAAAATTTTCATGATAAAAGAAATCATGCCCCGAATGACCGATTATTTTAGTTGCCTTGAAGTACTAGATATATACCTTAGTTTTACATTACATCATGACATAAAAACAACAACAACATTTTCCCCATTGAATACACTTATATCCCATAGCATATCCTTGTTGGTAAACCATAAAATACTTCTTCACATCTTGGGAAAAATAATACATAGAAAGTGGTGAGTTCAAATTCTCATTAAGGATAACAGTATAGCGGAAACATTCATAAATAAGTATAAACATTTAAAAAAATGTATAAGACTAAAACACAATCCTTTTAAAAATAAACTTCAGTATAATATGGAAAATATAAATCTAATCATTCCATATATATTCAAATGGTTATTCTACTAGTCGAATAATCACATGCAAAATCATTAGCCAATTTAATATTGATGAAGTGCAAAATGTCGTTCATCATAACCACATAGCCAAGGCCTCTTTCCAAGACTAAAAATAATATTTTTTCAAGGCCTTGCGCCAAGAAACTAGTTTGTCTAATGAAACCTACTCATGCATAGAGAATCTATAGTGGGATCCACCCATTACGTATTAAGTCCAATGCATTCCTCATATAAAAATGTTGAAACATAACATAAAAATTCGTATTAAAACTGGCTTATGAAATGTTAATACGTTAACCATAAACCATTAATGGTATTAAAATTACACATCCACAATCATACATATCACAAAACATTCACTACAGTATGGAATATTTGTATCATAATAAATAAACTAAAAACAAGAATAAAATCCATTAAAGGTTATTGACATAGTTGAAATCAAAATTATAACAGAGGAATATCTCTTTCAATTTTGAAATCATTTAAAAGACATGTAATTATAATAGAAAAAAATTATTTTGAAAATATTCTTTTAAGCTTTTAAGCGAAGTATAAATGCTGATATAATGGTAGAGAATAACAACAATATCCATATAAGTTAAAAAACATTCTTACCTTAATTTTTCAAAAAGGTCATAAAGTACCTTGTTTGGAAAATGATGGAAAGATTCCATTCAAACCATTTCATATAAAGTCAAACAAAGGTCTAAATGACTTTAACCCATAGTCTAGTAAATAGGTAAAATGTTTTGAAATAAATTTTTAAGAAACACAGATGTGGATGATAAAGAGGTCCCAATTGATACTTATGTAAAAACAATCTCATATAATAAAGAGATTGTGAAATTAACTCTTACCTTGTACTTTTCCATGGTTGAGGGTAATTTAACATCATGTATAATAGTTAAATAATTTTTATTAAATTATAAAAGAACAATAAAAAAAATATTATATCATATATGATCTTTTAATATTTCTTTATTAATAATATCTTTGTAGTATCATTGTTTCTGGTGTTAACCGATTCGTTTCCCTTTAAATGATTTATTACGTAAGTCTTGTTTTTTATATATAGGATGTATTTTATTCACATCTAGAATGATATTAGGATACTAAATATTATCTTTAATAATCAATTGAAAATTATTCTTGAATGGTTATGATTGGGAATGAATCTCATCGTGTTCGTGGAGATGGTAATCTGTACGTACGCACGAACACTACTTCCATTTCCTTTTTTTTATTTTAAAAGGAAATAAACCAAATAATTCATAGGTATATTATTATTACTTTATAATATAATATTTTATTTATTTCACTTATGGTCATTAACACGATCCTTTTTACGATCCATGTATGGTATGAACGAATCATATCACTTTTTGAGGGGGCGATAGTCCGCACTTCCTCAAATGTAATTACAATTGATATACAACCTAAAAAAGAACAAAGGTTTGATATAAAAGATAATTTCAAGATATATTAGATTAAATAAATAGCATATATATATATATATATTATATAATTACATTTCTATCATAATGGCCACTAAATGTGGTGGGAGTAGAAGATTGAACAATAATCGTTTCGTGAGGCAGTAGTTCGTTGTCCACAGAAACATTTTTTTCAATACCAATTAGATAGAGATTTTTGTTATTTTAGTTCAAATACTTATCATAAAAACAATATAGTATATTGAAGATACAATTGATGTCAAAAAATAAAGGAATAATGAGAGTTTAGGGGGTTGGAGAAGTAAAATAATAGAAAAGAACTTAAGAGAAGTTGTTGCCTTTAAATCATGTAACTCCCTTTAGTTTGAACCAAAAGAATTCATTGATGTACCTTCTGCTTAAGGTAAGGCTTATAGGTGTAATATAGGTATGTAGGGAGCTTAATTAGGCAGATGTTGGATGAGGCAAGGGTCTAGAGTTGTGTGAGAACTGGGTTAGAGTTGAGGGATTTTTATTAGGGGGAGGAGGGGCTCTTTAAGAATGTTCAAAAATATAATTTTATTATATAATTATTTTCTTTTTTGAAAGATCCAAAACTCATTAAAGTAGAAAATAAGATGACTCATGTAAGAAATAAAATCATACAATAAGAATTGGATTGGTTTTTTCTATTGTTTTATAATTTATAATCTCATTTATTTAAATCATTCAATAATGAGGTAAACACTGTATCATTATTGTGTCATGAATAATTTTATTTATTTGATGTATAATAATTATTAAAAAAAACATTGATGTAGGAAATATTTTTATATTTCAAATTAATATTTATATTTTAAGAGATAATGTATATAACTTAATGTAAAAATTGTTTTACAAAATGATATATGTTTATGTCATTTTTTCATCACTTTAATTTAATTAATATAATGTTTCATTGTCACTCTCATGTGGCACCATGGGGTCCCAAAATCGACCCAGAGATGCCCATATTTGGAAATGTATCATTAAATAGGGATAGAACAAGTTTTATTTTAATTTAATGTTATTATAATATTATTTTATTACCCTTATTTATGAGATTTACCCCTTTATCCATGGTAAATAAAATATCTACCGAAGTAATTATTCATAATGTCTTAAAAGAAAATGTCCATATTTAAACAATTTGGACCTCTAGATTCCAAATATGGATTCCATTTTCCCAAATACAAAACAAAGAGGTTGAAAAAATTAATTTAAAATTAATTCTCGTTGTCAAGACAAAAAACGTTTTTTTAAGAAATAATAACTATCAAATAATTGACCCTTGTTCATGTCTAGCTTAAATGTGAAATTACATCCAATGACCTAAATTATATTAAATGATAAAAATATAATCTTATTTTACTTAAAAACCATTCAAATGTATAATTTAACACTATATATTATTTCGATTAAATTTTTTTTTAATTAAAATTTATTATTTTCCACTATTCATCAAAAAAATGAAAGTTTTCAGAAGAGTACCAAAAATTCACCCTATACTAATTTTGATATTCTGAATCCGAAAATGATGTCCATTTTGAAAAAAAAATTAAAAAAATTTAAAATGTGGATATTACTATTCATAATGGCTAGTTTGATTGGTCGTGGTGTGTTAGAATCTTCAAGTTGTGTACATCGCAAGCTATTGCATTATTCAAAGGGAAACATACCGTGGAAGCTTTGGGGTTACAGAATCTAAGAAAACACTTTAATTTTTTTTATCAATTCCTTATTTAGTTTAGTTAAATATTATTTTTTGTAATCTCTTAGGGATACCATTAAGAAAAAATTATTATTACTTAAATGATTTAATATGTCATTTTATAATGTAAAGTTTATATATCTATTATCTTAATGAATATTGTACCCTGAAATTTTGAATGTAATATCATGCAATATAATTACTATTTAATAAAAAACCCACTTTCTATTTTTTACTATGGTGTTTGGTGTTATCGTCTACTTCCCTATAACTTTACGCTTCTTATTGAAATATATATATATATATATATCATAAAATGGAACATAGGTTCTTTTAAGTTGATATCTATAGGTGTAGGCTATGTTTAATACCACTAATTAATGTTTTTATTTATTTTATAATGCATGGTATACAAGAAAAAAAATCAATTTCATTTATATTATTAAAAGTAATTATATATTTATACCCAACTCTCTTAGTGTGGTCTAAGTTATCTAATTGAGGATGCTTCACCACACATTCTGACACATCACTTAACCACACATCAATGACTCTATGATATAGTCTTAACAATCCCTTGGAAGGGTAATATAATACTTAACTAGTTCTCTTGTGGAATATTTAATTTCCAATAATGGAGATGGTGTAAGATATTATGGGATAACATAGTGTTACATTAGAGTTTCAATGAATTTCTCTGGACCAAGTAGCTCTAAGGTGGATATGGGTTGACCAACACCTATATAAACATTCCCACTAGTTGGGTATTGACCTGCCATTATTAATTAATGAAGAAAACATAAAACCATTAGTTATCATATTAATGATTATGGGCTATATTAGCACCCACTAGTCTCATACGGGAAGCCATTTCTTTTGTTACTATAGACTTTAATATGAGCTTTATGTAGATGAAAATTATAATCACTCAATAAGATACCATACATTAGTTCTAAAAATATAATGTTGAAAATATAATTTACAATGTCTTAGGATTTTTCTGCACCCAGGAAATTTAGGAAATAATAAACTTTTCTTGGGATAGAATCTATAACCCAATCAATTTCCTATATCATTCCCCTCCTTAGTATCATCGAACAATATATGAAAAAACTAATCACTAAATTTAAAACTAATTATTCTAGTAAACAAATATATATAATAACACCTGAAATAAACATAAATCCTTAAAAATATATACTAAATTATAGAATCTATTGATCTAATTTTAAGAAGAATTTTTTAATTTTTAAAATGATCTGTTTAATGTAATTAGTATTCTATTTCATCAATACTAGTCAATTCTTTCATAATAATTGTGAAATAGTGTTAATAATTATATATAATCATGAAAATACCTTTCATTTTTTACCTAGTGGAGTTTCTTCAATAAAAAAGTATGCTTCTATCATAGTTACAGCTCGAATACCCCTATTGTTGTTAGTGTCTCTATCACTTTCACTAATGTTACCCTCACGACAATGGGGGTATTACCGAACAATATATTCATATTCTCTAGGGAATATATTTCATATTTGTTTAGTTAATGACTCCATTGTGATAATGGGTGACTCCAACAAATCAATTAAATCGTTAACTCCTACAGTTAGACTCTTTTTTAAAACTCGTGATGAATTTATTCCATAGACCTTTTCTTATATATAATATGTCCTATTTTTCAATATATATTATTCTAAAATTATATAGTATCTAGATGAATATATTTTAAAATTTTAAATTGAAATTTTTTGGAATGTCATTCTCACTCATGTGAAGGTGTATGACTAGAACATTTTGTAGAGGATCCATATTTAGATATACCCTGATACTAGCACTAAAGGTCCCTAGATAATAAATAATTTTATTATCCAAATACATAACATTAAATTATTAAAAAAAATTATAAGATCCCAAATATTTTCCATATCATCGATCATATCATATAAATCATGTATCATGGGGTTCTTATTAAGGGCCATGTACACTACCATCCCAATAAAAAAATGATAAAATTTTATCAAAGAGTTTTAGTTAAAGTAAAGATTCAAAAGATTTGATGATTTGTATTTTAACTATGTGGTTCTACAATGATAATGTGTGTATACTATAAGAAGGATTACATTTTAACCTCCTCCTTCATATCCACATCACCAGATTCATCCCTTCCCATAAATTTATCATTTCATAGAACTATTAGCTATGTCACTTAGCTATTGTTTGGGTTTCTAATCAACTACACAAATCAAATTATCTATATTAAAAAATTTTCTATTAATATGAGTATTATTAATAATAATATTATCCCCCATGGGAGATATTTGTCTATTAATCTATAAAATGATAATGAAAACCTATTGGGTAGACCAAATATTATCCACTTTAATTCTCAATATTTGGTCTCCCAAATGTGATAAGTATTTGGGATGATAGTGTATTGTATTATCTAGGTTTATGAATACCTAATTGGACATTTACACAACTTATTGATGTGTTCATAGAACTTATTCCCCAATTACCACTTTTCTATATATCCTCACTATACTATTTTCTCCTTCTTATACATTATATCATTATAGAATAATGATATATAATATTGGGATATGATCTTCATGGATTTTTCTATAATGAGTAATCTTTCCAATATATATGGTTTATTCCAATTCTGGATATTCTATCACTTTTGTTTTACCGAATTTAGTGGAATGTAGATCTTTACACTAGCTCTCTTAGTATTATTAGTAATAATAATTTCATTTAAGATTCAATATATGTTTTACATAGCCAATACCTTTTATCATTTTATAGTGTCATGATATGATTAAGGGTATCCACCCACACCATTATTATGCATAATATTAGACCCAATATTGGGTTTTACACTACTCATAATTTGGTGATTGGAGAAAAAACCAACCTATGATGTATAATTGGTAAATGGATAACTATGTTGAGTTTTCCTCACATATTACCCATCCTCGAGTCAAAGCACTAATACACTATTTGAAATTTATGTTTTATTAGATTCATTATTGTCACATTTAGTACCATGATCAACGATCACTCTATGTGGATCCCTTATATAGCTTTGAAAGATAAACTCTGTATGAATCATAATTGTTATGTAGAAGAATTATTCCTCCATTAGTATCAATAAATCTTTTGATAACCTCTAGATGATTAGAATAAATTAATATAAAGTGGTAAATTAATCTTTATAAACTTTTATAAATATTAGAAATTTGTAATACACCTTTAAAATATTTTAAATTATTCAGATATTTTGATTATATACTACTACTATGATATCTATAGAAGAAACTAGAAGCAGATCATGTGTATCATCACTTATTATTGAATCACTATACTTTTCTCTAGTCATGTATTGTAAAAAAGTACCCACTAACCCAAATAAGAGGGATTAATTTTAGGTATAATTTTAATATACCTCTTATATAGTTTATTTTCCAAACTATTTTAACTTGTCATCTAATAATTATTGTTAATAGGTAACAACATTCACTCTATTATAGATACCAAGAAATCCTATTAGATGAATTATGGATAGATCATATATGTGCCCCACTAGAAATATCGATATCATGGTTTCAAACAACATGTTTATCCTAATATATTGAAACCTCACTATAGAATCTCATGATTTTGATAGTAATTCTTACACATATGTTAGGGTATAATCCATGTCTTCCCAATCCACCACAAGGGTTATTAATTAAATGAAAATATCCCCTCATATGGAACCCTATCGATCTTGTATATATTGCATATATTGTTACCTATTACCAATAAAAAGGTTAAATGTGTTGTTATATGGATCAAACATACTTAAATTATCAACAATGATACCTATTTATTTATTCACATAAGTATAATATATCTAGATAGCCAATAATTTCACTATAGACTTCTGTTAGACCTTGAAATTTCAATAGCTTTTCTTAACCTAAAAGGCCCGCTTCTAATAATTATAAAATCCTTACCTAAGTTATATGTTCTTGAAGGATTTTTAGACCTGAAATTAGTTACTGAGAGAAAATTGGTACCTTGGGGAGTAGAAGAGAACCCTAATTTCTAGTGAGTAAGTGTGTTTCTTAATCTTTTACGTTTAATTCCATATGAAATATCTCTCTTAGTTAGATTGTATCTTATAAAAGACACCATGATTGAGATTTTTTATCACTTAAAATCTATTTTATGGGTGATCCATAAATTGGGATGGTTTCAAATAAATAGAGGTACTCAGTGATCATTCAGTACTGAAAACCAAAATAATGGTAGGAGACCAAAAACTAGATTGATTTTAAGATTTTGAGTTATGATTTTTTTTGAGTGTGTATGGGTCTGACTTGAATCTTATATCATGCCTATTTTGACCACTACTCAATATGAGATTATTTTTTATGAACTTGGGGTTAGTTATGATTATCTAGGGTATATTTTAATCATTTTCTCAATTATTTCCCCTCTTTTATAAATAATTCAGAACAATGATAGATTCAAAAAAATCTAGCATGACCCATATATTTGTCAGGTATTCCAAAAATCAAAAACTAATACACCAATATGTACCTACTAAATATGTACAATTATTTAAAATAAACTTGCCTATATATATAAAAATATAAATGTATCCTATATATAGAATAAAGACTCATAAAATTTAAAATAAAATAAATTGAATAAAAGTTTTAATATGACAATGACTTTTTCTTACAATGTGTCTCTCCCTTGCTCCACTACCTAGATGATTTGTGAACTACTAACCAATATTGTTATAGTTAATAACACATATGATTAATTATCTTAAAATACATATTGTTATATTTTTGGGGGGGTCTTATAAATCTTATTATAGTTAGTGGAAATGATTTAGAAACCTAGACTATGAAATATATGTTATATTATATAAATCACAAAAAAACATGAAGTGAATATCTTTCAAAACAATGCATACCAGACACCATATCAACCAATGTATCATCTTCATTACCATTTTACACCATATAATGTGCTTAATGATGAAATTCAGGTGGAATTCAAATTAATCACAATTCTAAATATATCCATGGGTTGTGCCGAAATCATTCATCATTTGAGAGGGACCCTACTGACTAAGATAAAAAAATTCTTCTTTAATAAAAAAAGTGGTAAAAAAATATAGATCTAGGTACTATGATTTCCATCCAATTATAAAACACCCACAACCAATAAAATCCCAGGGATTTCGGTATTTACAAATACCATGAGGATTCCATACATGCGTAATCACATTTACTCAAAAATTATAACACCTAAGTAAGTGCTTCATCTAACTGATTCATCTCACGAATTAATAAATAATTATCCCAAAAAAATGCATCATATGAGACAGTTATTAATAGTTTCCAACAAGGTAATAATTCTCTCAAAGAATAATAATTTATATTTTTTAACCACTTTTATAGGACCATCGTACACTGATCCAAAATATTCTCAAGATATACATATCATTCATACCATATGATTTTTGGGAAAATGAAATCATAAGGAATTTCATAAGAATCTGTAAGTAGTACATCATTTTTATGTTATTTTCATGGATAAATTTTTAAGTAAAAATCCTTATTATAATTATTTGGTTCATGTACTATCTATCAATATCCTAAGTAAAATAATCCTAAAATTCTTTGTTCCATCTATCTTAATACAATATAAAATACTGTAACCTGTGGTAATCATATAAAAAATTATTTGAGATATCACTTGAAAATTCTTTAGAAATGTTTCATTAAAGCCATCATGTATAAAAAAAAATATTGAATATCAAGTAAATAACCATCCAAAAAACATTTGGATTAACACATAAAAACTATTAAATTTTTTCTCTGAGTCTTACTCAATCCTTATTTGGACAACCACAATGTGTGACCCCGTGTTCCATTATAGTGTTGATATAAAATATGAATTTATAGATTAATAAATTTAATAAATGTGAAGAAAATATAAAGGAATAGATGATTAGAAATATATAAATGGATCTATAAGGATATCTATTAATCATATGTGTCTTTATACCTATTTCCACATGCTTCATCTCGTACTATCATACACTCTCATATGTTCTCTTTGTCCTCGACAGTGAGGGACCATGGATATAGATTATATTAATCCAATATATCCAACTATCATTTTCTTGATTCTTTTTGTATGGAATGTATTTATTTTGAATACAAAAAATTTAATTCATATTTATTGTTGATAACATTACATGTCCCTAATCCTAATAGATTATCACATCATAAGTACTATCTACATACATCCTCACACTTCCTAGTCAATATCAATTAAGGTCTCAGATGTCATATTCATTATATGAGAGGACAAATCCAATATTATATGGTATATATATAATATCTACAAAATAAATAACGACACATGATTAGATAATTCACAATGTCTTGCATATTAATGTTATCGAAATATGAAGGTTCTCGTGCTAGGCATTGTGCCATCCTTTTTTAATAATTACTCATATATTATCCAAAAACCCTACAATAAGATCAAAAAAATTATAGATATGTAAAATTCTCATTTTTAGGTTCCCCATATCCCTTGATTTAGTATATCTTGGGTGGGTTTTTGTTTTAGGTTTTTTGGGTAAAAATTGAGATATTTTGAACAAGAATGGGCAGTGCACGATTGGGGCATGGTTTTCCAAAACCATTGAACAACACTAGAAACCATACCTTCAAAAACATAGGGGAATTATATGATTTATGAATGTTTTCCAAATGTATCACCCTCTTATAAGAAACCTTGAAACCCCTAGAAGAGGTGCATAATTAGGGAACAAAGCTTTGAAAAAGTTTCACCCCTTCCCCAAATAAAGTTCGTACTAAATTATTACCTCCAAAAAAATATTTTAAAAGTATCGAACCCACAATATTTCAACCATATTCACTCATTATTGATCTAATAATATCATTAACTTTTTTGGATTCCACAAAGATGATTCCATGGCTTTATAAACACCATTATTGACGAATCAAAGATCTGATTGATGGATCTCCACCGCTCCCTATAAAAAATCTCTCATAGTGGGGTTTCCTCTCTCTCCCTTAACTATTTATTGATAAAAATGGATGTTTCATTCCCAATTGGAGATGGTCCAGATTAATATTTTGATAATATTTTTTCTACTGATCGTGGATTTAGTTTTTGGTTCTAAATAAATCACATCTATTATTGTTCAGTTGGTCATTCTACTTTTGGGGATTTTTGGTTTGGAGAATGCTCATAAATGTTCTTAAGGTACATGTTATTTTATTCCATTAACATATTATTTTTTATAACTTTATGCATAAAACTTTCAAATTTATATTTTTAAATTATGAAATTACACCATAAATTAGGTTAATTTATTAGTTAATTAATTAATGGGTTCACGCAACATGTCAGTTAATGGGATTGTCAAATTGGTTGAAAAATGTGATTATGTATTGGTTGACAATTTGAATAATGGGATTTTTGAAATAAAATTGAAGGTTTAATAGATTATATTATTAAATTTTAATAAATGGTTTAATGTGGTTTTTTTCATATTATTCTACGTGAATAAAGTGATGATCCTTGATTGTTTTGATTAAATAAAATGGTGTACCTTGTAGTGAATAATTTATATGGGGTTTAATGATTAATAACCTCAAAACATTATATATATATATCATATATGTTATATATGTGTTATTGAATGATATTTGAGTTTGGGACATAGACTAATGCATCAAAACACCATATGTGATAGACTGATAATCAAGTGTGGGACATGGAATGATTATTTAAAATACCATATGTGATTGACTGATAAATAGGTTTTGGGTCATATATGGATGATTAAAATACCTATCAGTTATAGTAATTTCATTATTTCCCCAAAAAGATGGAATTGGACTATAGTTCCAAGTATCCATGATATTAAAATTGAAAAGAAATAATAATTGAAAACCAATGAGTTATATGATAATTAATATCCCTTTAGGGTAGTTCAAAATATGGCATGGGCCAATGTAGTTATTGTTAGTTAGGGTTTCATCATGAAATAGGTGATTTATTTGGTGAAATAAATAATATTGAATATGTAAACTACTTTGTTTATCACTTTTACATTATTCATTATAAAACGATAAACACTAACACATAATGAATATTGTATTAGAAATCGTTGATGGTGGACTATAGAGTTATAATTACACCCTACTCAGGTTTCCTGATCGATACCCGGATAGATTTTTTTAAAGAAAGGGTAATAGAAAGCGACCTATATTAGATGGTTGAGTTGGGGTGGACCATGGATGAGGGAACTAGAAATGATTTCAAGACCCACTTGGGGAGTTCTTAATATGTCTTTATTTTTTTCACTATAAATATGTCACATATATGTAATAAAATATCTACTACATTAGTTTTGGATATTGAATTCCAATTTTGGTTAACATGTGATGTTGGAATTATTTTAGTTATGGTTATTATCATTTGTTTAGAGTTTATTTACATCTTTCGTTGCCTTTTATAATATAGAGGGTATAGTATCCCCATGTTGTATATATTAAACCCTCATTTCTAGTTTTTAGACATTGGAATACGGAGTGGCACACAAAAGGTAATGTGGCCAATTGGCCTGGAGAACCGACATGTGGCATCGAAGTCAGGATGTCACAATGTGTTACCAAAGTGTTGTTTTCGTTTTGTTATTTTATCTAACTATTTGGGAATGGAAGACCAGATAATCGGTTGGGTTAATGATTTTTAATGAGCTCGTACATGGGATTATATATCCTATGTATGTGGGAAAAACCAAGTACATAGGGTGGGGTTGTTTTTAATGCCTTGAAATTCTAAAGTATGAACACTGTATCTAATAGCATGTGTGAAGCACAACACCTAGAGTGTAAGGGAATTTGATATTGAAAAAATTTCTAATATATTTACTATTGTAAATAAATTTAATATTATTTATAGTTTTCTATTAACATAAAATGAGTTATCATGTGATATATGCAAAAAAAAATTCTTCAATGTCTTTCATTACACGCAAGACTGAGTTTTAGCAATCATTAATATATCATTACAATAATATTATTTAATATAATAAGATATAAACTATCCATTAGATGAGTAATTATGAATAGTAATAACTAACATATGAAAATTATGGTTTAAAAATATAAAATGAATTCATTGGGCACAAATTAATTATAAATTAACATAAGAACCAATTAAATATAAAGAGAATTTTTTAAGAACACTATTTTTTTATCATAATTTTTTTATCCTAATAAATTAAATTAATTAAAATTAGTGAGAAATAATAATGTAATATATATATATTAAATTAAATATTTTATATATTCAAACATTATATTTGACAATAATAATATACAATAAAATCCAATATTACATTTAAAATTCAATATTTTTATAAAGGTTGTTTTATCATCTTTTAATAGAGAACATATTTTAAATGTCAATTTTGACCCTTTTAAAAATATAATAAAGAAAAATTAACTTAATACTACTATGTGAAACATAAAAAATGTCTTAGGGGGAGTCATTGGTGTTTCTCTGTGAACATTTATTTCTGAATGAGTATTGAAAAATGGTGATTTATAATTAAAACCTGGGTTTTCCCATAATTTAATTAAAAGATTTAATTTTACTTATAATTGGTTTTACAGTATAGTTATATAATATTGTTATAAATTAATACAATTGAGGTCATTAAAATTAATTTCACAATGAAATTTAATACAAAAAGTAAACAAAGGTTTTGACGTTTTTACTTTAAAAACATGCATTCTCATCCCACTTACAAGATGAATTTTAAATTAATATCTACCACTTATATGATTGGAATTTCTAAAAATGGATTACATATTTGAAAAAAATAATAATTTATAATTTATAATAAGGTGTAAAAAATTTCAAAGAGGACTATTGAAAGTTATTAAAATTAATTACAACGATTCAGAGAATGTTTAACTTACTAAAGGACTAAACAACAGACTTAAGTCCCAAAACGACCTTTAAAGTTGTCCAAAATTACTTTTATGGTTCTATTTAGACCTTATCCAAGATTTTATCGAATTGGGTCTGTTATTGGTTCCAATTTCAATGTGAGTAACATGTATGAAATTCATTTTTAAAAAATATTACAAGAGTGCCACTCATCCTCCACTATAAAAGGCCTCCACTTATCCCCCTTATTCACATATCTTAAAACAAAAATGTTCTGAAAATATATGTCTAATTAAATTACCAAAATCCGTCCTCTATACATTGAATCCTCCCTTTGGTCAGAAATCCATCCATGGGAGCAATTTGGTATAAACCAAAAAGAGTTACCCGATTTAAAAGGTAACACTTTCCAACGATCACTTTTATTTCATTTACTTTTCCACTGCCTAAAATCATTTTATTCAATGTTCATATAATTAAAACCATATTATAAATATACATAAATGTTATAATATTAATGGTTCGACTTACACTCACACATACTACCATCTAATGGTTAAAGAACACACTATTTATGTGAATGGTGAACTACCGCCTCACAGAATGATGATTGGTCATTCGTCAGTTACTTCCTATCATGGTGGGAATTATTATGGAAAATATATTTATATAAGATATTATTTATATTTATTATATTACTATTCTTCATATTCATTTTATTACACACACCTTAATTCATTCCATTTTGTGTAAATACGATAACATCATTTATGGAAGTGTGGACTACCGCCCCCTCAATGTGAAGTTACTCATTCCCACTATCCATGAAATTTATTAAGTATGTTTTTAATAAACATATATATCATATATAAAATATATATTTTACTGTAATTATAATATACATACATATCATTTAAATTTAATTGTTCTAATACTACAAATAATTGAAAGTAGCATGCATGCATTCGTACAGCTTACAGTCTCAATGACCAGTGCCTTTGATTTATTATCCCCAAACATTAAATATTATTCTAAATACATATATAATGATAATATATGATAATTAAGTAATTTATTAGATTATTTATATGATTAAGTCATGATATAATTAAAAGGAACAATAAATTGAAAAACAAAACATACTTGAGAAAACTAGGTAATTAATGCCCAAAAATTAATAATAATATAAGTGTTTTAACAATCAGGTAATAAAATACTATAAGAAGTAAATACGTGATATTATAAAAATTATTATGGCTCTGATATATGTTAGTAACATGCTTAAACCCCTTATACTGGTGGTTAAATGATGTTCAACTGAAAGGAAACCCAAGGTAAGCGAATCTTGCCACATTTTCATTCTACGGTGCATACATAATTATTTTTCACCTAATTTCATAAATATGGTGTACGTATGACCAAATTAGCATGAAATATCACCAATATTAATATATTCATGTTATTTTGAGTTTCAATATTAATTATTTTTTCTAATAGGATTTAAACATAAAATTACCATGCTACATTGAATATCATAACCAGATTCATTATCATCGGGTTATATTAATTCCTTATTATCATTAATATTCTATGATTATGTGTGTAATGATTTTTCTATAAATATTTTAGTATTTCCATGTCACATATATTAATTTATATTTGATACATGTAATAAATTCATTTCTTGTGTCGTACTTCAACATTTTGGTCTTTTCCAGGGTTTATTTCATAATCTCATTTTATTAGAGATTGTTTATACTAGAGTTTACCTTCGAGTAATTATTATATAATTAATCAACAAAACCTTTCATTTTCATATCATATGGTAATTAATGATCCTTTTCTAGTATTAGTTCTGTTTTTTTTCAAATCTTTTGTACGTGAAATGTTTTTAATAAAAGGAAACATAATTTATCTCTTTAGTCGGAGAAAATATTTTTTATAAAACCCTATTTTCTAAAAAGGATTTAAAAATTTTTTTAACCGTTTAAATAAGATTTAATAAATAAATTTTTCCCTTTTTACTTCAAAGTAATATTCTTGTCTCATTCGGAAAAATGAAATTTTATAACTTTTTTACCTTGAAAATGAATATTCATATTACCTTGTACGATATGTACATATTTACCTATCTTAATTTCCGTGAATATTACATTTCATGTGTAAATTCAATATTTTTAAATAATTTTCATTAAATGTATTTTTAATGTAATGTTTTTTCAAAAGGTTTTTCAAAACAAAGGATATTTTCCAAAAGAATGTTTTTAAAATTCTTATTTTATTTCATCAATGAAAAGAAGACATTATTTTTACTCCACTTGGGATATTTTTATTGATATCATCCTTATTCTTCCTCTGGATGATTTACGATTGATTCGGTTAAGTATAATATTTATATTCACTTACTTGATTTTTTCTAGTCCCCTTAATATATTCAATTTCTTATCATCATTTGACATTGAATTTCCAAAAATTATCAATATAATTTATCATGGATATGTTTTTTTCCCTAAAACATATATCAATTTTACATATGGTGTTTACTTTGAATATTATTTGATTGAATAGGGAAATATTGATAAATCTATATCCTTTACTCAATATATTTTTTTGTAAATTTTCTGATGCAAAGGCCCCATTATTAAATAAAAAATATAACTATAGAGGAGGAACCAAACAAGACAAATAGGGTCCAAAAAACAATAGAAGAGACCTCAAGTTACTCTGGATAGTATGGTCATACTATGATAGGATAGACATCCACCTCTACTATAAGGGTGATTTCCCCTCTTCCAGGTCTTCACATGTATCCGTGTCCAGCCACCATCCTCTAAGAGGTCCACAATGGCATGTGACATTACTAAATATGGATATTTAGTAATAAATATTGATTATTCAAATGCTTTTGTCATGCATTATATGTTTTGGGGACTAGTAAATGCATTTCCTATAGGTTTGAGATAGGTTAATGAAAATTATTGGGGTTGGGGACCAGTTAATGAAATCCTTATGATGTGTTGTTAGTCTTATAGAATAAAGTCAATTGGCATGCCTAATCTAATTGGTTTTTACCAAGTACCTTTTAATCCACCTTTAAGAAAAAGGTATTATATTCGTGGGAAACATGACACCAAATCATTAGGAATTGACTAAATTTGTTCTTGTTTATTTTTTATCCTTGATATTTTGTGTCATATCTATAAATTCATTTCATTCTCTGTTCATTGATTAAGTAGAATGAATTTCAGTTTCTTTCCCTATAATATTAATATTTATTTTTCTATTTATCTTAATGGAATGTGATTCAGTTATTACTATTCGGATTATTTCTCCATTCAGTTTATTAACTATATTTCATGTGTGTTTAGTTTGTACCTTTCCAAATTTATTATTCTCATGTATTCATTTTTTCTTCTACAATACTGTACTTTTCCCATAATGAGAATCTGGTATCATGTTAATTATGATTCCATTACCTAGGAATCCAAGATGTATACTATAAATGATATGAAAAGATACGCTAGGTGGAATAATGTTTTCCTTGAGATTATTAAGAATAATAAAAATTATGTTGTAATTAGTGTATTATTTTGTAAATATATACTCACATACGTATATAGTTTACCAAGACTACTAAACTGATCGGTCATTTAGGATTTAATTCCTTGTAATGATACAAATTAAATGGTATTAGACACCAGCTTTAAACTTTTTGGGTTTAGGTCGCTATAGTTTGTATCAAATGAAGTTTATTAAAATCCTTGGTAAATAGATTTATAAAAACTTATATTATAGAACATAACCCTTAGGTACACTTTTATGATATGTATATAATAATACCCTAGAATTTTATTGATGTAGAGATTATGTTGGTTTTCCTAGAAATACATCCCTTACTGTATAATACAATTGGATGCGGTTTTGGCACATATGTACCTAGGAGTAACAACTCATACAAGGTGGTTAGGACTAACTCTCTGTAACATGGAAAACAACAACAGACCTTACTGCACACCTGGTTTTATACTCCTAGTGGAAATTCTTAGGATTATTCACAATTTTATTATAAACTATTATAATGGATTTGAATAGATAAGGACAATGAATGACTTAGGAAAAACCCAATAATAATGAAAAAATTAATTTGAATTAAATGGATGATGTATTTTTTAGATTCAATAATAAAATAGTATAAGAACATTATGAGTTATATTTTTGTTATAAGATTCATGAATCATCTATGTATTATGGTTGATTTTAGAATCATGTGTTTTAGTGGGAAATTTACAAGAATAATAATGTCATTAAATTTTATAGACATCTATTTAAATCTATTGTTGACCATTAGAATTAAAATGGTAATTATAGTCAAATCTATTTGTTAGACTTTAAAAAATAAATATTTTGTGTTGAAAACATTAGCTAATATTACATTTAATGATAAAATTTTAAGGATATAAATTATATTATTCTTTAAAATTATCTTAAAAGGGTTTTAGAAAACGAAAACAAGTATGTTGGGTGACAACGTATCAATTCTAGAAAGTTCATGGGTCTTGAACACATGATTAAAGAATGATAAGTTTTTAACTCCAACCATGAAGCAACATAATGTTTGGGTAAATTTTTCATTGTTTCTAGTTTAAAAATAGATTAATAAATATTAATTATTAAAAATTATTGTAAATTTTTATTTTTAGAGAATAATTTCACAACCATATTGGTTTTGGATGCCAATTAGAGACAAATAGTTAGATTTGTCAATATTTTATGGGCCTTATGATCCATTATAAATATTGTTTAGTCATTTATGAATAAAATATTATTTTAGTATATCCATTTCATGGACTAAAGGTATGAATTATAATTTGATCGAAGCACAACTTATTGATATATATTTTCATTTGAAATTGAAATCGGTCAAGTAAGAATATTTCTTTATATTTTTTATCTTTAAAATAAATACACACCCTTAAGAATATTATTTAGAAATAAATGTTATCCTAGTACCAAAATTTCTATTGGGATAGTTTTCTTTTAAATCATTACATATTTATGGATTTTAGGCCTTTAATTTTCTATTTAACAATAAATTGTTAGGGATTGATGACATCAATCAATACATATATATATTTATGCATTTACTCTAAGTACATATATTTAATTTTCACTAATGTTCTCCTACATAGAGCCATAGTTATTTTTTATTCCATTTGACCTTTGTACTTCTAATTCTCTCTTTTCTGGAGGTTGTTTTATGAACCCTTGCCACGGTGTGGGATTTCAATGTAAGAAATTTTAAGAAATTTTTTACAAAGATGATTTTCAAGTTCCGATGATGAAATTTATTTAATATGGGAGAATGTAAATCCTATAAATTCTATTGTAGGAACATTTTATATGATAGCTTGTATGAAATGCACCACCAAGCATGTAAGGGATCATGATATCACAAGGATTTATAATATATTTACTATTATAAAGAAATAAAATATAATTTATATCATGATTTGGATGTGATAATGAGTTATCATGAAACATATGAAACAACGGGTTCCTTTATTGTCTCACGTTACATGCAAGACCGAGTTTTACAGAACAATAATATATTATTAAAATATTATTATTTGTTATAATGTGATATAAACTATCCATTAAATTAGTAATTATAAGTAGATATAAATAACAAATTAAAATAATGGTCTATAAAAATATAAACTGAAATAATTTGTCACAAATTAATTAGAAGTGAATATAATAACCAATTTAATATAAGGTGAATAATTTTATAGAAAATAATTTTTATGATCTAAAATCTATTTTATCATAATAAATTAAAATAATTACAATTATTGGGTGATAATAATGTAATATATATATATATATATATATATTATTCAATAAAAATTTTATTATATTCATCCATTATATTCCATAGGCATAAAATATGAACAATCCCAATATTATACAAAATATATTGTATTTTTATAAAAATTATTCTTTCACCATTAAATAGAGTATCTATTTTAAATAAAATTTATAACCCTTTAATATAACAAAATAAAATTTTAAATTATAAGGGAAACAAATTAAATAACTTAATTAACATTTTTGTTTTATTCTGGGATGTTTAATTTTTTTAGGAATTATAAAAAATACTAAATTTTAGTTCCAAACTAATTTTTCATAAAATTTAATTATAAAGTTAAATTACACTTTTAACTAGTTTCATAGAATAATTATATCATATTTTTATAAATTAATACAATTTTGGTCATTAAAATCAATTTCAAATTGAAATTTCAATTTAAAACATATTAATATTTTAGATGTTTTTACATTAAAAACATGCATTATTCTCCCATTTATGGGAATAATTTTAAATTAAATAATTCCATATCTATAATTGGAATACAAAAAATATGGATTTCATATTTTTCATAATAATAATTTTAATTTCTAATATGTTAAATTTAGTTTTTGACAAATAATATTAATGAACGGGATTAAACGTTAATACAAGGATTACGAGAATGTTTATCATAATAGTGAATTGAACTAAAAACTTAAGGCCTAAAGACCTATGAACTCATCCAAAATACATTTTATAGAACTATTTCTACCCAATACTCTCTTTTCTATAATGTGGTTTATTATTGGTTCCACTTTCATTGTGAATTACATTTATGGAATTCCATTGTCAAAATATTTCCAGAGTGCCACTCATCTACCATTATAAAAGGCATCCTTCTCTCCCCATTCTTCACTCTTATCAAACTAAATGGATCAAAAAATATCTGACCAGTTAACTTCCCCACATCCTTCACCTCGTCTTAGAAACCTCAAGTTGGGAACAAATCCTTCCAAGTAATTCTTTGGTTTAAACCGAAAGGAGTTACATGATTTATAAGGAAACACTTTCCAACAAATCACATTCTTTCAATTAAATTTCCACCACATTAAATTTTATTATTCCTTTTTAATATAATGATGTCGAGTTTATAAATCAGAAGCTAGTAATGATTACATTAAAATAATCATTCATATCTATTTCATGTTTTACAATTCTCATAACATTAAAAAACTACCTTTGAAAGGGGGGAGGACATTTGTTTTTTTATGTTTCTTTTTATCTTATGTTCTTTAACTATTTACTCTCCTGGTTTGTGTTTTTACTTTTCTTTTTATCGTATCGACCATTGATAGTAATGAATTTCTTTTCCATCATACTGTCCGATGATGGTAATTAATTTCTTTTCCATCATTTCGACTGATGATAGTAACAAATTTCTTTTCCATCGTATCGACCGATGATGGTAACAAATTTCTTTTCCATCGTATCGACCGATGATAGTAACGGATTTCTTTTCCATCGTATCGTCTAATGATGGTAACAAATTTAATTTTCGTTGTATCGACCGATGATGGCAAAAAATTTCTTTTCCATCATATCGACCGATGATGGTAACAAATTTCTTTTCCATTGTATCAACCGATGATGGTAACAAATTTCTTTTCCATCGTATCGACCGATGATGGTAATGAATTTCTTTTCCATCGTATCAACCGATCATGGTAACGAATTTCTTTTCCATCGTATCGACAGATGATGGTAACGAATTTCTTTTCCATCGTATTGACCGATGATGGTAACTAATCTCTTTTCCATCGTATCGACCGATGATGGTAACAAATTTCATTTCCATCGTATCGACCAATGATGGTAATGAATTTCTTTTCCATCGTATTGTCCAATGATGGTAATGATTTTCTTTTCCATCGTCTTGTCAGTTCATGGTAATGACTTTGTTTTCCATCAGCTTTTCAGTTCATGGTAATGACTTTGTTATCCATTGGCATGTCGACTGATAGTTTTATTTTATTTTATTTCGTACGTTTGTGTTTCCTTTTGAATTCTACTAAAACCAACAATTACCTTACGATCTCCAATAGGTATTTTCCATTTTTTATTATTTTTTTCATTTTTAAATCCTAACCATTGATCTATTTTCCTCTAATATTGACCGTAGAATATCAACGGTCACCCCTTTATCGCCTATAAATAGCCCCCCCCCCTCCCCAAACCCACATTGGGTTTTCATATTTTAAGGCGAAGCTCTGATCCACTGCTTTTAAATCATCATATGATCTTCCATCGGCACCACCTTTATGTCTCAATCTTCTGCTAACACTCCCGCAGAAATGTCTTCAAAGACTTTTACAGAGAAAGTCTTTAAAAGAGAAAGGTTAGTTTCTCGGGACTTTTTTGATTCGTATGATTCCACAATTATAATAATCATTATGTTTCAAGGATGGGAACATTTGTGTGTTGAAAGAACTATTTCTCATGATCTTGTTCTATTTTATGAAGTTTGTCAATTTTATAAAACTGTATCTTTTGACAAAGACATGACTATCAATTTTGCTGTGTACGATAGAAAGTTGTCTATATCTGTAAAACAAGCGGCTCATTTTATGAATGTCCCAACAGAAGGGGATTCTTTCTGTCCATCTCATAAACTAGCAGAGGAAGTTGGTACGTTTAATAGAGAAAGTGATGAAATGTCTTTGTTTGTTATTAATGAATAGAAAAGGAAAGTGTCTCATCTTTCTCCGGACAATCGTTTTGTCACTTTATGGATGCAAGGTTTTCTTATACAAAGGAAAGGGTATAGAGAAACTCTGAAAGTTTCTGATATATTTATGCTTGACTATATTGTAAATATGAGAAAATTAAATCTCATGGGGTATGTTTTTGAAACCATTAAAAATGTCAAGATAGGAGGGATTAAGTCCCAAATGATTATGTATCCAGCCATCCTTACGAAGTTCATTCTCGAAAGTATGAAGTTTTGTAACATTCCCTTGAAAGGAAACCCCATAGATTTGAAGCCCTCTTGGATTAGCAAAAGTACTATGAAGAAGTTGAATGTTTGTTTTGATCAGAATTCAAAACTTTATGTCAGATATGTAGAAGCTGAATTGGCTCAGAATCAATTGGCACCTATCCCAGCCAAAGACTTTCAATCTACTGGTGTTACTCAAAATTCTGATCCACAAGCCAGTTTAAAGCCTAAGAAGAAGCCAAGGTATAGTAAGGAGGTTGTAGCTAAATGGAGAAAGGATAAGGAACAGAGAATGGAAGGTGATCCAAAGTTCGGTCTTGACCCGGCCGAGGCTTTTGCAGAAAGAATAAGGGTAGAAGAAACCCTTCAGGTTGAAAAGAAAAAGAAAACTGTTTTGAAAAGAAAGGCTCAGGAATTTGATGTCTCTAACATCTTGAATGCAGTTGAAGATGCTAGTGCTCAACTGACGGAATAAGTGCATCAAGAACCCATCGTACAGAGCCTTCCTGAGAAAGAAAAAGGAAAACAAATGATGGAAAACATAGAAGAAGTGGAAGAAGAGGAATGAGATTTTCTTTTATAATTTCTTTATTGTTAGAAGAAGAGTAAGGAGGAATTAGTTCAAAAACTGAGTAAAGGTGTTCAACAAACCCCTCATGCCGATCTTTCGCCTCAAGAAAATCAAGGTTCTCAATCCTCTCACACTGATATAGTTGTTGTCATTAGTGATAAATAGGAAGAAGAAAGAAAGCAGAAAGAAAAAGAAAAATGAAAACAGCCAATTTTAGATTCAAGCAAATCAATTGAACTGGCTTCGTACGATGAAGTTACTGATTCAGAACATACAATCTCTCTCAAGAAGAGTGATTACATTGTTCATGTTTTGAGAAGGGTTGAGAAGACTATTCCATATTTTTTGAGGTTGGAAGGGAAGATTGACTTTATTACTGACAATCAAAAGTATAAGTTTGGCTCTATAAAATAATTATGAAAGAAAGTTTTGTCACTTGAAGCTGATTTAAAAGTTCTTTCAGAAAGATTGGTTGCTCATAAGAAGGCCTGCAACAATATGACTAAGTGGTCATACAAAACAGAAATCTCAATAAATGACCATGAGATAGCAATTGAAGATATAAGGAGGTTGTCAAATGAGCTTTCAATTGATTTCAATAAGCTTGATAGAGAAACGGTTGAAAGGCTGAATCTTTTGTCTTCTCAAAGAGCTGATGTTCCTTCAGTGAAAGAATTGCAAGAGAGAATGAATTCTTTTCAATCTGAATTCTCGAAGGTTTCATCTTTCAAGGATGAAATGGTTTTGTTGAAGAAACAAAATTCTGTGTTATTCAAAGATAACAAGAATCTGCAAGACGGAATTGATGCCCTTGAAGAAGTAATCAGAGTCCAGGAGGAGACTATCAAGAATCAAGATCATATTTATTCGGACCAAAAAGAGCTTCTCAGGTCTCTGGGTGATCCTATTTCTGAAGACAAGAAGGAGATAACAAAAATAAAGGTGGTTCATCATGAGTTGATCAAAAAGGAGAAAGAAAGAGAAAACAAGTGACTTGTATTTTGTTCTCATGTTTAGTATTGTCTTTTATCGTAATGAAATTTCTTTTATCCATTGCCTTGTGTTTATTTTCTAACTCTTTCAGACAATTCAAGATTACCCCTTTTTTTTGTAAATCACAAAGGGGGAGAATGTTTACAAAGGGGGATAATGTTTTATAAAGGGGGAGAATGCATTACAACACTCTTAAGGAAAATTTATGAATACAATCCTTAGGAAAGTACATACCTAAGGGAGAGTTAGTTGTATTCAAATTCATATTTAGAAGAGTCTCCAATAACTCAGGGGGAGATAAGTATTCTTTGTTATATTTACATGGTGTGTTGTGATTTCCAAAAAGGGGTAGATTGTTGAGTCAAATGTTATATTTTGACTTCTATATTTTGTTTTGGAAATCACAAATGTCTTTTTAATCGTATCGTACTGACTCTGTCAATCGTACCGTACTAACTATGTCAATCGTACCGTACTGACTCTGTCAATCGCATCGTACCGACTCTGTCAATCGTATCGTACTGACTCTATCAATAATATTGTACTGAATTTGTCAAATGTATCGTACTGACTCTGCTATTCATACGTTCATTACTTGTTTTGGTACTTAGTAAAAAACACTTGATTCATATGAATCGTACCATTATTTATCATCAACATATATCTTGTTTTAACCAATAAGATGTTTTTGAGTTAGTTACAAACTAATCAAAACGATGTCGTGCTTTCTGTTTCAATATGACCGTTATGTTGCCAGGTTTCCAAGTCCCTCTGAGATTTTCGGAGAAATATGACCGTTGGAGGAGATGTGACCATTGGAACCTGAGGCCTATAAATAGAAGGTCATTTGAAGCTGAGAGGAGAACGAATGAGACTTTGTGGAAAAACTATGATACTTTTCTTCAATCAAGATTCTAGAGAGAGATGTTGTGACTGCTCTCTTCTGCTTTGTGCATCCGATCATCGTATCGAGGGCTGCCGGGGATAGGCAGACAGATAGTCCAATCATCGTATTGAGGGATTTCAAGTAATTGAATGATAGAGGTGTCGATTACCTTCAACATCGAGGGTTGTCGGGGATATGCGGACGGACAGACCGATCATCGTATCGAGGGCTGCCGGGGATAGGCAGACGGACGTTCTGATCATCGTATTGAGGGCTGTCAGAGATAGGCAGACAGACAGTCCGATCATCGTATCGAGGGCTCACCAAGGTGTTGGTGAGACAGACCTTTTATACTAGGTGAAAGGATAACCCTTCTCTTTGGGTTAAAAGAATTGTAATTCTATTACATTTCTGCTGCTAATTGTATTAGAAAAGAAAATTGTTTTTGTTTCATTTTCTATCTCTTATACATTTGTAATTGTTTCAATTACATCCATTCTATTTCATATTGTACTGATTGATTTTATACGCTTTAAGGTAGAATCATTCATCTTTATATTACTCTGATTATTGTGTTCATCATGAATACAATTTTTTTACATTTCATTAGTATTAAATTACATCATACCTTTTATATTCAATACAATTGTGGGTGTTTGTATTTGTATTAGTTTAAGATCATTTAAACTAATCACTTAAGTGCTAAAACTTAAAGGTTTTTAAACCTACAATTCACCCCCCCCCCCTCTTGTATTGATCCATCTATTAGACAAACATATCTATATATTCGATCCAACAAATGAAACCATTATCATCCATATACTGATATTTTTTAATATTTTAGGTTAAATATACTCTCACACACACTTCTATATAATGATTAACAATGATACTTTTTATGTAAACGGTGAGCTACCGCCTCATGAAACTATGATTGTTCATTCTTGTTTTTCCTCCTATCATGGTGGGAATTATGATAGAAAATATATTTATATATGATATTTATTTATTTTATTATATTATTATTATTCTATAATTCGTTTATAAATCATATCTTTATGAACTATTTTTTAATACGACAACATCATTTGTGGAAGTGTGCACCACTACCCCTTTAAAGTGATGTGATCATTCAGACTATACATAGAATTTATTTAGGACTATTTTAATAAAACTATATACCATATATTAAATATAAATTTTACTATAATTATTATAGACAAATGTATCATTTACATTTTATTCTATTAATAGAACAAAGAATTTAAAGTATCCTTAATGTGTACGTACAGATTACTATCTCTAGGAATGATGCCTTTCATTTATTATATCCAAAAATTATTGATTTTTAAAACTTATTATATAGTGATTATATATGATAATAATTTCATGTTTTATATTCTGTAAATGATTAAATCAGTATTTATTAATATAAATAACAAATAACAATTCAAAACATACTTAGGAAATTAATATATGATATTATAAATATCATTATGTATATCCTATAAGTTATTAACATGTTTAATCACCTTATACAAAAGTTTAATGTATGTTAAATCAAAAGTAATTGCCAGGTAAGGGATTATTGTCTCATTTTTTTCTTTGGGGAAAGAATAATTATTTTCCACCTCTTTTCTTATATATGGCGTACAAATAGTCAAGATGACATGAAATTTCTATAATAATTCTCTATTCATATTATTTTGAGTTTAAATATGAATTATTTTACTTATGTGGATTGATAAATAAAATTACTATCTGGTATACAATTTTACAAATAGATTCATTTTCATTGGGTTATATTAATTCCTCATTGTCATTAATATTATAAGATTTTGAGTGTATTAATGTTTCAATATATATTTTTTATTTGAACATCCCTTATGTGGATTTACTATTGATACCCATAATCAATTCATTGCTTGAGTCTCACTTCAAAATTGTGGTCTTTTCTATGGTTTATCTCACAATCCCATTCTATTTGAGATTGTTTGTTCTTGAATTCTCATTCAAAGAACTTATTTGATAATTTAAAAATAATCGATTTCATTTTCAAATCATATGGTTATTCGTGACCATATCTATGTATTAGTACCATTTTATCACTATTTAGTTCTTCACTTTTTTTAACAAGTTTTATATTAAAACCCAACATAATTTCTCTCTTCATTCATAGAACCTGTTTTTTTATAAAAACATTTTTTTTGAAAAAAAAATTCAAAAATGTTTTAAAATTTTCTTAGTGATTTAATAAATATATTTTTATAATTTTTTTTCTCATACAAATGTTTTTAAAGGAATATTTGTATCACATTCCGAACAATGAAACATTTTAACCTTTTTAACTTTCAAAAGGAATATTCATATTACCTCATATGATACATACATATTTTCTGGCTGTCATTTTCCTGAATCATGCATTGCATGTTTAAAAGATTTATTTATAATGAAAATGTTTTTAAGTATTATTTTCATAGAAATTTTCTTCAAAATATTTTTCAAAACAATTGATATTTTCCTCAAGAATTTTTTTGATGTTCTTCTTTTATTTTATTAATGTAAATGACACTCTATTTTTACTCCACTTGGGATATGTTGAATTGATACCATCCTCATTCTTCCTATAGATGGTTTTTGATTAATTTTTTAAAGGATAGTATTGATATTAACTTCTTGATTCAATTTAGTACCCTTGATATATTCAATTTACTATTATCATTTAACATAGAATTTTCCCAAGACATCCTTATTATTTATCATGGATATGTTTATTACCTAAAAAATATATCATTTTTATATAAGATGTATACAAAGAAAATTATTTGACTGAATGTGGAAATATTTTTAAATCTGAATCCTTTACTCAATATAGATATTTGATAAGGAACATTGTTTATTAACATGATTTCGACTTTCACTCTATGGTTGGGGAATTGTTAATGAAAGCCTAGAGAGTTGGAGCCCAGTTTATACAAGATCTATGTGTAGGGGACTAGTTAATGCAAGCCTCAGTATGCATCGTTAGTCTCATGGGATGAAATAAATTTTACATCATAATCTAATGGGTTTTTACCTAGTACATTTTAAATATTATTTATGGTATTGTATCACATTCCTATAAAACACAATGTATCAAAATTAATAATTGAATTAATTTTTATTTGGTTATAATTTATCTATGATATTTTCAACAACATATCTATGGATGTATTTCATTCTCAGTTCATTGATTAAATGGATTGTGTTTCAGTTTCATTCCATGAAATTTTAATTTTTCATTATCAAGTTATTTTAAATGGACTTGTTTCAATTATTTCGTTGAAATATTATTTATTCAATGACCTTATTGATTATATGGCATGTGTTTTTAGTTATTACCTTTCCATATTTATTATTCTCATTTATTTATTATTGCTTCCGATATACTATACTTTTCCATTACTGATCATTTGAGATCACCCTTATAAAAATTTCTTTCAACATGAATCCATGAAGTGTAATAAGAAATATATGAAAGTATAGACTATATGGAATAAATTTATCCAAAAATTTATTTATTAGAAAAAAATTATGTTATACATAGTGTATTATTTTATAAATAAAGACACATTTATATATCCACTTTACCAAGACAACTAAACTAATTGGTTCTTCATGATTTGATTCCTTATAATCATGAAAATGTAATGGTAGTAGACATTGTATCTACGAATTCTGGAGTCTGTTTTCTACATTGTTGTTATTGATGTGTGTTGTTATAATTTAATGTTATTTCACTTTGACATGTGCATTTGTTTTGTGATGTTATTAATTTTTGATATTTTAATGATTTGACTCTTCAACCGATATGGAACGATAGTTGTTTATGTATGAATCATTATAGAATCTCGTGATTTATTTTGACATGAATCATTTTTAAAATGCACAAAAAATAGGTTTTTTGGTGGGTTGTTTAAATAAATATTAATTATATTGTTTTTTAATTAAATGAAGAAGGTGATTAATATGACATTGAAAATTGTAATTGATTCTAAATCTGGTAGATTCAAATTGTGAATTAGTGTCTAATAAGAAACTTTAATAACAAGTTTTTTATTACCCTTGGTTAGGAATCACCTAGATGAGGGAAGGCTGATGGTACTAACAGTTCCTTAGTTTTGATGGTGTAGTGGGGTTTGAGAGAAAAACTAGTTACATATTTTTATGAATACCTCCTACATAAATGTCATAATAATTTGTTATGTGTTCTAAGATGTATTTTTAGAATGGTAGAGTTATGCATCCATGAAAAATCTTATATCGAGGATTGAATGAGGGTATGGCTAGAAATGCCCCACTTTTAGATGAACCTAAGGCTTCGATAGTGATGGTTATGGAAGCTGGATATGAGATCATTAAGAAAAATTCTAACTTCATGTTGTCTATGGAGAAGGACCCATAGTTGGTTTTGAATTGTATGTTATACCTAACACAATATTTATGATTTTAGAGACCTCCAAAATTCAATAGAGAGGGCGGACCTAAGTAATTGCCTTTCCAGAAGATCATTGACCACCTATAGACTCCTACTGAGAAAATAGTCAAACTAGATACTTATATATTATGTGGTTAATTGAATCGTTTATGGGATATCCAAAATAGTTATAGATAGATGGATAATATGGAGTGGAAAAAGTTTCAGGAGAATATCTTGTAGAAAATTTATCCTATGACACCGGCATAGGAGAGGGAAGTCGAGTTTATAAGGTTTTCTCAATAGATTATGTCTATGATGGACTATTTTGGAAACTATATTTATCTTTATCGCTTTCATCCATTGATGTTAGGTGATGAAGTTACTGAGGAAATGTGGTTTCAAGATGGGTTTACGTGTGAAATTAAGTCCCAGGTTATCACCTTTAGGCTGAAGATGTATTCATAAGTGGTGAATCATTCCATCATATCTTTGGGAAACTTGAATAAGGCTTCCAATGGAGGGAATGTGATTTCTAATTGACAGCTATGAGGTGCATTTTTCAATAGCATGAAGTTTCACATTAAAAATTTCTAAAAGGGGGATTGAAATCAAAGTACACGGGGGGATGGGTCAATTACACAGGACATTACAAGAGTGATCGCCTAATAGTGCGGTATGACTGGTCACCTTCATAGTCATTTTCCATGACCATAGGTACAGTGATCAGATTATGTAAAGATGGTACATATACAAATGTTCTATAGGAAAGCACAACAGATGGGTAATGATGGAGGATATATTCATATACAATGTGTTGGAAGGAGTTATCCCACCCTATATCAGTTGTGAAATAATATTTATATTAGATGTCGGGGTTGATTTAGTGGATATGGTACTTATGGGAAATAGAAATCATATTTTTAGACTATTGAATCTTGGAGGACTCAGACTACACCATATGGAAGAGGGGTTGGAAATTTTCATGCAATTCATCCTATAATTTTAGATAAAAATTATAGTCCATTGGGAGTTAGAGTTATAATTTTTGCAGCTTCTATGCTTCATTTGCTGTATTTGATATTGGTTCAACTCATTATTTTATATTTTCACAACTTGTGAACAGGTTGAGTTTTACAATTGAGTTCATAAGTGGGATTATGATTATTGATAAGTCTTTTGAATTATGGTCAATAGACATCTTTTTGTGAAATAGGTTTTCTCTGAAGATGGTATGTATCATTTTCATTAGGATATTTATATGCATGGATGGTCGAGCTTTGACAAAATTTTGGGTATGGACTGCTTAATAGCATATTGAAGCCACATAGATTTTTACTATATATTATTAACTTTTGGATCTACTAAGGGTGAAAATTATGTCAATCATAGATAGTGAGATATCAATATAGATCTTCTAGGGAATGTTTATCTACAACTAGGGTTTCTCACCACCAAGGTTACATGTATCTTTCTAGATGAAGGTGGTGTAATAAAAGATGTATTTCTTCCCATAGTGGACTAGTTTCAAAACATGTTTCTTGAAGACATATAAGTGACACCACGTGAGATAGATTTAGAATTTATAGTAGAGATCTTACCTGTAGTTGAGCTAGAGCCTATTACTCCATAGAGAATTGAACAAAAAGAGATTAAAGAGATTAATAATTCTAGTAGAGTTGATGAATAAATGATTTATCCATATGAGTATTTCAACATGGGTTTTTACAGTTTAGTTTTCTATGAAGGAAGATAGAACTTTGTACCTGTGTTTTGATTACTAAATGTTTTACTAGATAATTGTTAATAAACTATTTCATATTCCACCAATAGATGGTGTCTTTATCCAATTTAAATGAGCTTTTTTTTTCTCTAATATTTACTTCAAATCTGGGTATCATCAGTTTAGAGTTAGACCTTTTGATATACCCTGAAAACCATTTGGAATAAGTTATTTCATTAATGATTTCATTGATATTCATTTCACGATAACAAAATCACTCGTAATTATTATAGACTTGATGAAATGAATCTTCCACCCATACATAGATCAATTTCTATTTTTGTGTGTGGATGACATCTTGTTGTACTCCAAGACTCATGAAACGTTTTCCCAACATCTTGAAATCATCTTGAGTACACTGAGAGAGTATCAAATCTATACCAAGATTACTAAGTGTCAATTCCAGATCAAAAGGTTTCATTTCTTGGGTCACATCATCTTGGATAATGCTATGTCCATATATGGATAGAATGTTCAAAAATTGGTTAGTTGGGATCATCCTAAGAAGGTATTCACTATTCGTAGATTTATAAGATTAGTGGGATATTACTAGAGGTTCATAAAGGTCATTTGTTTCTTTTAGATACTACATTTTTGTATTGACCAAGAAGGGGATAAATTTTCAATGATCTAGAGAATGTGGGATTCTCTTCTATTAGATGATGAATTAGTTTCCATCAGTAATGATCTTGATCCTACCCATGCCAAGAATGTATACATCGCTTTTTGATGTATTTGAATTGGGATTGGTGTAGTGTTGATCCGAGAGATCTTATTTTCATATATACACCACAAGAGTTGAGGCCACATAAATGTAAATACCATTGGCATGACCTGGATTTAGCTAATGTTTTATATTCCTTGATGTGTTGGAATTATTATAAATTTTGAGTAAAGATTATAGTGTATACGGATCACAAGAGAATAAATTATGTGTTTTCATAATGTGATTTGAATATTTGATATTTGAGATCAAAGAACTATATTAATTCCTTTAAATTGAGCTAGCATATATCAGTGGGAAGGAAAATAGTGTTTTTTGATTGTTTTACTTGGAAAACACAGACTCGGTGATTTTAGAAGAATAATTCTGAGTGGAAGATGATATATTATCAAATTTAGATACATTTTGTGGTTTGAGAGGGACAAGAATATATGACCCTTATATTTTTGTAAGTGGATTCTACACTTTTGAGCCATATTAGGGAGAGGCGGTATCACAATATGAAGTGTTTGGCCATGATGGCAAGCCTTGAAGGTTGAGAGTTTCCATTTAAATTGGACCATATATTATGTTCATATTGTCTATGTCAGGGGTCATGTAGTTTTGAATATATTTATGCACAAGGGGTTGATGTGTTAGTTTTTTTCCTTGAAGTGGGTGTTACAGACAAGTTTGACCAAAATATACCATGGCCTATGTCGACATTTTTTGTGGTCGAGCATGAAAATGGAAATAGTAGGGTTCATGGACTGATACTACACTTGTTGATAGGTAAAAGATGAGAATCAATGACTTGGTGGTTTACTACAGATGTTTCCCATTCCATAATGGATGTGGGACAACATTACAATGGATTCTGTGGTGGGTTTCTTGAGTGCGCCTCTAAATAATGGCGTTATTTTGGTTTTTTGTGGATTTATTGATGAAACATTCACATTTCATGCCTATTTAGGATACATTATTAAAATACCAATTACTAGACATATAAATTTGGGGGATAGTATATCTGAGTGGGGTGCCTCAGAGTATAGTTTTAGACTATTACTCGCATTTCACTTTATGCTTCTGTAAAGGTTTGAAGAATCCTCTTTGTATAAAATTATTTCTCAACTCGGATTTCCACCCACAGACAGATGCACTTTTTGAATGTACAATACAGATATTAGAGGGTTGGCTATGGAAATTTCCCCAAGACTTTGGTGGGTTATATGAGAAGCACTTATCACTAGTTGAATTCACTAATAAAAACATTTATCAGGAAAACATTCAAATGGTACCAAAATAGGAACTTTATGGAAGGACTTGTAGGTCACCTATATGTTCGATGGAGGTTATTGAGTCATATATATTGGGTCCAGGTCTCATACATGAGATGTTGGAGTAGGTTCGAATGATTCCGAAATGTATGGATATATCATAGAGTACACAAAAATCTTTAGTTGACAGAAATTGATGACCCCTTAATTTTTTAGGGGGTGATCATGTTTTACTTTGGGTGTCAATTGGATTGGGTAAATGTAGGATTCTGAGGAATGGAATGTTAGAGACAATTCTTGTTGGTGATTTTGAGATAGTGGAAATAATTGTGGTGTTGTAATATTAATTAGATCTTCCACAATGGTACAATTTTATTCAATATGTTTTTCATGTTTCACAACATTTGCAGTATCACCATATTCCTTTTCATGTGATCGATGTTGATGATGCTGAGCTTGAGACTGAAGGATAATTTGTGGAGCATTAGATACTTTTTTTTTGGATTACAGTGAGACAGTTTTGCGGTGAAGGACCATTGAAATAGTTCAAGTATTGGTGAATCATGGATGTGTTTAATAGGAAATATTGGAGGGAGAAGATGATATGCAGGCTCGGTTTCCTGATCTATTTATCTCAAAATCTAATATAATCTTTGGATTAAAACATACAGAATAGTTTTTATAAGGTGGAGATATTTTAAGATATAGACATATTTGTAGAATTATTATTCTCTTTTATAGATACTCTTTTACCCAAATTTTGGGATATCTTTGGTGGCTTTTTTATTCAATGAGTTGTGAGAAAAAAATTGATAAATTTGGAAGAAGGGGTTTTGCATGAATGGAACATGAATTTCCCAAACTGTGGACCTACCCCTAAAAAATCATGCATTCTAAAATAAAGGGTAATTTCATGGTTAGTGCACCCTGCTTCCTCTTAGTATGAACTGTGATACCCTTATAAGAGGCGAATGGTTAGGGTGTACTATTTGGAAAACCATGTGTCCCTTCCTAATAAGTTGTACACATAGAATTATTTCCTCTAAAAACTTATTTTAAAATTCACAAACCACTTTAGTTCCACCCCCTTTCTCCCCCATTCAACCTAACAATTTCTCTCTCATTTTTTGGATGTCTCATATATGATTCTATGGCATTCATATGACCATTATTGATTAATCGAAGATCCAATTGACAAATCTGCACCTCTCCTGATTAGAAATCCTTTCCTGTGTGGTTTTATCTCTCTCTCTTATATTTCATTTGAAATGAAAAGGAATGTTTTATTCCTAATTTTTTATTATTTAGACCTATGTTTTTATGTTTTATGATTTTTTGTTCTTGGATCTAGTTTTTGGTTCTAAATCCCTTCTTCCATTGTGTTATCGATCATTGCACTACAATTTTGGGATTTTGGGTTTGGAGAATGCCCATCATTGATATTGGGGTGGGTGGTCTATTATTCTATCCCCATAGACTTGGTTATAATTGTGTGCATGGAATTGTAAAATTGGAATTTCCACGTTAGGAAATTGTGCCATGAATTGGATTCATTATTTAGTTAATTAATTAATGAGTTTATGCAATTGTTTAATTAATGGATTTTGAAATTGGTTTTCTAATTTAATTATGAATTGGTTGATAATTGGAATAATGGGACATTTGGATATATAGTAAATGGTTAATGGATTCTACAATTAAGTGTTAATAAATGGTTTAATGGTGTTTTGTTCAAATTCACTACTAAAAAATAGACCATTAAAAGTGATTAACATTATTATCACTAGAAAAAAGTGCAGATAATGATTCTCTTTATCAGTGTTAAAAAACTCTTATAGAGGGTATCATTTGTCAATATAAAACAAAATCACTGATAAAGGGAACTCTTTATCTGTGATTTTTAGCCCTAATAAATGGGAAACATTATCAATGTTTTTCGTTAGTGTTATTTAATGGTATCCTTTATCAAATCATTATTTTTATCACTGATAAGGGTCCAAAATAAAATAAAATAATTTTAAAATGTAAAAAATAAAAATGAGTTAAAAATATTATAAATTTTATTAATTAAATGATTATTGATAAAAATGGATAAATTTCATATAAAAATATAAAAACATTAAATATTAATAAATATTGTATATAAAATATATAGATATGTTAAATGAATATAATAAAATAATAATAAAAATAAAAAATAAAAAATAAACAATTATAAAATCTATTAAACATTTTGTTAACTAAATATTTATTGAAAAAATAAATAAATTTAATATTTATATATATATATTTCAAATATTAATTAATAGTGTACATTAAATATAGATATATAAAATGAATAAATTTTAATAATTAAAAAATTTAAAAATGAATACATTGTATTAAATAAACAAAAAATAAAAAAAATTAAATAAAAAAATTATTAAAAATATATTAATGTAACAATTATTAACAAAAATAAGTTCAATATATATATATATATATATATATTAATTAAAAATAGTAACAAAAATATATATTAAGGCTAAATATATAAAATCAACAAAATATAATAAATTAAAACTTATTATTTTCTAATTCATTTTTAATGGTTTTTATACAAATTTATTCATTAATCCATTTAATATAGTTATATATTCATATATATTTTTTAATATATATATATATATATATATAAATTCATATAATAATTCATTAAAATATGATTTATATACTGCAAATATATTTTTTCTTACAACAAATAAGCCAAATATTTAATGGAAAATTATTTTTGATTAAAAATTAACATTAATAAAAAATACTGACTAATTGCATCGAGTAATGGACTTAATTGAATGTCGTTAGATTTTTAATTTTAACATATATCAAATTTGTGTTATGTTTATTTCAAATACATTTACACAATTAATGCATTTTTATATACAATGGATATACATAAATAATTATGTAATTAATGAAATCTTATATAGAAAAACATACACCTTATATTTGTGTAATTTATTCAAATATTAGATTTCATTTTACAATTTCATTATAACATGATACTTTAAATATATTATTTTTTTAATTAGTAAATTTTATTTACTTATTTTTAATATTATTACTGTTATGTATTATTTATTCATTTTTAATATTGGTTTTATTTTTATCAATTTAATCATTTTCAATTATTTATTTATATATATTTACTCAATATGTTTTATTATTTTCCATTTTTATTCATCTTTACATCAATATATATCAATATTTCTTAAATATTTAATACTTAAACAATAATATTAATCTATTTTTCAATATTTTTTATGTCTACTCTATTTAAATTACTCAATTTCATCCATTTTAAGATGCATGCCTTTAAGATTATATATTCTTTAATAACTTTAAATATATATTTTTAAATATTATGTATAAATAAATATATTTATAAATGAATATTTACTATATTTATATATTTAAATATTTATAAATATAAATAAGGATTATTTGAAAAAATTGTGTTTTAAATTATTAATAAATAATTAAATATATAAATAATTATAATATTATAATTAATTTATTCAAATAATAATATATTAACTATATAAAAATTTATTTTTCTATTTCTATTTCTATTTCTATTTATTTTTTATATATATATATAACTAAATATATAATTATATAAATATATTAATATAATTAAATAATTTTATAAATATAATTTTTTTGAAAGTATTTATATATTTATAAATAATTATTTTATATTTCAATAATGTTTTTATTAAATATATATTTATATTTATTAATTATAATTATATAAATGTATATAATGGTAGAAATATATTTATATCTATTAAATTATAATAACTATATCAAATTATTTAATATATTTGTATTTGAATATATTTTTTAAATATATATATATATATATATATATATATATATCATGATAAAAATATATTCATAATGAAAATTAAATAATTATAAACATATTTAAAAATATTTTTATTTAAAAATATTGTAATAAACCTATATTTTCTATATTTATAAAATCTTATATTTATAGTTATAAATAAAGAATATAGTTTTTTAGAAAAAAATATTAATATAATTTCAAAAAAAAATTATACATAAAAATTTATTCTATTTAATAATTATATATTATATTAAATAAAAATATAATTAACTTAATATATTTGTAAATAAATAAATTTATAATTAAAATTATAAATACTTAATCAGAACTAATGTTTTAGCACAGATAATGTTGCCTTTTATATATTCTTCTTGAGCACCAATATTGATAATGTTTTGTCGGCACTAAAAAACAGTGATAAAAGGAATTATTATTAGTGATAAACATTTATCACTCATAAAAATCTTTCATTATGAGTGCTAAAAAAGTGCTAAAAAAAATATTTTTGTCAACATATATTAATTTTGAGCAGACAAAAGGATTCATTAAATCACCTTTTTGGAAACACTAATAATGGTATACCAATTCTATTTAGAAGGACCCTAATCGAGACTAATTCAGTTGTGATTCTCATGCTCTCATGGAAATCCCTTACAGATTGTTCTCATCTGCTACGTTCTCTCAGATGAATCATGGATAGAATGCAAGGTATGTTATTTTCTTCTCTTCCTCTCTTATTGTTTTTTTTGTTTGGGTTCTGCGGTTGGTGTTATTACAGTTTTCTCAAACATGAAAAACCCTAAATCTATTATCCCATAACTCTAGTCATGATTGGTCAATCTCATTCGACCCCATTATATTTATTCTTATCACCACTATCACTCATGATTCATGTCATTGTTAGTGCAATTTCTATCACCATCACTGTCATCATCTTTAAATTCTCATTATTCTTTTTCCTCTACCACTACTTCTCATTGATTATTCTGAATCGTTTTTAATCAGATTTTTGAGATTTTCACAGATCTAAGGTATTATTTATTTGATAAATTTTTGTTTTTTTTGGGAATTTGGTTTTCTTGTATGATTATTTTATTAATTAGTCATGTAAATCATATTTATTTCGTTATAATTGGTTGTTTAAGGTATTTTTAGTAGGTTATATCATTAACTCAAGGGATATTTAATGAGTTTCAGGACAACTATGATATGTTCAATTTTATTAAGTGATTATATAACAAGTGTTATATTTGAGTAATAATTTATTTATTAAGGGGTGTCTTGTAAATATTATAATGATTTTCATGATATAAAATGTTTGTTTAATTTACATATTAATCTTTTTAATGCATGTAAATCCTATTTGATTTAACAAATGAGGGATTGGATAATTAATGAATATTTTTTATTGCATTTTGAATGGGTTTTTTATTGTAAAATGTATTTTGGAGTATGGATTATTGGAAATATATATTTAAATATAAATATTGAGAATGTTTGGATTATCTTGATTGTGTAATTTCATTGTAGGGGAAGTTAAGTTATAATTTAGTATGAATAACACAAGAATAATATAATATTTTCATAGAGATATCCCCTTTTTATTTTCACTTCTATAGATTAATATTTATATAAAATTAATCTAAGCATTTTTCGGCTTATCCTTCATATAGTACTACAACTATTTCATCAAAAAACAACATCACTTCCCAATTTTTTCTTTTTACATCATCTCTAGTCACAGAGTATAATAATATTGATAATTCTAAAATGATATGATAATTTAAAGAAGAGTGAAATTTATATAGAATATATTTGAAAAAAATAATAAAATTATCTCCGTATTTAATCATTTTCACATTATATATCACTTAAAATTTACTACATGATGTGAAATTTTCCTTTTTAAAAAGATGTATGAAATTTCATTCCTCCGTTTTAATCCATATATCTATCGATATTTTTTTCATCAACAATATATAATATTAATAATTATATTTTACAATTTATATTCATTTATATATTTTGAAAATAAAAAATAAAAAATTATATAATGAAAAGTAAGAAATGGTGAGTTTTGTTTGCGGTCATCCATTTAAAATCAATGTTAAGAATTGTTTTTTTGAATTTTATTTGAAATAATTATAAATGAATAAGTATAAGGTGAAACCATTTATTCAAATTTGTTTCCTTTATTTTATTTGTGAATTTTTTTCATTTTATTTGTTTTATTTTTATTTATAAATGTAAATTTGAATTTCAATTTTCAACAATAATTATATTTAGTAAATTATATTTATTAAAGTTGATAAATAATTAGTGTAGGATAAAAAACATCAAACAAGTGATTAATATGATGAGAGGGTTGATTATTTATTTGAAATTTCAAAATATAATGTTCCGAAAAATGGTTTTTTTTATATATTTGGTTAAAAAATTTAAATAAAATAGAGTTGAAAGTTAGAGAAATTAAAATCATTTAATTTGTTATTGTTTTAATACATGATGTTGTCATTGGATTGTTCATGGTGACATGGGGAAGAATTCTGGATATATTAATAGTTAAGACTATTAGATTTATATGTTTGTTCAAGTTGAAGAAATTATTTTTGATATTAAAGTAGTTGAAATTGAGAATACACAAACGATCACACACATATATGGTGATTCTAGAAAATTTATTATTTAATTTATGAATTTCTAAATCAATCACTATGTAATTTATTGGATAAGGTATTAGGTTTTTCATTAAATAATATCTCATGCAAAAACATTTTTCGGTACTGATGTGATAAGAGGGCCATAAGGGTAATCATGGATAATGTAAGTGTCCTATAAGGGTTGAATATGGTATTAGTTTAACATATACATGTTTTTTAAGGTAGTGTTGTCCTATGAGGGATTATATTATAACCATATTAGTGATTAGATATGTGGTATCAAATCGAGTATATTCCCATAAATCCTAGTGGGATAAACTATAAATGGAATGAATGATTATTTGATTGGACATCTGAATTTATATGTATATTGGGGGTGTGTGAGTGAAAAAAATGGTGAACTGACAATGAGATTATTTAATGATTGATTGTTGAGAAAGATGATCAATACCTAATATTGGATGATCTTTAACGGTAGTATATTAAAATTTGATGGGTATTATGTGAGGGCGGGGTATGGTATTTTAGAATGTGAGCTACTATATACATGATTGTGATTCATCATGATCTAGGGTGTAGAAAATATGGGACTTGTATTTTCTTCATTTTTTGGTTTTTCAGAAGTTTAGATTAACTAATGCATTGTCATGCACATTTTTTCTTCATTCCTAAGGGGACCAATTATGTTAAGAATATTATATATTTTAAATTCACTTCATATGAGAAATGGATATGTTATTCTCAATTCTTGACTTGGTTTCAATAAGTACATGTGATGGTAATCCCTAATGTATAGTCTTAGATGTTAGGGTTCTGAAGTCAAATCACATGGTACCTGTGATGTGGTAATTTCCATTGGGGGGAAAATTATTTTTTCTACACCTATGATTCAAATGTTAACTGATTATTATGAAATATATTTTAATTTTATTAAACAACTATGGCACAAACTTTGGGTATGATTAGTTTAATTCAATGTTATGAAATAGATAGGTAAATTTAGTTACCAAGGTGTCCTGGTTAGTATACACCAATTTGACATGCATGTGTATTTTGTGTTTTAATATTTTGAACATAAACTCAGATATATGCATTTTTGTATATTTCGGGGTCCCTGTTAGTATTAAATTGTTTATTTTTATACTCACACCCTACCCACAAACCCGTGTCAACATTGATCGCTTATATTTGTGATAAGGTTGAGGGAAAAGGGATAGTAACATAGGTTGAAGTTAGTTCAACTCAGTGGGGATGATATGATGTTATCATGGTAGTGTATGATACCTTTTTTCATTTTTAGATTATATTTGAGATTTCCAATAAAATTTGATAATTTAAAATGATTTTAAAGAGACAATTTTCAACCTCACTAGATTCAACTCTTAAATAGTTATGATTTCATTTCATATCATGAGACCCTTAACCTATCTCTTGTATGTTTATTGAAATACTCTAAGTATTGTAGTCATCCAAAGTTATTATTGGTACCTTGTATGGGATGCCTACTGCACAGAGTTGTTCAAGAAAAAATGGTCCATGTCTGGGAGAGATGGAGGAATAGTCTCAAGAAAAAAATGCCATAAAAACTACTGATGATATAAAGCTAATGAGGATTATTGTTGTCTATAACTTTCACCTTCGGATGAATTAAGTGGAAAACTCCTACCATAATAGAGTAATTATTTTCTTAAATTCAATTTATCATTTTCATCAAGATTTATTCATGAGAATCATTTGACATAATAGTACGAAGATAGAGGTAAATACTTCATTATCTTTATAATAGAGCATGAAAATGAACATTATCTAATCTGTTGTCCTTGTTTATGTTGTTATTAAGTTAAAGTTAAATGTTTCAATGCTCATGAAGACAATGTATTTTTCACATTCTAATGATATGAATTTCGGGGAAAAATGGAATGTTAATACCAGAACTGTAGAATGTTTTTTGGATAAAAAACATGTTGATGAAAAAAATAATGATGCAGCATTTATGTATTGAATAAAATTATCACGGTGGGAAGTAACAGTATAATATTCTTGGTTGGTTGAAATCAAAACAATCAAATTTTTAACCCCAATAATTCTATGTTCATTTGTTATGTTGGTGTCATAACAAGGATGAATGGGAATCTTTATATTTTTTCATTGTTCAATGTCTATCCTGTAATGAAGGAATCCCTTTAGATTGATATAATGGTAATGTTACGATATACTTTCACAATTTTTCTGAAAATTTTATATAATGAAATGTTGATTAAATTTTCATTATTCCTTGAAGTTTTCAATTATTTTAGAATATTTCAATAAGAAATTTGTTTTAATGGCCACTAGAAAATCTCATAGAGGCTTCTGAAACCTTCTTAACATGTTACATATTAGGGATGTTATAAGTAAAGTACATCACAAACCACCAGTTAGTTATGTACACATTATAATGAAAGAAAACATGGAATAATTTCTTTATTTTCAATGATGAAAAATCATTTTAGGTATATTAAAGTTGATAATATAATATTTTACATTATTTATTTTACCCAATATGATTCAAAATTATTAATTTATGAAAAAGAAAAAGAGTGATGAAAATAAATAATGTACACCAAAACCAATATACCCATTTCACAAATAAAGGATGTGGTATTCTTCAGTAGAGATTAAATTGGGTTGTATTTCAAATCAAAAAAAATGTTTTATGTTATATGAAGCAACATATGTTCCTCTTTTTATATGAATATTTATGAGTCCAAATGAAAATCCACTTCTATCCCACATCATGAGCAACAGAAGGGGTGATCGCAGAAATAAGTGTGGTAAACTAGTTGAAGAAAGCACAAAACTAGTATAGGAAACATGTGTCAGCATGACATAATATTAATTAATTATTATTTATAATAGTATTACATAAAAATGACTATTTATATAGATATTTTTTATACATTTTATACTCAAAAATTGGAAGTGACCATACTGGAATAAACAATAATTATTTTAGCTTTGATGATTCCAGAACAATATAGTCACGTTATAGGATAGGGTTTCGGAGTGTCTCCTGAAACATATTTTTAGAATAAAAAATCATATGAAGATAAATATTAGATGGTGAATGGGTTTCAGACAATAATACATGATTTTAAAGATATTATTTTCTACTCCAATTTTGATGAGCAATGTATGACAAAGGATCAAATTGAACTGGGGGTGGAAAAAATATTCTCACATAAACCAAATAACACCACTATATTTGAGGTTATTTGATCCCCTCAACCCCATACATTATCTGAGGTAATAATATTTTTTATTACACTTTCTACTAAATACGAATCAAACAACACCTGATAACATTATATTACTAAAATTTATAGGTTATAACTGTTTGTGATTTATACCACTCAACACCCTTGCACTACATTGATGTGAGGGGTATGTGGTATAATTTCCTAGGAGATAAGCTACTCAATAAAGAACTCACAAAAGATCTCATGAGAGTAGGGATTCAGTTAGCTCATGAGCTGACCACTGAGTTTCCTTTTCCACTTGGTGATATGAATATTACAACAACCAATGATGATTAGTGAACATTCATAGCATGGTCATCAAATATTATAAAGTTACACGAGGCATGTATTTAAAAAAATTTCTCATATGAAAAAATGTAACAATTGTTTAAAATAGTACTGAAGTAATGTATGATATTACATATGGATAAAGTGATGGGGAAATAGAAGGATGGATCAAGACAATCAAGTGAATTTTAAAATAGATCGAAATAAACATTCAGGGGTGCATCCCCCCACTAGTTTTATATACACTTTTATTATGATTAAAAATTACTGAAGAAACCACATTTAGAGATGCCTATAAGACTTATATTCTATAAGAAAATTAAATATTTTGACCTTTCATGAAATACGTGGTTTTTTATTTAGTATAAATGAGATTCTCAAGCATTAATGTTTAGAATCCTATATTTTGAATACATATCTAAGGTACATTATCATAATACATCTTCCCTAATTGTGAGCTAATATGTTTATCAATTTTAATAAGTACTCATATTTTATACCTTCATTTATGTTACTACTATATAAATCTAAATTATTTTGTAGAGAAATTTGGGTTCATTAATCCAAGTATAAAAAGGGTTCTCCTGAAAAAGATCTTGGAAAACCAGCATTTGAGGTATCCAGCATTCTATTATATTATTTCTCACCACTTTTCACAGAAGATGATATTCAAAAGTGGATTTCTCATATGGGAAAGCAACAGGAAATTGCTCATCAGGAGCTACAATGGGGGTCTATCAATGATGACCAATATCTAGAAGTTAAGAGATTCATTTTCAATGAGAAAATGAAAATGAATCTAAAATCTTCTGGATTATTCTATTTGTGGATATTATTTGTTGTCTCTATTTCATACTATCTAGAGTTTTATCAGTGTTTTATTTCTGATGTCTTGAGGGTGTGTGTCTGGACCTACACTATTCCGTTTGATTATATTTTTTTGAGAATCTTGATGCTGGATGGAAAATATTTTGTGAATTCTGTGCTTCTAGATTTCTTTGACATGCTCTGAAATTTGGATGATATTCTCTGTTGGATGATGGAAGATCTATGTCGTCTACTCATGAAAATGGTTTGACTTCTTGAATCTAATTTCTGGAGTTTATCTTGCTGCATTTTATTTGGATTTTGATAGATACTTCATTTCTATTGGATCCTTGTATGGTTGGACCTACTTTTTGCTGCTTTGTTCTGCTCTAAGTTTTTGGCTGCGGCCCTGAGCTGCTTTGAATCACTTAATGTTTGGACATGTTGTGCTATTATCCTGCTCTGGAATATGAAGTTGTCCCTGCTATATGTTAGTTTTCATCTTTCTGAATCTGGTTTTTTCTGAATAGCTGGTAAAAGGCTGCCTCTTGTTGGTGGATTGATTATGATGGGGTTTCTAATGCTAGCAACCAGGCTGGATCATTTTCTTCTTTGCCTTGGTCTTGAGGGGGGTAGCTTGCTTCTGGCCGAATCTGGTTCATATGGGAATGCATCCTAATGCTATTTTTTTGGTCTCTGCATCCACAATCGAGGTGTTGGTCTCTTTCTGATTTCTTTCATCCCTTCAGAGGATGTTTTGAAACTACTGGATTGTATGCTTTTGGGGTTTGATGATCTTGAACTATGTTCTGGATTTCCTGGAGACGTGGACTGAATCCATTTTTTGAGGAGAACCTGCCTGGTTAATATAGATTTCTTTAGCATCTTTATCCTTTTTTTTCTTCAGTTCTGGATTTCCTCTTCCATCTGACTTACAGGAATTATTGGTAGGTTGTTCTATTCTTTTTTTTGTTCTCTGATGGCTTGCAGATATCATTTTCTCTTCTCCAAGCAGATTGAAGACTGTAGTTTTTCTGCACAGTGATAATTACCCTTATTTTTTGCTTGTATCTTGGTTCCGGTTTATCTAGGAAGATAGTCGCACTAATGTTGTTGGTGTTGGGAACTCCTTGGAGCAGGCCACCCAGTTTGGATGCTTTACATTTTATTCTCTCTTTAATTTTTCATTTGTATCACTACTTTTTCTTTCTGATGGTGTAAATGCATTACACCTCAAGATTTCATTGTAAAACTTTGATCTAATAAATTTCTTTCGAATGAATTGGGAAACCAATTTATGTCACCTAATTCAAAAAAAAAAATGGAATAGATTTTGGATATTATGTTTACAAATTTATTGGATATATTCAAAAACATAAAAATTCGAACATCCCGGAATAGTTAATTTTCTTTGCTAAATAATATATCATTAAATAATTTTCTTAATCATTTCATTATAAAAATTTTCTCATTAATATCAATAATTTCAACCACCTTCATACTCAAAAGAATAGGTAAATTCGTTTTGAAATGAGGGGTAATCTTACATGTTTTCATAATATTATTTGAAATAAAATTTGGTGATTATCTGCGATGTTTGTGATATACTATGATCTATGACCTTAGATATATATTTGGGGTGAGAATAATTAGTGTCAAGATGATTATATATTACTATTGATCTATTTATCAAAGAGAATACAAATAGAGGTTTTTTTAATCATAGGCCTAGAAACAATATAATTTTTAGGTAATTGTGGAGTTGGAGGTAGAGGCAGAGGTAGAGGTGTAATGGATTAAAAGACTAAGGTGGGGGGGGGATGAGATGGATAGTGAAGCAGTGGAGGAGATTATGTGTTGTCCGTAAAAAAATAACATTTGTTGGGAAATGTAGTAGAATGGGGAACATTCAATGATTTTATTTTAGAAAAACTATTTAAAATTATCCACAATAGATTTCAATTAAGATAAGAACTATTGTTCATGTATTCCAAGATTCACATTGAAAAAATATTTATCACCACTTTTTTAAGTACATTTGTACAAGAATTTAAGTGGATGGTTTTTTTATAATATAAAAGAACTCAACTTATTTTTTTTTAACTGATTATAATATTTTAAAACATATATTTGCACATTCCATTTACTATCAAATATTACTGATGTGTGAAGGTAACCCCTCACTATTAACAAACTAAACAACAATAAAAACATAGATGCAGTTTCTAACACATGGCTTCTCTACACTCATATAAAGGGTCTTAGTTGTAGATCCAATAGTCACTTCAGAGTCATAAAAACCAATACTATCATAGAATAGGTATATAATACAAATAAAATGTTTGTGTAATTATGTGTGTAACCAACCATAGAATCCAAAAAGTGTATGGGAGAACAATTGGAGGACAACCAGTAATGGGATATCATGGTTATAAATGATAGATGGTGTTAAAGGAAACAATGAATCAATTAAAAATAAAATTCCATATGAATAAATACATGAAAATTAAAATTCCACATTTAATGAAATTGTGGAGAACTTTAAATCAAAACAAATACCCTTTTAAAAATAATCTCGCATCATGATCTAAAAACATTAAAAAAAATTAAATATAAACTTTCATAGATTCAATCGTGAATTTTTAGAAAATAACAATTCATTAGTTTCACATCGAAGGGTGATTGAATTAATTAGGTTTTCTAATCATCCATTAGAAGAATGATATAGTATAAAAAACTCTTAATAAATCCATACAAGTAACATTCATTATTCATAGGAAAAATCCAAGAATTCATAATGAATGAAATAGATTTTAGTGTCATTTGGATGCTATAATGTTCTATACTGATATTAAAAACTTTAAAAAAATGGTAAACAATTTATAATGGAGTTTAGAGTCATCAAAAAATACATAATAGGACACACAAATATTTTTTTCATCAACAATGTTAAATGGGATATTATGGAGTTTTTAATCTCTATAATTGTTAAAAGGAATAATATATATTATTTTGTTCTGTAAAAGCTCATATCTAAATATTTATTATAGGTCGATAAATGAATAATACTAGGTTTAGACTAATGATTAATGTTTTCTACGAATGAGTTACTACGTTAACAAAAACATTTCAATCATGTACAATGATCCTTCACTCGACATGGATAATTCACCAATGATGATGAAATATTATTTTTATTCCGAAATTCATTCAACATTCTCAATTACAAAACAACAATATAGGTACATGACCTAAAGTGTTAAATTCTATATAGAATAAAAAGACATGGTTGAATTAGCCGCATCTCAAACCAATACACACTGCACCAGGTATTGCTCAAATTGTTTTATTACAGTTTTAAATCGAAATTTCATTAATGTATTGTTTTTTATTTATGTAAAATTTATTTCTTTAAATTATTAATTACATAGAAATTTTATGAATTATATAGGTGGATTATTTTCCTCGAGTTTGTGTGTTTTGTTCAAAGCTTCTCATACTCATGAGGGATTGAACATAGAAGGTGCTACTGAGATAATAACAAGGAAATGGAGCACATGATCCTCCGACCAGTTGGTGTGGTATCTCTAAGTGCCTCTACGAGACCTAGGTTCAAAACCAAGCAGTTGCATAATTTTGGGTACTGTAGTAATTCGGTAGCATGTATCGTTGTAGTACTGTGCAGATGTTGTGGCATGTATTGTTGTAGGTAATGTTTGGTACTGTAGTATCCATAACTATTCACCTTGGGCCAACAGTTTTCCCTTTTAGTTTTTATAGAATTTGGGCCACCCAGGCCTTCAAGATAGTTAGACTTTTGGGAGACTATTAAGGAATTTGGGCCGCATGGATTAGTGTAGTTTCCCCTGACAGACTCTACACGAAAGGAGAATCCCCAATGGATGATTCGGAGAAGGTGCACTCCCTAGAGCAGAAATACTAGATTTTGAAGAATGGGAGGGTATGGTTATGCCATCGGGACTAGTCTGTACTTGCACAAGAATATTAGCCAGATGGACATGCAAAGGTGAAGAGCTATAATCACGATGAATATGTTGCGGAGGGTAGTTCCTTATTGTTATAGTCTCGTTGAATTCCCTAAGACCATTATGACAATTAATGCCTCTTAATCCTACAAGCCAAGTAATCTCTAAGCTTTCGGGAATTGTTAGGGTTCCCCCTAATCTCTTGTAAGGTGGGTTATAATAAATCTATAAAAATGAAGGCCTTTGGGCCATATGGGAAATAATAAATAAATGGGTTCAAAATTTCTACAACCATCATGAAAAAGATGAATTCCTACTAATTATTTTGTAAAAAATTTCATCATTTTATCTATAATTTTTAGGATAATTTCCTTATCATTTCTATCTAAAATTCTTTTGGAAGATCTTTTTGGGAATTTAGCCTTTAATCATCCATAAAAAACCATAAAAACTGAACATAGCCCTTTTGGATGATGTTTTTCAGGAATCATGGGGTTTCATATTCCATCCTAATGGAAAATTTATTATTTTTATTGCTTAGTTTAGATGGTTTAATGATTAAATTCATCACATAAAAATTTATTTTCACCTAAATCTGATGGATAGTCTGGCAGATATTACTCAATCTATATGTTTTTATTTTATAATTTAGATTTTGTGTTAAAAACGTCACTCACGAAAAGCCAAGAAAATGAAATCTTATTATCTTGATGATTTATATAAAACAGTCATGAATCTTTTGTGAAAATAGGGAATCAATATCATGTCAAATGGACACATGATGTGACCATCATGACTCAATGTGTGTGTTTCCAGTTTGAAATGACATTTTAATAATGAAAAGTGACATATTCACAACTAATACAAAACAATCAGATTGTTTTGAATTTTTTTTACAATTATCATTATATCATTGGAGACATGTAGGAATTAGTCAAACCATAATATTATTCATTGTGTGACAATTGTGACTCTACGTGAAAATTTTATTTATAATTGAAATTAATTCTAGTAAAAATGACAACATATATACTCAAAACCAAGAAAACACATTAATATTATTTATATAATTTAAGAAAATAATCCATAATTATTTTTTTATGTTTATAAATCATCTGCACCACAATACAATACAAAATGTTCCCGAAATATCTCATAGTATCCATTATTAGTTTAAAATTGGAATTTTTTTCCAAAAATGGCCCTCACTAAAAACTAATATAATGAAATTGGATTGTATTTTCAATTTATTAAAATGATTCATATTTCATTTTTTATGTGTAGGAATCAATCACACATACAATATATAAATTTTGTGATAAACATGGCTCAAAATGCATGTTTTTGTTTTAATATGGAATTTAAGTAAACATACACTTGTTACGTACTAAAAATTGAGCAAACACATCAGTGTTGTTTTGAAACATTATCAAAATTATCCATATTTCATTGAGGACCCATATGAATCATCCTCAATTAAATATTATTCATGGTGTGACCTGTATGACCTCAAGTGCATCTTTGTTTTTAAAAAAAAATGACATTAATTTTAGTAAAAATACTACTTACATACTCAAAACTGAGAAAAGAAAATTTATATTGTTTTCATACTTCAAGAAAATGATTCATTAGTCATTTTTTACCTGTATTAATTAGGCTCACTCTAGTATGATATAGGACATTACTACTGTGACTCAAAGTGTTTGTTACCTATTTAAAATTGACATTTAACATCAAAAAGTGTCACTTTATAAAAATGGAGAGAACAAACTTTGATTCTATTGCTAATTTAATAAAATGATTAATAACCCATAATTTATCAGTATGAGTTAATCTCACTTTCTTCTCAAACATGATGCGATTAGTATGGCTCAAATTTTGTGCATCTAGTTTAAAATATCATTTTTTTAAAACACAAGTGACATACTAAAAACCAATCAAACACATATAACTTGTTTTTATACTTAATTAATATCTTCTATATGTAATTTTTTATATGTAGGTATAAATTTAACCTCAATCCAACAAATGTTCTGATCGATTTGACTCAAACTGTAGCTTTTTATTTAAAATATACATTAATTTTAGTAAAAATAACTAAAAATGACATACTAAAACCAAGAAAATGCATTCATATTGGTTTTATAATTTATAAAAATGAAACATAATTCATTTTTTTATAAATCATCCTCACTTCAATCAGATTCACAGTGTTCCCAGTATGACCCCGAGTCTTTGTTATTAGTTTGAAATTGACATTTATTTTAAAAAAACGTCACTCACTAAAAACAAATAAAACCCACTCATAATGTCTTGATAAAATAGTTAAATAATTCAAATTTCATTTTTGACATGTATTACTCAGTCTCATGTCAATCAAACACATGATGTCACCAGTGTCACTCAATGTGCGTGATTCCAGTTTGAAATAACAGTTTAGTAAATAGAGATGTGACATATTAAACCCTAAGAAAACACATCTATATTATTTTTATACATTATAAAAATGAATCATATTTTATTACAGATGTGTAGGAATCAGTTTTACCTCAATATGATGCATGATGTGATAGGTATGACTCTAAGTACGTCTTTTTATTTAAAATTGACATTTTTTTGTAAGATAGAAAACTGACATAGTCTAAACCAATAAAATGGATTCATATTATTTTTTTACCTTATGAAAACAATCCATAATTTATAATTGATATGTAGTAATAAGATTCACCTAAATCTGATAAAAGATGTTCCCAGAATGACACAAAGTGTTCATTTTATTTTTAAAACTGACATTTTTGTTCAACAAGTGTCACTCCCGGAAAATCAAGAAATCATACATGGATTATATTGATAATTTAGAAAAAATAACTCATAATTAATTTTTGATAATATGGAATAAGTCTCACATAAATATGAAACATGATGTTACTAGTATGACTCAAAGTGTGTGTTTCCAATTTAAAATGACATTTAGTTAAAACACAAGTGATGTACTAAAAAAATAAAACTTATTCGTATTGTTCTGATATTTTTAGTTAGTGATCTATACGTCGATTGATACATGTAGTTATCATTTTAACACCAATATAATGAATTTCATGACCGGTATGACTCTAATGAATAATTGTTTTAAAAACAAATTGACATTAATTTTTATAAAAATGAAAGATGGCATTCTCAAAACCAATAAAAGACATTCATATTATTTTCATACATTATTAAAATGATCTATAAGTCATTTTTGATGTGTAATAATTATTATCACCTCAATATGATATATGAAATTCCCCAAAAGAATCATAGTCTCCATTGTCATTTTAAAATTAACATTTATATTCAAAATGTGTCACTCACTAAAAACCAAAAATACAATCACATATTGTCTTGATAATTAAGGAATGTTATTCATAATTCATTATTGATTTGTTTGAATTGGTATCTACTCAAAATGGCACATGATGTGTCCACTATGACTCAAATTGTGTGTTTATTATTTAAAATGACATCTTACTAAAAAAATATTTAACAAACTCAAAATCATGAAAATTCAATCATATTGTTTTTATACCTTGTAAAAAGATGAATATTTTATGTAGGATATTTAATAATTAGCCACTCCACAGTCTGATGCACAATGTGCCCGTTATGACTCAAAGAGCATCATTTTATTTAAAATTGGTAAATAAGTTTAGTAAAAAATAAAAATGGTATACTCAAAATCAGGAAAAGGAATTTAGATTGCTTTGATGAATTATGAAAAATTCTTTTAGTCATTTGTGACATTCAAGGTTTTGATTCACTGAAATCCAATAAGTGTAGTACCTGACATAACTCAATGCTCTTGGTATCATTTTAAATTTACATTTATGATCAAAAAGATCGACTAATTTAAAATTGAGAGAAGGTGATCGGGTTTTCTTTATAATTGGAGAAAATGATTCATAAGTAATTTGTGACATTTTGGAACCATTTTAGCATAAAAACAATAAATTATATGACTCTTATGACTCAAACTGTGTGTTTCATATTTAAAATTATATTTTAGTAAATATCACAACTGATGTACTCAAAATATGGAAAACACGTTATGATTATTTTTATACATTTGTATAATCATCAATAAGTCATTAAAAATGTGTATGAATCAGCCACACCTCAATATGATTCACAATGTGGCTGGTTTGACTCCAAGTGACTCATTTCAATATATATGTATCATTTTAGTTTAAAAAATGAATCAGATTAATAAAAATGAGAAACTTATCCTCGATTTTTTATCATAAATATATACATTTTTACATAATTAATTTCATTATCATTTTTATATTATACTTATTTAGTTAATTTTGACAGGTATAATTCTTGAAGACAAATAATCAATGGTGCAATGTGCAGGAATAAACAACAACTCAACCTAATACCCATTTTTTCTAGAATGAATCAATTTTTAGTTTAAAACAACACATTCTATTTAATTTAATTATTTATATTATTACTAACATAAGACTTTTTTTCGTATATAGGTTTGTTATTTTTCTCTTGCATGGGGTGGTTTATTCATTAATGAAGTTTCATTCCTTTTCTCTATAATAGTGTTTTTTTGTATTTTTTTTATAAATATTATTTCATTTAAATTATGTATTTATATTTACATATTCAAATTTATGCATTTATTTCTAGTAATGTAGTGTGTTATTAAAGTACCCTATTGTATTACCTATTTATGGTGTTACAGTATTCCCCATAACCAATGCTACTAAATGTGTATATAAAGGAATACTTTATTTGTTTGTTGTGGGATTGTTTCCAAGATGATAATTCACATTTATAGTGAGGTCACATGGTTTTGAGAGGCCTCAAGGTTCATCCACATTCGGTGATGGGGGTGGATTCTATTTCAGTGCATCCTCCCCGGACAGGGGAGATACCTCTAATGTTCTTCATGAGATAGGCTCCATTCTTCTTCCATTTATCAAACCCTGAGTTCCTCCCCAATTTTCCCTTGATATCTATTCTCACCAATGTCATGGATTTATCAATGGTCTTCCAAACATTTCATTCTCGAACTTGGCGTTCAACAAGGATTCATGAAATATGATCCTCTCCAGGATTGCACATTTTATGTAGAGGTTTCCTTAAGTGGAATCTTTTGATAGATGAAAAATTGGGTCATGGGGTTTATAGGATAAAGAAACAGAGGATTTTATTCATTCCAGACACATTTTAATTGAATTTACATTAGATGATGATTTTGGTAAGTCATGGTCTAGTGCTCCGCAAAGCTACAATGATCTTCAGTTCTACTTCTTCTATTGGTTGTAGGATTTCCACATTCAACGCAACTCCTCTAAAGATACTATTTGTGTTAGTTTTGTAAAACAAAATTACCATTTCAAAATACCGTGATTTCTAGAATGTTTGGGAACCTAATTGATTGATATATGGTTGTTGGTTCGATAACTAGGTTGTTGTTACATCCAGTGTATCCATGTATTTCCATGGAAATAGATGTATCCATAATTCCTACCGAGTTTGTGTGAATAATAGTGGAGGGACAGTTTCTCCACAAACAAATCATAGTCTTTGAGACTTGGTTTGACTTTTTTGTTTCCTGTAATAGTCTAGGACATTATGTGAAAGTGTGTATAAGTGGGGGAAGGATTTTCTCCACATAAGGTTGCAGATTCAAGAGATTGCAATAATGGATTGGGTATCGGTGAACGTAGCAGTAATTTTTTGGATGTTGAGACAGTGATGGAAACTAGTGTGATTGAAGATGGTATTAGTCCTACAGCATATGATACCATGAGGAATATACCAGTTAAACCTATGAACCCAAGAATTTCCAATGTGTTTGGAAGATTAAAGAGTTACCTAAGAGTGTGAAATCCATTGTAAATGGTGAGAAAATATACTACAATGGGCATGTGTGTTAGAATTAAAAGCATGGTGGTATCCAAAGTCAGTGTAGATTCATGTCGCAATGAAGAGGTGGGGGATGACGTGCAAAAGATTTTGGAAGGTCGATCATGGGGGGTCAACGGTGAATGAGTGGGGGGTAAAAATATAAGGAACATGAGTCCATGGAACGAGTATCCAAGCACTGTGTTTGGAAATATATTCACAGGGTTAGGTGATGAAGAATTGACCTTGGAGTAGGGAATAGCTAGGGTAGTGCCTTTGGGATAGAGTAATGTGGTTATGGGAGAATTACAACAAAATGTGAGTGATGTTGTTGTGAAATGGGTGGTAGGAAATGATGTGGAGTATATTGGGGTGTTAATAATTCTTGTCCATTCCTTCCCAACCAATGATGTTAGGTTTGATGAAGTCTTAAAACAGGGAAGTGGTGCCTTGACAAATGGGTGATTGCATGGGTCTAATTACAATGATAGGAATTTAGGGGGTTATTTTTTAGTGAAGAAGGTTTTGTTTCAAATGATAAATAGTTTTTATGTGACTGAAATGGAAGTACTAAGTGATGATCATCCATTCCTGGTCTAGGCCAATGATGGGGTATGTGACAAGGTTCCCAACTAAGAGGGTTCTAGTGATTCTGAAGGAATTCCTTTGTTCCCGAAGGTTACTAGGAGGATAAAGGATAAATTAAAGGATTACTCCTCTTTACCACCTTGAGTGGAGACTCTGTCTGCCACGAAGTCAAATTCCAAGTATATGGATAGTGAGGTCATTTCAATTGCATGTCGGGTGGGGAGTGTGACCAATCATTGGAATTTATTTTTAGTTTGGATGAAGAAGGTATTGAACAAGTTTGGAAACTCAATTCCACTAAAGAGGAAGATGCAAAAATAATGGCGACGTCTCTAAGGGTGTCTATCAATGAGGATCAATACTCTTGCATCGACTAGAAGGATCTGATTCTCATTGGGGACTTCAAGAATGGGATGATCATCCGCGAGGAGTACATCCATTCCTAGAATAAGCTAGAATATGAGTTTGAAGATATAATAATGGATTGACCAAACAATCAGGTAAAATATATTTCCAATAAATTGTTTAGGGAGATAATCATTGGTAGACATAAATTTTCCTTCAGTGATTATGTCGCCTCATTTTGTGGTTGAACGCTCGGTTTCTCACATTTTCTTTAAAAGTGTCTGAAATAATAAAAATTTAATTTTAAGTCATGGAATTCATTATCAACTCTTTCACAAGCATTGATAAATAATCCCTTTATCATCTCTTAATGGATGTTAAAGAATCCCATTATCAATGCTTTTAAAAGTATTGATAAATGGTCCCTTTATCAATGCTTGTAAAATAAATAATCATGGGTGAATTTTATCAGTGCATCAAAATGCACTGATAAATTCCTTGAGATTTTAATCATGCTCTGATAGTCATTAAATTTTTAGCACTAATAGAGGCCAATTCAAAAACTTTAAAGGCATGTTTTTTATTTTTTATTATTTCATGTGATTAATGTAAGGATACTTAATTATTTTCATAAATTTAAAAGGAAAACCATTTCTGTGTAATTTATAAGAGGGTTAATGATGATTAACCATGATATATATGATATAAATGTGTTTTATATCTGTGATATATGGGTGATTGATTGATATTAGAGTTTGGGAAATATAATGATTATTTAAAATCTCATATGTGACTGATTGATATTCTAGTGTGGGACATTGACTGATTCTTCAAAATAACATATTTGATTGATTGATAAAGTGTTTTGGGACACATACTGATGCTTTAATTACCCATGGGATGCTAGATATAGAATTATTGGACAAAAATGATGGAATTGTACTATGGTTCCAAGTAGATATGATATTAAAATTTAAATTAAATGATTAATGAAAACTTTTAAGTTATGGGATATGTTATATCACATGGTTATAGTAAAGACTCTTGAATGAGGTGAATCAGGTATTGCTGGTTTGGGTTTCACCATGAACAAGTAGATTAATGTGGTTATAATAACACCCTACATAGACTTCCTAATCGGTACACGGAAATACTTTATGTTTTCCTGATAGGATATGTAGAATATCTATATGTTAGATGGATGATTTTGGATGGATCATGGATCATGGATCCATATACTCTATTAGGACCCCTTGGGGAGTTGTCAGTGTATTTTTTTGGGTCTTACTAAAACATTTACAGATATATGGAATGCAATATCAACTAATTTAGTTCTGGATATTTTATTTCCTTTTTGGACAGAAAGTGATACTGGTATTGTTCTTGTTATGGTTATTATCATTTGGATATTTTTAATTTTCATCCATTGTTGGGATTCATTGATATAGAGGGTATTGTCTCCCCATGTTATATATATTAGACCCTCACTACAAGTTAGCATCCTTTGGCATATTGGGAGGTGTGCTTAAGGTCGGGTGGACAACTAGTTTGGGGAACCTACATTTGGAACCCTAGAAGTGATTCCACACCTTGTATACAAAATACATAGTCTACGTAATAGATTATGGAATAATTAGTGGATTAACTAGAATACAACATCACTTTGAGTTCCTTATGAAAATATATTATATCTCATACATGAATATTATTCATGTTGACCATAATAATTCATCATAATAGTAATTACCCCATAGAGAAAATCGTTTTGTGATAATCATAATTTCATTTTTTGATAGGACCATTATAATTACATTTCATGAAATGTATATCAATTTAAACATTTTTGTTGCAAATGTAAAACTATGATAAAGTGGATATTTTTTTATTTGATACATTTTATGTTATTAAAATTCTTTTATGTTTACCTCAAAAATATTATATATGAACTTATTAATGATATCAAATATTATAATCTACCACATCATCTTTACGTTTTCCACACATTATGGAGTTGTGTTAACTCATTGAATTATATTGAATTCCTACCATATATCTATGTTAAAATTTGATAATTATCTTCCACTAAACCATTAAGTTATCACATTTAGTAAACAAATTTGAATATTGGTATATTATTGAATCACATTCCCAATAATAAAATCTATGAATTTATATGATCTCCTTGTCTAAAAACAACAAAATATACTAGGTCAAATTTTATTGTATACAATAATCTCTTTCTAATTTCAAAATTACTAGCTTTGGAACCCGTTATATCAAATGTTTACTTAAAATCTATTCTTGAATAATGTGATTAACACAAGAGATTGAGAGGTAGTTCTAGTGTTAATTTTTTTCAATATTTTTTTTATAAAAAAATTCAATGTGTTTTATTTCTGATTTTTACTATACTATTTTTAAATCCCAGTGAAATGTAAAAATTCCACTAGGAGAGTGAAACCTTTTAACAGCATTTAATAAATTGATATTGTATTCTATTAAGAGTTTTCTAATTTAATATTAAATACCATAAGAAAATAAATATGATGAATAATTTTTTTTAGAAGTTATGAAATGTGGGGTATTTATCTATATGTTTGAGGGACATTAAATAAAAATGAGAAATCCCTAATCCATCCAAGGACCCACCTCAAACTGTACTTCAAGGGACCCTAATATTCTATCAATAGTGATGTAGTTCCACTTGATCAGCAATAGAGGCAAGTGAGAATGTATACCACTAACTGTGAGTGAACAGATGCGTGAAATCATTGTGGATGTGTAGTTCACAATAATGATCCATATGGATGGTTCATAGGGGGAAATTAGGTTGAACTACCCAGTGTCATGTGAGAAAGTGTTCATGAGTGCTGATCCCAGTGTCAGATGAAAATTTTAGGAGAACAAATTTACATATTAAGTGGTGATCAATAGAGAATGAGTCAATTTTGGATTTTGGGAAGATAATAATTATTCATACACATTAAATGAATCATATATAACAAAAGATAGTTGATATGTATATCAAGGATATACAATCAAGACAAAAAATTGTCTTCAACCTCAAGCCTCAGCCAAGTGTTTGGCATGAACCAGATTACATCTCCATACTATTAATATAAAACTGAACTCACAATTATTTTTTGGATGATGTTATACAATCATGAGATTCTCTCGAATCATAAATAAATTTTTTTATGATTTCTATAATGAAAAACATAACATCTCAATTTATGTAACTAAAATAAGAGTGTTTTTGAAAGTATCATTTTATTCATATTATTGCCATGGAAGGACATATTGGAATTAGAAATGATAATGTAGTTGTACTAGCATGATAAAACATAGCCATTTGGTTTCATAAATGAATTAAATAGTTCTTTATAGGTATAGTTTATGATGCCAGTGTTTTCCCAAAAAAATTGAATTAGTTAGGTCTATTGATATAGTTTAGATAGTCGGTGCACATGTCTATTAATTTGGTGGATTTAAAGCAATCAATGTTGTCTATAGAAACCCACCATACTCAGTATTTAGTGGGTTTTCATCAAGAGAGAGATATAGGAATCTAAAACAGTGACTCTAAGAAGCCCTAATCTTATATGAAAAGTTATTTCTTCTTTTTTATATTATTTATAAATCCCACTTGACTATAAAATAGATGTTATGGTATCCCAATATTATGTTTGTGTTATTTATAGTTACCAAGATACGTTATCTTGGGATTGACATAATTGATTAATATATTTTTTTAAAGATTTTACTTTTATTAAACCATATTTAAATAAGAATATAACCAAAATATATTGTGTTAAATGAAAGAGGATGTGTGTTGTGTGTTGTTATATGGTTTGAAAATATGATTTTTATGATACTTGAAACGTTTTTGTTTTATAATCTAATGAGTTTCCTGATATTTCTCTATTTAAAAAACAATAATAATAAATTAATTTGTATGAGGATACACTTTTAATGTGGTTATATGAGTTTTCAAATCATTCACTATAAAAAATAGTGAAAATCAATTCTTATATGTTTGTAAAATCATAGAAATGAATAATTGAAAACATCATGAATATCATGAAGGTATTATAATATAAATTCAATAAATGATATTAATACTTTGATTAATTTATGTTTGATAATTTAGTATTTTTATTTTGGATATTAGTTAATCCATTTATTTAGATGAATTAGTAGGAAGACAACTTGTAGTGTACTGAAGATCTATTAGTATATCATTTTGATAATTTACTAAGTTACTGTATAATTGATATTCATTTTTTATCCATAAGAATATCAAAATGGAATTAATATTGTGTTATTGATTATATATATCTATGGTTGAATACATTTAGTGAAGGTGTGTATGGATATAAGTTATTCTGAATAACATTTTACTAAATGGACTTGAAATGAAGTAGTACTACATACACAATACATCTGTAGGAAGAAGTAATTGATGACTTGTTTACATAGTTTTAGGAAACCCATTTAATAAATAATGTTATTTTATTATAAATAACCTATATATATGAATTTCATGATACACCATCAAATGGAGGGAGTATTAATAAAGAACACTGGTTGGATTATTGTCTAAATATAACATCTAATGTCATCCCAATGTAATCATTAGTGATAAATCAATATGAAAGATTATCTATCATAAGGTTTAGGATATGGAATATAATCACTTTTATTTACTTGTTATTAATATATGTCTTGAATATGTATAAACATATAAATGGCATATCCACCCACATTAGAAGTGAAACTTTTAAAAATTCTCATTTTCTTTTTATTTTCTTTCATTTTCTTTCATATAAGAGAGGTGGTCAAATAAAGAAAAAGGGACCGGGATCTAAAAAATCAAAGAGATTGATTTGAATAGAGTAAATCATAAAAGTAACATCCCAAATTTTATTGAGGGAAATAACATTTATGGATTGATGGATATAATGATTCTATATCTTTATTCATAGCGACACAATGTTAGTGATTCTATAACAGTGGATTTTATCCAACCTAAAATAGAATCTCTTATAACAAATAATAATAATAAAAATATAGATGTATATGGGAATCATATAAATTATATTTTATATCCATTTCAGATACATTATTCAATATGTTTATCGGACAAAAAAATCCCAAGAGATGTAGAAGAACATGTGAATATTTATAAAGGAAATGTGAATATCAAAGTATATAAAAAATATATTTGGGGATATCAGTTTGAATATATTCAAATTATTGATGAAAAACTATATTTGGATACTATAGTTGGGTAAGTTAAATTATGTGCCATATCAATAGTTTTAGAGATACATTGGAAGAATCAACTATATTAATGGGTCTGGTGTGGTATTGTCTTAATAGATTTGATCAAAATATTTATTACATCGATGGAATTAGTGAATTATCTCTTTATGATATTTGAAATAAACACCAAAATTTTGATTTGATAAAATATCTTGTGTTCAAAAATAAACATAAGAAGGTAGGGAATCACAATGAAATGAAGGATCTCAAACTGAAGGAAAGGAAAAATGAACCACTCTCTGATTCTAATATGGTAGAGGTAAGTGAATCAAATTATAAAAGAGATATATCTTTTATTAATAAATATGTTATAATTGGAAAGAGGAAATTTAATGGTTTTCATCTTATACAGTGATTTAATTGTTGTAAAACTGAAAATTTGTTAATTGATTTTCTAATGAATGAATCTGCTGATTTAAAGTTTGATGAAAAACAAAAATACTAAACTGAAAGTAGGTCCACAAAAACATGAAAATACATACCATAAATAGTTATATGTTTTTAATATTATTTGATAGAAATGTACCTAGCATGAAATAATATGGAGATTCTATAGCATGGATTTATTTCGAAGATAAATTTAAATCTTGAAATCATAAATCATTAATGACACTTGTTAAGAAACTTGAATAATCTTCATGCATTTAAGATTATTAATAATAGAGCTCCAATAATCACATGATATGATCTAGACATGTTTTATACCTATATATAAACACTCATCTCCTAAAAATATTCAAATTAATAAATAATTAAAAACGAAATGAAAATAATACAAAGAATGATCTTATTGGGGAGATCCAAACATCCAAGGTGATAATTTTAGAACAATTTATGATATTGAAAGATATTAATTGTAAACTAGATATAATAGAAGAATGACCGAATGAGACAAAATGTAGGGGTCATAAATTAAAAAATACATTTCAAATTATGAGATAATATTTGGATAATGTAGTGGATTATCAAGATAAATCACCTAACACTATTGTAATGACTAATACAAAGAATAATTTATACGTTATATATGATTATTCTAGTAACGCTAAATTTTTTTCATCTATTTATAAACATTAAAACATAAACACTAAAATAACACGGACTAATAATGATTTTTATATCAAAAATTAGTTGAGAATATTTTATTCCTCGTGACTAAGGAATAAATGGTTGGTGTATACATAGAAATAAAGTGGTTTATCATTAATATAAATGGTAGTGTTATTGAACAAAGATTGTTATAGGATACTACTGGTGTTGGGGTAAATTTGGAAACAATTTGTAAAACATCATGTAAAATATTTCATTTCCTCAACATTTATACTCATCAATGGGGAGAAATTATACATAGGAATAAAATTGTGTTATGAGAATCAAAAATACACATAGAATGTAGAAGATTATTTTAAACTATTCAATAATGTAGTCAAAGGAGAATATATTTTATTATATAACGGAATATTATGAATGATATTTCAAATATTGTCAACGTTCTAATTATTTAATGAAAATTATTCAAGGAAAGTAACTACAAACTAAGAAATCAATGAAAGATCAATGATGAGAAAATTTCTCTATTCATTTTGATGAAAATGGTTCTTATCAAAAGGGAAATGAGAAGGAAATATATTACATTATTTTTGGTAAATGTGTACAATAGAATTAACTAGAAAATGATGAAAAATATATGGATATTTCTAGATCTAAAAAAATATCATTAAATTTTGTGTAGAAAATTCATTAAAACTATCCATATTACAAAGAACAATATCATTTTAAACCTACACAAGAAATAAAAGCAAATAAATTGAAGAGGAAATAATATGATAATGCATGTTCATTTATGGGTCATACTAGCAAGAATAGGACATCCATTTTAACCTTCAAAGATGAAAACATGAATCTCATATAAGGTTCTACCAAGAAGAGATTTGTAGAAGAATTGAAGTGAGTTTCAAGGTTGAGAAAATCACAACTCTGTTACTGTAACTAAGAATCATTGAAGAGCCATTATATCCACATGTATATATGTGTGTTTGTTTTTCTATACATGAATTTTAAGGTAATTCATGTTCCTAGAGGGAGACTTGAACGTGAAAAAATGATGAACTATATAGTTCATCTCTTTTGGGGAAGCACAAAAGAAAAAACTCTAGATATCTCTCTAATTAGATATGTGATAAATAGCGGATGTACTAGTGAGTGATGTATGTGATATATTGTGATTAAAAAATATTTGGATATTTAATCATGTCATCATTGAGGTATACTGATTATATACTCTTATTATCTTTTTGAAAGATCTAATATACAAGGGAGAGACCTGATACATGATGAAAATTGTAAAAAATTATAAATGGGAAATAAATTATTTCACATGGATATTTTTGATTTGTTTGATTAGTTGATTTCAGGTGATTACTAGAAAAAAATTTTATTAACCCCTAATATAATGTTTCAATGATGGTATCACATACTGAAGATTAATTGATATCATTACTCCTAAAATTTAAAAACTCTAGCTTTCTATAATGATAATGGATCACATAGACATGGAGTTGGTGATAATTATATCTTCTCTATGTGTAACATCCTAGGTCAATAAAGAAATATGAAATTTTCATATTTATTAATATTTTTGAATGAAATATTAATTTTATTTTAAAGGGGTTTCTATGTTCGATGGAATACCCGATATGCAACAACGGGTTTCATTGTAATCTTATGTTTCACACTAACAATATAATATTATTATTTTAAATGGTATTTAATTCCTAGATGTTGTGTTGGAGTGAATGAATGGAACTAACTAAATTATGATTATACATGTTTGTTAAATGTTTTTACATTTATCCAATAGAAGTTGGAGGCTTAAAATGTGAATGAATCTAATTTACATTAAAAGGTTGATTTACCGCCATTTAATAGAGAACCCTATTTAAATCTCGTCTTAGTCACTTTTATATGTTCTATTTGACCAAATAAAATTCTTCTTTTGAATTGGTACATCAAAATTTACATTGGGTAATGTTTTTGTATTTTTCTGATAAAATTCAATTTTAGATGAATATTGAAAAATATTGTATTTTAATTCAAAACTGCCTTTTAATCTAAATTTTTTACATGGATAGATTATCTTTTTAATTTGTTTTAAATCATAATTAAATTTTCTATTTACCATTTAATCAATGTTTGGTCATTGGAATTAATTTCACATTGAAATTGGACATAAACAATTGTCAAGCTTTTGATAGTTAATATTTCTAACAAAAAAGCTTTTGTTTTGATAGTGGGAATTAATTTTAATTTAATTTATGCCTCTTATGTGTTTTGAATATAGAAAAATTGATTTCATATTTGGAATCAGGAGCTCCAAATTGTGTAAATAGGCAAATTTTATTTTTTAGATGTTATGAATATTTACTTTAGTGAAAATTTTATTTACCATGGTTAAAGGAAATATCTATTAAATTAGGGTAAACAATATTATTATAATAATATAAAATTCCCCTAACATGTTTCCTAATTTTATTGGTTGATACATATCTGACCATAGTCATCATTGGGTCAATTTTTGGACCCCATGGGGCCACATGGGGGTGATAATGACACATTATTTTAATTAACTTCATGTAAAGACAAAAATGAAATAAAAATATCTTTTAGTAAATTAATTTTTACATAGGGTTATATAATTTAACATTTAGACTATATATATTATTTGAAAGTATAAAATTATTTCCTACATCGTGGTATTTTCTTTATAATTTTAGGACATTAAATAAATTAAATTATTTGTGACACAATAATGATGTAAATCTTACCTCATTAATATATGATTTATATAAATAAGATTAAAAAGATTACAATAATATATAAAACCTATCCAATTCTTATCAGATGATTTTATTTCGACCATGATTCAACATATATTCAACTATGATAATTTTTGTACCTTTAGAAACCGAATATCATTATATAATAAAATAATATTTTCACACTTTCTTAAAGAGCCCCTTCCCCCTTATAAAAAGCCCTCACCTCTATCCCATTCCTCACACCTCTCAAGCCCCTTTCCTCATCCATCCTAGCCCAATTAAGATCCCTACAAACATCTCCTACTACTATAATCCTTTACTTTGGCAAGAGGCACTTCATCAAATCCTTTTGGATCAAACCAAAGAGAGTTAACCGATTTAAAGGTAACGGCTTCCCTTACATTATTTTGTTTTATATACATCTCCAACCCACTAAACTATTTTTATTCCTTCATTTTATAAAAACACTGGTATCCTCAATATACTAGGATGTTTCTATGAGAAGTTTTCGAACTACACATACACACACCTCCATCTAATGGGTAATGAACATATTGTTTCTATGGATGGAAAACTAACGCCTCACGAAATGAAGATTGTTCAGTTATCTCCTACAACCTCTCTTGGTGGTCATTATGATGGAATAATATTTATATATGAAATATATTATGTTTATATTTTCTTTATACTTCTATATTTTCCATTTATATCATACCTTTATGGTTTCCATTACGGGTAAACGTGATAATTTCATTTGAGGATATGTGGACTATCACCCCTTCAAAGTGATATGACTCGTTAATGAAATATGTGGGACATATAAAGGATGTAGATAATTATATTATATATTATATTATACTAGAATTATAATATACCTATGTATCATTCTATTTTAACTCCATTAAAATAAGAAATAGAAATGAATGTAACATTCATGTGTACGTACAGCTTAACGTCTCCATGAACGGTGCATTTCATTTATAATCTCCAAATTTTATTTAATATTATAAATAAATACATATACTGTATATATATGATATATATGATATCTACATCATTATTATCATTCTGGAGATAATAGAAATTTGACCACATGAATAACATAAAATTATAAGAAGTTCATTTTTGAATCAAGTACCAAATATCAACAAACACCCATCATTAACTTAAATGATTACATAATGTTATAACATGGTAATAAGTGATTTAAAAGTAATTAAAAACTTGTAAAAAATGTTTTAAAGCATGTATAAATTAACATTAGTTTATTATTCATGAGATTAAAGAATGAACATGTCAAGTCGGACACGAGGTAAGGGACACTCTCTCAATCTCCTTTCATTGAAACATATTTTGTTTTCATACACCACTTTATTTTATTTGTTGTATAAACACCTTTGATTTTTCATTTCATTCAAATGGAATCTTTTTCTATGAAGCATTTTACTAAACCACAAAAAATTGTTTCTTTTAACGTAAACGGTGACAACGACCTTTCATCCACCACGAGTACTATTTGATCTTTGGCTTCCTTAACATGCCGTATTGTTTTTAAAAAGGAAAATAAATACCATATAATATTTTAAGTATTTTGGTATTGAAAATGGTTTTGATTATTGATTTTTTATGTCAATATATTTAAGTGATATATTGTGGTTTAAATGGGTAAATGTTTTCATTCCTTTGTATTTGTTGTATGTGTTATGATTTTATAATGTTACTTGGTCATTTGAAGGGTGGTAACATGATAAACCAAATGATGGGTGGTGCCATGATAAACCAGGATAGGTGGTTAAAATTTATAACCTCCAATTATTTGGGTCATGTAATGTTTTATGTCCATGAAGTCTATTTGGGTTCCTCTTCTTCCCTTAAAAGGGGGTTTATTATAATAATAAAAATTTATGGTCTTCGGGTCGTTGGATGGTATGAAATTCAGTTGTATGGCTATTCAATTTAGTGATATGTGTGGAAGTTGACCATATGGTTATTCCATTTAAGTATGATTATGTCCCAAGTTACCTTTATATGTTATGCGTTATTTCTTTGGGTTTTATGGTAATATTTTGGTTACAAAATGATAAGTAATGATATTTTACTTAGTGAAGAGTATTTACTAAAAGGTGAAATGTATTACTTATGATAGGGTATTCATGGATTACTTGTTGTTTTGAGAAACTAATATATTTTGTTCTCTGTGTATCCCTTACCGAGATTTTTAGGCTCATACCATATTTTTGAAATGTTTTTCACCAGACAAAAAGTGGAATATAGTCATGGATGGGATCATGGAAAAGTTATGTTGTCTAAAAAATCTGAACTAGACATTAAACTTTTTTCAAAGAGTTTTTATTTTACGAAAAAAATGTAAATTGAGTAGAAGGGTCTACTTTGTAATTCATGATATTTAATGTAACATTTATGGCCTAACTCTCTAAAAATCTAAACCTGAAAAGATACTCTATGTGAATTATTCATTTAATTGAATATTCTATAATGTTTAAGGCTAGGTCCTTATAGTTAGTATCATAGGTCGGTTTAGATAACTTTTGAAGTTAAAATATTTTTAAATTAATGACTACAAATTAATTTATGGTAAGATTGAATTCATATAGCATTTACCGATTACCATGAGGCTTAGCCAAAGTTATTTCTGTGTTCAGAATTTTTTTCCATAGAGGAAACATGGAAGAAATTTTGTAACGACATTAGGAAGAAGACAACATTCCAAATCAGCAACCTGAGATGGTCGGAATCGGAACTGAACAGTTTGTTGTAGTGATGGCACAATTGACTCAAGCTATAAATGGTGGTGGTATCCATGCATGAGATCAGCTTGATCGACCATATAGGAACATGTCAGTAGTGGATAATTTCATGAGGAAACATCCCCCATAATTCAGAGGATTATCAGAACATGTGCTAGTAGAAGGGTGGATCAAAGCACTATAGAAGAATTTTGATGTTATGGGGTGTTCAGAAAATCAAAATATTAGTCTCACTGTTTACCATTTTGAAAGTGAATCTTATCAGTTGTGGTCGATGGTGAGAAATTTTAGGGATAGTGAGGAGATTATTGCTTATGATTGGGATGAATTCAATGGTATGTTTCTTGAGAAATATTTTCCTAAGGTGGTTAATCTTATGATGGAAAAACAATTACTAGAATTGAGGTAGGAAGATGAAAAAGTGGTAGATTATGAAGAAAAATTCACTCTACTGACAAGGTATGATCCAAATTTCATATGAGAACATGATAGAAAATTCAATCATTTTTACTCTAGATTAAATCCAAATTATCTAAGGGAATTAGCTTCTTGTGAGTTCAAATGTTATGAAAAACGTGTTTGATTTACGGAGAAGGTGGAAATGGATTTTTACTATTATCATGTTTTCATTGACAGCCAACAGAATAAGTGGTCAAGGTGGAAGGTGAAAGGGAAAAATAATTCTAAAAAGACTGATGGTAATGAACATAATTTTATAGTTTGTGAAAATTGTGGTAAAAAACATGCTGGGGAATGTCTTTTGAATTTTGGTAAGTGCTACCAATGTGTTAAAATGGGGAATAAGGCTCGTAATTGCATTGAAAATGATCAAGATAATTGTAAGACAACATCTTATTTCCAATAAGTAAATTTTATTAAGTGTAAGAAAATTGGTCTCTATGAAAAAGAGTATCCAACGAAGAACTCAACTGAGGGAAAGAAACCATAATACAAGTAGAAAAGGGTGGTGAAATCCATTACAACTACTTCAATAGATATTGGTCCATCAAATGAAGTAATATCAGGTACACTGTTTGTTTGTTCAGATTATACCAATGTGTTGTTTGATTCAGGGTCTACACATTCATTCATTTCTGATAATTTTTCTTTTAAATTTGGATTTCCATCTCAAGATATGAATCCTAAACTTGTGGTAAACAACACCTAAAGGAAATATTGAAACAAAAAGAAATTATAAGAACCTCCCAATCCTTGTGTGCGAAAATAATCTACCAACAAACCTTATTATTTTACCTCTAGTAGAGTTTGATGTTTTTATGGGTATGGATTAGGTTTTTGTATATCATGCTAAGATTGAATATAAAACTAAATAGTTTTCTTTTCAGAAATATTATTAGTTTGTGAAAAACAATGGACCCTTACTTTTGATAACATATTTGGAAGTTAAGAAACTAATAAAAGATAGAAATGAATGTTAACTTGCACATATTTTTGAAAAAAAGTAATTGTTCAATTTAATGATTTGATAGTGGTAAATGATTACCTTGATGTCTTTCAGATGAGTTTCATGGTTTTATACCTGATCGGGAAGTTGACATTACTATTGACTTTGACTTAGTTCCTGATGCTAAGACAATTTTAAAACCCCCTTATCGAATGGCTCAAATTGAACATTTAGTGTTAAAGAAGCAATTGCAGAATTTATTAGATAAAGGTTTCATTAGACCAAGATCATCAACATGGGCTACTCTTGTCTTGTTTGTTAAATAGAATGATAGATCAATGAGACTTTGTGTTGAATATAAAGCACTGAAGAAAATCACTATTAATAACAAGTATCCTTTTCCCCATATCGATGATTGGTTGGATCAGCTTCAGGGAGATCAGTATTTTTTTAAGATTGCATTATGATCAAGGTACCATCAGTTGAAATTAAAGGAAGAATACATTCCATATACTGCATTTCGTACTAGATATCGCCGTTATGAATTTTTAGTTATGCCTTTTGGTTTAACCAATGCACCTGTTGTATTCATTGATCTTATGAATAGAATTTTATGTGATTTCTTGGATATGTTTGTGGTTGTGTTCATTGATTATATTTTGGTTTATTCTAAAAGTAAATTGGAGCATGAAATTCATTTTAGGGTTTTCTTGAAATCCTTAAAAGAAATGAAATTGTATGGTAAATTCAACCAATGTGAGTTTTGGTTATAAAAAATTACTTTCCATGGTCACATTGTCTCAAAATAATGGCATAATTGTTGATCCTGGTACAACAATAGTTGTTAAATAAAGGCCAAGACCCACAATTATAACCACGATCCATAGTTTTCATGGATTGGTAGGTTATTATCAAAGTTTTTTTTAAAAGTTTTTCACGGTTATCTAGTCCAATGACCAAGGTAACATGAAAAGGTTTTATGTTCACCTAGACAAAAGAATGTGATGATTATTTTCAAGAATTGAAAATAATATTGGTGAATGATTCGATTTGGAACTACCTTCTTGAAATGGTGAGTTTGCAATCTACATTGATGCATCATTGAAAGGACATGGTTGTGTACTTATGAAGAATGAACAGGTAATTATTTATGCTTCATGTCTGTTGAAACCTCATGAGTTAAATTACCCTACACATGACTTGGAATTAGCTACAGTTTTTTTTGCTATAAAAATTTGGCCGCATCATTAGTATAGAGTAAAATGTGAAATATATACTGACCAAAATAGTTTAATGTATATAGTCAATCATAAATAATTGAACATGATATAGAGGTTATGGATGGAATTAATCAAGGATTATGATTGCACGATTCAATACCATCTAGAAAAAGAAAATAAATTGTCTCATGCTATGAGTCGAAAAGGTATTCTTCATTAACCATGCTACGTTTAGAATGAGATCCTTTGGATTTTTATTTGATGAAATTTGCATAAATGTTTTTGGTGTAGTAAATTCTTCTATTTGTTTTCATGTGTCTGTGAAATCATCTCTATCAGACAGAATAATGAAAATGCAGAAGGAAGACAATGATTTGTAGAAAAAGCAGAGTTGGTTCAGAAGGGTAAGTTGCCTAAATTTAATGATGATAATTACTGGGTTTTGAGATTTGGAAAGAGATTATGTGTGCCTTGTGATTCACATTTGAAGAATGAGTTGTTATGAGAAGCTCATAGTTCCCTGTTTTTAGTTAATCTGGGAAGTACTAAGATATACAGATATCTTCAAGAGTATTACTTGGGGGTGGAATGAAAAGAGATATTGATGATTTTACTATGAAGTGTTTGACTTTTCAGCAGGTTAAAGCAGAGTGGCAGTTATTGAATGGAATGCTTTATTCTTTATCAGTGCCAGATTGGAAATGGGAAAATATACCCATGTACTTCATTGTGGGATTACAGAAGACATCTCTAGGTAATAATGAAATCTGGTTTATTGTTGATCAATTGACTAAATCAGCTTATTTTCTTCTTGTTCAGGATACTCTGTTTCTAGATCAACATTATCGGTTGTATATCAAATCAATAGTCAGGTTTTATCGAGGTATTATCTCCATTGTATCTAATCAAGAGCCTAGGTTTACTTATAAGTCTTTGAAGGGCCTTTAGAAGTCGTTGGGTATTTATTTAAATTTTAGAACAACTTTTCATCCACAATCAGATGGGCAGTCAGAATGAACAAATAAAACAATGGATGATATTCTACGTGGTTGTTCATTGGATTACCAGGGATGTTGGGCCAACATCATTATTTAGTTGTATTTTTTATAATAAATTTTTTCATTCTAGGATACAGATGGCTCCATTTGAGGCAATATATGGGAAGCGGTGTCAAACTCCAACTTTTTTTGATGGAGTAAGTGAAAGGAAGTTGATGAGACCATAATTGGTAGATATGATGGTAGAAAAAGTTCATTTGATTCAGAAGAACATGAGAACAGGTCAGAGTAGGCAGAAACGTTATGTGGATAATCTTAGGAAGGATTTTTATTTTGAGGTAGGTGATCATCTCTTTCTAACAATTTCTCCACGGAAATGTGTTTTGCGTTTTGGATAGAATGGATAGTTGAGTCTGAGGTTCATTGGACCTTGTGAAATCTTGGATAAAGTTGGATCACTTGCTTACAATGTGGCTTTACCTCCATGTTTTTCCCAGGTACATAATGTTATTCATGTTTCAATGTAGAGAAAGTATATGCCAGATCCATCTCATGTTTTAAGTCTAGAGGTAGTACAGTTATAAGAGAATATCTCTTATGAGGAACAGCCGGTACAGATTCTTAACCTTAGAGAGAACGTGTTGTGGAATAAGATAATTCAATAGTTAAAGGTTTTGTGGAAAACCAATATTGTTGAAGAGGCAATGTGGGAATCTGAAAATGCTATGAGGGATAAATATGCCCATTTATTTGATTAGTGAATAAAATTTTGAGGACACAATTTTAGAAATGGGGGTAGGTTGTAACATCCCAGGTAATTAAGGAAATATGAAATTTTCATATTTATTAATATTTGTGAATTAAATATTAATTTTACATTAAAGGGGTTGCTATGTTCGATGGCATATCTGATACACAACTACAGGTTTCATTCAAATCTTACGTTGTACACTAACAATATAATATTAATATTTTAAATAGTAGATAATGCCTAGCTATGGTACTGGTGGGAATGAACAGAAATAACTACAATATTATTATACATGTTTGTTAAATGTGTTTACATATATCTAATAAAAGTTTGAGGCCTAAAATTTGAATGAATCTAATTTACATTAAGAGAATAATATAACGCTTTTTAATGGAGAACCCTCTTTAAATCTAGTTTTGGTCACTTTTATATGTTCCAGTTGACCAAATAAAATTATTCTTTTTAATCGGGACATCAAAATATACTTTGGGTAAATGTTTTGTATAATTCTGTTAAAATTATATTTTTTGATGAATAGTGAAAAATGATATATTTTAATTCAAAATTTTCATTTAATATAATTTATTTATATGGTTATATAATCTATTTAATTTTTTTGACATTTAATTAGAATATATTTTTACCATTTAATCTAATTTTGGTAATTGGAATAAATTTCACATTGAATTTGGACATAAAAAAATTCTCAATCTTTTGATAGTTAATATTTCTAGAAAACACTCTTTTTTTATAGAGGGAATTAATTTTAATTTCATTTTTGCCAGTTTTATGTTTCAAATTTGGAAAAATATATATCATATTTGGAATTAGTAGTTCCATATTGTGTAAATATTTTACTTTATGTTTTAGATATTAAGAATATTTACTACAGTAAAATTTGGGTTTACCTTGGTTAAAGGGTAAATCTCGTAAATAAGTGTAAATAAATATTATTATAATAAAATATAATTACACTAACATGTTTCATAATCCTATTGGTTGATAAATATCTGACCATGGTAATATTTTAGTCAATTTTGGGACCCTATGGGGCCACCTGGGAGTGATAATGACACTTTTTTAAGTAACTTAAATTAGAAACAAGAATGATATAAACAAATATCTTTTAGTAAATTAATTTTTACATAGGTTTATATAAGTTATAATATCGTCTATAAATATTTTTTGGAAAGGTAAAACGATTTCCTACATCATGGTATTTTTTGTATAATTTTTATGCATTTAATAAATTTAATTATTTATGACATAATAATGATGTAGTGTTTACCGCATTAATAAATGATTTAAATAAATAAAATTTTATGGATTAAAATAATTTTCAAAACCTTTCTAGTTCTTATTTGATGATTTTATTTTGAAAATTAGTCATCTTATCTTCAACTTTAATAATTTTTCGACCTCTAGAAGCCGAAAACTGTTATATCATAAAATAATATTTTCACACTTTCCTAAAGAGCACCTCCTCCCCCTTATAAAAAGCCATCACATCTAACCCATTCCATACACCTCTCAAGCCACTTGGCTCATCCAAAATCGTCCCAATTATGATACCTAAATCCCAATCATCCTTCTATAATCCTTAACATAGTCAGAAGGCACTTCAACAAACGATTTTGGGTGAAACCAAAGGGAGTTACCCGATTTAAAGGTAACTTCTTCTCTTAAGTTATTTTATTTTATTTTACTTCTCCAACCCCCAAAACTATTTTTATTCCATTATTTAATAACAAAAATAGTACCTTCAATAAACTAGAATGTTTTTATGAGAATTATTCAAACTACACTTACACGCACCTCCATCTAATGGGTAAAGAACATACTGTTTTTGTGGATGGAAAACTAACGCCTCATGAAATGATGATGTTCAATTATCTTCTACCACCCCTATTGGTGACCATTATGATGGCACATTATTTATATAAAATATATATTATGTTTATGTTTTCATTATTCTTATATATTTTCCATTTATAGTGTACCTTTATGGTTTCCATTATGGGTGAACATGATAATTACATTTGAGGAAGTGCGGACTATAGCCCCCTCAAAGTGATGTGACTCATTAATTACATATGCGGGACATATAAATATTGGGGTTAATGATATTATATATGATATTATAATGTACTAATAATATACCTATGTATCATTATGTTTTAATTCCTTGAAAATAATAAATAGAAATGAAAATATCGTTCATGCGTACGTACTGCTTACCATCTCCATGAACGGTACATTTCATTTATAATCTCCAAATGTTATGTAATGTTATAAATACATACATATACTGGATATATATTACTTATATTCTATGTACATCATTAATATTATTTTTAGATAATGGATATTTGACCACATGAACAACTTGTAATTATAAGAAGTTCATTTTTGGCACAAGTAAAAAATATCGACAAAATGAGCATTATTAACTTAAATGATTACATAATGTTATAAAATTTTAATAATTGATTTAAAAGGATTGATGAACTTGAAAAAAACCTGGTTCTTAATAATGTAGAAATTATATTTTGTTTATTATTCAGGATATTAAAGAACGAACGGGTCATGTCAGATACAGGGTAAGGGACTTAATCTCAATATCCATTCATTGAGGAATATTTTGTTTTAATACATGACTTTCTTTTATATGTTGTATAAAAACATTTTACTTTTTATTTCACTAAAAGGTAATATTTTTCAAGGAAGTGTTTTACAAATTGGAAAAACAAGAATGTTTCTTTTAACATAAGCGGTGACAATGACCTTTTAGCCGCCGTGAGTATTATTTGATCATTGGATTCCTTAACAAGCCATATTGTTTTTAAAAAGGAAAATAATTACCATATAATGTTTTAGGTATTTTGATATTTAAAATGGTTTTGATAATGGATTTGTAATATAAATATATTTAATAGATATATTGTGATTTTAATGAGGAAATTATTTCATTCATTTATATTTGTTGTATGTGTTATGATATTATAATGGTACTTGGACATTTGACGGGTGGTTACGTGATAATCGAAAAAACGGGTAGTTCCATGATAAACTAGGACGGGTGGTTACGTTATATCCTCCAATGCATTGGTTATGGAAGTCATCTGTATGGCTATTCTATTTAGTGATATGTGTGGAAGTTGACCGTATGATTATTCCATTTAAGTATGTTTATGTCCCATGTTACCTTTATATGTTATGTGTTATTTATAAGGGTTTTATGGTAATATATTGGTTACAAAATGGTAAGAAATGATCTTTTATTTAGTGATGAGTATTTACTACTTCATAAATTTGAAATGTATTACTTATGATAGAGTATTCATGGATTACTTGTTGTTTTGAAAAACTAACAGTTTTACTTATTTTTGTACCCCTTACTAAGATTTTTAGGCTCATCCCATGTTTTTGAAATTTCTTTCACATGACATAAACTGGAATATAGTCAAAGATATGATCAATGAAAATTAATTCTATCTAAAACATGGAACTAGACATGACTTTTTTCAAAGGGTTTTTATTTTATGAAAAAAATGGAAACTGAGTAGAAGTGACTACTTTGTAATTATTGAGATTTAATGTAATAGTTATGGCCTAACTCTCTAAAACAAAAAACCTGATAAGATCCTTAATGTGAATTATTCATTTATTTGATGATTATGTAATGATTAAGGTCGGGTCCTTATATTTGGCATCAGAGGCCGGTTTAGATGACATTATAGGTTAGGATATTGATAAATTAATGTACATAAATTAATTTATGGTAATATTTAAGTGATATAGTATTAACAGATTACCATGTTGCTTAACCTAAGATTTTTCTATGTTCAGAATGGTTTTCTGCAGAGGAAACAAGGTAGCTTTTTTGGGACTACATCATATGGAAGACAACTTTACCAATCAGAAACTTGAGATGGTTAGAATCGGAATTGAACAGTTTGTTTCAGTAATGGAATAGTTGAATCAGGCTATAAATTGTGGTTGTATCCATGCACAAGATCAACTAGATCAACCATAGTGGAACATGTCAGTAGTGGAGCATTTCATGAGGCAACATCCCCCACCATTCAGAGGATCATCTGAAACTGTGCTAACAAAAGGGTGGATTAAAACACTAGAGAATATTTTTTGATGTTATGGGGTGTTTAAAACATCAAATGGTCAGAATATTTGTTTACAATTTTGAAGGTGAAGCTGATCAGTGGTGGTCAGTGGTGAAAAAAATCATGGATAGTGAAAATATTTATGCTCATGATTGGGATGAATACAAAGGTATGTTTCCTGAGAAATATTTTCCTAAGGTGGTTCATCTTAGGATGGAAAAATAATTCCTATAATTGAGGTTGGAGGATGACTTAGTTGCTACTTATGAAGAAAAATTCACTAGAATAGAAAGGTATGATCGAAATTTTATACTAGAGCTTGATAGTAGAATCTAACATTTTTTACTCTTGATTAAATCCAAAGTATCAAAGGGATTTATTTTATCATGAGTTCAAAATTTGTGAAAAATATTTTCGATGTGCGAAGAAGGTGGAAATGGAGTTTACCGATGATCATGTGTTCTTTGACAAAAAACATAACAAGAGGTCAAGGTGGCAGGTGAGAGGGAAAAACTCTTTAAAAAAGACTGATGGTACGAAACATAAGTTTGCAATTTGTGAAAATTTGGTAAAAATCATGTTGGTTACTGTCTTTTGAGTTCTAGTATGTTCTACCGATTTGGTAAAATGGAACATAAGGCACATAATTGCACTGAAAAAGATCAGGTTAATGGTAAGACAAAATCGGATTTACAATCGTTAAAATGTTTTAAGTGTAATGAAATGGTTCATTATGAAAATTAGTTTACAATGAAGAACTCAACTGAGGGAAAGCAACCAGAATACAAGCAGAAAGTGGTGGGGAAATGAATTGAAACTACTTCAGTAGATGATGGGCCATGAAATGAAGTAGTATCTGGTACATTGTTTGTTTGTTCAGATTATGCCAACGTGTTTTTTTTGATTTGGGGTCTTCACATTCTATCATTTCATAGAATTTTTATTGTAAATTGTTAATTCCATATCAATATATGAATCCTAAAATTATGGTAAAAAGACCTAGAGTAAATGTAGGAACAATAAGAACTTTTAAGAACATTTCTATCCTTGTGTGCGGAAATACTCTACCTACAAAAATTATTGTTTTTCTTCATCTAGAGTTTGATGTTATTTTGGGTATGGATTTTATTTCTATTTATCATGAAAATATTGACTCTAGTGGTTAAGAGGTTTCTTTTTAGAAAGATTTTCATTTTGTGTACAAGAATGAATCCTTCGTTTTTATAACATATCAGGAAGATGAGAAACTAGTAAAATATGGAAAAGCATGTTACATTTCACATACTATTGAATAAAAAGGAACTGTTCAGATTAATGATGTGATTGTGGTAAATGAGTACCTTGATATTTTTCATAATTAGTAGACTAGTATCATACCTGATCGAGAAGTTGAATTTATTATTGACTTAGTTCTTGATTCTAATCCAATTTCAAAACCCCTCTATCGAATGGCTCAAATTGAACTTTTAGATTTAAAGAACCAATTACAAGAGTTATTAGATAAAGGTTTCATTCGAACATTCACATCACCATGGGGTTCTCTTGTCTTGTTTGTCAAAAATACAGATGGTTCAATGAGACTTTGCATTGATTATATAGAATTGAGTAACATTAACGTTAAGAACAAGTATCATTTGCCTCATATCGATGATTTTTTTGATCAGCTTTAGGGAGATCTGTATTTTTTGAAAAATGTCTTAAGTTCAAGGTTCCATCAATTGAAAGTAAACTAAACAGACATTCTATGTGCCACGTTTCTTACTAGATATGGCCATTATGAATTTGTAGTTATGATTTTTATTCTAACCAATGCACATGTTGTATTAATTAATCTTATGAATAGAATTTTATATGAGTTCTTGGATATGTTTGTGGTTGAGTTCATTGATGATATTTTGGTTTTTTCTAAAAGTAATGAAGATCATGAAAGTTATTTAAGGGTTATCTTGATATCCATAAAAGAAAAAAACTGTATGTTAAATTCATCAAACGTAATTTTTGGTTACAAAAAAAAAATCTTTCCATGGTCACACTAATTAAAAATGGCACAACTGTTGATCCTACTAAAACAAAAGATATTGAAGAATGGCCATGACCCACAAATATAAACAAGATCTATAGTTTTCTTGGTTTGGCAGGTTATTACTGATGTTTTGTTGAAAATTGTATATGGTTATCTTATCAATTGACTAATTTAACTAGAAATGGTGTTAAGTTCATCAGGACAAATGAATGTGATTATTTTTTTTAGGAACTTAAAAGAAGATTGGTAAATGATCTAGTTTTTTCACTACCTTCTTGAAAAGGTGCCATTATCATCTATAGTGATGCTTTATTGAATGGACTTGGATGTGTCCTTATACAGAATGACCAGGTAATTGCTTATGATTCATGTTAGTTGAAACCTTGTGATTTAAATTACCCTAAAAATGATTTGTAATTAGGTGTTATTGTTTTTGGTTTAAAAATTTAGAGGCATCATCTGTATGGAGTAAAATGAGAAATTTATACGGACCATAAAATTTTATAGTCTATATTCACTCAAAAATAATTGAACATGAGACAAAGGAGATGGTTCTAATTAATCGAGGATTATGATTTCACAATTCATTACCATCCTGGAAAATAAAATAATGTGGTTGATGGTTTGAGTCAAAAAAGTAATTCTTCATTAATCATTTTAGGTTTGGAACGACATCCTTTGGTTTTTGATTTGATGAAATTGAGCATAGAAGTTATTGGTGAAAGAAATTCTTCTGTTTTTTCAGGTTTTCATGAAAACATCTCTATCATACACAATAAAGCAACCAGATAATGAAGACAGTGAGTTGGAGAAAAAGGTAGAGATGGTTTAGAATAGAATGTTTCCTAAATTTAATGTTGATAATAATTTTGTTTTGAGATTTGGAAAGATATTATGTGTTCCTTGTGATTCACAGTTGAAGAACAAGTTTTTATGTGAAGATCATAGTTCTCCCTTTTCATTTAATTCAGGAAGTACTACGATATACAGTGATCTTTGGGAGTATTACTAGTGTAATGTAATGAAAAGAGATATTGTTGATTTTACTGTAAATTGTTTGACTTGTCATCAGGTTAAAGCAGAGAGGCAGTTACCGAAAGGGATGCTTCAGTCATTATCGGTGCCAGAGTGGAAATGGAAAAATATATCCATGGAATTTATTGTGGGATTAACGAAGACATCTCAAGGTAACAATGCAATCTGGGTTATTGTTGATCGATTGACTAAATATACCAACTTCATTCCTATTCGAGATACATTATATCTAGATCAACTTTATCAGATGTATGTTAAAGAGATAGTCATGTTTCATGGAGTTCCCCTCTCCATTGTATCTGATCATGATCCCATGATTACTTCTAACTTTTTGAAAGGCATTTAGAAATTGTTGCGTGCTGAATTAAATTTTAGTACAACTTTTCTTTTGAAATCAGATGGGCATTCAAAACAAACAATTCAGAACTTGGATGATATGCTACATGCTTGTTCACACGGATTACCAGGGAAGTTGGGTCCAACATCTTTCTTGGGTTGAATTTTCATATAATAATAGTTTTCATTCCAGTATATTGATGGCTCCATTTGAGAAATTATATGGGAAGCGGTGTCGTACTCTGGATTTTTTGGATGAAGTAGGTGAAAGGAAGGTGATGGGACCGAAATTGGTAGAATATATGGTAAAAAAAAGTTCAGTTGATTCAAAAGCACATGAGAACAGGTCAGAGTAGGTATAAAAGTTATGCGGATAATCAGGGGAAGGATATTTCTTTTTTGGTAGGTGATCATTCCTTTTTCAATTTTTCTCCATGGAAAAGTGCGATGTGTTTAGGTAAGAAGGTAAATTTGAGTCTGAGGATCATTGGACCTTATGAAATCTTGGATAAAATTGGATCGGTTGCGTACAATGTGGCTTTACCTCCGTGTTTGTCCTACTTGCACAATGTTTTTTATGTTTCAATGTTGAGAAAGTATATTCTAGATCCATCCCGTTTTTAAGTCTAGAGGTATTTCAGTTGGAAGAGAATCTATCTTATGAGGGACACCAAGTCTAGATTCTTGACCATAGAGAGCAAGTGTTGTGGAATATGTTTATTCACCAGGTAAAGGTTTTGTGGAAAAACCATATGGTTGAAGATGCAACGTGGGAATCTGAAAATGATATGAGGGATAAATACCCCCCCCATTTATTTGATAAGTGAATAAAATTTTGAGGACTCAATTTTGAAATGGTGGGAAGGATGTAACATCCCATGTAAATAATGAAGTATTAAATTTTCATATTTATTAATATTTTTTTAATTAAATTTTAATTTAACTTTATAAGGGTGTTTATGTTAGATGGCATATTCGATATGCAACAACGAGTTTCTTTGAAATCTTAGGTTGCACACTAACAATATAATATTATTATTTTAAATTGTAGTTGACGCCTAGCTGTTGTATTAGTGGGAATGAACATAACTAACTAAAATATGATTATACATGTTTGTTAAATGTTTTTACATTTATCCAGTAAAAGTTAGAGACTTAAAATGTGAATTAATCTAATTTACTTTAAAAGGTTAATTTACCACCTTTTAATGGAGAAACCTCTATAAATAATGTATTTTTCACATTAAAATGATTTATTTCACCCAATAACATTTATCTTTAGAACTAGGACATAAAAAATTTACTTTGGTTAAATTTTAGGTATTTTTTTGATAAAATTAAATTTTGGATGAATACTAAAAAATACAATAGTTTAATTCAAAACTATCTTTTAATCAATTTTATATACATGGTTATATTATCTTTACAATTGGTTTTATAGTGTAGTTAGATTATATTTTTACCATTAAATCCAATTTTTTTCATTGGACTTATTTTCACTTGAAATTGGACATAAAAAATTGTCAATCTTTTGATAGTTAATATTTCTTGAAAACAAGCTTTTTGTTTTGACAGTGGGAATTAATTTTAATTTAATTTAGTCTACATCTGTGTTTGGAATTTGATGAATTTTATTTCATGTTTGGAATTACGAGGACCAAATTGTGTAAATAGATAACTTTCTTTTAGATATTATGAATATTTACTTCAATAAGAATTTTATTTCCCATGGTTAAAGGGTAAATTTGTTAAATATGGGTAAACAAATATTATAATAATAATATAAAATTATCCTAACATGTGTCCTAGTCCTATTAGATGATACATATCTGACCATGGACATCTTTGGGTCAATTTGGGGACCCCATGGGGCCACATGGGAGTGATAATGACACCTTATATTAATTATCTTAAAGTAAAGAAAAAAAATAATATAAACAAATATCTTTAAGTAAATTATTTTTTACATAGGGTTATATAAGTTATCATTTCGACTATAAATATTTTTTGGAAATATAAAACAATTTCTTACATCATGATATATGTTTTATAACTGTTACACATTAAATAATTTAAATTATTTATAACACAATAATGATGCAGTGTTTACCTCATTAATAAATGATTTAAATATATAAGATTATAAAGATTAAAAAAATATACAAAACATGTCCAATTATTATTGGATTATTTTATTTCGACCTTTAGGAATCATTTCTTCTACTTTGTTAAATTATGGACCTTTAGAAACCGAAAATAATTATATAATAAAATAATATTTACACACTTTCCTAAAGTTCCCCTCCTCCCCCTTATAAAAAGATCTCACCTCTAACCCATTCCTCACACCTCTCAAGCCTTTTTTATCATCCAATATTTTCTCAATTAAACACCCTACATCACTATCCTCATCTTAGAAGCCTTAACTTAGGCATAAGTCCCTTCAACAAACCCTTTTGTTTCAAACCAAAGGGAGTTACCTGATTAAAAGGTAACATCTTCTCTTAAGTTCTTCTGTTTTATTTTACTTCTCCAACACTCTAAACACTTTTTATTACTCATTTTCATAACAAAACCAGTATACTCAATATAATAGTATTTTTTTAGTAGAATTTTATATAATAAACTTACACGCACCTTCATCTAATGGGTAAAGAAAAGATTGTTTCTAAGGATGGCAATCTAACGCCTCATGAAACGATGATTGTTCAATTTTCTCATAATACCTCTCATGGTGGTCATTATGATGTGACTATATTTATATATGATATATATTATGTTTATTGTTTCTTTATTATTCAATATTTTCAATTTATAGCATTATGTTTTGGTTTCCATTATGGTTAAACGTGATAATTTCATTTGAGGAAGTGAGAACTACCACCCCCTCAAAGTGATATGACACATTAATGCCAAATGTTTCATTTATAAAGGATGGATTTAATGATATTATATATAATATTATACTGTAGTTATAATATAAATATGTATCGTTATGTTTTAATTCCATTAAAATAATAAATAGAAATGAAACCTGTGCTCATGCGTATGTACGACTTATAGTGTCCATGAACGGTGAATTTCATTTATTATCTCCAAATGTTATGTACTATTATAAATACATAAATATACAGGGTATATATGATATATATGATATCTAAATCATGAAAATAATTTTGGAGATAATGGATATTTTACCACATGAAAAACATGTAATTATAAAAAGATCATTTTTGACCCAAGTACCAAATATCGACAAAACAACTGTTATTAACTTAAATGATTACATAATATTATAACATGGTACTAAGTGATTTAAAGGAATGATAAACATAAAAAAGGTTCTTAAGCAAGTATAAATTAACTTTAGTTTATTATTCATGAGATTATAGAATGAACTGGTCAATTTCGAAATGAGTTAAGAGGATTCATCTCAATCTCATTTCATTGAGGCATATTTTATTTTTATACACGACTTTCTTTTATAAACTTCATAAAAACCATTTACTTTTCATTTTATTCAAATGGAGTTTTTTTCTACGAATAATTTTACAAAATTACAAAAAATGAATAATTCTTTTAATGTAAGCGGTGAAAATGACCTTTCATCCACTGCGAGTATTATTTAATCTTTGGCTTCCTTAACAAGATGTATTGTTTTTAAAAATGAAAATAAATACCATATACTATTTTATGTGTTTTGTTATTGAAAATGGTTTTGATAATGGATTTGTTATGTCAATATATTTAAGTGATATATTGTGATTGAAATGTGGAAAGGTTTCCATTCCTTTATATTTGTTGTATGTGTAATTATTTTATAATGGTAAATGGAAATTTGACGGGTGGTAATGTGATACACCAAATGATGGGTGGTGTCGTGATAAACCAGGATGGGTGGTTACATTATAACCTCCAATGAATTGAGTATTAAAGTCAGTTGTATTGCTATTCCATTTAGTGATATGTGTGGAAGTTGAACGTATGGTTATTACATTTAAGTATGTTTACGTACAAAGTTACCTTTATATGTTATGTGTTCTATATGTGGGTTTTATGGTAATATTTTGGTTATAAAATGGTAAGAAATGATCTTTTATTTAGTTAAGAGTATTTGATACTTTATAAAAGTGAAATGTATTAATTATGATAGGGTATTCATGGATTACTTGTTGTTTTGATAAACTAACAACTTTTCTTCTTTGTGTATCCCTTACTGAGATTTTTATGCTCATACAATGTTTTTGAAATTTTTTCACAAGATAAAAAGTGGAATATAGTCAAGGATGGGATCCAGTAAAAGTCATTATATCTAAAACATGGAACTACATGTGACTCTTTTTTTCAAATAGATTTTATTTTACGAAAACAATGGAAACTGCATAGAAGTTTCTACTTGGTATATTTTGGGTTGTAATGGAACAGTTATGACCTGATTATCTAAAACTCTAAACCTGAAAATATCCTCAATGTGAACTATTCATTTAATTCAAGATTATGTAATTCTTTAAGGCTTGGTCCTTATAGTAAAAACTGAGTTGAAGTGTCTACTTTGTAATTATTGAGATGTAATGTAATAGATATGACCTAAATCTATAAAACTATAAACTTGAAAAGATCCTCAATGTTAATTATTAATTTAATTAAAGATTATGTAATGTTTAAGGTCAGGTCCTTATACTCTATTAGTAAATCAAAATATAAGGTCTAGAATAGGATAAGTTATTTTTCGTGAAACATGAAGGTTGACAATGAGAAGATCCTCCCATATTTTTGACTTCGTGTTTATTGTCAATAAAGAGGATTTTATAAAATTGAAATTAAATTTTAAATGGTCATCAAAAAAATTTATTTTATGATATTGAAGAACCCAAATGAAGGTAGAGAAAAGGTACCGTTGATCTTTTTCAATAATTTACAAATATGACTAGTAAATTAATTTAATTTTTTTTATAATATATTTGTTATTAATGTCCATTGACATTCTCTAATTTCACTGGGAGAGTGAAATTTCTTTGAACCACTTAAATAAGTAAAGATTTATTCATTTTCTATAGTATTTTAATTGATAATTTAATAAAAAAATAAAATAAATTTAAGAATTTCAAGTTGGTTATGGATGTTATGAGAAGTTAAGTATTTCCCTTTATTAATTATATGAAATTTTTTAAACTCTTAATTAGAGTTCAAAAAAATGGGAAAGCCATAAGCCAACCAAGGACCCAACTCATGTCACACATGTGGGACCACTAAAGGATTACTGTGTGTGAGGTAGGTCTACATGGCTTTCCATTGTTGTATGTGATGATGCATATCACTCATAAGTAGCGCATTGTGGAGTTAATTCATGGTGGAAACATAGTACCCCAAATGGATGTCCATGGATGGTGTTTAGGGGGGAAGCAGGTCCATCCACCCCATGTGGTGTCTGAAAGTGTGTTTGGGTTCCAATCCTAGTGCCGATTCAAAATTACATTAGAATAAGTTAATTATTAAGATGTACTCAACCGAGTGAAGAGTATATATGGGATTATATATTACATAAATTTTTCTCCACATTAAATTATAGTAATTGAATATGGGTCATCAAATCAAATTTATCAATGATTTTTTATTAATCCAATGTATCATCTTCAACCATAAGCTTTTCCAAAGTTTTTTTCATGCCCCAAAATATGTAGTCGGGCTGCTAAGATTATACCAATATCATGATTATGATGTGGATGATAATATGTCATCATGAGAATATATATAAAAATAAATCAAATTCATTGAAGAGTTATTTCAAACAAATCATTGATGATCTCAAATCCCGTTAATAAATTGAAGTTACCTTTCATAAAATATTGTCTCCACATGTGTGTATTACAACGATATAGTGGAATTAAAAATAATCTTGTATTTCAAAAAGAATGATAAAATGTGCTGATTTAGTTCAATGGTTTAATTCATAAGCACGTGGAATATATGTTTTTTAGTGAGTATGGATTTATAAATCGACATTCCATGTTGTTACATAGCTTTAAAAGAAAATAATGGTTGTGAAAATATTAGTTTTAGAGGTGTATCTACCTTAGGTAATATTCTCTATAAATAACCATTGTGCTCAGCACTTTTTGTATTTCTATATAGAGGGATATGATATTATAAAATAAAAAATCGAGGGAGCTCATTATTCTCATGATAATTAAGCATATCATTGTATTATACATTCTGAATCTATCATGACCATATGAAGAATGTTTCGGTACCACAAGATTGTGTCTATGTTAATCATACCTACCATGAAATTATAAGTACTATGGGTTGACATGTTATCTTAATATCTTTTTGTATAATATTATACATATATAAAACTTTATTCAAGGTAGTTAACTATAAACTAGTTTATGAAATAAAAATTAAAGTATGCCGCATGTTGTTTTAGGATTCCTGGTGTTGTTTCTCATGCTACATGTAATACTCATATTTTAGATACAATTATTTTTTAATCATGTAATATTATAATAATTATGATATTAATTAATTTATTATATGGTTTCACCGTGAATATGTTATTTTGAGTTTTCAAATTATAAGCATTAAATACTATGAAAATCGATTATAATATGTTTTAAAACTCACAGTAAATTAGAATTGCTAATATCATGCAAAAAATGATGGTCATGGTATAAAAATTCAAGAAATAATAATCGTACATAGATAGATATTTTCCAGATAATTGAGTTTGTTGATTTGGGATGTTTTCTCATCAATCGATTCATATAAATGAGGAAGAAGACCACTTTTAGTGTATTGATGAACTCTTGGTGTGTCATTCTACAAATTCACGGAGTAGTATAATATTTGATGTAAACTAATTATTCATAAGTTTATTGGGTAGAAATTTATATATTTCTGTTCACTATATTGATAGAAAGTCGATAAATTATATCGTTAGTGGGAAATTGAAATAGTTATTCTGAAAAAGACTTGATTGCATGGACTTGGGATGAACAATTCCATTGTGCACACTACATTAGTAGAGATAAGTATTTGAATGCTTTTTAATAGGAGGTTAGAAAAATTATTTAAGAACTAGTGGGATTATATTATAAACAAAATAAGAAGAATATATCCAAGTGATTTCTTCAAATAGACGGATTCATTATAAATATCACTATTGGGATACTGTTTTTCATATCTTTTAAGAATATGTCCCACTTTAATAAATAGTGATTTGGTGTTAAGGGTGTTCTTCTATCTGAAAGTTAAAGATATTTCCTACAATCAATTTTCTTTACTAGTGGAAAATTTGTGTATCAGGTCACCCCGAAAATAGTAATGAAGTAGTAACCCAAATTGGGGGAAAGCCTTGTAAAAAATCTAGTGTTATTTAGTTCATTCATTTATTTTCATATCAGCAAATTAGAACAATAAGGAAAGATATATTGAGATCATAACGCATCATATAGGTTATTTTTTATGAAATAAACTATAAAAATTAAATTATTGAGTCACCCCATCTACTTCTCATTGACACGTCTAAAAAATTGTTATTCATAATGTAACTATTTAACTTCTTATAGAATAAGATGAAAATCAATTTGATTTTTGACTAGTATAATACATTAATAAGTAGTGATATTCACCTTATAATGGTTCTAAATATAAATCTTTAAATTTATATTTACCATCACATATCCTAAATTCATTAAAATATTAAATGAAAAACACTAGAGATGGGAAGAATAATTCATCTATTAACTTGGAAATTTTTAATAACAAATATACTATCACTAGTTTCATAAACACTATATTCTTTTCAAAATACCTTATTAAGATACACAATATTAATAATATTTTAAATAATACTTTTTTTTTCTTAAGTGGGGAATTTAACAAATAAACTATTATTATTATATCATATATGGTATTAGACTCGTTTTAAGAATTTTTCTGAAAAATAAAGAAAACTTATAAAAATATTCCAAAGATGTGTGGTAAAAGAATCATCCATCATATTTTAAAAAATTATAAGATAAAATATTTATCATAGATAAAAAATTTAAATTCATGTCTCCAACTCAAAACATGTTATAGAACCCATTTTAATATAAATAACTTTTTAAAATTAATCAACTCATTTAATTCACGAAAACACTTTCCAATTGAATAACTTATATTATCATATAATATATATTACATAAATATTCAAATACTCTAAAATAAATTATCTAGGATTTAAAGAATAATTTACATTAAAATCATTGATATATTAACTCATTGTTTTATCATGTTAAATTAAACAACAATATCGATTTATTCTCCATTTTATTTGTAAATACATTATATTAAAAACACTTTTAAAAAATAAATTTGGTATCATATATCCATCAAAACAAATGAAATGAATTTATATAAAACTAATTCCTGACATAGATTTTCTATGGAGTTTCCCAAAATCCTTTAATTATTTTGAGAAATTCTATCATATATAATCATAACTCCTTATTTAATGAAATCATGTTTAAGATTCAACTACTTTAACTAAATAATAAAATTGACATTGTAAGACTCTCTAAAAAACTTTTCTTCTTCTATTTTAATAGTTTAACCACTTATATTGTCTCCATAGTTTCTAAACCTTAACATAAAATTCCTAGTTATTCTATTCTCTACCCTTGAGAATATTAAGTATAATATTCATTTAACTCGATAAAATTGTTCAAAAAATTCAATAGATAATAAATTAAGAATTTGTAATCAAAATAATACTTAAGGACACTTTTATTTTTACCAATTCAATAGCATAGACAATCATTATAAATATGTTTGGGGTCAATAAAATTCTGTAACATATAAAATTGTTTCCTTATATAAAAATTCATTTCTTAAGTTACATATATGGCGACTTTTTAAAATTAATATTCCCCTTAATATGTGATAATCAAATTATTATATTTTATGATGATGGTGTTATTATCTATAATATATTTTTTTATCAAATCCGTATCATATTTTAATTACTATTATTAAGGACATTTATTAAATGGTCTCCCAATAAAATTAATAACCCTTTAGAATCACATCATATAAATTAATGGCCTAAGATCAATATTATACTTAGTAATGTGTTCTGTATTTCAATTTTCCCAAAAATTAATTATTTAGGAAGGGTATTATCTTAATAATATCATATATGAATATGAAACATTTTTGAATTTTACTCAATATCCAATGAATTTTTTGAATAAAATCACCTCCTTTCCTTCAATAGACCTTTTCAATTAAGGTATCCTACCTAGTTTTTAACCAAACAATATATCAAGAATGACTCCCCATTTGGGACATTAATTACCCATTACATTCTATCCTTTGAAATGATAATATTGGGGCACCAAGTTATGTAATGACCTTTCCAATTAGAAGATTGAGGTTATTACATGTGTATCTTTATAAGGAATCTGCTTTTTAGTATATATAAGTGGATTTAATCCAACCATATTATGATATGTTACTACTTTTATCTGTTCATGATTATAAATAACTGTTTTAAAATGATTTTCCTTTCACTAAAATAATCGGTTTCTACCATTATAATGTGTAACAAATTACACAACCAATATATTTTTTAAATGCCCAAAAAATAGAATCCAAAAATATTTACACATATTCAATTTAGAATCATGTAAAATATATATAAGATCAACAATAACGGTTTAGAAATAAATGAGATTGAAAATCCCTATATGATTAATCTCGAAGTAGCATATAGCCATCTATCATCCTTCTAGAATAAAGAATAGCCACTGGGATAATGAGAATTCATGCCCAAAGTCTGTCTAAATAGGGATAATATGCTTAAGAGAGAATCCAATTCAAGATAACTCTAGTTTCTAATATGTATAAACAATATTTAATGAATAAATTGAAGAAAAAATTCCAAAAATAAATAGAGTTCGTGGTGGAAGAAAACTAAATCTTATATAATCATACCTAACATGTAATGAAATAATTATCAATTTATAAGAATTATTTAAAAAAAATAAAATAATTAATAAAGATATTAATAATGTAAAAAGTTTATTATTATGAATAAAACATCGAATAACTCTTTAATATAAGAAAATTTCACATATTTATACATGAGATAATTTTTTTAAAAAAAATTCATAAATATAATATAATTGAAAACACTTTATAATTTTATATTATCTTGTATACATTCAATAAAATTGAATATTAATACCTCATATTCATTTAATAATTTAAAAGATTCATATTTTTCACGATATGATGTTTACTTTAAAAATAAGATATTTTATTAATTAAAAAATGATATTTAAACTTCTATTGTTAAAATATATTATATAATATAAATATCATATATTTAACCCTATTTAAAACTTGATCAAATAAATCATAAAATATCATTAGATATTGGCTAAATAACTTCCCTATCAATGAACATGATTTGAATAATTAAAATTAAGTATTATGAATTATTCATAATCTTAAAATATAGAAAATTTATATCTTTTCCTTATTTTTAAATCTGTAACAAATTAATAAATTTATCATATAATTTTCTATATAATCATTTTATATAAATATTATAATTCATTTCATAATATTTTAATCAAAGTATTTATTTTATATTTATATTATTTAAAAAATAAATGTTTCCTAAGTATTAATTAACTAATTATGATCTATTAATATTTATTGAATTTATAAAAACACTATAAAAAATTTAATATCCCCAAAATACATTTTCACATTGTATATAAGAAATTTATAAATAATAAAACAAGAAACCTCAAATTACATTAACACAAAAATGTAATATCAATTTATTAGTCAAGATTATGTTATCACAGAACGTATTAACGGGATTTTAGTAAATATTATTTTTATTACATAATTTAGTATTTCGAGAAGAATTACACATTATGTTGTCTGACAAAATAATTTATTGTGGTAACTTTATGATACTTTATTCTATTGGAATGGGACATAATCCATTTTTTCATATAATATATAATGTGCCTTAAATTCAATATTAATATTTTTATTACAAAATTTTGAGACATGATATTGGTTATGTTATCAAATTATGATAATATGTGAGAATATATTGATAAAACATTATCACATAACAAATTTTCATGGTCTCCCAGTAAATGTTACATTGTCACATAATTGTAACATCACAATAATTCATGATATTATGTTGATGCTTAAAATATTCTCAATAAGGATATCCTAAGATTAAATTTTAATAAAATCATAACATGAGGGATTTTCTTGAGAATAAATTATCACATAACATATCATAAAGTGTGCTAGTTCAGATTATGATATCATTATAATGTATCTTTTTCCATAGTTTTTTCATTTAAAAATTTAATTTCATGATTCAAAATGTGTTCTATGGTTTTATTCCAATATTTTAATACAAATGGAATTAATATAACATAGTAGAATAATACAACCAGATTTGGAAACCCAAACCAATAATTTTATTACAGATTATATAATTCCTAAAAAAAATATTGAACAACCAATAAATACATGGAAAACTTATACAATAGCATTCATTGAATCGTCTTTATTTCAATTTAATTACTTTAAATTTTTTTGATTTTGATCACTAAAGAGGTAATATAAGGAGTCCCGCCTAAGTGTTTATCCATAATTTATGACTCATTCACTATTAATAAGGGGATGGATCCTATGGAACACCACAACGTACTAGTGCCTTTGGTGAAAAGGTGTTAGAAATATATAGCAATACGTTATACAGAGTTTTGGCTAAACATGAAGCCTTCACACCGAGTACAATCACTTAGTAGTGGGATCATTATAAGTCCCACATGGAAACCCCTAAGGAGCTTTCAATTTTACTTTTGTGTTATAACACTTGACAAAATTCTTCAGCCAACTCAAGAATATCTTTCTTTAATGAATGAAACTCTATTATTTTTCATTTTATGAAATTGTTATTAATGATAATCAATATTGGAATATTTCACTTCAATTTCAACACATGATGTTCATATTTCAATATTGTAATCCAATAATATTTTCAACTAAATTATTATAAAGATATTATTGTCATGCATATCATAATATGATGATGAAAATATACACATAAATATTATCTTAAGGATACATTGGATGTAATGTATACTTAATCCATGCTTTGGAATAATTCATAAGATAAGTATCTATAACATTGGATTTAGTGAATATAGTCTCATTATCACTCTAAAATTTCATATCCAAATATATATATATATATATCAATATTTGTTGCATGGTTTGAGTATGAAGGATCTATATGGTCCACCTAAGTACTCAACACCCACATGTAAATGAATAAGTGTTTACAAGTTAATTTTTTATGTTATTTAAATATGTATTAATTTATCCTCATAAAAACAACTAATAATAAATACATCATCCAGATATCACAATGTATAAATCAAGGAACAATGTTAGACTCCTCCTATACCAAAATATGGAGTTGTGATTATCAAAAACTCTCACACTGCTCAGATAATCCATACATGCCTCAAGTCCATGATTAGAATCTAATATGGTAGAGATTTGAAATCCTATATAAAAGTGGGAAATATTTTATATACCATTGGAAAATATTTGTGTATATATAGAAGAGAAATGTAAAGCATATGAAACTAAAACACTTGTATAAAGGAAACGGGAAAATTATTTTTGAAAATCACATCCATATATATTTACCTATATATATGTTCATATTGACATACATACCTATAAATATAAATATATAATCTCTGATCTCTACTGATAAAAAAACATTAATTTAATATTTAAAAAAATTATTGAAAAAAAATAATTATGAAATGGAGGGATACAACTCCTTCTTTTGATATAAGAAAAAATAATATAGAAAATACGTATAAAATGAAAATATATGAAAACATTTATATAAATTAATTTTTATTTTTATCCCCAGATATGAAAAACTAACCCTGTGATAACATATAATAATATTGGAGACAAACATACCTAAACATAAATTCCAAATAATATATCATGTCATATCCAAATTAAAGGATCATATATTTCCTCAAACTTGACCAATAGTGAAACAATTCATATAATAATATAAATTACAATTTTTCACAATTATTTATATGTTGATCTACCAATTATGAAATTATTTAAATAGATTATTTTAGTTTACTATCTCAATTTTACCTTATATATCTCTTACTTCCATTAAAGTAATTATAAAAAAATAATCCTACTATTCATAATATCCTATATCATAATATAAGATTCCATGATTTCATAGACTTACTAAGGGAATTAAATAGTGGATTATATATCCTAAAATATATACACCATCAAATTCCTTAAAATTGATGTGTTATTAGAGTCACTCCCTCCACCTCCATATAATTAAGGCATCATCTTCCCCTTTCTCATATAAGTCCTTAAATAAAATACCTAAACATATAGAATCTCTTATCAATATGAATCAAGAATTAATATTTTAATAGAATATTCATTATAAACGAAAGACCCAAATATGAAATCAAAGGAGGTGATATAAATGAAAAACCAAAATGAAAAACAAAAATGATATAAAATTTCATCGATTAATAAATAAATATATTTATTATATTTATTTTAAGTTATATTATCCTATCTTGGAGGTTAAGAATTTAAGGATGGATAAAATGAAATAAATTCAAATAAATATTAATTCCTCAAAAGAAACACTCTAAATGGTTTATCATAATTTAACTATGAGGATAACATTTTATATGATGAACTTATAAACGGGTCACTTTCTTATTACACACACCTAATAAAAAGTGTTTTTTCATTCCAAATTATTTTATGTTAAAAATTATTTCATGGAGATAAAAATATTTCATTCTCAATTGAAAAAATTATTGTTCACCTATCCTCCCAAACAAACCATTATGTCACAAAAATACAAATACATAACCAAATGCTATGTATGGATTCCTCGACTTTTAATTAAATCTTTTTATATTAGTTTGGGAATGATTTACCATTTTTAATCATGTCTCGTATTTCATGAAATCATGTTTAACAATATATATATATATATATATAACGTGGTTCAAAACTAATAAGAATACATGTGATTAATCATAAAAATAATTAAAGGTATACAAGGTGATGTACTCATAAGAATAATATAGTGTACATTTTCTTTTAAGATGAAATAAGAAATAATGTTTTGTACTTAATGATTTCATTATGAAAATGTTTAATAAAGGCTTATCACCAATTCACCAATCCATATGACATTTAAGAATTTAAAAATATTACATTTAATCTAAAAATAAAAGAACTTTTTAACTGAACCAATATAAAATTAAATATTCAATTTAAAAGAGTACTTTGTTTATAAAACTATCCATTTATAATTTTGAGAAATATATTTATTTATAATTAATTTTTTTGATTTCATTTTGTAGGAGAAGCACTGGAATATTCCAAATTAATACAATATTAGTTTAAACCACATATCATTATAACCCATTGGTGATATTTTCCTACTCCAGTAACCACAACTAACAATTATAGAATTAATAATCCAATATCAATAAAAAATAAAAACAATTACATAAATAAAACACATGTATTCAAGTCCCAAATGACTCCAAAAATATCTAATGATAAATTGAAAATCCACCTTTTTTGGGAGTGTTCTTACTTAATTTCCCCCCATCATTTTTTCTCTATATTATTTGACATGTAATGGATGTGTTTTATATAGTTAGAATGGATATTAAGGGGTTATATGACTGAAAATTAGGGAAATTTGATTCATACTATAAGCACATTGTTACTTCATAGTTAGTGATAAATGTGTAATAAACCACACAAAGGGGTAAAGGAAGGAGTTTGGTTTGAAAAAAAAAATGGTTTTCCAAAGGAAACCATATAAACATTTGAATCATGGTATAGGGTTATTATTTAAAATTTCATCACTATTTGGAAAATGGTGGGTCTTTGTTTCACATTCATTGGTGTTATTTATAGTAGGTGTATAGTTTACAAAATAATTTTTCCTAACCATGTTATGGAATTTAATTAAATCAGAAAAAATTATTTTTAACTTGAAAACCATCATTTTTTCTTCAGTTCTCTAAATTTCACAAATTTAAATGATCCTTTAGGGTTTTTTGGTGATTCCTTGCCTAATTGTTCCCAACAACACAAAATAGGATGATGTGGGACCCTATTTATCTTAGGTAAAAAAAATTTTTGGTTGTTTCAACTTGTTCCTATAATTTAATTTTGAGAGGAACCATAGAACATGGCTTTCATTCAAATATCAATGTTTTGAATAATATTCATTATAATTTTAAAATGGAATTGAAATGAGAGACATGATCTTTGAGATCATGAGATAATTATTTTTTTCAAACTTTTTTATGGTTGGTGGGATATATATAATCCTATAAGACGTATTGTTCTTCTTAGATCAATTTTTTGAGGTCACATTATCTTGTTGTGTGTTTGAACTGGGTATAAATTAAACAGCTTAATTCATGGGATTTAATTTAATAACATTCCCCTCTATTTTGATATTAGAATTGGTTATAATGAATTTGATATGGAAAATTGAAAAGTCAACAATGGCCAATCTGAATAGTGATTATTTTTGTTAAATAAATTTTTAATGATATTTTGATAGATTAGTAGATAACAAAAGGGTAACTAGAAATGCATGACCTTTAATATGAGATAAAATGGGTAATGGTTAGAATAGAAATGAATTTGAAAATAAAAGAAGGTAAATTAGTTTTTATGAAATGGATTTTACAAATTATCAGTAGCATGTATTGATGGATCCTAAGATCATACTTGGGGGTAGTTTATTATAGTTCCTGGGATTTTTTCCATTGGATAGAATCTTTGGTTCATTATATAGTTATATTTACTCATGGGTTATCTTTCTTTGGGGGAGGTTATATTTCCCTAGGTGTTTTTATGTTGTGTAAAATATTTATTTCCCTAAGCATGGATATTATTTAGTTATGGGTAGATTTCCTCATATGTGAAATAAAATCTATGATATGTCTATTTTCTTAATGAGATCCTTATTTTAAATTATTTTTTGACATTAGACAAAGAAAGTATTATTGGTCTCAAGATTAATTATTGAACCCACTGAACAATGAATATTATTTTTCTATTTATTATATTGGTATACTCTAATTATATATAATCATAACTACAATTGAACTTAGTCAGATTGTATAATTTTATAGATGCCATCATTGGTGTTCCACGAAGTTGTACTTATACTTTTCTCAGGCAACTATTGGTACCAAAGAATACTTCATAAATATAGTATTTGATAAGGGAATGTTCCAGACAGTAAATGTATGATTTGGGTTGATGGGATGGATAATTGGTGTCCAAATCCAATATTTAGATTTTATTATCATTATTAGTTTTTTATTTTGTATTTTTTTGGGTTTTTATATTTTTTGTTTTTAATTTCACATGAATAAAACATTTGATATCGTATGAGATTTTATATTTATTCTCACTTTTATGATTTTTTGATCAACTGATTTATCTATTTGCTTATATCTAATTATTATTATTTACATCCATATTATACTCTGATATAAATGGTATTGAATCTTCATGAAATATTTATATACCGTTTCTTCTTTTTAGAAGTCTCTAGCATATGTGGAGGCATGCCTGATGTAACATAGAGAACCACAATCTGGAACAGTATAGTTGAAATGGGTTGGGGGAATTAATAAGTGGTATTATAACACTTTTTTTTAATAATTTGGTATAATCGTAGACGTGATATATGGTGTTCTCAGGAATCAGTATGTTAGTTCATCATTAGAGTAGGTAACCCATGTTTGAGGAAAGATCATTTTATGAGAGATAAGATTAATGTTCAAGATTTCACTTTTTACTCTAGAAAAATATTAATCATGAGTAATATATATTATTATAATATTTATTAATTAATATATTTGGTTTCATGGAAAAAAATTGAAAGACTCCTTGTGTTCATACAACATATTAGGCACACATGATTCATTTTACATATTCATGATTTCGTTGGTTTTTTATTCTATAAATAATGGTGTGTTTTATGAAATAGTATTTCATGAACTCTTTTTAAAATAATTATGAATCATCAGATAAATTACAAATTCCAATTACAATATAGATTTTGTTATTTTTTATATTGTATTTGAAATATATTTTCTTTTATTACTTCTAATGAAATTATGCTAAATCTGTAGTGAAGAATCCTTTATTATATTGATCCTTCATGTAGGGAACAAAATTTATATGATTTATTACTTGGTAACACTATTATTTTGGCTAGTGAGAGTGACCAAGTTATGATACTCCAATGAAATGGAATTCATAAAATATAAGGTTTTCTTTCCTTTAATCACTTTTCCATGAACTCTGATATAATAAACGATTATCATGATATGATTTGAGGTGTCTGTTATAAAAAATGCCTATCTGACGACTTATCAAAGAGCTCTAGGGGAATGTTTTAGCATGACCTAATGATTTTTCATCCATATTATCTTGTGGTACTAGGTTAGGTGATGCAAGATAATATTCGAGTGATATTTATTGGTTTGGTTCAATCCATAAACAGATAGAGAGGCTACGCGACCTGACGGGCTGTTGTCTGAACTGACTATAGAGTTTCAACTATAAAACCCATTGATTTTTACTCGGGAGGGAGGCCCCCAAAAATATGAGTGTAATATTCAATCACAAATATTTTTTATCATCTAAACACATCTCAATATTAGATATTGAAGTTATACATTTATGTGTTTATAGATCTTCAATGTGATGGTGGTACCTTCAAGTCCATTCATAAAAAAATTAACTAATTTGGATGGACTTTAAGATGAATTTTGATTACTACATCAATATAGAGACTATAAAGCTGAAAATGAAAGTAAATTCATGCTTCTCACACGGGGGAATAAGTATTACATTTAATATGTTGAACATTTTATATAGCTTCACCGTTTCCTTCGGTGAATAGGATGATTATTTTTCTAAGGGGAGATGTTTCGTGGGGGACCAATGATGTTTGTCAGTATGTTGTTGGGGTTATGAGGAGAAAGAATTATTCATTACATGGAATTTTCCTTTGATATTTTTTCTCATAGATTTTATAGTAATTATTCATCTTATAATTGATAATATCTGATCTAATCCTTAGGATAGATTGGTTAGTTCCGTAATATGATCACATCAAATATTACCATCAATAATATTATTTAAAAAATGATATAGGTGGAGAGAATATTAAAATGGTAAAATAGATATTATTGATAGGGCATGTAGGACCTTACCAAAATAAAATTGAGGAGATTATCGAGCAGGTTGAATGTTTTTTGTTGGGAAATAAGATGCACCTCTAGAGGTTTTTCCTCCTCTGGTGGATCAGTTCCTGGGTGTTTTTCTTATAACTTATATGGTTTTCTACTTGAGATATATTTTTATATCATTATTAATCTATTACCAGTAGCTTATCAAATTTATATTATACTTTATCAAGTGGATATAATATATATACTGGATCTTAAAACATATCTAGAGGACATAGAAGATAGGGGATTTGTATAGATATGAACATCTCTTTTTGGATTGCCAATCCTATTAATGAAGAAGAAGGATGGATAATTGCAAGTATAAATATACTACTAGATGTTTGATAATAAGATTTTTAAGAACTTATTACCCATTACAAGTATTAATGACCTCTTCAATTTGTTGAGAGGTATTCTATATTTTAATAAGATTAATTTGATATATGTATACCACTAGTTGAGAGTGAGGCCTTCAAATGGTCCAAGTACTTATTTAAGGAGATGATATTGAATATATGAGCTTCTAGTTCTTTCATTCATGATGATGAATGAAATAATATTTCATTTATTTGATGATTCAGTTTTTTCACTAGAATTTACATTTTTATTGTTTTATATTTGGATTATATTATTGTGTACTCCATGATGGTGGGAAATCATGAGAATCTCCTTTAGATCATGTGGGGTACACTTAAAAACATCATATATATGGAAAACTGTCTAAGATACACTTTTGTATCAATGAGGTACACCATTTTAGATTATTTATTATATATTCATGTATATCTTCGTACATTGAAAAAATCGGTATAGTTATTTCATATTAATGTCCTACGAATATATTTTAAATTCAAATCCCTTTTGTATTTATTCATTAATTTCGATTGGTTTATTGATAATTGTTTCCAATTCGAAGTACAAATTATGGGTTAGTTTAAAAATGGAGTGTTGATCCAAAGTTCTAATTTTTATGAGGATGATTTTTATAAGGTGAAGTAAACATCAACTACAACACCAATCTTGACCCTACCTAAATTAGTTAAGGATTCTACCAAGTATTTTGATGTATGAGGGGATAAGTTTTGAGCATTTTTTATGTCAGTAGGCCATGTGGTTGCATAAATTTCTATGTATTTGAGACTTTATGAGTATAATTACAATACCCATAACATTTTATTGTCGATAGTAGTGTAACTAATAGACCTAAAAGGAACTAAATGTTGGGGGAGAATTTTTTGTGTTACAGACTACAAAATCTTGAAATACATCTTCTTTAAATGGGAATTAACTATCAATAATAATGGTGTTTCAGGTATAAAAAATATTTTTTTCTTATACCTAGATTATAATTCTAGAAATGGAAATTTGTTTGAAGAATCTCTGAGCAAAATGATACCGAACCATGTAGTTTAAGAGTTTAGTAGTGAATGTAAATTGATAGAACATTTCACAGAGATTCACTTGGATGTTAAAGAGTAGTGTAGTCAAGTGGGTAATTAATCATTATTTCACCTTAGTAACTCATAAAATTGATTATAAGGAATCAAAATAATAAATTATTTTCCCTAATGTAAAACATATATTATTTAGAGCACCCACCAAAATTGACATTCGATAATGATGAGATTCTCTATGTTTATTTTCATGTCTTTATTCACATAGAAATGTGTGAAGGCTGAATTCTGTAATCACGTTCCTTGAAATGGGTGGTACCCAAAATATTTATGATGATGAATAATGATATGTTCCAATAGTATTGGTGGTAAATAATTATTAATATTTTCATCATTTTTGTCACATAGATATCTCCCTATAAGAAGGTGAAGGCTGGAAACCTACATTCCACTAGCCTTTTGAAAATATCTCACATTCCTGATTGAAAATGGGATGACGTTAATATGGAATTTATAAAATGGAATTAAAAAACACCCCTGTTAGCAGTATATTTTTGTTAATATTGGGTCGGGTGAAAAAGGTTGAAAATATTTTTCAAATTTTAGAGACATTTCTAGTAGATGATCTAGGTAAATGTTATGTTCATGATATATTTCAGCTGCACAAAGTCCCTCAAAAAATTATTTCAGATCAATATTATCATTTTAAATAAATATTACAGTGGGTATTATTTTGAGTGTTATGTATAACTATGTATTTGATATTTTCTTATCATCTTTAGAGCGATAAAAAACCTTTTAATAAAATATGTATCATGGAGTACATACTTATAGCACATGTCTTGGGTTATGGGGGTTACAATGAGAACAAATTAGACGTGGTGGTGTTAACATAAAAAATAATTATTATGATTTTATATAGAACTATCCTTATAAGGTTTATGATTTTATACTATTCCACTAACTTCTATATTGGTTAGAGGATAGTTATTTACTATTTAGTAGTTCGATTATTGTATAGGTGACATCAAATAATGTGTAGTTGATCAATATGTAGTTGGATATCACTCAGTGTATAGAGAGGTCCTATAATGATTCATAATGTCAACAATATTAGTTTAAATTCAACGAATAAGTGTTCATATGTGCTTCATCATGTTTTTGGCAATCATTAGATTCATAAATAGGAAAAAAAATTACCTCAGTTTATTGGGTTATTTATAATACTGGATTGGATAAATCATGGGGAATATTGGTTGGTTCATCCTTAAAAATTAAATGTTATGAATTATGTTTTCAATGTATCTCAGTTATAGATATACCATATAAATCCATTTTATATTCTAAAAATGATTATATTGATATTTAGGTTGATGTGTCCATCAAAGAGCATCCAGTATGTATAATGGATAGAAGTATGAATTATCTTCAATGAAAGGCATATCCTAATGTATGAGTGTGTTGGTTTTGTGTCCACGACTAGGGGGATAAATTTTAATAAGAAAAATAGAAACATAATTAGAAGATGTAGTTTGTTTTACTGATGAGGGTTGGCTTCATTCTGGAGTGCTTCTTAAGGGAATACAACTCAATGGTGGGGATGTTTTAAACCCCCATGTTATTGTTACAGAGTGTTCTAAATTAATATTTTACATATTTATCTATTTTTTAATATGTTATGGATGTGGATACAGTATTTGGGAGGGTTTTGGTAGTTTCTAGGTTTCATATGAAATAAATTAGGTATATTGGAGTTTCATTATGGGGTGCATGGTTAGCACACAGTTAGTGACAATTATGAGGTAAATTGTTTGAAGGGATAATGTAAGGAACACTTTTTGTCAAACCATATAGGCTTCCAAATGAAAATGTAAAAGAATTGTATTATTGGGAAAAATAAATTTTACATGATTGATGTGTGGTTTTTAAAACCATGTAGCATAACTATTTAGGTTTATGTCTTATCCAATGGGGTTCACATGGTTCGAACACAATTTTAAAAACTGTGAAATAGTCATGTGATGGGATTTATTAAAATTTAAATGAATTATTTTTCACCTCAAAATTAAGCCAAAACCCTATTATTTACCTCCATATTATTATTATCTTGAATTTTATCTCTCCAATAGAAAATTTTTGTTATTCCAATCCTTCTAGAGGCTTATCTCAATAAATTATAGACTATTAGAGCCTATTTATCAAATGTATTAATCATGATTTTATTGGTTCTTCTTATTATTATAGTTTCTTCTTGATATGAACCCTATATTTGGCTAACATACCCAAATATTTGTTTTATTAAAGGGATAATAAATCATTTTTAGTATTCATTGAAGGAATGTAAATGATAACTTGGATCTTAGTGATCATGATAAGATTCTTTGTTTCGAATTTTTTCATGGTAGGTGGTCTATTAATTTTCCCATAACTATTATCATCATTCTTATAGAATTTGGAATGTACATAAGTAAACATAATATGATTTATACCTTGGAATAACGTACAATAATTAAATCATGTAATATGAATTTAACAACATTCACTTATGTTACTAAATTGTAATTTTCCAACTACAATTTGAGATGGAAAATGTTTAATGGTAAACAATGCCCAATATAAAAGGTAATAAATATTGTATATAATTTACTAATTAAATCATTATATATCATTAAAGGATTTCAGAGGAATTGGTAGTGTGTGACCTTTATTGAGATGTGATATAATGAATGGGTTTTCTTGATAATAAATTGCGATTATTAAAAGGAAAATTAATTTTTATGAAATGGGGCTAGCTAATTATGGGTAGATTGAATTCATGGTTAATGGGATGGTGTTTTTAGGGTAATCATTCAGTGTTTATAGATATGTTGTTCATTTAAATGGACTATTAGGTTTATCAAATGGCTATATTTCAACAAGTTTTATTATGTTTTCAGGTTCATAATATTTCCCCATTTAATGTTTATGTTTTAGATATGTATATTTACTTTGGAATGACAATTATTCCATGAATGGAATATTTCCTTAAGGGTTACATATAATCCCAAATGGTAATATTTCTAGGGTGTGATAATTTTGTTTTGATAAATATATCACTCCTCTGGGAATTTATGGTCGGTTGTAGGTGTCATTATCAAACCCATTAAACAATGAAAACTATTAATTTATTTTTGAGTAATCTATTTTCTTTACATTTAATCATTTTTTTTGGATGTTCTTACTCAATCATGATAAATTAATTGGCATTATTCGTGTTATCCTACTTAATTTTACTCACACCCTTCTCATGACCTATTTGGTACCTAAGTATACATCATGACTATAAGAATCGATAATGGAAAGTTCACTTCAGATTATGCAAGATTTGGGATACAAGGTTTGATCATGATAGTTTTCAAAAAATAATTTATATTCTTTTAGTTTTTTAAATTTGTTATTTGGGATATTTTGTGGGTTTTTTAGTTCTAGATGTATATTTCAAATGAATACATCATCTAATATTTTTTGAGCTAAAATATTTAATGGTGCGTGTATGGTTGAACAATATACTAATTTATTTGGATGGTTATAGCTGATTATTATTATTTCTACTAATATTGTACGCTGATATTGATGTTATAGTTTACACATTGTACCATCATTGACCCTTAATGCTAGTTTTCACCTTTGGGAAGCAAGAAGACATTCATTAAGTCATATAGTGCTCCCCTACACAACACTATTCAATTTACGTGGGTTGGGGATGGAATGATAATACTAACATAGATTTTCCAAAAAATCATCATTTTAGAACGAAGTCATAGAATCGTCAAAAAAATCCAATAATTAGTGAAAATTTATCAATACAGTGATAAAATTTCTCACACAGTATTCACTTAGACCACTCCAACTATAAAATAGAAAATCCCAATTAATTTAAAGTGATTCCACCATAATCAGGAAGAATGAAAATTAAAATTCTTTAAAAAATATACAAAACAAATAAATAATTAAGGATAATTAGAGGGGATGAAGAATATTAAAGGAATACCTTGATTAATGGGTAAAACCTACCCCAAAAACAATTTTTTGATGACATAAAAGGAGGACAGAAATGATAGTATGGGATGTGAGATCCCCCTTAATTTAGTTGTTTTAATTGAGAACACCATGATGGGATAATAAAATGAAATGGGGGAAATGTTAATTTTTATATATTTTTAAATAACCATCTATGGAAATCATGATACCTATTAGACATCATTAGGCCACCCAGTAGCCCTTTAAAAATTCAGTAGAATCCCAGCAGGCTTCTAGGTGAACTCATATGGGTATACCCATACTTGGTTTGATCACTGGTATATGGTGGAGGATTACCAGATACCTATAGTTTTAATATAGCAACCATAAATCTCTAGACACCTTTAATGTGACATCAATGTTTATTTTATCATCAAATATCATTTTATCATAAACCTACATACAAACACTCACTATATGTTTCCAAATTCCAAAATAATATTATATTAATATTTATTAAAATAAAAAACCAATGATCATAGAGAATTACTTTCAAATATGAGACATTAAATACAAAATTTAGAAATTTTATTCAAATTATATATCCCTTAAAATATCTAGTAAATAAAAATTTAAAAAAATATTGTAACAGAATGAGTTTCTAAAAACTATTCACCAAAGTTATTTTCATTTTCCACAATCCAAAATTCATTTATTACACAAAAATTTTTCTTATACCAATTATTAATTCATAGAAAACACAATTAATTATATTTATAGATTCTTTTTATTTTATCTGCATATTAATTATAAAATTAGAATACATGAACTTCCACCTCAAAAACATTCAATCTCTAACAACCTATAAACTAAAATACCAACTTCCATAACCCCCCCCCCCCCCCCCCCCCCACAAACACACACAAAATCACCTATGGTGTTATATTCTTCAATTCAACTAAATTCCCAAATTTTTAAATATAAAATGAAAACAAATACCTCCAATTTTATCAAGTCAATCCTTGTCCACACATAAAGATAATCCAAATTAAATTGAAATAAAAATAAACATTTATTTAAAAATTACTTCCAAAGGTCAATTTGTAAATTATTAATTTTAAAAAATTAACTCCCCTTGAAAATATATTTTTCAAAACCAATATTTATTAGTTTATATGAATCAAAACTTGTATTCCTGAAAATATAATCACATTTTAATATCCCTTTATTTTAAAAACTATAAATATTTTTTATTTACATTTAAATTTTAAACTAATTTAGTTAAACAAAAATGAATAAATGTTATAAAAAACTTTAATATAAAATAGATATTTGGTGTGAAATCCAAGGACATTAAAAAAATCCTACCCATTATAGACTGTGATTTTTCTGTACCACTGCTAATAATTTAATATAAAATATATATTTACTTTATTATTTTAATTAAATTTAATAAAATTATTAACATATAACTAGAAAATAAATGACGTAAAATGTATGAAATTATAGTGCGTAATTGATATATTAAAAATTGAAAATTTGGCTCTAATATCGACCTAAATAATTCAAATATGTTTTACACATTCTATAATAGAGATACTTCGTCTAAATGATCACTCATACCAAATGTTCCATTATTGAACACCCATAAATATCTCGTATCATAGGTTTATATTTTCTCTCTATTTTATATAAATTTTCATGGAGAACCCACTGAGTCATAATTTACTATTTATTATTTATAAAAATAATGAAAATCAAACAAATGTTTGACAAAAAATTGTAATTATTTAATATAAATCATTTTCCATTCTAATTTAGACCACTGCAGACTCAAGAAACATTTACAAATAATTAGAGGCTAGAAACTATTTTTGATGATGTGATCTAGTCATTGGGGAATAATATAACATTTTATATTGATAAACATAGTCAATACTAGAATATATTTAAAATATTGATTAAGTAGTCATTTTATCGGATATTCCAAAATTTAAATCATGTATTATAATGAGTGTTATTTTTTTCTGAATAAATATATAATGTTATCTCATATATATTTATATGAATTAAATATATAAAAAATATATATAAAGAAAAATTAACAAAATATCTCAAAATCAAAATAAAAAAACAAAATATGAGATATTGAAATGGACCATCCTACCAATGATTATCTCTAATCTTTTATTGTCCAATGGATTTAACAGATGCTAAATAGCTATTTTTTCACCCATATATTTTCTAAGTAGTTATAATTTCATAGAGCATCATAAATTAAATGCCACATATAATATTTTAAATATAATTGGATGCAAATGTATGGTGTGAATATAAACACTCAATATGAACCACCATGTGACCTAAACTCCCACACAACAATAATTGGGTGTATTCCTAGGAAAGTGTATAAATTATTCAAATATTTAATAAAATACCAACTGGAATAAAATTAATATGATAAACATGTCCAATATCACTAAAATGATAAAATTCATAATAAAATTAGAACCATTCTTCCACACCAGAAAAAGTAACACAAAATGACAATTCTAAATCATCCAAATGGATCCACACCTCACTGAGACCAAACATGGAATAAAAAATAGTTGAAATTATATTCCTTCTATATGAGTGGAAAATATGTCATGTAGTAAATTTTCACGTGGATATACAAGGATGATGAAAATAATCACACTCTCTAGGACTATCTGTATAAGAAGAGGCAGATAAAATGTTCCATAAGAACATATGTTTATATATATACATATATATAATTATTTATCTCTAATAATACTAAAACCTGTATAATTGATTTAAAAAACAAATACTAGTAAAATTATACATAAATTATGGATTTTTATGACTCCATCTATGTGTACATTTGTAAATTTCATAAAAGAATTATATAATATGCTGATATGAAATCATAGAGGTAATAAAATAAAAATGTGTACCAACATAAATGTTAGAAATATCTAACGAAAACCCATAAAAAGTTAGAAAATTATCAAAAATAAACCAAAATAATTAATAATAGATCATTGTATATTCAAATTAAAGGATAGAACACCCCTCCCCCCACATGATACAACCTATCATATAATTCTGCACCATTATCAACATAATAGTAAACCCTTAAAAAGTATGTAATAGGATTATTGATTTTGGATAAATTAATTACACCTTGTATACCTCCTAGGATTATTAAACTAATCATAATAGGTTGCTACAAATGTGATCAGTATCTTAAATATTAATATAATAATATATGGGATATAAGATTCCTAAAAACAAGTATAAATTTTGGATATCACCGAAAATGAATATTTACCCATATTCTCAAAAACATATATATCACTTGTGTTTTTCCATATACCTCACTATCTCTAAGACATGATCTTCTCTATGGACTTCCATGATCCCAAAACTTATTACACAACAATATTGAATATTTATCATTAAGTCTCATGAGCAATGATTTCAATTGAACTATCTTAATAAACAAATAACCCCAATAAGAAATCTAAAGGAATTTCATGGATTAAAAATCATTATTATTACAACATTATAGATAAATATAAAAAATATTTATGTTAATATAGACCATTTCGCACAATATAATCTCTAGATAATTGGTAATTTAATGGATAATATAAAAGAAATAAATTCTAATAGATAAATACACCTTAGAAAAAATACTCTCAATAGGTTATCCTAATTCACCCAGGAGGATAAATTTTTAGACATATCACATGTAAAAGGCTTTTTCTTCAATTACCCACATATAATGAAATATTTTTTGGAATTTTAGAAAATTAATATATAATTAAATCCATAATCAATTTTAAAATGAGAAATAATATTCGAGGAACCATAAAAAATTAAATAATCAAAATAAATCAATTTTTTTATAAAAAATTTTGATTAATATTTATAATATAATTTTTAATAAATATTTATTATTCTGTAAATCATTTTCCTTGAGAGTAATTTTCATATCCAAAATTAGCATAATGTTCTTTTATTACACCATATTTTATAAACCATTACTAAAATAGTAAAAATATGATAAAAAATAACCCCACATAATCAATAAATTAATATTCGTCAATAGGTAAAACATAATATAGAAAAAAAGATGATGAAAACTCCTAGTAGACTATTGAAAGAGAAAACTATTAAATTTATTATTTTTATGACATGAACAAGACTCAATTTAGAAAATATCTATTAAATCTGTTAAAAAATAATTCATGAAATGAAAAATCACAAAAAAAAATTAATGAAGTGTTACAAAAATTTTTTTGTATCTTATACAAATAAAAAAATAGGTCCTGTCAATTAGGATTTATTCTACCATGCATGGGTTTAATAAAAAACAAAAATAACCAGAAAACTAATCGAAAACATTGAATAAATAATGACACGTGATGAAAAATAATAAAATAGAAGAAATTAATTCATTTATATGGATAGAAAACACCCCAAATTCATGAATATCGGACCATGAAATATAGAAGAAAGTGTATAGGGGGAGATACTCTCTATTTTATGGTTTTAAAGGAGACAACCTCAGTACATTGTTAAAATAAATGTACAGAAAAATATAACTTTCCTATGGGTTAAAATACTACCTTGGGACTTCCGTTCAAAAAATAATACTACCTTGGGACCACTAGATACCAAATGTCCCATTAAAATTATTAAAAAATTTCACACCACTACCTATGGGACTCAAATTGGTATACCCTCGTTGTTTTTCACTCTAAATACCAAAAAGAGCTTAATTGTGTACCCATTAGTCTCTTATATACAGATTATTAATAACTAAATGTCCTAAAAAAAATTTATTCAATTTTATAATAACTCAAACATCCTAAAAAAATTACTTTTATTTATAAATTGATACTAAAAAATTAATCTCTTAGTTGAAATATAAAAACTCAAATAAATATATTTTTCTGCCACAAAATCACATTAATTAAATATAGAATTTTTTACAATGCACTAAATTATATCCAATATAAAATATTAAAATAGAAAATTATTAAAAAATTTATATCACCTACACGGTTCATCGCAATGATCCTTAGTTAGGTCCCACATAAAGTACACATGAATTAACTCTATTTCATTGGTCATTATATTTATCGGAGTGGTGACTGGATTATCCTGACCTCAACATGTAACATGTGAGTCCATATTTTTGGTAAATATTTCTTAATAGATTATTAAATTATAGTTGGATGAAAATAAAATGTTTTGGCAGACAAAAATTCCAAAGAGATAATAAAACATTGAAAATTATTAAAAATAGTAATAATTTCATTCACCAAGACCCTTCGCAAAGTGTATACTCTTTAATATCTTAAAAACCCCCATTTTTTCAGATTGGTATACATGTTCATGATAGTTTTTATGAAAATTTTTTGGAGTATATTAAATTATAATGATTCATTTATATGATTCATTGAATTTGGGGGTCTCTCCCTTTGGTAGTGTAACACCATTAAAATATAAAGTAGGTACACTATATTCAATAGTGTATATGACATGAAAAAACAAACGCATAATGGAATATAATACTAGGAAACATTATAATATATTTAATTTTTCAAATATATTCAATATATTCTATACATTTCAATGCATGTAACACTGAGTTAACTTATGTTACACGTAAGAGCGATCTTACACGATTACCTGCGTTACACGAAAGATCGAGTTTCACCAAAATACAATGTATTATTAAAAAAATATAATTTCAAAGAATATGATATAACCTAGATTATATGTTAGTGTTTATGAATAATATTAACTAAATAATAAAAATATATGTTTTAAAAAAAGAAATGAATTAATTGGTTACTAATTAAAAAGAAACAAAAATAAGAGCCAATTGGATATAAAAAAAACTTTTTTTAATTTTTTTTCTTCTAAATGAGTTTGGTATTAATAAATATAGTTAATTAAAATTAGTTAATGATTTTAATTAAATAAATATTTTATATATTGAATAATTTTTCTTAATATTCATTAATTTGTTATGATATGTATAATTTAATAACAAACCCAATATTTCGCATAAAAACCTATATTTTTATTAAGAAATTTTTACAAAATTTAATGTAGAACCCATTTAAATCAAATTTATGACCCTTTAATAAACATAATATGTCAAAATAGACTTGATTTTTTAAATAGAAGCATAAAAATTAGGTCAGGGTGAATTTTTAATGTTTTATGGAAAAATATAATTTTTAATAGATAATAAAAATGATGAATTTTAGTTGAAAACATATTCTTCATATAAATAATATATATAAGACAATTGTATTATAAACAATTGTTATTGATTAATTGGATCTTATTTTTTTAAATTAATTCAATTTGGGTCATTGGAATCAATTTCCAATTGAAATTTACTATAAAAATATATTAATCTTTTGGGAGTTTTTACATTAAAAACATCCAATATCAACTCATCTATAGGATTAAATTTAATTTAATTTTTCCACTTATGTGGTTAGAATTTGGAAGAATTGATTCCATATTTTGAATTATAAAAAAATTAAATTTATGATAATATCAACATAGTTTTTGACAAAAAATTAGTGAAAGTAATAACAAAATTACAACTATTATAGAAAAATTAAGTTTAATAAGGCAGTAAACATTTATATTAAGGTCCCAAATGACCTATAGGGTTGTAAAAAATCAATTTAATCTACATATTTATACCCTATACATACATGGATATAAATATTACTATTATTTGAGATAATTTAAATGTAAAAAATTTTCATTTACTTTCATTGTGAAAATATTACAAGAGTGCAACTCCTCCACTATAAAATAACCTCATCACCTCCCACTACATCACACATATCAAGCCACATTGGATCAAATAATACCTTCCCAAATGTATTATAAACATAACTAAGCTAATACATGATTCCTTACCTTTGGAATAAATCCCCCAAGGAAGCCTTTTAGAATCAACCAAAAGATGTTACATGATTAACTGATAAAATCTTTCCATAATCTATTCCATTTTAAATTCATTCTCCAACCCCTAAAATCATATTATTATATTATTTTATGTCAAAAAAATTATAATTAATAAACTATTATTTTATTATTATAATGGTTTTATCTACACATACACTGACGTCCATCTAATGGATAACGAACATATTGTTTCTTTGTACGGCGAACAACTGTCTCACGAAACGATAACAAATCATTTTTCATTTACCACCACTCATGGATTCCATTATGGTAGAAACAATATTTATATATGATATATAAGAAATTTATTAGGTATTTAATAATAATTATTTATTTTAAACATTATATCTTTATACTTTTAATTTTATAAAAAATGATAACAACATTTGTGGAAATGTGTACTACCGCCCCCTCAAAGAGATGTGATTCATTCACAGGGTACAGGGAATGTACAGTCAATTTTTCTAAATAAAAATATGTAACATAAAAAACCAATATATAATATTCATTAAATAAATACCTTTCGTTAAATATTATATACATATATCATTTTCAATAATACCCTTTCAAACACAATGTGATAATGTCATTCAGGGACATGTTGATTATCTCCTCCTCTATAGGGTGTGATTCTTTTTACATCAAAATAATTTAAATAAGAATATATATTATTAAATAATATGTTATTTATTATATAATTTTAATTCAATAAATAAATTTTATTATTTATCTTCATTCCATAATGATAAATGAAAAATGGTAATGATACACCTGTGTTTGTATGGTCTGCTATCTCCATGATTGTAACATTGGTTCTTTTTTCATATCCAATTTAAATGATTGATTTTAAAAGTATAATTAATGTTTAAATGTAATAAAACATTATTATTATTCTATATATGTTATATAATGACCCCATTGACCATATTTTACCAATTGAAGTTATTTTTTATACATAAACCGAATTTGGTCAAAACCCCCACGGTAAACATATTTTTTTAAGTAGTTGCGTAAAACATAATAATAAGTTAAATAAAAGTAATTATTAAAATGAAAAACTTTCTAAATCAATTAACTAATTAACATACATTTTTTATTTTGGAATATAAAGACACATGAGACAAGTCGGACGCAATGTAATGGATTCTCATCTAACTTTTTATATAACCGTTATAAATGTCAAGTTCACAACTAACATATTTTGTGTGGTGTATATACTAATAATTTTTTTCGTATTATATAACAAATAAATTTATATTTATTTTATTATAAGCATTCCTTTAATGTAATTCCTTGGAATGGAATATGAGTTAAAATTTTTTAATGTGGTATGGGACACTTTGGAAGGTTTATTGATTATTTTCCTAAAAAAGAACATTAATGGTCTTTTAATGGTCATTCCATTTAAGGGAATTATATGATAATTATTCAATTAATCATTTAATTCTTATCTTCTATAGTTATACATGACCTATTTCAACTATTAGTACCATTTTTTTCTCTTTGTTACTCGTATTATTTTAGAATTTTTTCCCAAAAAAACTAACTTTGTTTCTCTCATTTGTAAAATAATATATTTACTTTTAAAAAATATTTTTTATTAAAGTGTTTTTAAAAATGTTTTTAAATGATTTTTTAATTTAATTTTACCCCTTTTTTTATTATACCAATGTTTTCAATGTAATCCTCTTATCCCTTTCCAAACAAAGCATTTTTCTTACATTTTTACCATGAAAAATGGATGTTCATTTTACTGTTTATGACATATTTATATTAATATACCACAATTCCAAAGAAGACTAATTTTCATGCTTAAGATGTTTGTTTTTAATGAAATGTTTTTTAAAAAATATTAATTTCAACAAAAAAAATTCAATGTTTTTTCAAAAAAAAATATAGTTTCTTCAAGAATGTTTTTAAAAAAAATTATTATATTTCTTTCATCAATGAAAACAACCCTTAATTTTAATAAACATGGTGTATCTTTTATTAAAACCATAATTATCCTACTCCTGGATGGTTTTGATTTATTTGGTCAATGATGGTATTTATATTCACATCCTTGATTCATTTTTGAAATCCCTTTTAAATAATTAATCTTTTAGTATAATTGAAATTTACTTAATTATACAAATAATATATCATGGATATTACAATTTCCTAAATTGTAAACTATGTTACATATTGTATCCACTGTGAAAGTTATCTGATTATCTTCGGAAATATTCATATTTATTAATTTTTATTCAGTACTGTTAGTAGATAAGGCTTAATATTTATTTTGATTATTCAATATGAGGAATGTTTTTGACTGGTACGACAAAGGTGGGGCATAGTTATAGATATACACTTGATCCATCGGTAGTATCTTAGGATAATTCATTTTTTCAATCCACCTTAGTTGGGATGTTACCCGATATATTGTAAACCAACTTATGAATGGTCTTGTTGATAATTGTACTATGTACCTAGGAAACATGACATCCAATAATCAAGAATTTCCCTCATTTATTTTCAGTTATTATTCATCCATGAGATTATGTTTCGATGTATTTTAGGGTACATTTCCTTTATGTTCAATGAATAAATGGCATGTGATTCAGTTTCATTACTTCCCATATTTATTCTTCCTTATCTTGTAATTTGAATGGAATGTATTTGTAGTTATTTCCATGCTATATTATTTCCTCACTTCCTCGTCATCTTTTTTATAATATAGTATATAAGTTCATTTATTTATCATAGCATAATTAGTACTCTCACTGATTCGTTATTGCTTACATTATATTTTACCTTACTGATCATTTGATCTCATACTTATTATGATTATTTCCACAGGAATTCATGAAGGGTACTATGAAAGATTTGCAAGAATATACTAGATTGATTATAGTTATCCTAAATGTTATCTATGAAGAAACAAATATGGTGTGATTAGTGTATTATTTTTTAATAGAAATTTAATGTCTGTATTTGGTTTACCAAGACTACAAAACTATTCGGTCCTTAGGTATATGATATCTTGTAATCATGCCAATTTAAAAGTGTCACACACTGGATTCGGGCTATCTGGGGTTGGGGTACTATAGTTGGTATTAGAGATAGGTTTATTAGAAACCTTGTGAACTAGATTTAGGAAACCTTATATTAGAGAATATAAATCTAAGGTAGAATTTGTGGGTATGTTTAGAAGAACACCCTATAATTTTGGTAAGGTAGAGATTATATGGTTATTCCTAGAAATACATCCATTTATGGATACAACAACTGGATATGATTCTGGAACAGATGTACCTAGGAGTAATAACTTTGAAAAGGTGTTCGGAGCCAAGATTGGGGTAACCTGGTACATGAAAATGGGCCTTACTGTGCACCTAGTTTGATACTACTAGGGGATATTATTAGGACAATCCATGTTTTTGTCAGAAACCATTTTGAATAATTTTAATAGATAATGATAATTAATGATCAATGTTAAATCAAACTATTATATATTTAAGATAAGGTGACATGATTATAAATCATACAAATGATATTATGGATAATTCCTAGACTAATGTAGGAACAATGTGTAATTAAATTGATGAATTATTTATGTATTGAGGTTGAATTGAAAAACTTAGTTAAAAATATATTGTTGATTAACCTAATTTCAAATATGTCCATTAGATTTTTTTTATAAATTATATTCATATGGTTTTATTAAAGTAAAACCTATATGTCGGGTGACAACCTATCATGTTCGGCAAGGTCACAGGACTTGAACCCATAACTAAAGGATTATAAGGTTTTCATTCCAACCACAATCTTATGCAATTTCCTATTTAATTTTTCTTTTTTTTAGTTAAAAAATTTTATGAAAAAATGTTATTGATGAACCATTAGTGTCATTTATGATGATTAGAGAATTATATATTAACCATATTGGTTTTGGAAGATATTTAGATACAAATAGTTAGACTTATCACACATTTACAGGCCATACAATCCATTAAAAGTTTCTTTTAGTGCTTGAGACATGAAAAATCATTATTGGTAATTAATTTCATAGATTACAAAGATAAATTAGAATTTAATCGAAGGAAAAAAAGATAGTATTTTTCATATGAAATTGAAACCTATCATATCAGAATATTTCCATATATTATTTTTCAATAAAATAATTAAAAAACATTAAGAAAATGGCTTTGAAAGAAAATGTTTTCCTAATACCTTAATTTCTATTAAAGTAGTGGTTTTATAAATCACCAATGATTTATGGATTTGAGGATCTCAATATTATATTTATCATTCTATTAATTGTGGTTGATGATCTCATTAAATCCCTATAAATTTTTTCTATTTTCCTCCAAGTACATATTTTTTACCTTCTACTACAGTTCTCCTACATTGAAACGTAGTTACATATTATCCCATGTTCCCTTTATAATTCCCATTATCTCTTTTTTATGTTACTTTTTATGAAAACTTATCAGGATGTGGGATTTAAAACATAGTAAATATCAAAAAATATATTTCAAAGAATAGTTTTAAATTTAAATGACTCAATTTAATTGTGGTGGGGAGAATGTAACACCCCAAAAATATGTATTAGAAACAAATTTATTCAATGGGGTGTATGTCACGCAACACTAAGAACATATGGTAATTTAATACCCAGAGAATTTATTATATATATACTATTTTAAATAGAATAAATATATTCTATATATTTTAATTCATTTAACACTGAGTTATCTTGCATTACACACAAGAGAAACCTTCCATAATAGATTTTGTACAAAAAACACTAGGATTCACCAAAATTATAATGTATTATTAAAATATTATTTTTAAAACATAATATAATATAATGTAGTCATTATGTTAGAATTTATGAATATTTTTAAATAAATTATGAACATATGTGGTTTAAACAAATATAAAATGTATCCATTTATTAACAATTAACTAGAAACCAAGATAAGAACCAATTGAGTATAAAAAGAATTATTATTTGTTTATGCTTCCAAAATAGTTTCTTAATAATGATATTTAATTATAATTAGTTAATTATATTATTAAAATATAAATTTTATATATTTAATAATATATTTTTTATATTCTTCTATTGTGTTTAGTATTCATTAGATAAGAACAAACCCAATATTTTGTATAAAAACATATAATTTTATTAAGATATTTTTACCACCGTTTAATGGAGAATCCATTTTAAATATAATTTAATAACATTTTATAAACGTAATATGTCAAAATAAATTTTATATTTGAAATAAAATAAAACATATTAGTATTGGGTGAATTTTTGATGTTTTTTAGAAGCATTTATTTTTTTAATGAACATTAAAAAAATACTTAATTGTTGTTCAAAAATGATTTTTCATATAATTTATTTATAAAATAAAAATTAAAATTAATTTTTTTTTTCATGTTTAAATATATAATATTTTTATCATTTAACCCAATTTAGGTCATTTAAATCAATTTAATTCTTAAATTTACTATAAACACATAGCAATCCTTTGGATATTTTTACTTCAAAAAACTGAAATTTCAACCTCTCTACCGGATTAATTTCAAATTAATTTCAGCCACTTCTTTGATTGGAAATTGGAAAAATGGATTCTGTATTTTTAATAATAATACTTTATAATTTATAATTAGTAAAACATAGTTTCTCCCCAAAAAAATTAGTGAAATTAATTGCAATTGATTACAATTATTATGGCAAGATTAAGATTATTAAGGGATTAAACCTTAATCTTAAGTGCCCAGATAACCAATAAACATGGACAAAATATATTTTATGGACATATTTATACCCTTTACACAATTGAATCGAGTATTTACCATTTTGTTAGAAAATTTCAATGTTAAAAATTTGCATGGAATTCATTTGTGGAAATATTACAAGAGTTCCACTCCTCCACCATTATAAATTGACCTTCTCCCCTCCACCTACCTCACAAATCTATTGAATATTTGGATAGAATAAGATCTACCCAAATTTATCCAAAAAACCCTCACCTAATCTTAGTATCCTCCACTTGTGAAGAAATCCATCCATGGAAGCGTTTAGGTATAAACCAAAATAAGTAACCTAATTAAAAGGTAACATCATTCCTTTATCTATTTAGTTTTATTTATATTATTAAAACCCTAAAATATTTTTATTATATTCTTTTATAACATAAAAATTATAATTTATATGCTAGTAATTTATTAATCTAATATTTATACATACACATACACACACTTCCATATAATTGGTACTGAACATACTGTTTCTTTGTACAGTGAACTACTGACTCACAAAACAATGATTGTTAATTTTTACATTACCACCTCTCATGGTGTCCATTATGAAACAAAATAAATTTTTATATGTTATATATAATATTTATTAATTATTTAATATACTTTAATTATTTTATTATACATATCTTGTTAGTTTCTATTTTTTGTAAAAATGAAAACATCATTTGTGGAGGTTCCCACAACCGCCCAATCCAAATGATGTGATTCCTTCATATGATATATATAATGTATAATGGATTGTTTTAATTAAAAATATTGGACATTAAAAACCTCTATATTATATTCATGATATAATTACTTTTCTGGAAATATAATTTATATATTTACTATTTTATTTATTTTCCTTTCACACACAAAGGGATAACATTTTTCGTGGACCTGTGGATTACCGCATCCTCGACACGATGTGATTCTGTTTACACAACAACAATTATATAAATAAGTATATACTATTAAATAATATTTTATTTATGATATAATTATCATTTGGAGAAGATATTGTATTACTTACCTTGATTCCATAATGATCATTGGAAAATGGGAACGTTACTCATTCGTACATACAACCTACTGTCTCCATGATTGTTATAATTGTTCATTTTTCATAAAAAAAATTAATTATTTATTATAAAAGTATAAATAATGAATATATATGACAATTAATTTATTATTTTTATTTTATATATTTTATATAATGACCTATTTGATCATAGTTGACCTACCAAAGTTATTTTTTACAAATAAACTAAATCTACTCAAAACACCTGATGTAAACATAATTGTTTATGTGGTTAAATAAAAATTATAACAATTTAAATAATAATAATTATAGACATAAAAAATTTCTAATGAAATTAAATACCTAAAGTAATTTTTTTATTGGAAAATATAAATACACATGAGAGAATTCAGATGCAATGTAATGGATTCTCATCTCACTTTTTACATTTGTGAGATAAATTTATTGTTCACTAATAACATGTTTTCTGTGGTGTACATACTACATATCTTTTTATATTATATAATTAATTATTTTATCATCATGGTGTTATAAAAAATCAATTAATGTTATTCCTTATAGTGGATTATAATTTATAATGTTTGAATGTGAAATATGACACTTTGGAATTTTAATTATTATTTTCATCAATAGTAACTAGAATGATATTTAAATGGTATTTCCTTTCAAGGAAATTATATTAAAATTTTTCAATAAAACCATTAATTTTTCACTCATCTAGTTATTCATGGCCTTTTTAAGTATTAGAACCTTTTTTCACTCACTGGTATACAAAATTATTTAGAAAATGTTTTTCTGAAAACATGACTTTATTTATCTCTTCGGTCGAAGAAACTGTATTCTTATAAAAACCATTTTTTGTTAAATTGTATTAAAAAAGTTTTTAAAATGATAGGTTAATGATATTTTTACACCTTTTTGTATTTTACCAACATTTTCAGTGGAACCTTATTGTCTCTTTCTGAATTGGACATTTTATTACCTTTTTACGTGAAAAATGAAGGTTCTTTTTACCTTGTATGGAATGTATATATTTTCCCATCATCATTCCTTTAAATATTCATTTAAAAATTTTAAAGGTTACTTTAATAATAATTTTTTTTTAAAATTTATTTTCAAAGAAACGTTTTTCAAAATGATTTTCAAATGGTTTCTCAAAACAAAAGGATGTGTTCCTCAAGAATGTTTTTAAAAGATATTACTATTATATTTAATTCATCAATGGAAATAACAATTTATATTACTCCACTTTTGGTGTGTATTATTTATTCCATCCTTATCCTTACTTTATAAGTTTTTTTATTTGGTAAAGGATAATATTTATATTCACTTCCTTGAATCATTTTTGAAATCCCCTTGAAATATTCAATTTTCAATTATACTTGAATTTAGCCTAATTAAATATTTAATATATCATGGATATTACTATTTCCTAAACCATATAAAATATTACCTATAGTGTCTACTTTGATTGTTATGTGATTATATAGGATTATTTTTATAACTATGTATTCTAAATTAAACATGGTTATTTTATAATGCATGTTATCTTTTTCAATAATACAATACGAGAAATGATTTGGAACTTTACAATAAAGGTGGGGACTAGTTATATATAGCCCTATAATGCATTGGTAGTCTCCTGGGATAATCCATTTGACTAGCTGCCTTTCCTAGGTTTTTACCTGATATGTTTTAAACTATCTTGGGAAATGTGTTTGAAGAAAATGTACCATGTAACAAGCAAAAATGGCATCCAATAATCCTGAATTTTATCATTTAGTTTCAGTTATTATTCATCCATGAGATTATGCATCAACATATATATGGATACATTTCATTAAGTATAGAGATTAAATGGATGTCTTTCAATTTCTTACCCTACAATACTGATTTTCTTTTATCTTGATATTTGAATGGAATGTGTATCTAGTAATTTCATTTCTGTAGTTATTTTTCACTTACATCTCATATTATTGATTATATGGTATTTGTGTTTAGTTATTTACCTTTTTATAATTATTACTCTCATTGACGTATTATTTATTCTATATTTTTTTTGTATTAATCATTGGAGCTCAACCTTATTATGATTTTTTCCACATGAATCTATGAAGTGTACTATGAAAGATATGTAGGTATATACTTGATGGATTAGAGTAATCCTCAATGTTATATAGAAAGAAAAATATTATGTTGTAATTACTGTATTTTATTATAATAAAAGACTCATGTATGTATCTAGTTTACCATGACTAATTAACTCTTTGGTCCTTCGGGGTTTTATTCCTTGAAATTATGAAAATATAATAGTCCCATAAACTAAGCTCGGTCTCACTGGGGTTGCGAAACTATAGGTTGTGTTATCTCTATATATAGACACAAAAACTAATTTCAGACCAACACCTTTACAAAAATCATACAAATAAACATACTAATGTCTTTTTATCCTTCTAATTTGATTGTTTTCATCTTGAGAAAAATTAAATTTAGGGTAGTTTAGGTTCTATAAATGTGTCCACTAAATTGATATAACTCCCAATAAAATGACTAATGAATTATTTTTTTATTTATTATAATATTCCATGACCTTAACATATAATAAAAACCTTAGTTAATGCTGAGTTTGTACATTGGTAAAAACCCACTATATATGAAAATCCAAGGTTGGGTTAAATAGAAGAATTATATATAGAAGTACATTTAATATTATATTATTAGTGGTTGCTTCATGAGAGAAAGAAATAGAAATATAAAAAATCATATCACTATGGAGTAGATTCCCACAACCTTAGATAATATCTACTTTAAAATTATCATTGTAAAATAATGCTCTCTAGAGTGTGATATATGAATCTGAACCTATGGTAAATGAGAAAACGTGATTTATCAGATGGTTTTATCAACATTACATCCACAAATGACCACTTAATTGTGGTAAAAATCACACCATATAAAAGGCTACCCATCTGAATCATGTATAGAATAGGATTATGGATACATTTCATTTCTTATCAAACTATAATGTGACGTCACTTCCCTAAGGTCCTTGAATACATTTTCTATCTATATGTTTTTTTTATTGTCACATACCTTTGAAAAACTAACACATATATCTCAGGTGGATACCCTTACTTAAGTAGTCTAACATATATATATTTTGACACCTCCAAGGTTACATCACTTTAAAACTCACTCCCCAGATTTCCTCGGTCTAAGAGACACAACACCTTCGTATTGATCAAGAAAACCCAACCTTATTGGTCTAAGTTTTCCTGAGTTATAGTGCATCATTGCCTCTATTCCCTAATGTTATTTCACCTCCATAATATTAGTATTAATATGTAAATAGTATTATCCACTTATGAATCATACCTACATTTGTTTCCATTAATCAATTTATTAATAGGAACCAATCATATTATCTATATTCCTAATCCAACTTGTACCTATCCAAATCACATATCAATGATTTCAGTACTATCTAGGATATATATAATGTAATAGCCCGAGATTTTATGAAAAATATTCTTCTTAATTTTATTAATGTCTTGTGTTGTACGCTACACCAAAAGGAGCTTGCACAACACACATCCTTGACTTGCCTTGAATTACACACAATCGCAACCTTCCTCGATAGCGTGTGTAGTACGCAATACTGAGTTTCACGAAACAACAATATGCTATTAAAACTAGCCGTTATGAATAGTAATAACCACTTTTTGAAATTTTATAAATTTTATTTTTTAAAATGGACTTCATTTTTGGACTCAGAATATCGAAATTATCCTAGGATGAAATTTTGGTATTTTTCTGAAAACTTTCAATTTTTGATGAATAGTGAAACCACTAAGTGGTAGGTTAAAAACTGAATTTTGCATAAAACTTAATTTTACCACTTCTGTGAATGGAATTTCAAAAATCCGACAGACACGGTTGATATCAGTAAGTAAAATGTGGTTCAATGAGATAAAAATAATTTTTTGGTGAATAGTAACTTTTTACTTTTTTTACCGCGGTTAATAGTAAATAGGGTAACTAAGGGTAAATATGATATTAATATTACCCTAACACATTTCCTAATTCTATTGGACAAGTGTAATTCGACCAAAAACAAACTTATGAATAAAATATGACCATTTAAGCCCACTTGGATTAGATTAGGACATTTATTATTAATTTATTTAAAGAAGAGTTAAAATAGTTAAAATCAAAGTTTAATAAGTAAATCATTTTTAATATGGGGTTATACATAAGATAAATTCGACTATAAATATTCATTAGAAAGCTAAAAATATTTCCTACATAATGGTATTTTATTTGTAATTTTTAGACATTAAATAATTTAATTTATTTATGACACAATGATGATGCTGTTATTATCTTATTAATGAAATATTTACATAATGGATGTTATAAACACAAAAATAAATGTAATTTGAGACTTTTTCTGAATTACACAAATTTTCTAGGTTACTATGATATATTAGTGCTGATTTAATCAACTTTGTTCGAACATATAATTCTGTTATGACTTTCAAAAAAATCATATATCAAATAGTGTAAAAATTGACACAAAATAGTTTTTAAATCAAATATTATATTATTAATTGTTATTTTATTCTTAAAAATCTAAGGTTCGGCCAAATGACTTATATAAGGATATATATATTAATAATAAACAATTTGGGGTTCGTTTGGCATTATTAGTTAGTGTATTAACCATATAGTGAAAGAAAACAAAAAGACACGGTAAAAGTTAAATTATTTAACTTAGAGTTAAATCTAATTGATAAGGTTAAAATAATACCCTAAACTTGTCTAAATCCTATTGGTTGATAGGATTTCGACCCTTCCCCACTTTATCTTCGAAATAAGACCCTTTGGAACCATTATAAACCGATTTTGACTTTAATATAAAATAATATTTTGAGATATTCCTAAGGTGCCCCTCTCCTCCCTTATAAAAGGGCACCTCCTCCCCCTCCTCCTCACACCAAATTGAGCACTCAAGATCGGCCAAACCCTGCCATTTTCTCCTCTCCACTTCCCTAGAATAATCCTAGAGGTCCTGGTCTTCTTCAAAGACCAATATTAGTTCCCTAAGTAAAGGATTCAAAGAAGCGTTCCAAAGAAGAGGTAATATCCATTACCGATCTTTTCAATTTCTTTCTTCTTCAACTTCTTCTTCTTTAGTTGTTTCATGATAAAGTAATAACACCAGTATTACTTACATACTGATATGTTATTATAATTATGAAACAACCCTAATTCCCCTTCTATCCATCCTACGGAAAAATGAAATCACCGCGCATGCGTACGTACGGAATACCGTCTCCACGCCGTGGTGTAATCTATTTTCCAACATCACTTTACAAGGATGGGTATAATAGTGTAATGAGTAACTATTTAGGATTATTATAAAGTAATATTGATACTGAAATAATATATATATACTCCAATACAGTTCCACGATCATAGGAATGATATCATCACTCGTGCGTACGTACGGAATACCGTCTCCACGATGTGATGCGACTCGTTCTACATGATCATCATTACATAGTAATTATATAAATGAATTGAATGAATAAATATGATATATGTTACACTAATACCATTCTGGATATAAGTTATCTATAACCTTAAAAGAATAATAAGAATGTATTCGGCAAAACACGCATAAGAACAAAAGGCAATAAAGACCCGAGTAACAAGTAACATTGAAATATCACTAACAAGAAGCTAAGAATATGACCATATATGATATCATATAAATATGTATGATTCTGGAATAAGTCAATAACATTATTTAAACCATTATACTGGAGCATCGGACACGTACAAAGCAAATCGGACCTAAGGTAAGGGAAATATCACAATCTCATTTTTATCCGAGATTGTTTATTCGTAAGTATTTACTGGGGTGTATTTTATCATCCACATACATGTTTACTCAATATGTAATATTATTTCCATCCACCTACAATTGTTTAAATCCATTTTTACCCTTCGGTGAGTTTTGAGTAATATGTATGAAAGGAATCTTTTGTCATTTTTCGTACGAGGTACTTTTTGACTTTTCCGACAAAAGAACGAAGAATGTTTTTTTTAACTTATACGGCATGAATGGATTTCTAAACCATTATTTCCAAGAAGCTTCCTTTACAAGTATTCAAGTTTATTTTTAATCAACTTCTTCTAGTTTAAAATTGTATGACATGTTAAGAAAGGAAAAGTGTTTTTGAAGTAAAAAGGATATTTTCCTCAAGAATGTAGTTCAAGTGTTTTATCAAAATTATTTTCCATCTAAGATAATAAAGGGTTCTGTTTTTATCCCTATTGTTACATTGATTTGATTATGTTTTGATGGAATTATTTTTATGAATTCCTTTATCATATATGAATTGTTTTATGATGTCATGTTGTTTAAGAATCCCATTTTTATTACATGGGTTACGCTATGATGTATGGTTTATGATTATGTGGCACACATAAGAAAGGATTCATTATAAGATGGGTGGGACCTATATCTCCCTCCAATGCATTGGGTAAAGATTTTATATCTCATGAGATAGACATCGCTGGAACGGTAGGTTATACCGGTTCAGTGAAACAGGACTGGAACGAGGGTGAATCAGTTCAGAAAGGGACTTTTTCCACTAAGATAGTCTTGGCAATGAGTCATGACTAACAAGAAATGATTTTCCATGATTATGTGTGCATGCCACAAAGTTTCAAGTTTTATGTTATGATTATGGGGATCTCATTTTCACTTCTATGATTTATTCCATGTTAAGATATTATGATCTCTTTTGCAGGTTTTGATTTTCAAAAAGATATGATATGATTTTTATTTCCTTTATTTTCCCTTGCTGAGAATTTGAGCTCACCCTTTTATGTTTTCTTTTCCCCAGGTCAGGAAGATGGATATTAAGTAGAATATGCTAAAAGGGACCCTAGATATGCTGAAATAAATGGGAGACACTGTAGAAGATTTATGAACCAGTTGTTTATGTTTCCCAGTTTCTAAAGACACTATACCTATACGGTCCTTTGTGGTTTTGTCATATGTTGTAATAAGTGTGCTTCAATTTTGAAGTATTAACAATGTATGTAAAGTATGGGTCATTATAGTTGGTATCAGAGGAAAGGTTTAGTCAACCTTTGGAAACTAGGATGCGAAAACGTTAGTGAGATCCCTAGAGATATTTATAAGGTATGTCTAGGGATGCCACTAAGGATAAGTATACGTATAGGATATAGTCCTAGAACTATGGTAACGATATTAGATTAAACCAAATATGTTAGATATTTATGTTACTCCCCCTTTATTATGATTTTTTCCTCTCACACTATTCTTTTTGGGTTTTAGAAAATGGCTAGAAACAAGGTGATTCACGATAATGGAGGATATGATGGACAATGGAATGATATTCTTCATGAGCAACCAAATGAAATGGGATTTGGAAGTCCAAACATCATTATTATGCCGAATCAGCAATCTCATAATATGATCAATAAAGTAAAATTTGGTAAGTTTCCTGACTCGGCTAAAAAGAGAAAGATGGAGTTTCATGATGATCATAGAGGAAAGAAAGTTCAATTTCCCATATGTAAATCATGTGGGAAGAGGCATCAAGGAGAATGTTTCAAAGGAACTGGAAGATGCTTTGGGTGTGGAAAAGAAGGACACAAAGCCAGTAAGTGCAAAGGAAAAGGTTCAGTTAAAACCAGGGATGAGGATAATGGTATTGCTACAACTTCAACAATGGTTAAATGTTTTAAATGTGGAATGTACGGGCATTATGCAAACCAATGCCCTAAGGGAAAGTCTCATGAAGATAATCAGTATGGTCGTATGGGAAGTATTTATGTGGATGATGATGAAGTGACTACCAATGATATGTGAGATGAAAGAATTGTTGAAGCTCGGTCAATGGTTTAAGAATGTAGTGGAATGATTACATGTTTATCATGTGTAATGTTGTATAAGTAATCTCACGGTACTATGGAATAAAGAGACATGTAAGGATTGTTACATTGTTGTCTGATTACTGTTACCAGTATCCATGAAAGGTTATTCAGATATTTTTGGAATGTAGATGATATGCGCATAATGAAGGGATAAGGAGAAAATTAAATGTTTGATAGTATTAATGAGCTCATGATTGATATAAGGACTAAGTGCTATCATGGTTTGAGTATATAGAATTTTGAGGATTTTGGTATGTGAAAAGTGTTAACTTTTAACTACATTCAAGTTTTCACTATGGTTCAATGGGTATTCAAGAGAATACATTATTAAGGACTTTGAATGTTTGGAATGTGACCAACAAGACATATCTTATGATATATGGGGATCAACGATGGTATTAAATCTCTGGTAATCGTTTTCACTATGTTATGAGAGTGGACTGCAGTATTATGGATAAGCCTAAAGATTGGAATGGATTATGTTGGACATAAGTTAGTATTGTTTAAGGATAGAATTTTTCTCGATATTATTGATGGGATGTTATAGTAATATAGTTTTAGAAAAAGGACAACCTGCAGGACGGGCGACAGCCCATCGCTTCGGACAAGGCTGTGGGAATCGAACCCACAACTGAAGAGCGACTGGCCTTTATCGCCTACCACTGGCCTACAGGAAGTCCCTGTTTAGTAGAAACTAGTTTTATTATATTAAGCGGTATGATATATGAAGTATAAGTCCATTTTAGGAACCATATATGATTAATCTCACTATAGATCGACTTATGTATATAATTTTTGCTAACCTTTTGTTTGAGACAGATGGAATGACCCGTCATTCTATCACATGATCTACTAACACTTCATGAATAACAAATTCAACTTCATTTATTTAAGAGATGAAGTGGAAATTGTTAAAGGCACGAACAACAGTGAGATTGTACCAAAATAAAGTAAGTATTTATTCTAATTCAAATTCTTTAACTTTAGGGAAATGATCCTGAAAACCAAAAATGTTGTCCTAGTGATCTTATACCTGATGAATCAGATGGTACCTTAGATCGTCACAAATTTATGGATTTGTGATTACTTGATTTTCCATAGCCATGTTCTCTACCACTCTCCATCAGAACATGATGGTTAGATTTCTCCTCTATATCCATATTTTCACCTATGTGGAAACCCAGTGATTAGTTTATTTGGGTAATAGTTATATTTCATACTTTAGTTTTTAAACCCAAGTTTTGGTATTCTTTTTTTACGATGTGGGTTTCTATTAATGAAACAGTCTAATAGTAAACCATTTATAACCCCGACGAATTTCGAGGGCGAAATTCATTTTAAGGGGGGAAGAATGTAACAGCCCAAGATTTTATGAAAAATATTCTTTTTAATTTTATTAATGTCTTGTGTTGTACGCTACACCAATAGGAGCTTGCACAACATGCATCCTTGACTTGCCTTGAATTACACGCAATCGCAACCTTCCTCGATAGCGTGTGTTGTACGCAATACTGAGTTTCACGAAACAAGAATATGCTATTAAAACTAGCCGTTATGAATAGTAATAACCACTTTTTGAAATTTTATAAATATTATTTTTTAAAATGGACTTCATTTTTGGACTCAGAATATCGAAATTAGCCTAGGGTGAAATTTTGGTATTTTTCTGAAAACTATCAATTTTTGATGAATAGTGAAACCACTAAGTGGTAGGTTAAAAACTGAATTTTGCATAAAACTTAATTTTACCGCTTCTGTGAATGGAATTTCGAAAATCCAACAGACACGGTTGATATCAGTAAGTAAAATGTGGTTCAATGAGATAAAAATAATTTTTTGGTGAATAGTAACTTTTTTCTTTTTTTACCGCGGTTAATAGTAAATAGGGTAACTAAGGGTAAATATGATATTAATATAACCCTAACACAAGTCCTAAATCTATTGGACAAGTGTAATTCGACCAAAAATAATCTTAGGAATAAAATATGACCATTTAGGCCCACTTGGATTAGATTAGGACATTTTTTATTAATTTATTCAAAGAAGAGTTAAAATATTTAAAATCAATGTTTAATAAGTAAATAATTTTTAATATGGGGTTATACATAAGATAAATTCGACTATAAATATTCATTAGAAATCTAAAAAGATTTCCTACATAATGGTATTTTATTTGTAATTTTTAGACATTAAATAATTTAATTTATTTATGACACAATGATGATGCAGTAATTATCTTATTAATGAAATATTGACATAATTGATGTTATAAACACAAAAATAAATGTAATTTGAGACTTTTTATTAATTACACAAATTTTCTAGGTTACTATGATATATTATTGTTGATTTAATCAACTTGGTTCGAACATATAATTCAGTTATGACTTTCAAAAAAATCATATATCAAATAGTGTCAAAATTGACACAAAATAGTTTTTAAATCAAATATTATATTATTAATTGTTATTTTATTCCTAAAAATCTAAGGTTCGGACAAATGACATATATAGGGATATATATATTAATAATAAACAATTTGGGGTTCGTTTGGCATGTTATAGTAAGTGTATTAACCATATAGTGAAAGAAAACAAAAAGACACGGTAAAAGATAAATTATTTAACTTAGAGTTAAATCAAATTGATAAGGTTAAAATAATACCCTAAACTTGTCTAAATCTTATTGGTTGATAGGATTTCGACCCTTCCACACTTTAGCTTCGAAATAAGACCCTTTGGAACGATTATAAACCGATTTTGACTTTAATATAAAATAATATTTTGAGATATTCCTAAGGTGCCCCTCTCCTCCCTTATAAAAGGGCACCTCCTCCCCCTCCTCCTCACACCAAATTGAGCACTCAAGCTCGGCCAACCCCTGCCATTTTCTCCTCTCCACTTCCCCAGAATAATCCTAGAGGTCTTGGGCTTCATCAAAGACCAATATTAGTTCCCTAAGTAAAGGATTCAAGAAGCGTTCCAAAGAAGAGGTAATATCCATTACCGATCTTTTCAATTTCTTTCTTCTTCAACTTCTTCTTCTTTAGTTGTTTCATGATAAAGTAATAACACCAGTATTACTTACATACTGATATGCTATTATAATTATGAAAAAACCCTAATTCACCTTCTATCCATCCTACGGAAAAATGAAATCACCGCGCGTCCGTACATACGGAATACCGTCTCCACGCCGTGGTGTAATCTATTTTCCACCATCACTTTACAAGGATGGGTATAATAGTGTAATGAGTAACTATTTATGATTATTATAAAGTAATATTGATACTGAAATAATATATATATACTCCAATACAGTTCCACGATCATAGGAACGATATCATCACTCGTGCGTACGTACGGAATACCGTCTCCACGATGTGATGCGACTCGTTCTACATGATCATCATTACATAGTAATTATATAAATGAATTGAATGAATAAATATGATATATGTTACACTAATACCATTCTGGATATAAGGTATCTATAACCATAAAATAAGAATAAGAATGTATTCGGAAAAACACGCATAAGAACAAAAGGCAATAAAGACCCGAGTAACAAGTAACAAAGAAATATTACTAACAAGAAGCTAAGAATATGACCATATATGATATCATATCAATATGTATGATTCTGGAATAAGTCAATAACATTATTTAAACCATTATACAGGAGCTTCGGACACGTACAAAGCAAATCGAACCTAAGGTAAGGGAAATATCACAATCTCATTTTTATCTGAGATTGTTTATTCGTAAGTATTTATTGGGGTGTATTTTATCATCCACATCCATGTTTACTCAATATGTAATATTATTCCCATCCACATACAATTGTTTAAATCCATTTTTACCCTTCGGTTAGTTTTGAGTAATATGTATGAAAGGAATCTTTTTTCGTTTTTTGTACGAGGTACTTTTTGACTTTTCCGACAAAAGAACGAAGATTTTTTTTTTTAACTTATACGGCATGAATGGATTTCTAAAACATTATTTCCAAGAAGCTTCATTTACAAGTATTCAAGTTTATTTTTAATCAACTTCTTTTAGTTTAAAATAGTATGACATGTTAAGAAAGGAAAAGTGTTTTTGAAGTAAAAAGGATATTTTCCTCAAGAATGTAGTTCAAGTGTTTTATCAAAATTATTTTCCATCTAAGATAATAAAGGGTTCTGTTTTTATCACTATTGTTACATTGATTTGATTATGTTTTGATGGAATTATTTTTATGAATTCCTTTATCATATATGAATTGTTTTATGATGTCATGTTGTTTAAGAATCCCATTTTTATTACATGGGTTACGCTATGATGTATGGTTTATGATTTTGTGGCACACATAAGAAAGGATTCATTATAAGATGTGTGGGACCTATATCTCCCTCCAATGCATTGGGTAAAGATTTTATATCTCATGAGATAGACATGGTTGGAACGGTAGGTTATACCGGTTCAGTGAAACAGGACTGGAACGAGGGTGACTCAGTTCAGAAAGGGACTTTGTCCACTAAGATAGTCTTGGCAATGAGTCATGACTAACAAGAAATGATTTTCCATGATTATGTGTGCATGCCACAAAGTTTCATGTTTTATGTTATGATTATGGGGATCTCATTTTCACTTCTATGATTTATTCCATGTTAAGATATTATGATCTCTTTTGCAGGTTTTGATTTTCAAAAAGATATGATATGATTTTTATTTCCTTTATTTGCCCTTGCTGAGCATTTGAGCTCACCCTTTTATGTTTTCTTTTCCCCAGGTCAGGAAGATGGATATTAAGTATAATATGCTAAAAGGGACCCTAGATATGATGAAATAAATGGGAGACACTGTAGAAGATTTATGAACCAGTTGTTTATGTTTCCCAGTTTCTAAAGACAATATAACTATACGGTCCTTTGTGGTTTTGTCATATGTTGTAATAAGTGTGCTTCAGTTTTGAAGTATTAACAATGTATGTAAAGTATGGGTCGTTATATATAAATAATCACTATCCATGTTATATACACTTCACATCCTACCAACATCCATTTGTGTTATATTACATGGATCATTGTGTAATTGTTTTTATTTTTCTCTATTCCATATCATATTATCTATGCTTCAACCCATGGAGTTATTCATTATCTCAAGAATCCAAATTCTATTACTTTTGATTAAATATAAGATGGTTTTGTTAAAGAAAAAATAATAATACATGTAATTCCTCATATTTTTTAAATACACCTTCTATAAATTCAGGAATATTATGGGCCACACATGAAAAATTCCCAAATATGGTCCATCCTACAAGACCTTAATCTCTATTTTGAGGTACTTTTCATCATATATAAAACTATATGATATTTTTTCACACCATATGACCCCAAATGGAATGGTTTATCATTTTCACATGGGATGAAAACTATATGGAATACTATTGAAATAAATTTAAACTATAAAACTCATTTCTTACATATTATTATCATTCCCATGATGTGTGTCATTAAATTTTATAGAATTAATAATTTTTATTTGATTCAAAACTACCATACATGATTTTATACTATATATATTGTCACTAAATGACTTTCACAATGACCTAGTTTTGTGATTTCAAATTTTATGTTGTAATGTTTTTCTGGGATACAATCTATAATATTACACTGTTGATGTAAACAAGATTTGATTCACTTTATTTTAATATATAAGGAGTATCTTATAGGTTCAATCCTAAAATCACTGAAACCCCACTTAAAAATCCAAAACCATTCACCATTTTAGATATTACAATGATAAATTGAAACCATCAAGTAACAGAGACTATATAAAAATCTAGTGAAAATATATTTATAATTTAATGTACATAAAATTCAAGTGAGAAAACACTATCAATTATTCCCCCGAAAGGGAAAATCAACCCTCCCATATAAATTACTGATAAAAAAATTAATAATATTATATTAATAACATTTCTTACCAGGATGTGTGTATGAAAATATCTATTAAAAAATATCCATGTTTGAGTACATTGCTGATGTGATAGTAGAATGGAATTAATGCATGAGACAACCAAACACATATCTACCTATAATGATCCAATGGATGTGTTTTCCAATGATTAGATAGTGGATCATTTTTTATTTACATAAGGAATTTATTTATTATGTGATTATGTATATGTATGATAGTGAAAATCCAATTGAAAAGTATAACAATAAAGATTTAGGGAAATGGGATTAATATACATGATAAGTGTATGCATTAATTTTATATACTAAACAATTAACACATGATACACTTCGTATGTGGAACTAAAAAAAATATTGCATTCACTCATCCATTAAAATATAGTGTAAACTATAATATTCCTAAATGAATTTAAATTAATGATTATGTTCTGATATAATATAAAAATATATACAATAATTCAACTATTTATGAAACAATAATTGTATAACCCCTAGCATGATTACTAGATGATAAAAGTTTTTAATCATCTCCAATTAATGGATATAATTCAATCACTATTATTTAAAATTTATTATCTCTACTATGTTATTTAATTATGTAATAAACTAATATTTAAAAGGATCTCCTCTGTAAAGATTTAATGAAAATTTATAAAAAAACTGAGAGGAAAAAATAAGACAATAAGTTCTTGATTATATGAATTAACTTTAAATCCTATTTATTTAATAATATAACATTATGAATGTTAATCTTGATTTAATTATTGATTCAAATGATCACAAGGAAGAATTTTGGAATTCAGGTCACACATATTCAGTGCAGTAGAAGAAGTGACTTTAGTAGAGGTAGGATATTTCAAAATAGGTATGTTATGATGATGTGAAGTATTCTATCTATTTTTTGGTTCAATTTATGAGTTTTTAAAATAATTAGTGCATTTTAATGGGATTTCATATGTATCGAAACACACATTTCTTCAAAAAAGTGATGATTCTAAGAGCCATATCTTTTTATGTTATTATAGAATTCATTGTTTACTATAAATTAATTGCCACAGTATTTGTATCTATATGGGATTAGAGGACACCAAGTTTAATTATGGTTTCCTCTGATAAATTCGTGCTCATTATAATAATTCAACAAATTGGGTACCACTATAAAGGTCTAGTGGGACAACTTATGTGTTTGTACTATGATGGGAAAATAAAAGTGTTTTTATATCAAATATATCTTCTTTTTTTATGAAAATATTGTATCTTCTAATTATAATGACAATTGAAGTAGTTTTATCCCTTGGATTTAGGACTCACATTTAGTCTATATAAACACAAAGTGTTTATTTTAGTTCTTTTATTTAATTTTGTTTCTTAATGTTTATAATCTTTCTATGATGGGTTGTGATATAGTTTAATTGGTGTGGTTATTTAATTTTTTGTCTTTTATTTATATTTTTTGGTATATCCATTCAAAGGAGTCCTTATTTAGGGAGATTTAGTGGTTCTATTTCCACAATATGGAGATTTTGGTGGGTAACATAAAGACATTGATATTTTTTCGGATTACAAAAAACTATTATCAAAGCTTATATATTATAGATCAGTAATTTACACCCCAAATGAAATGAAACATTATCTTGGAATAATGTTTCCTTACTTTTAGAGTGTGTTTTCTATTATCCGATGTTATGTATTCTAAATAGGGTAAGACCAAGACAAATATTTTCAATCGTAATTCGCTCAAGATCTAGAGAATCCACATTGAATTTTATCTCAATAAAAATAATTTAATGGTTTTATTGGTTCGATCCAAAATAAAGAAGGTGTAGATGGTATAATGAGAACATTTGGAAAAAAATAACTATGGTTGGACTATATTTCTCACGTTTTAAATGTATACATTAACATCAGAGATGTCAAAAACATGATGGAGTAGATGAAGGCCCTAAAAGACTTGTATGAGATGGAAACTAGTATTGATAATGTTTTCATGATGCATATGTTTTTTGGTATGAATGTTTTTGAAGGTATAAAGATGGATGACCATGTGAATGACTTCAATATTAATGTAGGAAATCTTGAATCAGTAATAATGAATTTCACAGATAATTTGATGGATATTTTTATAATATGTTTATTAAATTATATATGGGAAATTATAGTATTTTGTGTAAAAAATCAATTGAAAAAACTGACATGGTGTTTCATGATGTCGAGAATAGAATCCAAAATGTAGAGTTTAGAAAGGGATATTTTTCGTAAACCATTAATAACACTTCTAAATTACAAAGAAAAATAATAGGCCCAAAATTTGTGAAGATGGAAGAAATCGGAATATAAATAATTGGAAAAGAGTTAAGCTAAATTTAATTTTCTTGTCTCCGTATATTGGAAGTGTGGTATGAGAGGAAATATCGAGAAGTATTATAGGATTTTTATTGGGACTGTTGAAACGGAAGCTTCTAGATGTGTAGTTCTTATGAATTCATTAGTGGGGAACAAAAATGTTTCCTTATATTAATATACTAGAATATTATAGTGTGATGTACTGAGGAACACCTTTTCACTCAATGGTAGTTCAATGATTATGGGAAAATTAAATATTCGGAAGATTCATAAAATTTCATATGGCACAAGATGAAGCTCTTGAAGTTTTGTTGAAATATTAGGTCAACATATGAATGGAAAATGACTAATACATGAAATTGAAAGAAGTAAGACACATCCTGAGACTATAAAGGTTTATAATTTACATATTATGGTCTAATGAGAAAGGGTAGGGTACAATATTTTCTAATATATTTTGGAAGAAAAATTTTGGATCCATTGTAGTTTAAGTATGTGTTAAAGATGGGGTAATATATCTAACCAAACGTCAGATATATTGGTCCTTATGGATGTAATAACACCCATTGTTCTGATGTTATATAATTTTCTTGTCTTTTATTTCAATGAGAATAACATTTATTTTCTAATATTATAAGTCATATTGAAGCATGATCAAACTGAAATTAGAAGTTGGCTTTTTTGAAGTAGATGATGTTTTCATTAAACTTTATTAGATATATTCCAAGATCATGATAGATATATATTATTCAATATGGTTTGTGGGGAAAATCCAAATTATAATCCATTATACATAAGATTAATTCATGAATTTAAATTATGATGAAATAAATACAACATGGTTTTACTTCATAAAACAAATTTTTTGGTCATTAGAGTGTTTTTTTGTGGTAAACCATAGTGGAAATGGAATCTGGTAAGATATTATAAAGCCTATGATTTGAATATAATGTTTAGTACCATAAAAGGTACATATATAACTTTTACCAAAATTAAGGTATCAATATAGAGAATAATTTTCTTGACAAAACACTGTACAATAGTGTGTCTAAGTGAATCAATTGGACATTGACAAAGAAGTAATAAATCATGATGTTTCCATAAACATTTCCATGAAACATTTTATGGAAGTATTAAAAATAAAAAAAATTATGTTAAAAGATGTATACAGACTACATTAGAATAGAATATTAAAAAGAACTTATGGTCCAGTAAACCTATGGAATTTATCCAGCTAATAATTTTCTAAATGTTTCAATATTTATGGTATGGATAGGTATGAACATAAGAAGATAAAAAACATAGGATATTCTCTTCAATGAGATGGTATTATAAAAATACTATATCATAGAAGAGAAAAATTATAGGAAAAATGAAATAACTACCCAATTCTATATTTCCCTGAGTGTGATTACTAGACAAAAATATATTTCAGAGAGTTCACATTGAATCATTGAATGTTTGGAAGATATACTGGGGGTTAATGTGCGTGAATTATTTTATATTGGTGAGGATTATGGTTAATCGTCAAAAAAATAAGATATCTGGAAGAAATAAAACCATAGATTTCAATACCATAATGATAAGAGATATAATATAAGTTATGATGATCTACTATTTTTTGAAAAAATGATTAGATTTTTTTAGATAACATGAAATTATAATTTCTAATGGGTGGTGGAGAACCTAAGATCCTAGAAGAGGAACCCATTGTTAGTCACTATGAAAAGTGTTAGTCATTAATAAGGGAAGAAATTTCTCCACTTGAATTTAAAAAACATGCAATATGACTATTTTTTTATAAGAAGGAAATCACTAATTAAAAATATTGTTTTTTTAAAGGAGGATATTAATGGTTAGATTATAAATAGTTCATGACTTGGGGTGAATTTATTTAAATAGAGTGAATGTATTTACTTCCCATAAGTATTTTCAACCATAAATTAGCATGATATAATCTAACCAATAATGACCATTTTTACTATTGATAATTTAAAAATAGAGCTGCTAGTTGTAAAGATGAAATTTCATTATTGTGAGTTAGTGGAAAATATTTACATGAGAAAAAAATTAGTTTTAGAGGTAAATTTGAATCGGTATTCATTTTTTAAGCTTATGATGAGTCTCTATGTATTAATGTAGGTACCTTGGAAGTATAATCATAAATTATAGGTTTTCATGATTGATTAAGGTTTCACATGGTGAACAAAAGATAAATATATCGTCTAGAAGATGTGGGTTGATGGGAGTTTTATCATATTTCTCATATATGTCGGTGACATGAATTGTTTTGGTCTTAAAATTAAATGGATTCGGAAATTGATGCATTATATTTTAGTATTATTAAATATGAAATGTCATTGTTAGGAAAATAAAATCATTGGGATGAAGGTCGTAAGATATAAAAAATTAAATAGTTTGGTTTTATCTCAAATTTATAAGATCTCAAATATTTTCAAAAACATTTTTATGTATATATTTTACATGGTCATAAATTCTTTAGAAAAAAACATAAAATTGAATAACGATAAAGAAAATAAAACCAAAGATGAATTCACATATGTGGAAAATATTCCATCAATAATTATTGACATGATTTATTCCATGATATCTACTCAACTATACATTTCTTTTCCAGTGGTAGTTGTAATTGGTTTGATATTCATTCTATGGAAGGGACCTTAGGATGTCGTGCAGTAGATCATATAATGTTTAAAATTATTGACATTCATAGCTATTTTTTACAAGGTGAATGATCAATTTTAGAGTTACACAAATTTGGACTTCACTAGGGATTCATACACCAAGAATAGAATCACATGGATTGTGTTCTCTTATAGAGGAATGGATTGTAGCAAAAAATTTATAGTAAATATTTATTACATTTTTCAAAATTTAAGCTTAGAACATGGAAGAAATTATAGTTAAATTACAACTCATATTGTTGAGATTCCATTTAGAGGATCTCATAAGGATCCAAGTGTTTTTATTTCTCTATTGTGACAATTAGAGTGGAATACATTTGGTGAAGAATATGATGATTCATTCATGAATGAAACACATTATCATAAAATATCACATCACATGGAATATGATTTATTAACATTTACTCGTGTTATGTAAGATAACTAATAACAATAATCTATCATGAATGGTCACTAATGTGATAGTTCAATAAATATTTATGAAATATTGCACTATAGTGAGACATAGGTAAATTGGAGGATGTTCGAGACAATATGTTTTAGGATAATTACATGTTTTATTTTCCTAATTGTTTGAGATTTCCATGGTTTCCGTGAACCATATTTTATGTGAAAGATCGTATGGGATTTGAATCCCACTTCATGAACTAATTTAGATGATTGAATGGTGGAATTTCAGACCATATATTCATCTTGTACAGTGTAATGAAAAAAATATATTTATTGAAGTCATGATATTTTAGAAGATGATATCTTGTGATGATGTTTAGTAGTATGTTAACCAAAAGGATTCAAGTGGATGTTACTAACTCATGTAAGTGTATTTTTATGATCTTTTTAATTGATCAATGTTTATGGTTTTGTATAAAATTATGGAATGTAAGATTAATCTATTATTATATAAGGGTAACTTTAACTATTAACTAGAAGATTCCAAACACATATGGATTTGTTATATGGAATATTAGGTAACCGAGTTCAATAATGTTTTACTTATAAACATTGGAGGTTAGTGAAACAATATTTTTTGATGGTCCTCACTAAAAATGTTGGTCTTGATTACTTGTATATTTAAATTTTTGTGTGGAAAACAATGTATTCGATTATCATTAGTGTCCACTAATTTTTTATATAAATATTATTAATATATTATAATAAAATAATAATATAATAGTATTAGTTTCATCCTATAGATATGAGACTGAGGTCTGAACCAGATAAACCCAATGTGTTAATTTATTCCATTATTCAATAAATATCTATTGGTCTGATCATTTATGAGGCTTTATATGGGTGTGTAAGAGGAAGTTATCTAGATGTAGTAATTTAAAGAATGTTCATTTCTTAATGTGTTCTAATGAGTCATGGTGTGGGAGTACCACTAATTAGGGACGTTCTGGAGGTTCTATTTACAATGCATAGTTATTTTAGAGAGTTACATCAAAACATTGGGTTTTGGAGTACTCCAAAAATGTACATTCAAAAAACCAGTAATTTCCACCGAATAAGGGTATATGGAAGGTTGAAAAAATTAGTGAAAAAACAATATAAAAAAGTGATTCCAATTAAAAAACTGAATCACTAAAAAATAAATATTATTAAAATATATCTAATACATAATAAAAAATAAAGCTTCGGGAACAATATGAGATAATTAGTATAAATGTTTCCTATGGACAAACCATCTCAAAAATTTTAAATTCGTTTTTGTATTATCACCATTTTATATCCAGTAAAACAAATTAATTTTAATGAAATTCATTTTTATTCCCCTTATGAACTCTTTGGTATATTACGTAAACTCCCTATTTAATTCATTAATTTATAACATAAATTTTCCATCAATTTCATAAATAACTGAGTGGGTGGGTTTATTCAATTTTCCAAGGTTCATTGGTATGGTAGGCTGAACTATCATTAGCAACCTCAATGCTTTGAATTTTTTCATTAATAATGTAATTTTATAATATATCACAAATATCCTCTATAGTAGAAACATACTCATATTTTAACACACCACTTACAACCATAATATTGCATAAATTATTTTTAATTTCTATGTACTTTTATATTATGTGTCTCTTGAGAATATTATATAGATAAATTTGACTGGGATTATCATATCCATTCTTGAAGTTATCTTTACATCGACCATTAAATCCTCAAATTATGCTTTCAAATATATTTTATATGTATGGGCCTATATAGTAGAAATATATTATTTCTATCTAACACTTAATGTTATTGAATTTTATGACATTTAATTTACTCTCATACATTTTCATCTATATAATAAAATTCCCCATAGTGTTTATATCATTTGATCAATATTTCCTTCCCAATCAATATATGAATATTAAAATAACTAATTTTCTTATAATATCCCTTAAAACAACCCATAATCATAGTTTTCATTTTTTATGAAACTCTTGGACATAAATACCATTCAATGATATCTTAACTGACCAAACACTTGGATTATTGTGCATAAATTGATCTCCATAGCTTATAAAAAGTAATAAGGGTTTTTGTTTTAAATTTCGCACAACATAAGATTAGTTTCCATGGATCTAACCTCCTCTAAAATAGAATTACATGTTCCATTATGCCAACTAAATCCAAGATTTACCAATCCACTATTATTTCTCACCGATATGCCTCTCTCATCTTCCTTGTAATACATGATCTATACACATTTATTTTCAACCTTGTATTGAGATGATTCAATATAACCCATCTACACTGATTATCTCACCCAACTTCTATATTCATTAAATGCCTTGGAATAATCCTTTTAGGAATAGTAGAGTGCATCCAGCCTTTGATAATTATCTCTAAATCTACAAAAAATAACATTCTACCATACCTAAAAGAATAAAGAGGAGTGCATTTTTCATTCACTTTCCTTAATTATAGCTACCCAAAGGATCCAAAACAAGGTTGTAAAATCCATTCCTTGGATCTTTACCAACATCGTTTCCTACCCAACTCCAAAAACCATGCCTCAAGAAACAGTTGAATTGAATCCTCTATACTTTTAATATTCATACACTATCTGGTGTAATCCTATATCCCTTTCTCCTATTAACCTAGAAAAATAATTTCCCAATTGATTTCAATTACATCTTTGTACAACACTACCATCATGAATAAAAGACCACACCATTCTTCTCGTTGTTTCGATCCATCAGAAGTGCTTGATTCCTCTATCGTAATACCATAATGTTAAAATTATTTTGATATCTACTTGCATCATATTTTTGTTTCACATTTATCCATTCCACTCCATTCGTGAACCATATTTCCAAATTCCCAACCACTATAATTGGCTAAAGTTGATCCTGAGATAATGTATCTTTCTAGTTCCTCACCAAACCTAATTCTCCCATAAACATCATTATAGTATTTATTAAGGATGGTATAAAGATTTTTTGGATACATTCTCACCTCTTCGAATGAAATTTTTTGGAACTGGGAACCCTAAAAAATTGTTTCTCTTACTTTATTCCTCTTCCATAGATTACCCACAACCCATTGGACTTTTCATTACAGCTCCATTGTAAAATCCATCAGGTATCATGAAAGAATCTATAGTATCATTATTTTTCTATTCCAATACATCAATCCTTCCCTATATTGTCTCTTATAATTTTTCCTATATTTAATTTCTTTCGATAAAATCCTAGGGAAAATGAACCTATATGGAATGCATAGTTTCTAATGAAATACATTTACTAATTCCACCCTCTACAATCATATTTTCTAGAAATTTACATGATTCCCAGTGACATGGTCTAAATTTATTTGTATCCCATTGAAATTCTATCATTACATGTTTTAGCTTGGTGATTTTACCCTTTTTATTATAAATGATGAATAAAACATGCATTATAATAGAGGTAACCACACTATTAATAAATGTAATTATTCCTTTTAATGATGGAAACCAATTCTTCCAGCGATGGATCCTTATAATTATCCTATTAATAAGGTCATTTAATAGAGGCTAGTTACCATTATATTTGATATGGGGGCTTTGAGATAAATTATTTTTAATTTGTGCCTCTTCATGCCCATTTTATATTGTATTTCACTACTCAGTATACCGAATAAATTAATGGATATTAAAACACTGATTTTTATTGGGTAAAACATTGGCCTCAAATATTACAATATGTTGAAATCATTTTCAATATTCCATTGATTGACATATGCCTATCATTAATAAAAAATAACATATCATCATAAAAAATAGTTGAGAAACGAGTCACCTCAAGTATAAATCATTCAACCGGGTCCATTATGGTTTACAGTTTAAGTGTATATGATTGGAACCCTTCAAGTGAGGGGATTGAATTTTTTTGTTGTATTTATTCATGAGGGGATCTTTATATATTACTCTAGTAGGTGATACAGGTGAAGTTAATGGATCTTACTCAAGGTTGGAAGCCCATGATAAGGAATTCATAGTAACCTATAATAATGTTGATCCATTGTATGGAGTTATTTAAAACCCCTTCTGTGGAAAAATAAATTTTTGGAATGAAACAATTAAGTTCAAAAATGATATTTTAGTGAAATTTAAGTGTTTTATCTCTGTAGATATCCCTAGAAGTTTTTTAATATCAAGTAATACATGGGGCCAATAAAGCATGTTGAACCCCACCACAAGAAGGTAGAACATTGTGGAAATCATTTAATATGTTATTAATGGGACACTGGGGAAAAAGGAGAAATTATACCCTCCTAGGTGACAAAGGATATAAGTGCATCCAAATAAACTCTTGAAGGTTGGGTAAAAATACTTATAAAAGGAACTTGTAAAATTGGGGTGCCCTTTTGATCCCTTGATGGTAGTGAAAGAAAATACATAATTTACGGATGTGTGGGAATGAGTTTTCACGCCACTTCTCTATATTCATTTCCTATCAGGTTTCTCTATATTATCTAATATCAAGGGATGATAAAAATTTTCTTTCATTGGGTTTAGACGAGTAAAACCCCTCAACATTACCAAAGTACAACTAGATTTTTTACTTTTCTTATGTTGATTTCATAATATCATGAGGGAGAGTTTTTGGAATTAATAGACTTACATGCTATATTGTTATATATAAACGAGGATAATAGTTAGTTTCGTTCCCCGATTGTCAAAAATGGGAGGTTGGGATCCTTTTACTGTAAAATAAATCCTATATTCTTGATCATTCTTGGTAATAATTTTCAATCACTCAAGAACACTTGTATGGATATGGGTGTATGTGGCATCATCATGGATAACATGCGTACTCAACAAGGCCCATGCATGTGTCTTATGTTGGGAATTCATGTGTGTTTTTAATTGGGTGTACACAATATTCAAATGGGAATATACGGATGCCAATTTTTTAAAAAATATCACATAATATATCCAACATAAAACAACTATAGCTTATGATCTATAATATCAATATCGAAATACAAGCTTTTAAATCAACGATAATGGAATGATTTACCCCTTAGATAATAGGTTTACATGTAACATTTTTTTTCTTAGAAAAAGTAAAATATGAAGGCTCTCAAAAAAGGGTCTAAATATTTATATGGATTCCGTGGTCTATTACCTAAAATAGGATGTCACTATAATTCCAAGGTATTGAGAAATATTTTGGAAGGATATTCATTAATTAATGTTTACAAAACATTATGTATACCGAAATCCTATTAAAATCCTCGTCAATCATGAATATTTATTTTTAGACCAACAGGAAATATGTTTTAGAGATGAGGATAAGATCTCATGTTTCTCAATAATCTACATGGAATATATTTTTGGATCCAATGATAAAAAAATTAAAAAATTTAATACACCAAAATCAAATAAAGTTTCATATATATATATAACCAATAATCAATATCCTACCTATATAAAATAGGAATTTTAAAGAATAAAAACACTAAAAAATAACTCATGCTCTATCATATTGATATATAGTATTACCCCAGTTTCTACAAACACTAAATCTATATGGTCAACTATGAATAACTATAATTAAAAAAATGACTTTTTAGAATTAAAATTTTAATGGGTGACATACTCTATATATACATAATGATGTGTATCTATGGATGAATTTGAAACCTAGTTGGTTTCTTCAAAAAATTTACATCAAACCCATTCATAAGAAAACTAATATTAAAGTTCAAATTATACTTCAAAAAAATTATAATTAATGTTTTTAAATCAATAAATGATGGAAGACCAATTCAACTATTCACTAAACTATAATACCATATGTACTTTACAAAAAAAAATATTTACTCATGGATCATGAAACATAGACCCCAAAGGTGTAAACTAGAATCTTTCATATTTATATACTCTATAGTGAAGAAAGTGACCACTACATTTCCATTTATTAAATCACCTTAAAAATTCAAGGCAATGATTTTATTTAATAATGGAAGATTTAAACCATAACAGTATAAGCCAGTAATATTTCCACATATTTAATCCTATTCATAACTACATTTATGGTCTCATTATTTGGTTTTTATTCCTAATATTTCCGAAATGAGAACTCAGTGAGATCCCTAGGGTTTTGAAGCCGATTTTCCCCTATTTAAAATAAGATGAAAAATTTAGAAGAAATTATATAAAAAAAATTAAATAAAAACATACCACATAAAACTAGTTTTTAATTTATATAAAAAAGGATAACAAAATATATAGAGACCCTCTCATTTTCACATAACATTACATGATTTTTAGCATTATTATACATTAAATTACAAGCTAAGTATCATAATGTCTAGTGTCTTTGATAACTAGATACATAAAATATAAAACATGGGACTAAAAACATCTTTATTTAATCATAAAAAATATCCCCTAACATCCGTTTTTCTCATATATCTTTATAGGTTACCCTAGGGAAGACATGTATAGAGGGATTATCTAAATATCCCCATAATGGAGTATACATAAGAATAAGGCTTTTGAACATGGGTTAGAAGGCATAACATAATGACAATGAAAGCATGGGACATATGGAATCATAAACTATAAACATGGGATCATATAATAATGGAGTCATGGAAATGTGGCAGCAAGATAAAACCTGACTGAATTATGAGTCAAGGATAACTACCAAGATCATTTCTCATAGTAGCACATACCAAGGCTTACTACCAAGACCAGCAGACATCAAATATCATGAGACTTAACATTACCCAATGAATTAGAGATCTATCTTTTCGTACCCATATTAAATTTTCATGAATATTTTTTCCTCCTAAATAATAATACATAATCAATATTACATAAATGTAAGGGTGTCCATTTGAAATAATTGGGTACCACAATCATGTCATTAAGCATAACAAAGGGTCGTATCTAAAAAGTGTCCACAAAAGAAAGAAACATCAATATACATGGAAAATTTTAAGGTGAAATATTCATGTATCATGGTAAGTGATACCATGTAAATGTTATTACTAGTAATAAATTTATTCAACAAGTTTTAGCATAAAAAAAATTTGAGCGGTTTTAATGACAATGATATAGAGCCTTTAAAATAGAAAAGGAAACAATCCTTTATAAAATACCGGATGTGAACCAGGATGTTTTTTACAATATAAATACATATTTTATAAAGAAAATGGTGGATTAAAATGTAATATAGAGTGAAATTTAAATCGGGTAAGAATTTGGGAAGTCACCTTAAAATAGGTTTTCTTATCGGGAAGTATTGTTGGGGAATCACTTGAAAACATGTATATCTCTGAAAGAGAATGATGAATGGAACTTGGTAAATATTTTTTCCACAGTAAGATATCATTTAGAATATTAAAATAATAATAATAGATAACCTTTTTTAGGTAAATATAATGATAACGAAACATTAAGGAATAAAGGAGGTTCGGGTTGAATCCCTTACAGAATATCAACATGGTATCATGTGGACTTAAGGAGATTAATGATATAAAAATGAGTTTATAATCATTTTAAACTCATTAAGACAGCATGGGGGTGTGTAGTCCTTCCACAACACTAGGAATTACTCATAAAATGGTATAACATAGAGGACAATATTGAAAAAAAATGAAATGGAGAGGATCCCTTACTTTAATTTCTTTTTAATTTCATCTCCATTAGGCCTCCTAAATAATAAATTTATGTTTAGTAAAACAGTGATATAAAATATAATTATATTTATTTTATCAAAATATTTATCAATTATATTCATTGGATTTTATTTCATTATTTTTGTTGATGACATTGAATGTTTTTGATATCATATTTTACATAAAACTTTCTTATCTTGCGACGATTTCACTTTATATAAAATGTAATTTATAAATTAGTATAATTAGCCTAAGAAGAATATAATAAATGTAATTTTCTATTAATATATTATATATAATTTAAGTTTTTCATACATGAGGTTGTTTATAATAATTATCTTGGAAATGCCTTTGTAGATGGTTAACAAGCCCTTAACAGGACGTTATTGATAGTGCGGGAAAAGGAAGAATGAAATTTATATGTTTCATTAATATGATAATTAAATTAGGTTAATGTCATTAATATAATTTTAAATTACTATATAATCAATGTTTTATCATTTGTTTTTAAATGTGATAGGCTAAAAAAAGAGGATGAAAATAGAGAATATTTAATAGAGTCTTACTCTCCCCTCTGTGTAGCATCTCTTGCACGAAACTATAACTCCCACGGTGATTGGAGTTGGAGGGATCCAAGAAGTCCCTACATAATATAAGAGTTTTGAGAGGGATAATTTGGGAAGATATTAGGCTTAGTAATGGATGAGAGGAATGGTATTCCGAGGGGAGGTAGATGGGTTATTTATTCTTGGAGAGGGCAGTGTTTTAGAATAAAATATTAAATAAAATAAAATTTCAAATGTTAGACTTGTAATAGTACTTTTTTGATAACATAAATAATATATTAATATAATATAATTAGTTTTTGACATTAAATCATCTTTATAATTTTAATTCATTAATTTATTCAAAGGAATGTGAAAATAAAGATAAAATGATATTTTAAGCAAGCAATTTTTGACTTTAGGATTTGGAATGTATTTTTTGGGTTTGGAAATTGCGTTTATTTTATTTTAAGTAACTATTTGTGAAATTAAATAGAAAATGTCTGAATCTAAAGTTCTAGATATTTCATTTCATCCTTTCTTCATGAATTATGCAATTTAAGATATACTAGTTCTTAGAAAAACTGTATTTTTACTATTCACATAAAAATTGGAGTATTTCAGAGAATTACCAAAAAATCATCATAACATTTTTTTGGTGTGTAGAATCCAAAAATGAACTCCAATTTTCAAATACTATTTTCTAACTATGATTAATTTCATATTTAAATAAAATCGCAATTTACTTGAAAAGTACAAATTTTAAATCTAAAACTGCTTTTCTAAAACAATAAAAAATTACTTCAGGTAACATAAAATTATCTTAGGATAAAAATATTAATTTATCAATAAAATTTATACAACATAATTTTCATCTAAATTATTAAAACAATAATAATATTTTAATTAAATATTATGGACTTATAAAAATACTAATACCTTATTAATAATTTTAAAAATATTTATTTACTTATACTAATATATAATTATACAATATTTTCACTTATAAAAAAATAAATTTTAATTATAAATTCATTTGAGAGGTTAATATTACATTGGTTGGTCTAATATTCCTAGGGGTTACATTACTTTTCCAAAGGTCATGATACTATTTATATAAATTCCTAAACTTCTAAGTATACATTTTATTTCACTTATTCATTACTTATAATGTTGGTATTATGTTCTAAATATAATATTATGTGAATATAATATAATTGAAAATTATATGAAGGGATAAAACATTGGTTCGTTAAATTCTTCCCCCCTTAATAAAATTTTCCCTTGACATTTCAGTTTTCATTATAATCAGTAAACAGGTGTGGGTACTTTTCCTTCATTGCCTCTTTGAGTTCCCAAGTTACCTATTCGTACTTATGATTCTTCCATAGTACCATGCCCAGGTGAGTATTATTGTGATGTAGATAATTATATCTATAATCCAATATCATCACTGGCTTCTCCTCATAATAAATAGCATCCTCTGACTGTACCACCTTTAAGACAGTACATGTGAAGGGTCTGGTATGAACTTCCTTGAGAGGGATATATGAAAGACATCATGTACATTGGACATGGAAGGGAAAAGTTCATGTCGATAGGCCACAGTTCAAACATGATCAAAGATCTTTATGGGGCTGATTTACCTGGGAATTATATTCCCTTTCTTCAAAAATAACATGACCTTTATCTATAGAGATACATAGAGAAATACCATTTCTCCAACTTAGAACTCAAGGTCTCATCGGTAGTAGTCTTCAAAACACTTTTTTCCACTTTGGGCTACCTTGATGTGATGTTGAATTTTTTTCACATCCTCCACCATTTCTTCAACCATTTTAGGTCCTAGTAGCATACCTTCACCAACATCATCCAAACACACGGGTGTTCTGCCCCTTTTCCAAAAAAGGGATTTGTATGGTTCCATTCAGATGCTCTGGTAGAAACTATTATTGTAAGAGTATTAAAATATAGGAATATGTTGGTCCCATCTTCCTTTTAAGTCAATATAACATGCTCTAAACATATATTACAGTTTCTAAATAGTCCACTCATATTGGCCATCCGTTTGAGGATGATAGGCTGTAAAAAAGTTCGTTTCAGTGAATAGAGCATTTTGGAGACGTTTCCAGAACTTCAAGGTGAATCTTGGTTCTAGATTGTATACTATAGATAGTGGTACTACATTAATACTTACCATTTAATTAATGTATATTATTGAAAGTTGATCTATGTAAAATTCCTCTTGAAATTATATAAAGTGATTTGTCTTCATAAGAAAACACAGAATGGCCCATATAGCATTGTTTCTTATGGATGTACTTGGAAGTCCAGTTATAAAGTCCATGGTGATGTTCGCACACTTCCATGTTGGTATGGGAACCAGTTGCATCATCTCCTTACATTTTTCACTCTTGGACTTCACTTGATGACATACGATACACGTTGATGTATATTCAGCAATTCGCCTTTTCATATTGTCCCACCAAAAGTTTTCTCAGATATCTCGAAACATCTTTGTGCACCCTTGGTGGATAGAGAAGGTTGAGTTATATGTGTTATTCAAAAGCTCCATTATTATCTCTATACTAGATGGTATACATTATCGTGACCCAAATGTTACAACTCTTTCCTCATCAATCTAGAACACTTACGATTTCCTATTTCCGAGAGCCTCCAACCTTTTCAGAATTTCCACATATTTTCTTTGAGAATCCTTTATTTTCTCTATGAGGGATAGTTGATCAATCATTTGATAATGGATTAATTATGATCCTACCTTAATTATTCTCATAGCCATACATTGTATATCTATGAATATCGGATCCTTTTCAATTCTCTTCATTGATAAACACACAATATCTTTTCTACTTAGAGCATCTGCCAACTTATTTTCCCTACCAAGATGGTAGTGGATTGAGCAGTCATAATTTTTATTATCTCTATCCACCTTATTTGGAAAATATTATGCTCTTTTTGTGTTAATATATATTTTATAATATTTTGATCTGTATATATCTCACCCTTCTCCCTGTAGAGATAATTTCACCTGATTTTTTATGCAAAGATCACTGCCACAAACCCCTAATCATGAATAGGATAGTTTTTCTCATGGATTTTACATGGAAATGTGGTGTAGGGTATCAATTTATCATTTTGAAATATCATAAATCCTATGAAATTATGTATATAATCACTGTACACCACAAAGAGTCATCTACTTATTGGGGCTATGAGTATCGGTGTAGTGACAAACCTCTTTTACAACTCCTTGAAACAGTTTCAAGTTCCTTTGTTAAGAAAAACATTAATACCTTCATTTTCATCTTGTTAATTGGGTTTTAAGATCATTTAAATCTATTCAAAAGTCATCTATAATACCCATCAAGACTGAAAAATCTACAGATTTCCATTACAAATGTTGGATTGGGCCACTCTTCAATCACGTTTATCATGTAAGGGTTCACATATATCCATTTGATGGTAATAACATGCCCCAAGAATGATACTTCATCCGCCCTGAACTCACATTTAATGTACTTTTCATACCAATTCCCCCTTTATAATGTCTTAAACATGTTATTCAAATGCCCATCATGTTCCTCCATTCTCTTGGAGTACATCAAAATATCGTCAATAAAAACTACCAAAAAATTGTCGAGGTATTCTGTAAATACTCTATTCATTATATCCATGAAAATTGTTGTAGAATTACTGAGTCTGAAGGGAATCACTATGAACTCATAGTGTCCAAACCTTATTCTAAAGGAAATATTGAGATTATCTTCTTTCCTCACCATTAATTGGTGATAACCTAACCAAAGGTCTACCTTAGAGAAATAACTAGCCCCACAAAGCTGATCGAACAAGTCATATATATGTGGAATGTTGTTCTTTTTCTTTATCATGACTTTATTGAACTGACAATAATCAATGCATAGGCTCATTGAACCATCCTGATTCTTTATGAAGAGGATTGGAGCACCCCAAGGTGATGTACTGGGGCATATAACCCTTCTCCAGATTCTCCTATAACTACTTCTTCATCTCTTACATCTATATAGTGGCCATTATATAATTTTTCATTAATATAGGTCGATATCTAAGAATATGTTCAATTGAGAACACACCCTATGGATCAGGAGGAATACCGGGAAAATATTCAAGGAATACATTAGTATAATCCCTCACAATTGAAATGTCTTCAAACATGATTCTACTTTTTATCTCAATCATTTCACCTAGAAATGATTTCTCATAAAGAATTAATATCCACACTTAAGACACAAATTATAAAGAAGTTTTATCTTCCACCTTACACACTTAAAGAATTGGCGGATGCTTTGGTATGTGAATTTTGATCCCCCTTTACCAAATTTGATGTTGGATTTGTATAAAGATAGCAAATACATGCCCAAGATAACATCGAACTCCACTAAAGTAAGTATGACATGATCTTTTGGGTGGTTTAGTCCAAAAACATTAACCCGCGAGGAGTTATAAACAATGGGCATAATAATTTCCCCATTCAATGTTCTAACATATAACTTATCCTCCAAATTCTTTGTGGTTTTTGAATAGTTATACTAGACATGCAAGATATGAAAGAATTCATAAAACCAGAATCAAATAGTTAGTTCTTTATTCTTGAATGAATTACTAGTTTATATGTCACCACATCATTTTATGGATCTACCATAGAAGTAGTGATGGCATAATCCCTTCCTTGTTTCCTTTGAAGTTGTTGTTGATTGCCTCTAAAAACCCTAGGCTTGTGAAAATTGTTCGCATAATTCTCGTGATTCTTGCAGTTGTAACACTACACTACAAGCTGAGTTTTGATCTTAGAATTATTTTCTTATTCCACATTAACAGGATTCCCCATATCCTATCGGCAGTTCGTGGACAGATGTCCCAACTTTCCACATTTGAAGAAATTCTTGGTTCGCATTAGACAACTCCCAAGATGTTTTTTTCCATAGATTTTACAATTTGGACAGTCAGGCTTCTTTCCATCATTGTTTTTGTTTGTGGAGCCACCATGTTGTACCCCATTTTCTCATTCTTTTTACTGGGCTGACGAGACCACTGAGATTCTCCAATATCCATTTCAATATTGAGGGCACAATGGACAATCTCATCATAACTGTAGAAGTGTATGATCTCCAACACCTTATATTAAATTGGATTTATCCTGATAAAGAAGTGATATGGCTTGGTTTCAGTGTTCATGACAAATCTATAGGCATACCTTTCAAGCCATATAAAGTATACTTCATATTCCCCGATTGACTCATCTTCCTTCTGGTTGAGAACGAGGGACTCTCTTTCAATATTGAGATGGAGGGTTCAAGGAAACTATATATTGAAAAACATACTCTAGAATTCCTCCCAATCTATTTAATCAATTTCCTCATGGGGATTCCTATTCTTGATTAGTGTCCACCACTGATCAACTTCCCCATCAAAATGATAGATAGTAAGTACAACATTCTTTTCATCCGAGCACTAGAGGATGGAGAATATATTTTCAATGGAATTAATATGCTCTTCCACGAGGAGGGGATCAGAAGATCTACAAAAAATGGGAGGCCTTTGCTGTAATAAGGATTCTATAGAAAAATTATCTTTCCATGGAGGAGGAGGTATTTCCACATGATTAATGTCATTATTCATAACTTGAGCCATCTGACTATGTATTGTTATGATGTTTTTATAACCAGTTCCCATAATATCTGGCATATCATTATGGAAATCATCGCATTCCCTATCATATTGACGGTCGGCATGAGTTCATCTATTTCCATCCAATAACTATGAAAACAAATGTACAAATAGAGGGATTGAATATTAATCTATTGATCGTAAAAAGGAAACATTGAACATATAAGGTTAAAATAGTAATATATAATTATATCCTAACTTCTAATTCCATATTTTTAAATCTAGTGCATCCTTGATATATTTCATAACATACATTCTAGTGGGTTTTTCATTTAATAATTGATTGTATTATTCTCATGAATTTACCAAATCATATCCTCCAATAGTGTCAAACCAAGAGTTTAGTAAGGCCTATTGTCATGTACCAGGATACCCCTAGTCTAGTCTGAAACACCATGTTAGAGTTTTCCTTCCTAGGTACATCTATACCAGGGCCGCCTCTACATGTTTGTACCCAGACAAGGATGTATTTTCTTAATAAAACTCGTACTATATACTTACCAAAATTTAGGGATCATTTATTATACTTCATCTGATACTGAAGGTTATTAGTAAGGTGATCTATTACTAATACCCAAAAATAACTAGACCATTCAATGTTTCCATCTATAGAAACCCTAGCCTTTTACACATAAGATTACATTATTTTAATTATAATTATACATCATAGTACAAGAAAATGATCATGATGCCTTGTGTCTTGGAAGAATAGGTATATAAAACATAAAACATAAAACATGGGAATAAAAAAAAATTAATCTAATATTCAAAAATAGCCCCTAACTTAAATCGTGTTCATAGATCTTCATAGGTTACCCTGAGGAACACATGAACAAAGTATTGGCTAAATAACCCAACAAGGGAGTATACACAAGAATAGGGATTTAGAACATGGGTTAGAAGGAATGGAATAATGATAAAAAAGCACAGAACATATAGAATATGAACATATTAACATGGGATCATATAAACATGGAGTCATAGAAATGTGTCAGCAATATAAAACATGACTAAATTATTAGTCATGGCTAACTGCCAAGATCATTTCTCATAGTATCACAAGCCATGGCTAACTACCATCACCCTTTCACATAACATATCCAGAGACTTAACATTACCCAATGCATTGGAGTTATATCTGATCACACCCATATAAACTTTTCATTAATATGTTCTCCACATAAATAATCATACACAATCAATCTTACATAAACCTACGGGTTACCCATGGAATTAATTGGGTCCCACAATCAGGTCATAAAGCATAAAAAATGGTTGTATCATAAATGTTCCCATGAAAGAAAGAAACTAAAATATAAATTGGAATTAATAAGGTAAAATAGTCATGTATCATGGTAATTTATGTCATATAAAAGTGACGACATGTATGAAAATTATTCAAGATGTTTTATCATACAATCATTTTTGACTAGTTTTAAGGAAAAGACTATAGATCCTTTAAAATAGAAAATAGAACAATACTCTATAAAAAACAAAAGTGAACTAAGAATGTTTTAAAAATAAGAATAAATATTTTATAAAGTAAATGGTGGGTTAAAATTTAAGATAGAGTGCAGTTGAAATCGGGTAACAATTTGGGAAGATTCTTCAAAACAGGTTTTCTTATCAAAAAGTATTGATGAGGGAATCACTTAAAAACATGTACATCCTTGAAAGAAAATGATAAATGGACCTTGATAAATTTTCTGGTATAATAAAATATCATTTATATGATGAAAATAAGAATAATAGATAACCATATTTAGGTAAAAATAATGATAATGAAATCTGAAGGAATAAAGGAGGACTGGGTTAAATCTCTTTCGAAATATCGGCACGGTAACATGTGTACATAAAAGGGATTAATGAAAGAAAAATTTGTTTATAATTATTTAAAAATCATTAGGAAAGTATGGGGAGGGGAGCATTCATACCTCATCAATATTAATTACACATAAAAGGGCATAATATAGAGGTGATTCTTGAATAAAAGTGAAATAGAGAAAATCCCTTACCTTAATTTTTGCATAATTTTGTCTTTTTTGCGCCTCATGAATAATAAATTTTTGTTTATTAAAACAATGATATAAAATTTAATTATAGTCATTTTATAAAAATATTTGTCAATTATATTCATTTTATTTTATCTCATGATTTTCTTTTATGATGTTGAAGCGTTTTGATATCACATTTTACGTAAAATTTCCCGCCTTGCGATGATTACAATTTTTATAAACTGTAATTTATAAATTAGTAGAATTAGTTTCAAAAAGAATAGAATAAATTTAATATGATATTTATATACTATATATAATTTATTTCTAACAAACATTAATGTTTTTATAATAATTATCTTGGAAACGCCTCTGTAGATTGTTAACCAACCATTAACGGGACATTGTAAATATCGCGGGAAAGGGAAGTATTACATTTATATTTTTCATTAATATGAAAATTAATGTAGGTTAACATTATTAATTGAATTTTATCTTAATTTATAATCAATTTTTTAGAATATGTTTTTTAAAGGGATAGGTAATTTAAAAAAAGTGGAAGAAAATGGAAAATATTTAATAGAGTCTTACTCTCTCCTCAATGTATCTTCTCTTACACGAAACATTAACTCCCTGTTTGATTGGAGTTGGAGAGATCTAGAAAGTACCTATGTATTCAAAGAATATTGAGAGGGAGAATTTGGGTAGATATTAAGCTTATTAATATATGAGAGTAATAAATTTCCAGCGGGAGGGAGAAGGGTTATTTATACGTGGGAGGGAGATCTTTTTAGAATAAAATATTCAATACAATAATATATCAAATGTTAGGTTTGTAGTAGTAGTTTTAAAAAAATAATATATTAATATATTATAATTATTTTTATGCATTGAACCATATTTATAATTCTAATTCATTAATTTATTAAAAAAATCAATAGAAATAGAAAAAGATATTTTAAAGAATGAAGTTTTCACTTTAGGTTTTAGAATGTTCTTTTTAGGATTGGAAAACGAGTTTATATTATTTTAAGGAATTTTTTTTTAAATTAAACATATCATGGACTAATTTAAATTTCTGGAAAGTGTATTTCATCATTACATCATGACTGATCCAATTTAAGATATAACGGTTAAGTGAAAAAAAACTGTATTTATACTATTCACCCAAAAATTGAAGTATATCAGAAAATTACAAATAAAGTACCCTGACTATATTTTGATGTGTAAAATTGAAAAATGAACTCCATTTTTAAAAAAAGATTTTCTAAATATTATTAATATAATAATTAATTTAAATCACAATTTATATGAAAAATACAAATTTTAAATCCTAAACTGTAGAGACCCAAATCTTGACGTACATGGACATTACATTACTTTTGTGGAATAAATAATACATAACAGAAAGAGACACCAAAGGACCGTAATATTTTAGTGTCTTTGGAAGCTTGGAATATAAACTTCTAATCATGTTGAATGATCTTCAACAGCTCCAATAACGATCTTCCCCTTTTTGTTTCCTTACCTAAAACCTTTCTTTTAATCTCGGGGGAACATAAAACATTAAAAGGGTGAGATAAAATGCTCAGTAAGGGTAGGCATGGAGAAAATAAAACAAACCATATATATTTGAACTGAAAAACATGAACATAATGTTTAAACATCAAGATCATGAGAAATGACATAAAACATGGCAGTACGTAAGGCATAGATCATAATGGAACATCAATCATGATAAAATATCATGGGAATAAAACATGTAATTGTGTAAAAATATTAATCACATGATATGATTTCCAAAATATCCAAGGCATTTTTGTCAAGACCATCTTAGTGGACAAAGTCCCTTAGTGAACTGGGTTTACTTGCCATTCCAGCCCAGTATTACTGAACCGGATTTACCTGTCGTTTCATCCATGTCTATCTCATGAGATATAAATATTTACCCAATGCATTGTAGTGAGATATATTTCCCACACATCTCATATTGAAATCATTCTTATTTGTGCCATAAAACAATCATAAATCATTCATTATAACCCAATGAATCAATTGGGTTTCAAAAACATCATTTCATCATAACATTATCCATATAAAACAAATGGATATCATTTCATCATAAGAAAACCTAAACCATATAAATAATAGAGACATTATACTTGAAAAATACACATATGAAATAATGTCATCTTAGATGGAAAATGGATTTGATAAAGCACTTGAAATGAATTCTTGAGGAAAATATCCTTTCTTCTTGAAAATCATTTTCTTTTCAGAAAATGTCATTCAATTTTAAAAGAAACGGGTTTTTTTGAAAATAGTCATGAATTCCTATAGAGTAAGATTCATGGAAATATGTCATTATGAAACCGTAAAAATCCGTTCATGTCGTATAAGTTAAAAAAACATTCTTCTCGTACTTTTGCCGGAAAAGTCAAAAAGTACCTCGTATGGTAAATAAAAAAAATATTCCTTACATACCATGTAGTAAAATTAAAAATTGGGTAAAAAGGACTTTAAATATACGTCAAAAAAAATTTATAAAACTTTGACATGGATGATAAATATAACCCCAATAAATACTTACGAATAAACAATCTCGGATAAGAACTAGATTGGAATAGTTATCCCTTACCTTATGTCTGATATGCTTTTGTATGTATCTGAACCTCCTGTATAATGATTTAAATAATGTCATTGAGTTATTAATGAATTATATTAATTTTCATTATATCATATATGGTTCAATTAGGTATTTATATTACCTGTTCATTTTTCAATTCCATGTTAAAGCAGCATTTTGGGTAAAATTGTTTCATTTACTATACGTGTTTTGACTTGTTGTTCTTGATATTATTACTTATATCATGATTTCCTTAATTTCAGAATTTAAAACATGATTTATATATAATAAATATTCAGCATATACATATATATTATAGTTTTATAAATGGAATTAAATACACCGTTCATGGAGATGGTAGGTTGTACGTACGCAAGAACGTTGTTTTCTTTTCCTTATTGAATTGAATGGAATTAAATAGATGAAATACATATATATACATAAATATAGTGGAATTATTATGTAATATATTTCATTATTATTCATTATATATACTTTATAATCATTCTTGAATGGTTAACATGAAGAATGAATCTTATCACTTTCGTGGAGACGGTAGTCCGAACGTACGCACGCACGATGATATCATTTCCATGATCGTAGAATTTTATTAAAGTGTATGTATACTATTTTAGAATCAATAACACTTTACAATAATAACATATAGTTATTCTTTACACCATTATACCCATCCAAGTAAGGTGGTGGTGGAAAACAGATGACACCACGGCGTGGAGACGGTATTCCGTACGTACACACGCGCGGTGATTTCATTTTTTGTAGGATAGATTGAAGGTGGAATAGGTTTTTTTCATATTTATAATAAAATATAAGTATATGAGTGATACTGGTGTTATTACTTAATAAGTAACCAACTAAATAATATTATGTATAAGAAGAAATAAATTTGAAAGAATCGGTAACAGATATTACCTCTTCTTCGACATGCCTCTTTGAAACCTCCTCTTAGGGCACTAAAATTGGTCTTTGAAGAAAAATAGGACCTCTAGAATATTTATAGGGACGTTGATAAGGGAAATGGGTAGGGTTTGGCTAAGATTGAAGGATCAATGTTGTGTAATGATGAGAGGGATGATGTGCCCTTTTGTAAGGGAGGAGAGGGGCACCTTTGGAATCCTCAAAAATATTAGTTTAATATAAATTCTAACACCACATAAAATCCACCAAAAATGACTCAATGCAATGAATAGATGAGATACAGTTGTAATATCATCAACCAATAAAATTTAGACATGTTTTGATCTTATTTTAAACCTTATCATTTTGATTTATCCTTATTTAATCTATTTAATTTTATTTGTGGTAATAAAATTCTAAATTGTAAATGGTTATAAATAATCACTTATGTGTTGTTAATTTTCAATAAATGGTTACTTCACGACATTTGGGACTATATAAATTTCAATTTATTATATTTATATATTTTTGTGGTTTTTAAACAATTTAATAATATGTTATTTTTATAAAATAACAATAGTGTCAATTTTGACACTATTCATTTATTTGAATTTAAATAAAATACACATAGAGGATATATTCAGACTAAAATATTTAATAGGTTCCTAACATATCATATTAATCACGAAAATTGGTGGATCACATTTAATAGTTCATATAATATTTATTTTACTATTTGTAATACCATTTATTTGATACTTCCCTTAATAAAATAATTTCTAAAACATTTTTATATAATTATTAACTATACTTATTTGTTGCATAAAAATTAAAAATAAAATACTAGGATGAATATAAATATTATATATTTCATATGAATATTTTAGCCAGATTTATATTCCAAAACATCCAACTTTTTAAAATTTTATATTTATTAAATTATGAAGGTGATAACTTTGACATCATTTTAAATAAAGTAATATGAGTTTCATAATCACTTTTATAAGACTCTAAACGGGCAGATATTATGTAATTGGATGATTATGGTGTATATATACACTTACGATAGTTTTTTGTAAGGTTTTTGATATTTTAATGAGTATTATTATTTCAATAAAAACTATATTACTTATTTTTTACTAAATAAATAATTTCTTCATTATTAATTTATAAGCTATTAAGGTAATTAAATATCTATTAAAAATTATAAATAAATTACCATGATAAATAAAAACATTTTATATTTCAAATGAGTATTTATAACCGAAGTTATATTATGTATAAACTTATATTAAAAATACATTAATTATTAAAGTTGAGTGAGACATATTTCACTTTCCTTTAAATAGAATAAACTAAAAGGATTAATCACCTCCAAGTGGTTTCCAATGGATTCAATTTCGACCAAAATATACCTTAGGAAAAACTATAAGCATCCAATTATATTAAGTCAAGTGTTAGGGTAATTTAATTATATTATATTTACCCTTAATTACCCGATTTACCTTTTACTATGGTAAATAAAATTTACCATAGTTACTATTCATAATGCCCAAAAATAAAAATTAGCCAATTAACATAATTTGGAACAAATTATTCCAAATATAAAATCCATTTTTCTAAATTAAATACAGAAAAGTTGAGGAAATTACTTTAAAATTAACCCCGTTGTTAAGAAAATGAGTTTTAAAATATAAAATATTATAAAAGATTGAAATGATTTTACCGATGAATTCAATGTAAAATCAATGATAATGTCATAAATTATATTAAATGGTAAAAATATATTCTATTTATACTTTAAATACATTCAATATTATAATTTAACCATATAAATTAATACGATGAAAAAAGTTGTTTTTAATTAAAATATAGTGTGTTTTTACTATTCATTAAAAAAAGAATGTTATCATAAAAATATCAAAACATTATTCAATGTAAATTTTTATATCCTTATTCAAAAGATGAAATTTATTTTGTAAAATTTAACTTATAAACCTGTCAAAAATTATATTTAAAATGGGTGCGCCATCAAAAGGCGGCAAAACTAAATTTTTTTAAAAATACTTATTTTACCAGAAAAATTTATTTTGTTCTCATACCATGTTCTATAAAATGTGTAAGATGAATTATAATTTCGTAAAATTTAAAAGGTATTTACTACTATGCATAAATTCTAGTTTGTAATAATATTATAACAATATGTCATTTTTTAGTGAAACCCGGTATTTCGTACAACACACGCTATCGAGGAAGGTTGTGATTGCGTGTAATGTAAGCCATGTCAGGGTTGCATGTAGTGCAAGACTTCTTTGTTGTTGTGTATAACAAAATCCAACCATATTTCATTTATAAATTGAGTATATATATATACACTCAATGTTGCATAGAATAACTACTATCAAACAAACTTGAAATTTTTTGTAACATGATCCAAGATTAGTGTTGTGTATACTGCAAGCTAATATGGTGTTGCGTATAGTGCAAGATAATATTTTTGTATAATACAACAGATGAAATGAAAGAAATTAATAGGAATATATCTTATAAAATCTCGGGAAGTTACATTCTACCCCCTTAAAATGAATTTCTCCCTCGAAATTCCTCGGGGTTATAAATGGTTTTCTACTTGAAAGATTCTTTAATTGAAACCCACATCGTAAAATGGAATCCCAAAACATATCTTTAAAAACTAAAGTATGAAACGTAACGGTTACCCAAATTAACTAATCACTGGGTTTCCACATAGGATAACATAGGTGAAAATATGGATATGGAAGAGAAATCTCATCATCAAGTTCTGATGGAGAGTGGTAGAGAACATGGATATGAAAAATCCAACAATCACAAAGACATAACTTTGTAATGATTTACGGTACCATCTCATTCATAGGATATAATGACACAAAGACAAAAAAAAATTTGTTTTCAAGGTCATTTCCCAAAAGCTGAAGAATTATTGAATTAAAAGAAATACATTCTTGATTTTGGTACAATATTACTATTTTTTTTGACTTGAACAATTTCCACTTCATATCTTAAAGAAATGAAGTTGAATTTGTCTTCCGTGAAGTGTTAGCAGATCATGCGACAGAATGATAAGTCATTCCATCTGTCTCAAACAAAAGGATAGAAAAAGTTATTAAATATATATAAGTCCATCTATAGTGATATTAATCATATATAGTTCCTAAAATGGACTTATACATCATATATCATTCCGCATAATATAATAGAACTAGTTTCTACTAACCAGGGACTTCTTGTAGGCCAGTGGTAGGTGATAAAGGCCAATCACACTTCAGTTGTGAGTTCGATTCCCATAGCAGTGTCTGACGCGACGGGTTGTCGCCCGTCCTACAGGTTTTCCTTTTTCTAAAACTACATTATTATAACATTCCATCAATAATATCGAAAAAATTTCTAGCCTTAAACAATACTATTGAATGTCTAACTTAATCTATTCCAATATTTAGGCTTACCCAAACTCATAGTATAAAGAAAAATATTGATAGGGAGGTCATCTACCATGCATGTAAATACCTTCATTTATCCACCATATATCATAAGATATCTCTTGTTTGTCACATTCCAAACATTTGAATGCCTTAATCATGTATTCTTTTGAAAAATGAATACCCGTTGAACCTTATTGAAAACATGAATGCTGTCAAAAGTTAACTCTTTCCACATACCAAAATCTAAAAATTTCTTTATACTCAAACCATGATATAACTTTGTCCTTATATCAGTCATGAGATCATTAATACTATAAAAAATTTCATTATCTCTTTATCCCTTCATTATGCGCATATCATGTACTTTCCAAAAATATCTGAATAACCTTTCATGGATACCGGTACCATTCAAAATATACTTCAATATACTTTAGGAAAAACAATAGTGTAACAATCCTTATATTTTTCTTTATTCCATAGTACCATTACCTATACAATATAACTCTTGATAAACATAAGTCATTATACAACCTTCTTAAACCATTGACCGAGCATCAATAATTCTTTCATCTCACAGATCATTTGTAGTATCTTCATCATCAACAACATAAATACTACCCATACATCCATGTTTATTCTCTTCATGATACTTTCCCTTTGGGAATTGGTTTGCATAATGCCCGTACATTTTACATTTAAAACATTTAACCATTGTTGATGTCTTAGAAATACCATTATCCTTGTCCACAGTGTTAACTGATCTTTTTCCTTTGCAATTACTGGCTTTGTGTCCTTCTTTTCCACAACCAAAGCATCTTCCAGCTCCTTTGAAACATTTCCCTTGATGACTCTTCCCACACGACTTACATGAGGGAAATTGAACTTTCTTTCCTCTATGATCATCATAAAACTCCATCTATCTCTTATTAGCTGAGTCAGGAATCTTACCAAAGATGAGAATATTGATCACATTATGAGATTGATGATTAGTAATAATAACAATGTTTCTCCTTCCAACTTCTATTTCATTTGGTAGCTCATGAAGAATATCATTCCATTTTCCATCATATCCTCCATTATCGTGAATCCTCCTATTTCCAGCCATTTTCTAAAACCTCAAAAGAATAGCGTGAGAGGAAAAAATCATGCTAGAAAAGCAGCATAATAAAGAGGGTGTACCTTAAATATCTAACATCTTAGGTTTAATTCTAATATGGTTTCTGTATTTCTAGGACTGTAACCTATACTTATACTTAACCTTAGGGACATCCCTAGACATACCTTAGAAATATCTCTAGGGATCTCACTAAAGTTCTTGCATCCTAGTTTCCAAAGGTTGACTAAACCTTTCCTCTGATACTAACTATAGAGACCCAAAGCTTGACATACATGGACATTACATTACTTTTGTGATACACTTATTACATAACAAAAACAGACACCAAAGGACCGTAATAGTTTAGTGTCTTTGTAAACTTGGAATATAAACTTATAATCATGTTGAAAGATCTTCAACATCTCTCATAATGATCTTCCCCTTTTTGTTTCCTTACCTAAAACCTTTCTTTTAATCCTGGGTGAAAAGAAAACATAAAAAGGGTGAGCTGAAATGTTCAGTAAGGTTAAAATGGATAAAATAAAATAAATCATATATATTTGAACTTAAAAACATGAACATATTGTTTAAAAAACAAGATCCTGAGAAATGACATAAAACATGGAATTACATAAGGCATAGATCATAATAGAACATCAATCATGATAAAATAGCATGGGAATAAAACTTGTAATTGTAGAAAAATATTAATCACATGATATGATTTCCGTAGTATCCAATGCATTGTTGTCAAGACTATCTTTGTGGAAAAAGTCCCTTACTTAACTGGGTTTACTTGCCATTCTAGCCCTGTATTACTGAACCGGATTTACTTATCGTTTCAGCCATGTATATATCATGAGATATAAATCTTTACCCAATGCATTTTAGGGAGATATAGGTCCCACCAATCCCATATTTAAATCATTCCTACGTGTGACACAAAACAATCATAAATCATTCATCATAACCCATAAAATAAATTGGGTTTCATAAACATCATTCCATAATAAGATAATCCATATAAAAAATGGATATCAATTCATCATAAGAAAAGTGAAACCATATAAATCATAGAGACATTATACTTGAAACATACACATATGAAATAATGTCAACTTAGATGGAAAATGATTTTGATAAAGCACATGAAATGAATTCTTAAGGAAAATATCCTTTCTTTTTAAAAATCATTTTCTTTTCACAAAATGGCATTTAATTTTAAAAGAAAGGAATTTTTTTGAAAATAGTCATGAAATATTGTTGAGTAATATTCATGAAAATAATTCATTATAAAACCGTAAAAATCTATTCATGTCGTATAAGTTAAAAAAACATTTTTCTCATACTTTTGCCGGAAAAATCAAAAAGTACCTCGTATGGTACACAAAAAGAGATTCTTTACATACCATGTAGTAAAATTAAAAAATGGGTAAAAAGGACATTAAACATACATGAAAAAATTTATAAAACATGGACATGTATGATGAATATAACCCCAGTAAATACTTACGTATAAGCAATCTCGGGTAAAAAACAATTGAGATTGCAACATTATCCCTTACCTTAGGTCTGATATGCTTCGTATGTATCTGAACCTCATGTATAATGATTTAAATAATTTCATTTACTTATTATAGAATCATATTTATTTTTATTATATCATATATGGTTCACTTATGACTTTGTATTACCCGTTCTTTTGTAAATCCATGTTAAATTAGTGTTTTGGGTAAAATCGTTTCATTTATCGTACGTGTTTCGACTTGTTGTTCTTGATATTATTACTTATATCCTGATTTAATTAATTTCATAAAGTAAAAAATGATTAATATATAATAAATATTCATCATATACATATATATGATATATTGATAAATGGAATGAAATACACAGTTCATGGAGACTGTAGGCCGTACGTACGCATGAATGTTGTTTTCGTTTCCTTATTGAATTGAATGGAATTAAATAGGTGACATACACATATATATATACATAAATCCATTTGCATTATTATGTCATATATTTCATTATTATTCATTATATATACTTTATAATCATTCATGAATCGTTAAAATAAAGAATGAATCTTATCGCGTTCGGGAAGACGGTAGTCCGTACATACGCATGAGAAATGATATCGTTCCCATGATCGTGGAATTTTATTGAAGTGTATATATACTATTTCAGAATCAATATCACTTTACAATAATCACATATAGTTATTATTTATAACATTATACCCATCCATGTAAGGTGGTGGTGGAAAACAGATTACACCACATCGTGGAGATGATATTCTGTACGTACACAGGCGCGGTGATTTCATTCTCCATAGGATGGATAGAAGGTGGAATATGGTTGTTTCATATTTATAATAACATATAATTATATGAGTGATAATGATTTTATTACTTCATAAGGAAACACCTAAAGAAGAGGATGTAGAAGAAGAAACAAATTTGAAAGAATTGGTAACGGATATTAACTCTTCTTTGACACGCCTCTTTGAAACCTCTTCTTAGGGCACTATAGATTTTCATTGAATAAAACCACGACATATAGAATATTTATAGGGAAGTTAATAAAGTAAATGGGAAGGTGTTGGCTGAGATTGAAGGCTCGAAGTTCTGTAAAGATGAGAGGGAGGAGGTGCCCTTTTATAAGGGAGGAGAGGGGCACCTTTGGAATCCTCAGAAAGATTAGTTTAATATAAATTCAAACCCCACATAAAAACCTCCAAAAATGATTCCATTAGAATATTATAGGATATAGGGTTGAAATATAATCATCCAATCAAATTTAGACATGTTTTGATCTAATTTTAAACCTTATCATTTTGATTTATATTTATTTAATCTATTTAATTTTATTTGTGGTAATAAAATTATAAATTTTAAATTGTTATAAATAATCACTTATGTGTTGTTAATATTCCATAATTGGATACTTAATGACATTTTAGACCATATAAATTTCAATTTATAATTTTTAAATATTTTTGTGATTTGTAAACAATTTAATAATATGTTATTTTTATAAAATAACGCTAGTGTCAATTTTGACACTATTCATTTATTTGAATTTAAATAAAATCCACAGAGAGGATATATTCGAAATTAAATATTTAATAGGTTCCTAAAATTACATATTAATCTATAAAATTAGTGGATCACATTAAATAGTTCATATAATATTTAGTTTACTATTTGTAAAACCATTTATTTGATACTTCTCTTAATAAAATAATTTCTACAACATTTTTGTATAATTATTAAGTATACTTATTTGTTGCATAAAAATTAAAAATAAAATACTATGATGAATATAAATCATATATATTTTATAAGAATAGTTTTAGTCAAATTTATATTCTAAAACACCCAATGTTTTAAAATGTTATATTTATTAAATTATGAAGGTGACAACTTTGACATCATTTAAAATAGAATAATATAAGTGTCATACTCACTTTTATAAGACTTCAAACGGTCATGTATTCGGTAATTGGATGCTTATGTTGTATATATACACTACCAATAAGTTTTGGTCATGTTTTTGAGCCTTTTAATGGGTATTATTATATCAATAAAAACTATATTACTTATTTTTCACTAAATAAATAATTTCTGCATTATTAATATATAAGCTATTAAAGTAATTAAATATTTTTTAAAATTTATAAATAAATTACCATGATAAATAAAAAAAATTTATCATTCAAATGAGTTTTTATAAACGAATTTATATTCTGTATAAACTTATATTAGAAATACTTTAATTATTAAAATTGAGTGTGACATATTTCACTTTCCTTTAAATAGAATAAACTAAAGGACTTAATCACATCCAAGTGGGTTCCAATGGAATCCATTTCGAACGAAATATGCATTAGGACGAAATATAAGCATCCAATTATATTAATACAAGTGTTAGGGTAATTTTATAATATTATAATTACCCTTGATTACCTGATTTACCTTTTACTATGGTAAATAAGATTCACCGTAGTTACTATTCATAATGCCCAAAAATAAAAAGCAGCCTATTAACATAATTGGGACCCACTGATTCCAAATATGGAATCCATTTTTCTAAATTCAATATACAAAAGTTGCCGAATTTAAATTAAAATTAATCTCATTGTTATGAAAAGGAGTTTTAAAAGATAAAACGTTGCAAAGGATTGAAAATATTTTACCTATGAATTCAATGTAAAATCAATGATAATGACATAAATTATATTAAATGGTAAAAATATATTCTATTTATACTTTAAAACCATTCAATATTATAATTTAACCATATAAATTATTACGATGAAAAAAGTTGTTTTTAATTAAAATATAGCGGGTTTTTACTATTCATTAAAATATGAAAGTTATCAGAAAAATATCAAAACATTATCCAATATAAATTTTTAAATCCTGATTCAAAAGAAGAAGTTTATTTTGTAAAATTTAATTTAAAAAATTGTCAAAAATTATATTTAAAATGGGTGCACCATCAAAAGGCGGTAAAACTACATTTTTTGAAAAATACTTATTTTACCTGAAAAATTTATTTTTTTCTCATCCATGTTCTATAAAATATGTAATATGAATTATAATGTCATAAAATTCAATATATATTTACTACTATTCATAATAGCTAGTTTATAATAATATTATAACAATATATCATTTTTTTAGTGAAACCAGGTATTGCGTACAACACACGCTATCGAGGAAGGTTGTGATTGCATGTAATGCAAGCCAAGTCAGGGTTGCATGTAGTGCAAGAATCCTTTGTAGTTTCTTATAAAAAAATCAAACCATATTTATTTTATACATTGAATATATATATATATATATATATATATATATATATACTCAATGTTGCGTAGAATAACTACTATCAACCAAACTAGAAATTGTGTGTAACACGATCCAAGATTAGTGTTGGGTATACTGCAAGCTAATACGGTGTTGCGTATAGCGCAATATAATCATGGTGTAGCATACAATAGAAGATATGAAAGAAATTAAAAATAATATATCATATAAAATCCCGGGTTGTTACATAAACTACTTTTCTAGCACTTTAAAAAATTACTTAAGGTCACATAAAATTATCTTAGAATCAAAATCATAATTTATTCATATATTTCATAAAAGTATATTTTCTTTTAAATTATTAAATGATTCATAAATATGTAATTAAATATTCTATGCATATAAAAATACTAACACCTTATTAATAGTTTTTAATATATTTATTTACTTGTACTATAATATAATTATACCATATTTCCACGTATATAAAGATAAATTTTATTTATACTTTCATTAGAGAGGATAATATTACATTGTCCGGATTACAATTCATAAGAGTCACATTAACATTCCAATGGTCAAGTTATTATTTCTATGTGTTCATTAACTTTTAATGATACCTTTTATTTCACTTATTCATCACTTATAATGTTTGTATTGTGTTCTAAAAGTAATATTATGTGATTATAATACATGATATAATTATAAAAAGGGAATTTCTATTGATAAAATTTTGGGTCGTTACAAAATCATTTTTATAATATCCCAAAAGATTTTATCACATTATCACATTTAAAATACTGATAATATAATCAAACATTTATTTAATATATCAAGGACATATTTTTTACATTTAAAAATCTAATAAAAAATATAAATTATTTTAGGATTATAACCCCATCGCCATTTATATAAATAAAAACTATCTTTATAAAAATATATTTAAAAAATAGGTGTAAAAATGAAGAATTTATATTTTCTATAAGTCGATTTTCATCTCAATACCACAAAAATTGAAGGATACTATAATAAATAATTTATATATAAAATTATAAGAACATAATGATGTTGATTCCTGTCATAGTGTGATATTAAAAAAATGTAATAGGATTATGTCAAACACATGGATGAAATATATAATTAATATAATTAAAAATTCCAATTAATTTAATTAGATGATTTTTTTATCAAAATTTGATAATGAATTTGATTTTATGGGGTTTAAGAGGTTTTAAAATAATTAAATACATCATTTTTTATTTTTTATCCATGCCTCCATATATTTTTATGTTTCTATCCTATACATTCCCTCTCTTTAATCCCCATTTTTTGTTTCTAAAGGTTACATTATCATATTTGATGAGAAACTTAAAAACTATTATCCAAAATAAAAACTATTAAAAAATACTAAATCCGTACACATAAATAAACCACAAACCCATGTCATTTCTGAGACATAGAAATATTTTTCATGAAATTTTTATTGAAACCCAATAAAATTATCTATTTCATAGATCTATGCCTTACAAATTTGAAACATAGTTACTTATTCTTCGTGGATTGCATCTTATAGGGAGGTGAAGGGGGAATATCAACCTTTTTATACATTATATTTGAGATTAAATGTTGTTTCACCATGAACCATACTTTAATATCACATGAAAAAGAATATTTCATGTTTTTATGGTCTCATCACCTAACATGTCAATTACAATACCCTTTCTTACTATAAATTTTAATTCTTTCAGATTTAGTCTTATCAAAGGTGATATATTTTTCTCCTTTTCAAAACCTATTATTAGATATATGAGTTAACTATTCTGCATCCCCATTAAAAATGTGAGTTTCCTAATTCTATCATAAATTCTAAAAACTTCTCCAAATAGTGAGTTTCAACTTTTGATGATTCACAATTAACCCAAAAGGTTTCACCACGTGACAATTACCTAGAATATCCACATTCATTTAATGGGTTTTCTTAAACTAAAAACTAGAACCTACATCAATATATACATACATATTATCTCTATGAGACGTTTTCATAGAATGTGGTGGATTAAGACCATCCTTAACATTGAGGTATTTCTAATGACAAATAAATACATCACAATAGATTACTCTAAATTTTTTAATTTAGTTCTATCATATATTCTGATTGATTATAGTCCTTTTAACATAACTAATTACCAATATTAACTCTAGGATAATTATCAAAATAATTATTTATACCATCTATATAAACTATTATCTTAATAATTCAGGAACATTTGAGCATAATGACATTTCCTTCGTTGCATGACATTATCTTATCATGTGAATGATGCCTCATATTAATCTTAATGCCTTTTGGGAATTCCTTTCAATCTTTGTCTTGAGATATATCTTTTAATACAAACATATATTTTTCATAACTAATTTGGTATCAATTAAATTCCCATACACATGTCCCATATTTAAAAATGTTCTATTTAGAGATGAGGAAATAAATATTTATCATTTTTCTTATTCATCCCTTATACACATTCATGATTAAAAAATAAATATCTGATTCAAAATAAAAATGTTTTTTGAATAGTTTACCTTCCTAAGAATTCATCTAGAAAACATTTAATAGTTAATTGAGAAAATGTACATTGACCAAATTCTGTTTAAGATAGTGTTTTTACCTACGATGGTTCATTAATCTTCATAGAGAAAAGAACACAATGTATTATGTCATCATTTATGAATCGAATGATTCTACAGGGGTGTTGGTAAAAATTATTTTTTCCAAGTGTGATGTCCTTAAGTGGGGGTGAAACATTGTTTTTACAAACTCCTAAAATTTTTCCCTTTTTTAGAAATTTAATCTTCAATATTTATGATTCTCTAAACATATCTGATTAAAAATTATAAATACCATAGAAATAATAAATCCTAAACATAGAATAATCCAATTATAATAATATAATAAAACAATTACAATATAACAAAGTACATTATATGAACAAAAAATGAGGTTCTATGAATTAATCTATACACACATATATATGTTTTATTAAAGTATATACAAATTTTTATCCCTCAAACATCCTTCCTTTAAACCCAATTTTCAATATAATCTATCACTGATATATGTGTACACCAAATTCTGTAATGAAACCCATTTGATATTAAGATATAAAGATAAATATCTTTCCCAATATATACTTATACATAGTTAGAAACAATTTTGGTGTCTTAGACATATTCAACTAAAAGAAATTTGTACCATTAGTTGTTATCCCTTTAAATTATTTATTCAAGTAGGATACGAAGTAAATAAATATAAATAGAGATTTTGTTCTTTTACTATAAGTCCTTATAATAAAGAAATAACATAGATAATACTAAAAATACATTGAGAACATAATATATCCTTCTAAGAGGTCATGATTGGATCCCAAATGTCAAAAATTCATCCCTTGGTCCTCGAATCCTCAATCCATTATTTAAAAATTCTAGTTTTAAAAAAATCATTGAGATATTTTGGATAAAATCTATCACCGTAAATTTTTTAGATTCTACTCAACATTTTACTCTATTTTTATATTGTTTTAGTGACTATTTAATATATATCTAAATGAAAAGATCAAAATGTTTTGATTTAGAATATTACTAATTATTCTATAATTAAAAAAGCTAGAATTTTATATGACTTTAAACACAATTAAAGTAAATGTAATAACCCATTATTTTTATTTTGATTAATCAAATCATTCATATAAAATAATAATTTTATAAAAAAGGCACAAAACTCTGAATAAAAAATAAAAAATTCATTTGATGGAGAATCACACCATGAATCACCATGTGACAACTTAGAATGAACAAACAGACACCCATCAAAGGACCTTTATTTTCTAACCAAATCCGGGGAAAATATTTTTACATTAAAATTTTAATTAGAATTTGATATAGTATGAGTAAAATAACAATAGTTTTATTAATCAAACAGAATTCTGAATGAAATTATTATTAAAGGATTTAAATTTAGGTTACCTTCTCCCATAGAGTGTATTGAGTGCACATTTTTAGTCCGATGAGTCATATTTAATCTCTAAATCCCTAATATAAATCACAAAAATCCCATTATTGAGCCTAGTCATCACTGAGAAGATTAAAATTTTAGAGATGATAGAGATATCAAATAGATTCATGAAAAGTAAAAATCGTATGGGGATACCTTCTTTTCTTTCCTTTATAACTCTTAACATGATGTTATGACCAACCCACTAGTAAGATCCTAGAATAGTTCACTCTACAGAAACTGGATTAGATTTTCACATGAAATAAAGTGTGCCTCCATATATTCGACACACCATTGAATAATAGTGATGGAATATGGTAATATTATGGTGAGACTATAAAATTGTATTAGAATAGTACAACCCTAAAATTTTACAAAAAAAATAAATTACCACAATACACAAAATATAAATTAAAATCATAGATAAGGCCACCATGATAAATAATAATTTTCCCTATGAGATGAAAATTAAACTATTATAAATTTTAGACATGTTGGGGAGATATGAAAACAATACCTAGTGGATAGATCAACCTCATTCTAGATAAAAAGTTAAAAAACATACACCCCAAAATAGTCTTGATTCCCATCCCATACCCATATTCTAACACTGTGTAAGATATTTAGATCAACCATCCAATACTAAACCTCTTCACTATCAGAATAAAAAAATATGATTTCTAGTTAGGTACGAAGGTTTTAGTGTTTCCTAAGTAGGGTTTGAGTATAACTTAGTAGGGAACCACAAATGGTTTCCCTTACATTAGAAGTAAATACAGTGAAGGAACAATTTCTTTTTTCAAAATAATTAGATATGGTATGGAAGTGAAATAAAATAGTCATCATCAATCCATGGGTTTTGAGGTGACCCCAAGGTCACACATACGTTATTTGGATTTTTAATGTCTTTTTTCTAGTCACATCATAATATTTAGGGTAATATAAGTGTATTTCAATGATACCATTGTGTATCATATCATCATATATATAATCAAGAAGAATAACATCAACCCATTATGTTTCCATACAATAAAATCATCGATGGAATAAGCAGCCCACCAGAATATACTATCATATATCATAATCAATGTGGGTCCAAAAGGGCTTCTTGGATATACCATAATATTTCATAATTATCCAGGTACAAGTATCCCACATATATATATATCATTATATATCAAAATCATAAAGGTGTATAAGAGTCTCACATTTAAATTCCTTATATCAACATAACATATGAGTTATCCACACAGTTGAGATAGATATTTATTTACTATTTAGGGCTCTCAATCACACAACCTATTCTCATCACTATATTCACATTATGTAATAACAAATATATCCCACTATTTTGATCCTCATCAATGTTAACAGAATTTTAAGGATCCATTGTTGGTTCCCATGGATGCATTATAGTCTGGATACCCCACATGGGTTCTATAATCACATTCCAAACCTCTAGGGTCAATGACCATTATTCAAGGAAATCAATTAACTCAATAAAACCAAGAAAACATCATATAGTCACCAATATCATTATAAATACAATATATATATATATAAACTAGTGATTTGAACAACTTCAATTCCACCTCCATGATCTAGTGTCAATGGACCTCCACAACACCTAAAAAATAATTACATCCACAGAATCGTCATTCCTATACACACACAAACTAATTTAGGTGAAAAACTCACTCCATGCCAAATTATCTGGTAATTTAGGAATCAGGAGAATTGCTCCATTCTCACATAGTATTCAGTGCTCTTGTGTCTTCCTCAACCTCTAAGGGTTTCTCCCCCTTCAGTGTTGGTTATACCCAAATGTTACATGCTATCGCATCCCTCTTATTGGGATTATTCTCCTTCAGAGTTGGTTCACCCTATCCCACTGGTCTTTGGCAGTCGTTCATCTTCTTCACCCTCTTATAGGGTTTCTCCTCCTTTGATGATGGATCTCCCTCAATTTTATGAATCTCTCCTTGATTTTATTCACCTATATTACCTTCGTAGGTTGGCCATTATGGGGTCGATATTTTGGTATTGTTTATCGCTTTCACTTTGGTGAAGACGCTCGGGTTCATCTTATTTCCGGATGATGACATATTCTGTAAGCCATTCCTAGGGATACGATGCTGGTTATTTGCAACAGATGCCTTCAATCACCCTTATGTGTCTCAAACATTCAATTCCTCTTCACCAATCCATGTCGAACATGGAGCGGTGTTTCTATAAGGTTTTGGGTTGTGCGTTTTAGCGTTTGATGGATCACAAGTTGCAGCTAGGTCACTACTCATTGTTTCTTTGTTCCTAATTTTCTCATCATCATAATTTATGCTATTTGGATCTCTCTGCTACTCAACCCCTACTATTACCTCATGCTCTACTTCTCCCCTCTTGGTCGGAGCACGAGCGATGTTAACAATCAGTATTTTTGAGGTGTGGTTCTGTGACCACCATCATTTCAGATGTAGTTATTTGATACTATATTTATATATATATATATATATATTGTTTTCCTTCTCATGTTCTTAATGATGTTTTTATTTTTTATTTAGTGTGCCATTCTGATGGATTATGATTTTTGATTAACTGGTCTTGCTTAGTTTTAGTTTTGGTGATTTTTTTACAGTGATTCTACTGGTATCCAATGGTCTTTGGTCTCTGGTACAATGTCAGGATGTAGATGATGACATGGTGGAAGATAGAGGTGATAGTTGGGGTACTAATGATGATGATGATTGCAGATGGAAACAGTGGTCTTCTGACAATGATGTGGGTTATTCTCAATTTTGAATCTCATAAGGTTTTGCAGAAAGTTTTGAATTTTGAAATTTTTAATGGGTTTATTTTTATTTCTTTTCCCACTGGACTGTAGGTTACCACTCATCCTTATTTTGTATTTTAAAATCAAATTAAAATTAATTTTCACTCAGTCACAACTAATTATCTGTCCAATATCATCTATGATGGTGAATTTTCCACATGGACTACCTCTAAGAAAATCATTTTCAATCCCTAAATCTTCCATACCTAGAGAGGAAAAGTTCCCATATAAGAAGTCCCACTATATTTAATGAACTTCATTTACATCTATATAGGTTCTTCATATCACATAACATATGTTTGCAATTAACCATAACTATTGGTGATTGAGACATCATTATAGTTCCCTAGGGTCTATCATTGTCTAAGACCCTTATGACCTACCCAAGAAACATTTAAGTAATGAATTCAGTTATAATTCATGTTTTATTACACAAAAGTTGAAATACCACATATTAAATTCTGTAAAAAAACAATCATAAAGCATAGTAAGTTAATTAGGTACCATCTACCATGTTTAGATTTATTCTTTTGTTATCAAAGCAATGTCACCATCTAATACGCTCATCGAAGCTCATTAAACCATTTCTCATCAATGTGAGGTTATATATCTATAAAAATTAATAAGAATTAATTGTAAGACAACTATAATTATCATATAAATTAAAAAAATTCATTATTATTTTAATAAATAAATAATTTTTTATAATCAAGAAATTACTCAATGACAATTTTCCCAAGACCAAAACCACAATCAAGGGGTTCGAACTACCCCAAATATAAACCTATAACTCTATCATAAAAAATACCTAATTTTTCATTACATACATGTATAATTTATTCCCAAATTAATAGAAACCCCTAACTAAATGAAATTAGTTGAATACCTCCTGACAATGATGAATGGCGGAATGAACACCTCCTCTAGGGACTCCATTACTACCTCACACCAATGGCCTATGAAGAGTGATGAATCCATTGTGCATTGATAAAATCATATATCTAAAACCATATTTGGGTTAATGATACTCTATATAAATAAAGTAGGATGAAAAAAGAGGATAATGGTAGATATCTCACCTTGAACATTAGTGGCAAACCCTCCAAAACTATCTAGAATTAATAGAAAAAAGTTGTCAATAAAGGGAATGATGTTCTTCACCATTCACTACTCGCACTTAATGTCCCAAAATTTATGTATAATGTTTTTTAATTTTTTATAGAATTATTTTGAGACCACACACTTTGACGGCACATTATTCCAAGGCCCAATGAGCTTAGAATGAAATTTTGAACTTTTTTATGTTCTTTTAAGTAAACATGCAAGTAGGTTTTTTTACTTTTGAACTAGTTCTTTGATTGAAAATATGAAGACACCATTGAACTCGGAATGCCGTGATTGGCCTATAAACGAATAAAAATTGACCAGCAAGGGTTGGAAAGAAAAGTTAATTTTTGGACTTTTTATAAAATAATAAAATAACCTAAATGTTATATTATTTATTTTCAAACTGTTGAGCGGTGGATGGCGGTGTTGTAGTGCAGCAATGAGGGGCATTAAGGGAATCCTCTTAATGGATCATTTTTTTTCAGGTGTAACCACTACTCTATTTCCTAATCGAATCAGCATAATAGAAAAGAATCCACATGTTTCCTTTTATTAAGCTAGCATGTTGGAGAGTTAATAATTAAACCCTATAGATTATCTAACAGTAATACGCCAAGGATTCCCACCAATGACGAATGAAAAACACTATAAAACCCATATCAATTTCAACGCTTTAGGAAGAATGGGATGGGAAAGAAACGAACACAAGTGGAGCTTGAATCCTCAAGGGATAAGTACTTCAAGGACGAATGTAGATCGAGGTAGGGGTTTAGTTGTCATGATTTTTCCTCTTTCTTATTATAAATGACAAATGCGGATCAAACCATGAACAGGTTGATCCCTAGAGCATGCATTCATGCAGGAGGGTGTTCTTCTTGTATTTATACCATGGGATTCAATTATTGTTTATATAATTGCATCCCCAAAGATCCGCCATGTTTTAAAACTCCAAATAGGAGGGTGTGGGCCGACATGAATAAGGCATGAGCCCCTCCACTTGTGAATTCTTCTTGGATGAGCATTTGCAATGGTAATCAATGAGGATTCATTCCCTTCGAAGAAAAGGTGATACCCCATGGAGGTCGAACGGGAAATCAGTGCAAAGAACGGTCCACTGGTGTGGACCCAGTGGTATATAGAAGTGCCCGTCGACGGTGGTCGGCGGCCGTAGACATGGGCTAGAGGCGGTACACTAAGAGTAGCAACCGGCTAGGCCGACGACTAGAAGAAGTGAAGCAGCTCCTTGACAGCATCGATGGAGTGGCTTGTAGCTCCGGGCCGTGTTTCTCAGGAGAACATAGTCTCCTGACACATTGAAAGAGTTTGGTTGTTCGCATAGCGACATGCCTCGGTTGATTGATTGTGGTGGGGATGTTGTCCCCACAGATGACCCACAGGGTGAGGGGAGATGAAAGCGGCCTCTAGCCACTTACCGACCAAGAGGACAAGGAAGGGTGTGTGTTGGCCCCGCTCTAGCGGTGCACACCCAGGATGAGCTGGTTCTGTGTTGGTTTGGCGGACTTGGGTCAGCTCAGTGGACCTCGGGGTGACACAGTCCGACCAGGTCGAACCAGACCCAGACCCAACTGACCCCTTTTTGGAAAAACGTAAATAACATGCAAATTGGGTATCTGATTGATGGTCCGTTTGTTATTTTGGAACCCTCGCGCTGAGGCAGATCTTTTGCAATACTCAATGGAAGATTTCATGGATATTGAAATTCAACAAATTTCCTGGTGAGTCATTCTTCTGAGATCATGTTTGATACCTGTGTAAACCCTTGCGTCTGTATGATACCTAAAGACTAATAATGACAGACCCTGTGTGGATCATATACTATGGCTTAGTGGGAAGAGGCTTTTGTGTGACCCTGTAGGGAAACAGAGGGTGCGACTTCTATGCAACCAAGCGGACCCATGGTACACGATAGGAGGAGTATCTCAATATGTACATAAGTGGGAAGTGGCTTATGTGTGACCCAAAATACCCACGGTGGGGAGCATCTTCTATGTGACGCATCATACCCACAGAACTAATCCAGGATGAGTACCAAAGCAGTCCCAAGTTTAGTGGGAAGTGGTTTCTATGTAACCTAGCCGGCCCACTATACTCAATGAGGAGGAGTTCTACATTATCCCATGGTGTTTGTTGATGTGACTAATGGTCTTTTTATCTTACTATAGAATATACCAGGTGTGATTTGTCTTGATTCATGATCATGCTTGGTGATCATGCTTTGTGGTTTTTTTTATTTCTTTGTTGTCTTTAATTTGTGTTTCGGGGTCACTACTGAGTATATTGTTACTCACCCCTACACGGGCTTTTCCCACACATGTTGTGTCTAGTGCAGAAAATTGATTCCTTGGTGAAGGACTTGGTCACCCATGACATGGTGGTTCCCATTGAGACCAGGCAGGTGGGTCATACTTCTACGGCTTCCAGAAGCTTCTATGTACTTACACATCAGGTCGGGTTTCCAGCAGATGGTTATCCAGAGTTTCTTTTGTACTTTCCAATTTTACAGTTAGTCATTTGTTGGGATTGTATTATTTCCTATTTTACTTTCTTTAGTACTTGTACACAGTGGTTATTTATAGTGTCCTGATTGTTTTACATTTCTATCTTTGGGGAATGGTTGTGTGTGTGTGCATACATGTACATCAAAAAATTCCTCCCATTTGTAGGATGACACCTTCAGTTCTAGTCCCCAACCCTTTGCCTTCTGGTGGTGGGCTTGTGGAATTTCACAGCATGGGCCCCGGGTGGCGGGTCATGACATCACATACCATAAAATGTTATACTCAATAAGGATATTTCTAATTATGAATTCCTTAAAAATCATTATTCCCATTTAAAAAATCACCTAATCATTTTGTTAGAGTCCGGCAATGATAAGAAGGTAGTGACAGTTTAGTTCTTACACCCCATCATAACATGACCCTTCTCGTTCATTGAATTATCTCTCACCCCTAAGGTAGAGGTACCTTCCCCATAAGCCATCATCATTGTGTAGACTGCTTGGGTCATGGAAAATCTATATTTGTACATGGGTCTCATCCTAATGAAACCCAACATAGTGAATCCCTCTTTTTATGGTAAGTTTTCATACATCTAAAAAGAACCATAATCCACATACCAAGCCTTAAATGCATCTCCTCTATACTTCACATCATGAATCCCCCCTCTGGGAGACCCTTCTATGAATGGATCATGGGTTATGTTTTTTCACATTCCCCTCACAAAAAAAACTCACAAAAAAACATAAGTTCCATCCCACCCCATGTATGATAGTTGTGTACTTTATTAAACATCAAGAAAGGTATATGTAAGTGTCACCATCACATTGTGATACCATCCTCAATGGTGCGATCAAGTGTTAGAGTATATTCATTAACCAAAAAATCCCAAACAAACAATTCATCACTGTGAAATGAAACCATTCACCACAATGTGATAATTATAAATAATTTTGTTTCCTTAAGTCAAGCCAACATTAAAATACCCCACTCCATGAAACCTACTTTTCATTACATGGAATGTTTCTATAACATCAGGGTACCATCTCTTGGTATGGTTTGACTCCCAAATTGTAACCACTCCATGGTTTGATGCTCACTCATCATAGTGTGATGAGAAACCTATACAAAATATCATAGGATGGCCAACACAACCCTACTCTAAAACTCAATCGTTTACATGAGACACATCATAGACATCTAATCACATTTGAAAACACCAATAATAGATGTTTAAAATCTTATATTTCTGATATGAAACCCAATTCCCATAAAGTTCCCTACTCTAAGAGAAAATTTGTAAGTATTTCCTTTTTTTATGACCTTTAATTACATCGATCATTAAAAACTCCCCAATATTACTTCTATAATCACTAATAAGTATCTATGTGTATCCTCTAGAAATCAACCTTGACACTAAGACCCAATACACACAAAAAATTCTATATCCCCCTATTGGATATGGTTTTTCTAACATCACTCTCAAATTAGATCCACTACCTAATAGACCACCCTCTCATGTATTACAGTGTATTTATATCCCTTAAATCAATGATGATGTACCAATTTTGGTGTAATTTGTTATTTATAAACCCAAAACATCTTATTTTATTGTTTTATGCTATTACTCTATAGAATTACATCACTCACTCAACATTACACCTCATCATAACCTAGTCATCTACATTAAAACCTAAATTCGTTCTTGGGAGACTATATTTATAACACATGGACCTTCTTTATTGTGGATCTCACTGTAATTTCTCTAAGTAATGACATTTCCAAATGATCATTTTTTCTGGAAAACTAATTCATAAAACACATAGAAAATTTTACCACGTGGCCATCATATCACCTATATATGATATAATTTAATATACACAATGACTCAATCATATTCTAATCAACTAACACCCATATATATTTATTCACAATTTACACCACATAAATAGGCCACTTCAATCCATGGGATTTCACAAAATTACCACCCCCTCAGGTTTGAGTGTATCCAAACATCACTCACATTATTTACCAAAAACTAATAAAAAATAGTATTTTCTATGTATATCATCTATAGAGTGCTCCCACCAATATAATTTCATGTATCTTTTGTCTATAGGTCTTATAATTCTTGATATATTTTACCAACCAACACTAAAACACATGATCCCCACTCATCTTTTGTCAAACATGTCTACATAAAAATACTTTCCCTATGTTATAATATTTTAATAACTCTATATGAAACCATTTTCCACCATAAAAAAATTGTATCATATACCTATTCAAATATTGTAACACCTCAAGCTTCTATGATACGCTTCTCTTTAAATAATGCAATAGCTTGCCTTGTACGCAAGTTCGAGATTCTAACACACCGCGACCAATAAAAGTTGCCGTTATGAATATTAATACCCACTTTTTGAAATTATATAAATTTTATATTTCATAATTTAATTCATTTTCGGTTTCGGAATATCAAAATTAGCTTATGTTGAATTTTTTGGTATTTTTCTGAGAACTTCCAATTTTCGATTAATAGTTAAAAAATACATAAAAACAAATTTTTTAATCAAAATAATTTATAGTGATAAATTATAATATTGAGTAGTCTTAAAGTATAATTAGAATATATTTTTACCATTTCTTCAAATGATGTTCATTATAATTAATTTAACTTTGAAATTGGACATAAATTATTGTCAATATTTTGATGGATATTGTATCTTAAAAACACGCTATTTTTTTGACAACTGGAATAAATTTTAAATTATTTACTAAAATTACTGTGTTTAGAATTTGGTAAAATGGATTCAAAATTTGGAATCAAAAGGTCCATATTATGTAATTAAGACTCATTTTTTTGGACATTATGAATAGTAACGATGACAATTATCTTTAATTATCGTGATTAATTAGTAATCGGGTAGTTAAGGGTAATGAAATAATATCATAATAATATAAAATAACCCCAACATGTGTCCTCATTATATTTTTTGTATCATGTCCGACTATGGGATGCCTTTTTCCAACTTAGGTACCCCATGGAATCACTTTTGTGTGATAGTGACATTTCATCTTTTTATTTTTAAAGAAATGAAAATATAACAAAAGTATGTATCACCCAAGTAAAACAATTTTAGTTTTGTCTGTGTAAGGGATATCTTAGACTATAAATAGTCATTGGAAATATAAAACGATTTCCTACATCATGGTAATTTTATTATAATTTTTAGACATTAAATAAATTAATTTATTTATGACACCATGATGATTCAGTGATTACCTCATTAATGAACGATTTAAATAAAATGAAAAGATAAGGTAAAATCTAAGACATAAAATTGTATAAATCCTATTGTATGGGTTTATTTAGAACCCTTATGACCTTATCCTAGAAATATATCATTGTGGGTCCTTTAAAATCCGAAAATCATTTCATAATAAAGTAACATTTCAATATTTCCAAAAGTGACCCTCCTCTCCTCTTATAAAAGGCCCCCACCTCTACCACCTTATTCACACCATAAAAGATATTTGACTCAGCCAAAATCTGCCAAAATAATCTTTAAACTTCACTCTCTTACTCCTGGAAGCCTCACTTTGGGCATAAGTCTTACCAAGGGAACCTTTGGCTCAAATCAAAGAGTTACCCAATTTTAAGGTAATGTCTTCTGTTAAGTTCTATTGTTTTATTTTCCTTCTACAACCACTTAAACCCTTTTTATTACATTATTTTGTATCAAAAACAGAATATTCAATATACTAGGATGTTTTTATGAGAAGTATTTGATTTACACTTATACACACATCTGTCTAATGGTTAAAGAACATACTGTTTCTGTGGGTGAAAAAATTACTGCCTCAGAAAACGATGATTGTTCAATCTTCTTTTAACTCCTTTCATGGTGGCCATTAAGATGTGACTATATTTATATATGATATATATTATTTTTATGTTTTTTAGGGTTCATCATTTTTCATTTATGGAATACCTTTATGGTTTCCAATATGCGTAAACACGATAATTTCATTTTAGGAAGTGCGGACTACCGCCCCCTCAAAGTGATTTGAATCGATAATGCCATATGTGGGACATATAAAGGAAGTAGTTAAAGGATATTATATATCATATTGTAATAATAATATAACTTTATATAATTATGATTTCATTCCATTAAATATGAAATAGAAATGAAAGAAGCCTTCATTCGTGCATACGGCTTACCTTCTCCATTAACGATGCATTTCATTTCTTACCTCTAAATGTAATGTAATATTAAATATGCATGTATATACTGGATATATATAAAATATATGATATATAGATAATTAATATAATTATGGAGATAATGGATATTTTACCACATGAACAAATTGGAATTATAAGAAGTTTATTATTGACTCAAGTACCAAAGATCGACAGAATGACCGTTATTAACTTAAATGACTACATAATGTTCATAACATGGTAATAAGTGATATAAAAGGAATAATGAACTTTAAAAATGTTCTAAATCAAGTATATATTAATTCTAGTTTATTATTCAGTATATTAAAGAGTGATCGAGTCAATTCGTACATGAGGTAAGGGTTAATTCTACAACCTCTTCATTATTCAAGGTTGGTCATATGTAATAATCTTCTAGGACCTCTTTATCATCCACTTCCATGTATCTTAAAAATGTATTTCATAACATTTTTAATATTTATTAAAAAATTGTTTAAAGTCATTTATACCCTTATTTGAGCTTATACATTTTTTAAAGGGGTCTTTATGTCATTTTCCAAACAAGGTACTTTTTGGAATTTTTGACAAAATTAGGGTAAGAATGTCTTTTTTAACTTATAAGGATGGTGTGGCTATTTTCCGCCGCTATAAAATCATTAAAGCTTCCATTATAATCTTATAAGAATATATTCAAAGTAAATGTTTTCTATTACAATTATGTAACTTTTAAATGATTTCAAAAAGAGATATTTCTCTCAAATAGTATTGATTTTATCTATGTCAAAATATTTTGATGGATTTTAAGCTTATTTGAAGTTGATTTATTATGATTCAAAACTTCCCTATTGTATTGAAGGATTTGTGATGTGTTTGAATGTGGATGTGTTATTTTTATACCATTCATGGTTTATAGAGAAAGTATTGACATTTCGTATTCTAGTTTTCATACGAATGATTATGTTAGGTTTAAACCTATTCATATGAGGAATCATTGGACATAATAAGTGACAGGTGGATCCCGCTATAGCTCCTCAATGCATCGGTTGGTCTCATGTGAAAAACTAGTGCCTTGGCATAAGGCCTTGCCAAAATCATATTTGTAGTCTTGGCACGAGGCCTTGGCTACGTGGTTATGATAGTCTGGCATTATGCATTCCATCATTATGAAAGTGATTATTGATATTGCATGTGATTATTCGACTAGAAGAATATCCATGTGAATAAGTAAATGGAATTATTTAATTTTAGTTTTTCCATATTATACTAAAATTTAAGTTTAAAAGGTTTTTTTTAGTAATACATTGCCTTAAATGTATATGTTCATTTATGAAAGTTTCTGCTATATTATTATCCTTATTGAGCATCTGAGCTCACCACTTCCTATGTTTTATTTTTTCCACGATGTGAAGAAATATTTTATGACGGACCAGCAGGGATAGTCTGAAGGGGATATTAGTGTGGACTATGGAGACCATGTTATTGTAGTTTTTCACTTTATGATGTAATGTAACATTTATGAATGTATCTACTGTTTCCAAGGCTACTAAACTAATTGATATTTAGAGACTTGATCTTTTGTGATCATTCCAATGTTACGTAATAATTCAACGACTCTGGGTAACTGGGGTTGGGGTGTTACAGTTGGTATTAGAGGCAGTTTAGTACTAACCTTGGAAGCTAGATTTAGATAATCTCTGATTAGAGAACATATCCCTAAGATAGACATTGAGGATTAGTATAGAAGAACGTCCTAGAATTGTGGTATTGTATAGATTTTTTGGGTTTTTTCAAGCAATACATACCTATCTGGATACGAGCAGGTAGATGCGGCTCTGGCATAGATGTACCTTGGGGTAAAACCTGAAAACACCGCTTTGAGCTAGACTCGAACGAGAACTGCTGCACGACAACAGGCCTTGCTGCACTATTGGTTACGACACTCCCGGGGGATATGCTTAGGATTATTATCATTTTAATTATAAACCATTATTAAGGGTTTATGAGTATATACATCCTAAAAGAAAAGATTTTTATGATTATGGATTATATCTATAAATTGTTTAATTTATGTTCAGTGTTTTACAAGTATGGAATTATGTATTTTGATTCATTAACTGATCTAGTTTATCCCATTGTTTAGAAATGGTCCCTAGTGGAAGGAATGGAAACTGTATCAATGCACGCACTCCATGTAGGGAATTACCTCATGTTAAAGGCAATTTTAGTGGAGCTGGTGATGCAACTGGTGCTGATCAGCTAATCACCATATTGGGACAACTCTACCAGGTTATGAATAATAAACTCACTTGTATGGAGCACCATGATCTGCAGTGTGGAGGATCAATGTTAGATCGCTTCATGATGAAACAACCACAAACATTTAATTGGGGTAAAAATTCATTAGTAGATGATTAATGGATAAATTCCCTAGAGAAAATAATTCAGTCTTTAGGGAGTAGTGAAAGGGAAAACGTTGTCATTGAAGTTTACCGCCTCACTGGAGATGCTGATAAATGGTGGTCATTTATTCAAAATAAAAATGAGGATGAAGAAGTATCATGTTTATAATGGAGATAGTTTAAAGATATTTTCTTATAAAAATTCTTTTCTCATGACCATCGAGCAGATATGGAAAGACAATTTCTAAGTCTGAGCCAAATGGAGAACGAGAATGTTGCAAAGTATTTGTCTAACTTTACAAGGATAGCAAGGCATTCTGCAGATTATATACATAACCCAAAAAGTAAGATTGATCGTTTCTTTGATGGGTTAAAACAATTTCTCCGTCGATCTTTAGTATCACAATCCTTCTCATCTTATGAAGATATGTTCTCATGTGCTATGAAGACAAAAAAGGAATTCTCTAAGTATTATGAAAAAAAAGTAAAGCAAGAGAAGAAGAGAACGGTGGAGTAGGATACAGATAAAGGGAAAAATGGAAATAAGGATTTTCCATTATGCAATAATTGTGTGAAGAATCACCCTAGTACTTGCCTAAAAGGAATGGGCGTTTGTTATAAATGTGGAGAAAAAGGTCACCAGGCTCGTGATTGTAAGGGAAAGTAAGAGGCTATCAATGTTGAATGCTAAAATTATAGAGAAATGGGGAATTATTCAAATGAATTCCCTAAGTGCCAAGGAAACTTACCTCATAAAAGGCGAAGGGATCAATGTCAATATTATGTTGTTACTACAATTGATGTGGAATAATTAATGTATTTGTGTTTTTGGACTCAGGGATTATATTCTCGTTATAAGAATAATGTGATATATATAAGGATTGTACTACAGTACTTGTTGTTTTCATTGAGGTTTTAATATTTTGAAGGTAATAATACTTTTAAGATGTGAAAATAAGAGAAACTTTACTTTGTTTGGGGAATCTAATGTTACAATTGATTTTTGAATTTAGAGACCTTTTAGAGGGAGTCTGGACACAGGTATTCTGGATAACTATAAAGGTTGGAATATATTAAGTTGAACTTTGGATATTATTGTTTATGGTTGTATAATTTATGAAGATTATTTTTGGAATATTATAATAATATTGTTTTAGGAAAAGGAAAACCTGCAGGTCGAGGGATAACCTGTCGCGTCAGAAAAAACTTTAGGAATCAAACCCATAACCATAGTGTGACTTGCCTTTATTACCTACCAATAGCCTACAGTAAGTCCCTGGTTATTAAAAAATAGTATTCTTAATCTAAATGGTATGTGTTAATATTTTTAACCTTGTACTATTAGGATAAATATAATATTTTTGAGTTTTATTATCCTTTTGAGTGAAATATGAGTTTGTGGTAGAAATTAGCATAAGGTTGAAACTCTACTTGTCAAGTCTATATATATATATATATAACTATCTCTTATTCTATGAATAAATTAATTCTTAATCTTTTGGAAAGAGATATTAAAAAAAATGTTTTATCCTAATACCTTATGTTTTGTTGAACTGATGATATTTTAAATCAACATAGATTGAAGGCTTTAAGACCCTCAATTTAACACTTGTTTTTGATGGATGAACTCAATAACTCCCTAAAAATATTTACGGTTTTCCTCCAATTATATGTCTCTAATTTCAACAAATGTTCTTCTAATCGAGATCATAATTTGGTGGTGATTTTTTCATTTCCCTTTCCCTCTTATTAGGGCTAAATTTTATTAACCTTATTTCCGATGTGGGTTTTCCACGAAGGTATTTTCTATTTTCAACCATTTATTTTTGAAGAAAAAATTCAAATTGCGAGGAAGAAATTTATTGAAGTAGGGGAGAATGTAACACCCCACACTTCCACGACATGCTTCTCTTTTAATAATTCAATAGCTCGCATTGTACGCAAGTTCAAGATTCTAACACACCGCGACCAACCAATGTAGCTATTATGAATAGTAATACCCACTTTTTGAAATTATATAAATTTTATATGTCAAAATGGAATTCATTTTTGGTTTTGGAATATCTAAATTAGCCTATGTTGAATTATTTTCTTTTTTTATGAGAACTCACAAATTTTGATAAATAGATAAAAAATACTTAAAAACAAATTTTTTAATCAAAATAATTTCTAGTGATATATTATACTATTTAGTGGTTTTAAAACATAATTAGAATATATTTTTACCATTTATTACAATGATGTTCATTGGAATTAATTTTACTTTGGAATTGGACATAAACAATTGTCAATCTTTTGATATATATTGTATCTTAAAAACACGCTATTTGTTTTGATAGTGGGAATAAATTTTAAATTAATTACTGCAATTTCTATGTTTAGAATTTGGAAAAATGGATTCCATATTTGGAATCATAAGGTACAATTATGTAATTAAGACTCTTTAGTTTTTGGACATTATGAATTGTAACGATGACAATTATCTTTAATTATCATGATTAATTAGTAATCGGGTAGTTAAGGGTAATGAAAAAATATCATAATAATATAAAATGACCCCAACATGTGTCCTAATGCTATTTGTTGTGTCATGGAAGACCATGGGATGCCATTTTCTAACTTAGGGACCCCATGGAATCACTTTTGTGTGATAGTGACATTTTATCTGTTTATTTTTAAAGAAATGAAAATATAACAAAAGTAGGTATCACCCAAGTAAAACAATTTTATTTTTGTCAATGTAAACAATATCTTAGACTATAAATAGTCATTGGAAATATAAAAATATTTCCTACATCATGGTGTTTTTATATAATTTTTAAACATTAAATAAATTAATTTATTTATGACACCATGATGATGCAGTGAATACCTCATTAATGAAGGATTTAAATAAAATGAAAAGATAAGGTAATATCAAAGACTTACACTTGTCTAAAGCCTATTGTATGGGTGTATTATTAACCCTTATCACCCTATCCACGAAATATATCACTATGGGACCTTTAAAATCCGTAATTTATTTCATAATAAAGTAATATTTCAATCATTCCAAAAGAGCCCCTCCTCTCCTCTTATAAAAGGCCCCCACCTCTACCACCCTATTCACACGTTCAATGCTATTTGGCTCAGAAAAAATCTACCCATATACTCTCTCAACTTCCCTCTATTACTCCTAGAAGCCTCACTTTTGGCAGAAGTCTTTCCAAGGATGCCTTTGGCACAAATCAAAAAGAGTTACCCGATTTTATGGTAATGTCTTCTCTTATGTTCTTTTGTTTTATTTTTCTTCTACAACCCCTTAAAGCCTTTTTATTCATTCTTTTGTAAAAAAACTAGTATATTAAATATACTAGGATGTTTTTATGAGAAGTATTTGATTTACACTTACACAAACCTCCATCTAATTGTTAAAGGACATACTGTTTCTGTGGGTGGTGAATTACTGCCTCACGAAACAATGATTATTCAATATTCTTTTAACACCTTTCATGGTGGCCATTAAGATGTCACTATATTTATATATGATATATATTATGTTTATTTTTTTCCTTATGATTATTTATTTTTCATTTATGTCATACCTTTAGGGTTTCCATTATGGGTAAACATGATAATTTCATTTTAGGAAGTGCGGACTACTGCCCCCTCAAAGTGATTTGAATCATTAATGCCATATGTGGGATGTATAAAAGAAGGAGTAAAATGATATTATATATCATATTTGAATTATAATATACCTTTATATAATTATTATTTCATTCCATTAAATATGAAATATAAATGAAAGTATCATTCATGCGTACGTACGGCTTACCGTCTCCATGAATGATGCATTTAATTTCTTACCTGTAAAGGTTATGTAATATTATAAATGCATGTATATACTGGATATATATCATATATATGATATCTATACAATGAATATAATTATTGAGATAATATATATTTTACCTCATGAACAACTTGTAATTATAAGAAGATTATTTTTGAATCAAGTACTAAAGATCAACAAAACAACCGTGATTAAATTAAATGACTACATAATGTTCATAACATGGTAATAAGTGACATAAAAGGAATAATGAACTTGAAAAAGGTTCTTAAGAAAGTATATATTAAATCTAGTTTATTATTCAGGAGATTAAATAATTATCGAGTCAAGATGGACATGAGGTAAGGGTTAATTCTACAACCTCTTCATTATTCATGTTTGTTCATATGTAATTATCTACTGGGACCTCTTTATCATCCATATCCATGTTTCTTAAAAATGTTTTTCAAAACATTTTTACTATTTATTAGACAATGGGTTAAATTCATTTATACCCTTATTTGGCCTTATAAATTTTTGAAAGGGATCTTTCTGTCATTTTCCAAACAAGGTACTTTTTGACATTTTCAACAAAATTAAGGTAAGAATGTAGTTTTTAACTTATACGCCGGGTGCAGCTATTTTCTTCCATTATAAAATCGTTGAAGCTTCCCTTACAAAGTTATAATAATATTTTCAAATTAAATTTTTTCTTTTACAATTATGTGACTTTTAAATGATTTCAAAAAGAGATATTTCTCTCAAATAGTTTTGATTTCATCTATGTCAACATCCTTTGATGGATTTTAAGCTTATTTGATGTTGATTTATTATGATTAAAAACTTCCATATTCTATTGAAGTTTTTGTTATATTTTTGACTATGGATGTGTTATTTTTATACCATTCATGGTTTATAGAGAAATTATTGACATTTCGTATCCTAGGTTTAATACGAATGTTTATGTAATGTTTAAACCTGTTCATATGAGGAATGCATTGGACTTAATAAGTGATGGGTGGAGCCCGCTATAGCTCCTCGATGCATCGGTAGGTCTCATGATACAAACTAGTGTCTTGTCATGAGGCCTTGACAAAATCTTATTTTCATTCTTGGCACGAGGCCTTGGAAATGTGGTTATGATAGTATGGCATTATGGATTCCATCATTATGAAAGTGGTTATAGATATTTCATGTGATTATTCCACTAGTAGAATATCCATGTGAATAAGTAAATGGAATTATTTCATTTTATTTTTTCCATATTATGCTTAATTTCAAGTTTAAATGGTTTTTCTTAGTTACACATTTCCTTAAATGTTTATGTTTATTTATGAAGGTTTCCGCTATATTGTTATCCTTACTGAGCATCTGAGCTCACCCCTAACCATGTTTAATTTCTCCCAGGATGTGAATAAATATTTTCTGACTAACCTGCAGGGATAGTCTGAAGGGGATATCAGTGTGGACTATGGAAAATATGTTATTGTAGTTTTTCACTTTATGATGTAATGTTGCATTTATGAATGTATCTAGTGTTTACAAGGATACTAAACTAATAAGTCTTTCGAGACTTGATCTTTTGTGATCATGCCAATGTTACATAATAATGCATCGACTCTGGGTATCTAGGGTTGGGGCATAACAAGGAGAATATAATACAAGGTCAATAAACATTCTTTCCAACGAATTACTCTCATATTACACCTAGATATGGGTTTTACCCAATCCTTATAGATACTAATAATCACATTGTTTCCTAGGATACAATATTTATAACACTCCATTGATTCCTTAGTTATCCAATTGATAAACATGGATCATATATGTTTAAAAATTCCTAACGATCGTTATTTACCATTTCAATTTTCGCAAAAGGTCACCACTCATATCTCATATGAGATGGTCATCTTGAAATATCAATAATCTACATAACCCCTTGTTCATTATGCAACAATATCATATATATCTCATCTCACCCACTATTAAAATTCGGATGCATCGGTTCCCTCTTTTCATCCACACAAGACCATAGTTCAGATAAATCATTTCTCTAGCCAATATAAATAAAAATATACTATCTCAATAACATTTTATATTCCTCATCTAGAATAAGGATTTTCACAACATCCCATTTCCATCTCATATTATATATATATAAACATAATCGTCTCTTAAACCCATTAATCAACCAAGAATTATCTATATTTGTTTGGGACACTAAAGAGTTTTAAAACATGTTATAACTTTTTATCACTGTTTAGGGTCCTAAATCCCAAACATGTCTCAAGGGACTTAAAACGTGCACCCCGTAATGGAGAATCCACAAACTAGAAAGACATAAAATTAAAAATCCATGTATTTTAATCCATTATAATGTCATATACCAATGATTCAAATAAAAAACATGAATTTGTCTCCCAATCCTAGAGATTTCCCAAAATCCAACCGTCGACATCCCCCACATGTCATCTAAGGCCAATATTTCATAATCAAACACTAGGTCTTCTTCCCCAAGACTAATCAATGGTCTCAAAAATCCAGTTATCATATAGGTTTAATAAAACACTCTCTTTTAATACATTGTAATAGAGTCTCCATCAATCCAACCATATAACAGTTCTTAGTAGCCCCTTTGCTAAAAAATATCAAATAAGTGTGAAAATTGATGCAACCCTATAATACCATTTGACTCATTCTATGTTACATTGTATCCCAAAAGACATAGCCTTGCACATTAAGTTCACAATCTAGCATCGCATCATACACATGTTCAACTCATCAATTCTAGTCTCACTCACCAAATCAACCTATTAATCATGCATCTCATGCATCTCAAGTATATCAAGACAAAACAACTACACATGATTTCAAATTCATAATATCAATGTAAACATCATAACTATATCTCACGCTCAATATTTCTCCCCAGACATCATTATCAGAACTCGAAGAATCAACCCATGCTTCCCATCACTAAAGGAATTTAGGGCGTGGATAACACTACTATCATTTCACCATAATATATCACAACTCATCTCTAAAAATGGAAATAAGGATACATATAACCCAACCATAAAACAAACTCACTAATAACCTGATTCAGAATCCAATAACAATAGGCTTCCCCATAGAGTCTAAATTTAGTCCCATATAGCTTCCAAATCATAGATTATCATCCATGCTATTATTTTAAATATAACAATTAAAAATCAAATGCTAATAAAAAACTCTAGGGTTTTAATATATGTATACACACATCAATAATCTCATACATAATTCAATAACCACTAGAGAAAAATAATCCTCATTGGGAAAATTAATATCATACTACCCCCTCAAAGAGCGTGGTCACATGAATATTAATATAGTGATATATCTCTATGAATATTTTTATAGTGTAAATCATAGTCACATGGTTATGTTCAAGTATAATTAAAAAATCATTTTTTTGGGAAATTAATTAAGATGTTAATGAAAATTTAAATAATCAACCCCATTTCTTTTCTAAATTTTATATCACAGTCACATATAAATATGCACATTTCATGTTAACCTATATCCCTGGTATGATTCATGAATTTTCTCCTCCTTCCACCACATCCAAAAACACAAAAAACAAGAAAAAACACATAAAAAATACCATTAATAAAACTAATAAAGTCAATTGGATCATTTAAATGATCGAAAATAATTCCAAGATCCCAAGTAACTTTGAATTCTGATCCTGTAGTGGATATCTAAGTACACAACATATCATCCTTCTGTAGTTCTAAGAATCCATACCTTTATTACAGCATATCAAAAATAATAATATAAAAAAATTCCTCGGATTCCAAATTTTAATTTCCAATAATATTTCACTCTACATTAACTAGATCGAAGTGTCACATGACCTCAAATGCATCTCCCTATATTCTAGTTCTTGTAAACAGATGATGATTTTCTAAGTTGTTATAGTGTGAATACTATACCCATATACTAGATAAGTATTAAACAACATAAATGACACATAAAAAGCAAACAAATATTTTGAAGAATGAATCAAAAATACATTCAAAACTACATGAAATAAATAATATAAAATTTTTTTTGAAAAAAGTAACTTTCAAAAAATGTTATACGAGACTGGAAATCATCAATAAGATCCCACAATGTTCGATCATCTACAACTCACACCCAATATAAATAAAATGAAACTTAGACATTTTCCTTCATCTTGGATGAGTCCCATATCCTAACATTTCCTAGTTACCTAGTTGAACCATCATATATGATACCTAATCCCAACCCAAACATATGAATCTAAGGCATGATTAAGTACAAATTTTCTAAGGCCACCTAAAATGAGTATTAGTTATAATAGTCTCGAGACCTTACTTCTGGATCTGGTGCTAAAAATCTATACATTTCTGGGTATCACCCCAAAAAATGTTTCATATTACTAGACACAAAATACATATATAAAAAAACTGAAATATTGGGTCACTTATATACCCCAAGACCTTTTAGGTTTAGAGTTTTAGAGAATTGGAAAAAACACTTACATGATAAAACTATTTTTTTCAAGTGATAATTATTCCTACTATACCCAACTTTTATTATTCCAAAATAAGTAATAATCCTATACCATAAAATTATTCCCACATGAAATCCTTTTATTCTGATGTTATTCAACATCTTTATTTATAAACATTCTAAAAAGAAATATAATAAGGTAATAGTCAAAAAAATTGTTAATTGAAAACATAATCATTAATATTTTAATTTCATTAGTGGGAATATTATGAGCCTAAAGATGTTAGGATTTAATTAAAGTGAATGAAAATAAAATAATATAATTCATTCCCATAAAACATGGATCGCTAAATTTGTAACACTGAATAATGATTTTAAAAATGAAATATTCATAAAAATTGACAATTATGAACCATGTCATATTAATTTTGATAAAATAAACCATTCAAATTAATTGAAAAAATTGGGACTACTTTATGGTATCATTGAAAATCATTATCATATCACAATTAAAAATTTGAAAACCTTATTAGTACATTCCAAAAATCTCTTAAGAGAAACATATAACTGGATAACTTAGTCTCTTTATCCAATGCATTGGAGGGAAATAACATAATTATACCTTTTAGTTTTATAAAGGAGCTACGAGTCCATGGATTATAATAGAATTTCTCTTCATGCATTCATAAATATGTCCATTTTCCAATTAGTGAGAAAAAAACTAGAATATTTTACTTTTCAAAAAAAACAATAACCATTATTTGATGGCTTTATTTACCCATGTAAAAGAAATGTATACCATGATAATATCTCTGAAATAATCATAATCCATCATAATAAATAAACAGGATGATTTTATTATAATATATTACCACTAAAGTTTAATTAAAATCATGGCATTTCATTATTTGTGGATAAAAAACCAGTAAAATATTATAACTAAAATTATTGAGGAAAATAAACTTTCCAGATTGAAAATTACATTTAAAAACATTAAATTTATATAATATTATAAAAAATATACATGGAATATTTAAAATAATTATTCAATGAAAAAAATTCATGATGGAATAAAAAGGTGGTTAGTCCATATATGCTAAAATAAAACATTCATTTCAAACTTTCATTAAGAATGTAAAAATGTGTTGAATGAATAATGTTAAAAATTAACTCTTTAAAATTGTTGAAAATTTTGTTAAATATAATATAAAATGACCTTATAAAATTAATGATCTATAAATAAAAACATTCCTGAAAACATTTTATAGAACATGTATATGGAAGGGAAATATCCCCATTGAAAAAAGAATATACAATATTATTGTCATATACAAACAATTTTCTTGATGTTTTATTAATCAATAAGATAAAAAATTGAAAATAATCATATAAACCAAATCCATAAATAGATAAAAAGAAAATATATTTAGTTAAATAAAAAAATTAATATGATCCCTCCCAAAAAGAAATTTTATAATAGAAAATATCGAAAAAATATTGAATTGTATTGTAAAAATAAATATAGTTTTGGTAACTATGGAATCACTATCTTATTAAATAATATAATATAAAAAACCTTAAATACCATGAATATAATATGATCCATGATATAAAATTTAATTTCAAGGTTTATACACCTCATATAATAATATAAGTTCTTAACATATACATTTGTCCCAAAGTAGAAAATTGTGAGATGAATTGTCATTACAAAGATCATATCATTGGATTAAGAATTAATCAATGAAGTATTTATGTAAAACAGAATCATAACCACATAAAAAAGGTGAAATAAACCTTATATCAAAAAATTAAAATTTTAACATAATCTTGGAATACTAAAATCAATGAAAAAGTGATATAATCAATGAAATAAAATTGACTTAAGAAAACCCTTACCATGAGTCCAAATTTTCTACATATATAAATTAAATCCCAAACAGTCAACATATATTTTTTATTTAATTTTTAAGGAAAAATTATAATCATATTCTTTTATTATTGATCCTTTTATTTCTTTTATTTATTTATTTATTATTATATTTATTTACTTAATTGATTAACTCCATGTCTTGTGTTTTGAGGACGATCAGTTCATAATTTAAAAATCATGTTGGTATTTTGACTAATGTCAAAGAGGTACAGTTTAATGCTTATTTAAAATAATAATCATGTAAAAACTATAATTTTTATAAGTTAAATATAATTTCTAAACCAACCATTAAAATTGTACAATAAAAATGTATCACGTCGATTCATCTAGGTGGTAATCGACATGTATGCACGGACAATGTTATCATTTTCCAACAGATAGAAGAGTAAGAAAATAAATTTTCTATATTTTTATAGAATGATATTTTATTCATGAATGTATTAAATTTTAATTAAATTTAATAAAATAAATATCCATGATAGCTGGTTATTGAAAATGAAATAAATTTCATTGTGGAGGTGGTAGTCCAAACATACACATAGATGATGTTTTTGTTCACCATTTGAAGGAAAAAAACATGAAGAAGTGTTTTAACATAGTCATAATTTTATTTTAGTGTACTTTATATTCTGATATTATTATATTACCATGGTGTAATAATATTATAATAATGGTGAAGAAGAAGGAAAATGAAAACACCCAGTGAAGAGTTATACTTCTTCTTCAAGAAACTACAATTATCTTACACATTAAACATTCTCGGATTGTATTTTAAAGAAAATAAATCCTATAGGTCCTCGGGTTAAAGTTCTAGATGAGATTTGGGTAGACCTAAGAAAAAATATATAGATCAATATGTGTCAGGAATAATGGAGAGTTGGTGTCCTTTTATAACTGAAGGGAGGGGAACCCTTAAAATTACATAACGTATTAAATTAATATCAGTTAATTATCATTTTTATGTTTCTCCAAAGTAAGATATTTTGAATTTAGGTTGAGTATTAGTCAAAATGAACTCATAGAATAAAATTTATACAAGTTTTGGTGTTGTTTAAACTTTTAGAAGTTATTTTTTACCCCCAATTGACCATTTTGATGATTAGCATGATATCAATTCTCTTTACACTTTAGGGGAAAGAATGTTTTTATAAAAAGAAATAATGAACAAAAAATGGAGTGTGTTAATAATCTAGACCATATGCTATTTAATCAGATAAATTGATATTTTTTTCAAATTTTAAATCATTAATCAATTTATTATTTGACATAAAATACTAATAAAGTTAATTTAATATCAATTCAAACATTTTAAAATTATATATATAAATACACGTGTGGAAATATAATATAAAATTTTAATCATGAATTATAAAAAAAATTTAAACATAAAATTCATGTCTTTACATAACTGATCCATCAAATATAACATTAATTTATTTTAATATCATTAACATTGATTTTTTACTGCTTTCATAAGACCTATTCTAGTGTTTTGTAGGAATTTAAGTTATATTAAAATAAATATAGATAAATTTTTGAATTATTCTTTAATTAAAATACTATGAGGGTATTTATTAATGATAAATGAAACTAAAATTACATATTGTTGAATATTGGATAATTATTGTAAAAAAACTCATCTAATAGAAATAATGTATCTATTAAATATATTTTTAAATCCTTATCACATTATTTTAAATCTTTTTTTTATCTAATTTACCTTACTAAGGTGAAAACTATTAACCATGGCTACTAATCAAAATGACAAAAAAATGTACCTATTTAATAATTTTGATCCTAAAAAATAAAAATTATGGCATCTATTTTTTCAAATTCAATTCCTATATGTAGAAAAAGTAATTTTAAATATTAATTCATAAAACACAATGAAAAGGTGTTCTTACAAAAAATGTACTTTTTATATTAAAAAAGAGATTATATAAAAGCATGTATAATTATAATTCAACTGCAATTAAATAAATGATATCTAATTATATAATAATTTGGATCAATTAAGATTAAATACAAATAATGATTTGATATTGAAAATAAACATAGTTTTTGAGAAGTCTTTATCTTTACAATTCATTGAAAAAATAATGTTTTCAGAAAAATCTAATAACACCACCATATAATAATTTTGATATGATGATATCAAATGAATTATTTATTTTATAAAATAAAATTTAAAAAATATAAGAAATTATTTATATTATTCTCTAAAAAAATTAATTGAAACTATTTCTGGAGAAAATAATTTTTGGAAGAATGAAATCACATTACCAAAAAAACAATTCTTATTTCATAAGTAATCAATAAATTTAATTTGAGTATGATAATTTTATATTTATTACATATTTTAGTTACTCTTATTCATATTTTCTAATTAAATGTTTTGGTTCTAATGGTAATATTTAAAATAATATTATTTCATTGTTATTTTTAATGCGGTGTTGTATGTCCAATATGATATCGAACATAGTGTCCTTTTAAAATATCAAGGTGTTTCATTCTCCAAAAATTTAAAATATTTAATGCTTGAAATGTTTTATTTATCTCCCCAATGAAGGATATATCTATATAAAATACATTTTTTTGAAACCCCTCATTATAAAAATGGATAATAAAAGTTAATTTTGTAATGAGGGAAACACAATTTAGAAGGACATCTAGAAGAAGACATATATAGGTCCATAAATAGGATAACACTAGTGGGATGTTAAGATATAAGCATGGAATAAATATTAATGTTAAAATATTGAATAAGGATGGAAGAGAACATTAATCCTTACAAATGTAATGTTCCAAATAAATTCATTGATCACAAATCCATAAACTAATGAAGGGTGAATAATGCACTGTTGTGCATAATGCATTTCAACTTGGTTTAATATCTATAAAATGGGTTTTGGGGATGGTTTTTTCATGGATTTCACATATTTTATGTTCCTTAATAGGTTTCTCAGTCACTAGATGATGAAGTAGGAAGTCTTGAAATTTTTGAGATTTAGAAGGGAATTTGAGGCTTTCGGACCCTTTTCCCCTGACAATACAGGACTGGAGTCACCTCGATCAAGCACCGCGATATAAAGGATTGTCTATTTCAGGAAATTCAAAGAGAAAGTCAACTCGCATGACTTCTGAAAGGTTATCAAAACTATGTTAAAACTGTGTGGGAGAATATGGCATTGACAGAGAGGTATACACGGTTGGTGCAAAACATTCCAAAACTGTGCGGATCATTAGAGAACCCTTAGGTGACATGCACATATGGAAGAATACATCTGCATGGTTGGTACATGGAATACCCAAATTGTGTGGCGCATCCAGCAAGACCACATGTCCTAATGTATTTGTGATAAATAATTCCTTGTGGTTGGTGCACAACCTACATAACCATGTGCCAAAAACTGTGCGGACCACTACAGCCTTCTCCGTTAATCTTTTTCACTTTTCAGCTAATCCTTGACTCAAGGTTCCCCTTTCTACCAACTTTTGGACAACTAGGAAATGATCTATTCTGACTGAGAAGACCCTAGGGGGTGATACTGGGTAAGGATGATGGGATAGAGAAGAAGAGGGGGACTAGGAACTATGTTTTTTGTGAGAGGAAGGTTTTGGAGCACTTGTTCTTTGTATTTTTGTTCTTCTTCTGATTCTTCTATTTTCTATTGTAATGAAATATATTATGAATTTTAATAAGTTTCTTTTTCTTTCATCATGAGTAGATAAACCACCTTGTGTTGGGGCTGGGAAAAATTTGTGTCTGTTATAACCAGTTTCACTATTCCTGTGTTTGTTCATCATCTCCAACCTATTTCTTCCAACTTCCGTGTCTTATTTTGATGGAAACCCTATACTGGACCAAGAATGGAGTTTCCAGGGATCTTTGGGAGAATTTTGACAAGGATATCCATGACCATTGGATATACATTTCATTTCTAGAGGGCAGTTCCTAATTTAAGATTCAGTAGAAATCAATTTTCAGACCAAGGGATTGATTTCTGCTGACCTAATTAGAACTCACCGAACAAAGGGAGTTCTGACACAAATGAAACCCAGAAATGTTGTTTTTATGAATAACACAACACAGTAGTAAATAAGGTTTAACATCTTAATAAATTTCCATCCCCAACACATTTTTCTCATTATCCATTAAAATCCAATTTTATGTAATCTTCGATTTCGATGTAAATTCGTAGTGAGTTAAAGAAAGCCAAACAAATAGTTCTATTTCAAGATCCATCATTATGAACCAAAAATTATTATTTAAATTCAGCATATTCACTTGAGATAATTTCAAAAAAAGAGACATAAACACCAACATGGTTTCCCTATGAATCAACCCCTTACATGAACACTATGCTAGTTACAAGTTTGGGAAATTAATTTGCTGCTGAAAACTACACTTCAGACAAACGACACACCAAATTTTGGTGCTTTTGCTGGGGAAGAAGTAAATTTTGTTAATTGAATTGGATTCATTGAGTGAAAACAAAAGTTATAAATTTCTAAAAATTATTTTCTTCATCTCATTTCGGTTTTTCATTATTTTTTCCATTTTATGATGGGTGTGTTGTTTGTGCGGTGTGGGCCTGTAGGAATATGGGTGGTTGGGTCACTCGTTCCCAGATTGCCTTGTTGTCATAGTTACACCCGATAGATACAAAAATCAAAATAACATTGTCCAGGTGACATCGTGAACTTATGGAAGATCACAATGCAAATGATCCAATGCTGCATCAGGAGGAAGAACCATGGGTTGTCCGACGATTTGGGAAGAAATTCATTATTAAAGGAAATCCACCACTGGGTGTCGAGGAAAAGAATCTTCTATGTCTACTGGGGTCTTACATGGAATACATGTTGAAGAACCAACAAAGACCACCAACTCAATTTGGGTCAGGGTTTGGGCATCCACAACCGAGGCGATATATTCCGAGAGAGCAGCCTCTCTATTTGCCTCAGAATCAGCAGGCTTATTATCCTCTTGAGAAACAATAATTCATTCCCCAAGCACCTTAGGAACCGATGCCACCACTCTATACTCTTATGGAATATGGATTAACCTCTATTCAGGGTGTAGACATTAGAATAGTAAGACCACCGGTGCAGGCCCAACATTTTTAGATCAAGCCACCAATAATGTAGTTAATTCAAAATACAGTTTAGTTTGGGTTTTGCCTAGTGAAGATCCAAATCCTCACCTATGCAACTTTTTAGAGATATGTGACACTTTCTGGTACCACAGAGTATCATAGGATGCAATCTGGATGAGGCTGTTTCCATTCTCATTAAGGGATAAGGTGAAGCACTGGATCAAGGGGGTACCTGAGAGACCTATTCTTACCTGGGAGGTATTATCCCAAGCCTTTTTATCGAAATACTTCCCTACCTCGAAGACAGTTGCCTTATGGAATGAAATCCATAACATCCAACAACGTAACACAAAATCTTTATATGAGTTGTAAGAACTATTTAAGGAGATATGGAGGAAATTCCCACACCATAGACAACCGTTTTGGATGAAATTCCAGTCTTTTTACGGAGGAATAACAACTAATACAAAGTTTGTTTTGATGAAAATTCAAGAGGGACAGTCATGAGGAAGTCCCCTGAAGAGCTTTTGGAATTGTTAGAAGACATGTCAGCCAATTGTTTTTAGTGAAATCTTGAACGGGGCACTCAGAAAATGGGCATGAATAATATAGATTCAACCACCATGATTTCGGATAAACTCGATGTCATCTCAAAGAAAATCGATGCTCGAAATCTAAAACATCCATCTCACGTTCAAGCTATCAGTAAACCAACATGTAGTGATTGAGATGACAACAATGCTATGGGAAATTGCCCAGGGGCATGTATTGAAGCCTCTACAAGTGAGGTAAATTCTGTTGCATAGAATAGAGGTCCGAACAATTACACTCTCTACCAAAACCAGGGGTGGAAGGATACTCAAAATATAGGCTGGGAGAAAAAACATCAAATTCCTCATCCCTGACCACAAAGACCAAATGGTTATGGTCATCAACAGTTTCAGACTCCATATTTGAGGCAGAAACATGGTAAAAAAATTTAGCAAGGCGCATATCAGAAGAAAGGGTATCAAACCCCTCATCCTACTCAACCATTGCGACAACCACCTCCCCGAAAAGTATCCCAACAACCTGAGAAGGAACCTACGTCAAGGATGGAGTAAATTTTGTCTAAATTTATAACTACCACTAAAACAGGATTTCAAAACCAATAGGAATCAATTATAATCCTCAAGAACCTGATTGGGAAGATTACCAATTAGCTCTCTCACGGACATCCCAGTACACTACCAGGAGATACTGAGAAAAAATCCAAGGGAGGAGGCTAGTGCTGTTATTTTACATAGTGGGAAGGAGAAAACACTGAATTTATCAATGAGTCGGGGTGATACACCCTCAAAGTAGTCCACATTCTTCCCAAGCTGAGAACATACATCTGAGGAATCTTCCCCAAAACTTAAGCTGGATAAAGAACCAAAAGGCCCAAATTATAAGGGAAAAGAAGTGGTTAAATACTATGAACCTCCCTTGCCATTTACAGTAAGGATGAAACAACTTAAGCAGGACTAGCAATCTTCCAACTTCATGGATGTCTTCCAGAAGCATCACATCAACATTCCCTTTCCATAGGCATAGATTCAAATTCCCACATATATGAATTTCATGAAAGTTATCCTTTAAAATAAAAGGAATATGGAACACCTAGGAATAATTCCTCTGACTAAGGAATGCTAATAGGTAGCCCATCACACTCTCCCTCGTATGCTCTATAATCTTGGAAGCTTTTTTATCATGTGCACTGTTGGACCATGTATGTTTGGAAAAGACCTTGCTGATTTGGGGGTGAGTGTTAATTTAATTCCCGTTGGAGTATTCAAGAAGTTAGGGTTGAATGATCTGAATCCAACTTGAGTGTCACTCCAACTTTCTGATCATTCTATTAAATACCCTAGTGGGCTGCAGGAAGATGTGTTGGTTAAAGTGGGGAAATTAATTCTGCTGGCGGATTTCATTATCATGTACATGGAAGAAGTCCAAGATGCATCTTTGATTCTTAGTAGACCCTTTCTGGCTATTGAGAAGGATTTAACTGATGTGCATCAAGTCAAGAGGATATTCTGTGTGGGGGATGAGAAGGTTTCTTAAAATGTTCTCAAGGCGGTGAAATGGGTTTCAATGATGGAGCAAGAGGATTTTTGTGCCTTGACAACAATAGATGATTGCTTCGGCCCAGAGGAAGATTATATGAAATATTATTCATTCTGTAATGATCACATTATGGAGGACGACAATCTTGAAGAAAACCAAGAGGAATTAAGCTTTATTATAGTCCAAGGCGGCCATTAGTGGCAGAGGGAAGTTGTTTCGGATTTATTAGAGTGAGCTGAGGTAAATCCAATTGAACCTTTCATTCTAAAGGCTCCCTAGATCGAGTTGAAACCTCTCCCTTCCTCATTGAAATATGGCTATTTGGAAGAGGAACATACATAGTCGGGGAAATAAATGTCTCTCTGTTTAAATATCAAGAAGAGGATCTTCTACAAGTCCTCCGAAGGCATAAATAGACCATTGGGTGGACAGTCGCTGATCTTAAGGGTATAATCCCTATGGTCTATACCCACAAGGTACCTATAGAGGAAGGGGGAAAACCTCTCGCTAACCACAATGAAGACTAACCCCTCGCCCCCCCCCCCCCCCATGAAAAAAGTGCTCAAGATAGAGGTGATAAGATTACTCGATGCTAGAATTATATACCCCATCTCTGACAGCCCATGGTTGATTCCTCTTCAGGTGGTGCCTAAAAAGGGACGAATCACAGTTTTCACCAATGAAAAGAATGAGCTCATCCTGAACCTTACATTTATAGGAAGGCATGTTTCTTTCGATTACAGAAAGTTGAATGATGCAACTAGGAAAGATCATTTACCTCTTCCATTCATGGATCAAATACTGGAATGATTGGCAGGGCATGAATTATATTGTTTCTTAGATATTTATTCGGGATATAACCAAATCTCTATCACCTCAGAGGATCAAGAAAAGAGTACCTTTACTTGTCCTTGTGGAACCTTCTCCTACCGTCGAATGTCATTCGGGATGTGCAATGCTCCAGCCACCTTTACGAGGTGCATGTTATCCATATTCCATTATATGGAAGAGCAAATTCTAGGGGTTTTCATGTATGACTTCTCGGTATTCATGAAGTCATTCAATACTTGCTTCAGAAATCTAGAGATGGTTCTTGAATGATGTGAGTACACAAATCTTGTAATCAATTGGGAGAAGTTCCATTTTATGGTGCAACATGTAATATTACTAGTCCATAGGATATTGATGAAAGTAATTTAGCTGGATCTGTAAAAAATTGAAGTTATCTCATTATTGCGCATTCCCACATTTGTCCGAGCAATTCAGAGCTTTTTGGGGAATGCGGGTTTTTATCGAAGATTCATCTGTGAATTCTCCAAGATCGCACATCCCAAACCAATCTACTATCCAAGGATACAATTTTTAGTTTGATGGTAAATGTATCAAAAACTTCAAAATTATGAAGAAAACACTGGTTTCCACACCTGTAATGATCACTCTGAATTAGGAGGAGTAGTTTGAACTTATCTGCGATGTGGGTGGTAATGTCGTGGGGGTAGTTCTTGGACAGCGGTTGGACCGTATTTTCAGACTGCTCTATTATGCCAGTCTAGCATTAAATAAATCACATCTTAATTACACCATCACCTAGAAATAAATTATAGCCATGGTTTTTTGCATATGATAGATTCTGCTCCTACTTTGTTCTTTCTAAAGTTGTAGTCTACATGGATCATGTCATACTTAAGTATTTTCTAAACAAGAAGGATGCCAAACCAGAGCTCCTCCATTGGGTGCTCCTCCTCCTGGTGTTTTATTTGGATATTAAGGATAAGAAGGGTAGAAAAAATTTGTGGGCTGATCATCTATCCCGGCTAGAACTACCACATTTAGAGAGAGAAGAAGTCCTAGAGATCAAGGAAGACACTCTGGATGAGCATCTATTATCTATTGGAGTACCACCTCAACCATGGTTCACCGACCTTGAAAATTACATATCCACAGGATTTATCCACCCAGACTTATCATTTTAGTAGAGGAAGCATTTTTTCAGAGGTAAAGATTTATTTCTGGGAAGACCCCCTACTCCTCCGCTCATGTGGAAATGGCGTAATCCACTATTTTGTCGCAGATGCAGAGATTCAAAGTATTTTGGAAATTTTTCACTCTTCTCCGGAAGGAGGAAATAATGGGCCATATCAAATAGTACCAATGGTTTTAAAATGGAGATTTTTCTGGCCATCCATGCATAAAAAAACTCATCATTTTTTCTCTTATTGTGATTGGTGCGAGTGGATGGGAAATGTGGGCCGTCGTGCTGAGATTCTGCAACACATGATACTTTATGTTGATGTTTTTGACGTGTGGGGAATCGACTTCATGGGTCTGTTTCCTCCATCCTTTGGGCACACATACATTCTGGTATGAGTCGATTACATTTCCAAGTGGGTAGGATAAGTAGAAATGACTCATAATACGGCTATGGTTGTCATAACGTTTCTAAAGAAATATATTTTCAATCAGTTTGGGACCCTGAGGGTGTTGATTAGAGACCGTTGAACACATTTTAACAACACTCTAATGACAAATGTGCTCTTAAAGTATGGGATCATGTACAAGAAAGTGAAATCATACCACCCTCAATGCAGTGGTCATGTGGAGGTTTAAAACTGTAAGTTAAAGAAAAATATTGGATATAACGGTAGGTGCATCAAGAAATGATTAGTCCATGAAATTAGATAATGTGTTATAGTCTTACCGGACAGCCTTCAAAACACCATTGGGTATGTCAAATTTCGGGTCAATCTATGGGAAACCCTGCCCCTTGCCTATGGAGAAGGAGAAGAAGTCTTATTGGGCTATCAAGGCCATAAATTATGATCTCAAGGTTGCGGAAAAAAGAGGAAATTCAAGTTAACCGAGGTTGACGATATTAGGCGGGAGGCCTATGAGAATGCGAATCATTATAAGGAGAATATGAAGGTAGTTCATGACCGCATGATCTCCTAGAAATCCATCCATCCATGTGATAATGTCAAACTTTTTAATTCTCATTTGATGTTTTTTTTCAGTTGAGCTGAAGTCGTAGTGGTCGGGACCCTTTACGGTGATTACAGTTTTCCATCGTAGCACGGAGGAAGTGGCTGTCGTGGATGATCGAACATTCATGGTCAATGGGAATAACCTGAAGCCTTACTTTAGCATAGGATACATGGTGGGAATAGTTTCCACCATGAAATTTAGGTAGATCAAGGCCTAGGTAAGTCAATCTCGATACTTTTAACATAGCACTGACTGGGAGGTAACCCGACATTCCGAAAAAATTTCAGTTTAAATGATTTGTCTGTTTGAGTGTGACTATGACTCCATGATAGTGTTATTTTCTTTACATGTTGTTTTTTTTTCTTTTTTCCTTCTTCACCTGTCTAGTTCTTGTGTCTCTCCAGCGGGGGCTTTCATCTATTCCATGCCCGCCACCTTTCCACTCATCGGGCTCATGCACAACACCTACTTTCCACACATGACTGAAATTTATGGGATCTTTTCACTTTTTCACTATTTTCTATTCTTTAATTTTTCCCTCCCTTTTCATGCTTCCTTTCCCACCTTTCTCTACTTTATTACCTTCACGGGGGACCGTGCTTGGTTTTAAGTGTGGGGGAGTGCACACATAATTGGCACCCCATTTTGATTGATTTCTTTCCCAATAACTAAGGGTATCATGTTTTCTTAGGTGTGTCTAGAGGGGTGTTATAGATTTCATGGGTTTATATTAATTATATAAAAATGAATTTTGGAAATTATCTTTAAAAATGGCGCATATGTCCAGATTTTTGAACCTCTTTTGTGATGTTATTATACCTTGTAATACTGAAAAAAACTTATATCCATCATTTATGAAAAAACTATTGTTTAAAATTGATTTTTAATGCTGTAATTCTAATTGAGGAACCCCTTAAAATGGAAGTCAAATTGTGTATAAGGAGAGGTGAGGTTTTGGGGATTGTTGTTTTCACCCTAGTGGATATTACATGGTCTTAATTCCATGAACTATTGACTTTCTAAAACATTCACATCATGTGTTTACATGATAAAATTGGGCTAAATTTTATGTTAGTATCTCAACCCACTACAATGAAAAAAAATGTTTTTTGAGATCTGTAATGGCATGCCGAATAATTTAGATAACCTTTCATCATGTTCCAAATAATGCAAGTCAATGAGCTTATGTGACCTATAAAAGTGATAGCCTGCCAATTGGAAATCACGAAACCTGGGCATAACTGATTTTAGTGTATAATGAGATGAAAATGGAGGTAGGCTCACTCTATGAAGGAAGAAGGTAAAACTCAAATTTAAGAAAAACTTATTTATCAATGAATGTTTGACAGTTTTGGATTAGTCCTACTTTGTTATCTACCCTCACATACTTGGGGAACCATGAAGTATGAATTTGGTATTTTTTAACGATAATTAGTTCAAAGTTCATATTCATCTAATTGGTAGAATATGTAATGTATCTACCTGTCTCTTAGGTAACTCCTTGTAAATGACTGTCTATGAATTTGTTTGAGGAAAATCAACCAATCAAGTTTGGGGGGATTTGATGCACTTCTATTCATAAGGCATTCCCACATGGTTTGATATCTAAAAAATGGTTTTTTTGGATGGTTTTTGCATGAATTTCCCATGTTTGATGTTCCTTAATTGGTTTTTCAGTAACTAGAGGATGAATAAAGAATTATATGAATTTTGGAGATTTAGAAGGGAATTGGAGGATTTTTTTCCCTTTTCCCTGGGCTATCGTAGATTAGAGTCACCCCAATCAAGCAACGTGACATGAAGGACAGGTGATTTTAAGAATTTCAAAGAGAAAGGAAACATGCACTACTGCTGCACGGTTATCCAAACTGTATTCAAACCGCGCAGGAGAAGATTTCATTGAAAGAATGGTATGCACGGTTGGCTCACAGCTTACCAAAAACTATGCGACCCTTTAGAGAAACCATGTGATACACCCACATATGGATAGAGACATCCACACAGTTGGCGCACAGCTTCACTAGTAGAAAAATACCCTATACCAACAGCTTGAAACCATTGGTATAAGACTCCAAACCACTGGTATATACTATACCAATGATTTGGATAACCGTGGCCAAGTAAGCCATGGGGATAGGTCTATACCAATGGTTTTCCCAAAACTGTTGGTATAGACATATACCAATGGTTATCAAAACTGTTGGTATAAGTAATATGAAAATATATACCAACGGTTCCATAAAACTGTTGGTATATGTATTTAAAAAAAGAATAATTCGGTTAGTTTTGATCCCAATACCTGTAGTTTATGATTGAACAACATAAACACTAACCGAACTTGACTTTTTTTAACATAAATTCATAAATATATATAGGTTTTATCATAAATATTTTAAATGTTGATTTTGGTAATGTTCTCTGTAAAAAGATTCCATAAAAAATACATGTAACTATACCAACGGTTCTCAAAACTGTTGGTATAGACCTATACCACCGGCTTTGAGAACCGTAGGTATAGATTCATTGATTTTGGGACCCATACCAATGGTTTTGGACAAACCGTTGGTATAAGAGGAACCTATACCAATGGTTTGGAGAAAACTGTTGGTATAGGGTCTCTATTATGGACCTATACCAATGGTTTGGCAAAAACCATTGGCATAAGTCCATTTGAGTGACATATACCAATGGTTTTACCCAATCTGTTGGTTTAGGATTCCCTTATACCAATGGTTTGTCCAAAATCGTTAGTATATGTCCAAATTAGTAACCAATACCAACGGTTTTGGATAAACCGTTGGTATAGGTCCATATAAGTGAACTATACCAACAGTTTTCCCAAAACTGTTGGTATAGATATTTTTTCCAGTAGTGCTTACCCAAACCGTGCATCCCATCCAGGAAAAATATGTGGCCTTATGGATTTGAGACAAATACTTCCACATGGTTGGCACATGGCCTACCAAACTGTGCACCCAAAACAGTGCGGACCACTGCAGCCTTATCCATTTATCTTTTTCACATTTTACTTAATCCTTGACATGGGGTTCCCATTTCTACCTACTTTTGTACAATTGGGAAAAATTCCTTTCTAACTAAGAAGACCCTGGGGGTGATCCTGGGTAAGGAGGATTGGAGAGAGGAGAAGAGGGGGGCTGGGAACTAATTTTTTTGTGAGAGGAAGGTTATGGAGAAATTGTTCTCTGTATTTTTGTTGTGCTTCTGATTCTTCTATTTTCTATTGAAATGAACTCTCTTATGAATTTTAGTATGTTTCTTATCCCATTAATCATGAGTAGATAAACCCCCCTTGTGTTGGGGCTAGAAAAAATGTGGGTTCGTTAGAACCAGTTTCTCTATTCTTATGTTTCTTCATCGTCTCTCACCTATTTCTCCCAACTTCCTTGTCTTATTTCGCTGGAAACCCCATATCAGACCAAGAATGGAGTTTCCATGGATATTTGGGATAATTAATATATGAATATTCTTGAACATTGGATATACTTGTCATTTTTAGTGGTTGGTTCCAAAATTAAGAGTCAGTAGAAATACATTTCCAGAAGAAGGGATTTATTTCTACCAACTTATTCAGAACTCACTGAACCAAGGGAGTTCAGACACAAATGAAACCCAAGAATGTGGGTTATTATGAACCACACAACACAATAGGCAATAAGGTTTAAAGTCCCACATAAATTTCCATCCTCGGCACATTTTCATCATTATCCATTAAAATCCAGTTTGATGTAATCTTCAATTTTGAAGTTAATTCGTAGTGAGTTAGAGAAGGCCAAGTTATTAGTTCTCTTTCAAGATCCATCATTTTGAACCAAAAAATCTTATTTAAATTCAGAATCTTTACTAGAGCAATTTAAAATCATGATACATAAACGCCAACATGGTTTCCCTATGGATCAACCTCTTACTTGCACACTATACTAGTTACAAGTTAGGTCAATTAATTTGGTGCTGAAAAAACACTTCAGACAAACAACACACTAGGGAATAATCCCATAAATCCATTATAAATGAAGGTAATAGGATTAATTTTATGTTTTGTGTCCCTTTTTATAAGAGTTTTATAATTTCTTTACTATTTGAACTATGAACATGGGTAAATATACTTACATGATTTTCATTAAATTCATAGACAAGATTTTATAATTTTGTTTCATGTTTAAATAACATTCCACATTTATCCTATCTTTTATACCAAGTCATTATTATTAATATTTAAATCATGAATAACTATAATCAAATTATGATTGACTATAATGTATATAAATGTATTTAATTCTTTTCAATATATCATTAATAAAACCAAAATGGGAATAACATGATAAGATAATACCAAAAAATGAATAAACATTCATATGAATAAATAAGACATTAATCTCTAAAATTCAAAAATAACTCAAAAGGTTCAAATTATATCATTCCACTAATAAATAACCCTATATCTTAATTAAACTAAAAAACCTTGACATTAATGGGTGTTATATACTAAAAGGTTTTCTCATACCATTCACCTTACATTCCTAAACTTTTTTATTTAAATATAAAAAATCTTTCATGTTAATCCTAAGGGTTACATATACATATGCACAATAACATATCTCCCAAAATATCATTAATTACCTTAAAATCTAATCACATAAAACATAAAAATGGGTTTTCTATGCCTCTAAACTTATGAAAAAACTTAAATTTATGAACCCATGTTTTTAACCAAAACCCATAAGCTAACCCCACATGAATACATCATAATCTCAAAATTTATATAAACATTTCCTCTGATTCCAACTATAATATACCTGAACCCATACTCTTATATTTATTGCTAGAATTGTAATATTTATTTATATATAATTTATAACAATAAATGTGGAGCAATTTTATCCATATGAAACATATAACATAAAAATAATATATTAGATCTCTTACATACTCAATAATCATTTAGGTTTACGGTTTTTGAGAATTCGGAAAAACTATTACATAAAAATAATGATGTCTTCAAGTGATCATCATTCCTATTATAACTAGGTTTTCTTATTTCCTAAGTCTGCAACATATGCTATAAAATTATTCACATATGAAACATTTCCAATCTAGAAAATAACACCATTATTCATAACCTAGGGAAAAGTAAAAATAATAAGTCTAGGAACAAATGATCAATACATGTAAAAATAGACATTAATATATGAATTTCATCAATGAGCATATCAATATAATAATGGAATAATTAAATAATTAAACTATAAGAGAATAAAAATAGAGATTTTACACCCATAAAAAACAAAAAACATTAAATATGTGAAATAGAATAAATCTTTAACAATGGAATATGTCTAAGGAATCAATAATCACTAACCATATGATATTAATCTAAATCAAATGAACCCTTAAAAACTCAAGGAAATCGTAAATAAAACTTCTTTTATATTGATGCATCATTATCATATCACTATTACAATCACTATTATAGATAGATTAACCTACCTGATAAATTACAACAATATCTTTGGAAAAACCTATTACTAGTTAACTTCATCTCTTTTCCAAATGCATTTTAGGTATATAATAGACTCACACATCCTTGGTTTATAACATAACCACTTATACATTGTTTTTTATGAAATATATCATCCTTCATTAATAATTAAACTACCCATAATTCATCAATACATATTTCCAAGTCTCTTAGAATAAGAGTAATAATTATAATCTTTCACTTTTTAATATAATAATAACCATTATTCATGGATAGCTAATTTACCCATGGAATATAAATGGGTTCCTTGAAAATATATTTGAAACAATAAAAAATATATCTAGATAAATAATACGGATGGTATAATTATAAAATATCCTCAGTGGATTATAAGTAACATCATGTTTTTTCATATAGATGAATGACATAACATTAAAATATCAATAAAAAACTTCTTTAGAAAATACCCTTTCTAATTTTAAATGACAATTTAATACTAAAAATTTATACACTATTAGGAAAAAAACTAATTGAATATAAAAATATATTAATTCAAAGGAATATTCAAAGAAACAAATATTGATTATAGTGCAAAAAGTTGGTTAATAAGTATATGAGAAAATAAAAAATCCATTCACACTTCATTAATGAATATAAAAATATGTCATACAAAGAATGTTAAAATGATTCATTTCTAAAACCTTTGTAAATAAAGCTGAAGATAATTGAAAATAAAATTACGAAATTATTAGAGAGTGAATAATATTTTTATTTAAAAAAATTTCAATAAATAGATATAGAAGAGAATGAATCTCGATCTAAAAGAATATACATCATCGGCATGACTTACCAAATAAATTATTAATGTATAATTAATCAATATTAAAGAAAATGGAAAATAATCATCTAAAAACATTCATATCGAGATTAAAATAATATATATTTATTTATAGAAAATAAAATAACATTACCCCACTCAATGTAACTCTAATCATGTAAAATCCTATAATAAGATGATATTGTTTCATAAAAATTGATACATTTTTGGTAACTTTTGAATCATAAGCCCATGAAAGAGATGAATTAAATTGATGCCTAAAATTAAATGAATATAATAAGTTCTATGATCTAATATTACATGGGGGATTATATAATCTTGATAAATTAATTATGGGATTGACATAAACATATAGCCCAAAGAATGAAAATTTGGCACATGTAATGCTTACAATGATCATTTCATTGAATTGATGATTAATTAATGGAGATATAATTTTTAAGGAATTTAAATCTAGAAAAAGTGTAAATAAAAATATCAAATAATTTTAATTTCACACATAATCTTGGTATTTAATAGTAATTTAATAATTGATACAACCCAATAATAAAAAAGTTTGTTAAGAAACGCCTTACATTGATTCCTAACTCACTGCATCCATTCGTTAACTCCTATATATCAAATTCATATTAATTATTTACTTTTAAAAAACTTATTTAGGATTATTCCATTAAAATTAAACCATATAGTTAATCTATTTCAATGATATATTTAATTACATATTCGGTTATTTCCACGTCATTGTTTTTTGAAGAAATTTAGTTCATAATTGAAAAATGACTTTAGAATGATGATTTTTGTCTAAAATATAATTTTTACATAATAAAATGAATAAAAATGAATAAATAATCATCTCTTTTATTCATTAAAAATATTTTTATAACCATCCATGATCTTTGTACTTGAAAAATTAATAACATCACTTTTCAGCATTACTAATCCACATGTATGCATGAACGAAGTTATCATTTTCCAACATATGGAAGGGTAAGATAATAGGTTATATATAATCCTAAAATAATGATAAATATGTCATTAATATATTAAATACTTATTAAATCCATCATGATAAACAATCATGAGGGGTTGTGAATGAAAATGAAAAATAAGGCTTCATAGAGGTGGTAGTCCACACGTACTCATAAATGATGTTTTCATTCCCAATTTTATGGGAAATGAAATGAAAAAGAATTATAAAATAGTAATTTTAAAATTTTAGTATAATTAAGATAATTATATTATTATTTCATCATAATTTCATTTTATTTGGAGTAGTTATAAAAATATGTAAAATTACCTCATTCAATTAAGAGTTATACCACTTTTTTAGAAAACAACCTTTTCCACGAACCATAGGCCTTATAGGACAGACTTTTGATTAGTCAAAAGAATATAGGTCATGAAGATGATGGTTGGAAATATATTTTGGAAGGACTTGGATAAAATAGAGTACTCAAACTATGTGAGGAAGATATGAGAGTATATCTCATTTTATTTATGAGAGGAGGGATACCCTTGGGATTACATAATGTATTAAATTAATAGAAATTTATTTTCATGTTTAAGTCAATAAAAAAATAAATATTTCAAATATAGGATGAGAATGAGATTAATTCCTATCATATAATAAAATTTATACATGTTTCAGATATTTTTCTTACTCTTATTGCTTTTTTTGACCCCGTTAATTCTCTTAGCTATTATCGCAATATAATTTTTTAATTATTTTGTGGATGAGAATGTTACTAATAAAATTAAAGAAATCCACAAATGGATAATTGTTTATATTATAAATAATATACCATTAAATTTTACAAGGATAATATTTTTCTGAAATTTAAATATGCAAATCCCAAATCAATGTGAGATCATGAAGAGGGAGACAGAGCGAATCAGTGACCCCATTTCATTTTAAAGCTTTTCTATTTTCCATTGAACCTTAATGGATAGTTAATGCTTATATCAACTTTTATTAGTTTTCTCACACTCTCATCAAATTATAATTTAAAAAAATGTCCATAACACAAACATTTTCATGGTCTGCTATAATGACCTACTCATTGAAATATTGGGTAGACCCCCCCTCCCCCAAATGGATTCTCCAAAAGTAATTCAAAATGATTAAAAATATATTATATCATATAAAATACAAAAATGATAAACTCCATAATTTTGGATAACTAATGATTATAGGGAGTGTCTATCAAAAGAACCTTTATACTAATATCCCACTAGTTTTCTTTATAAGAACTCCAACTAGTTTAGTTGTCTTCTAAAAATATCTCATTGTTTATATTGGTGTTCCATAATTTCTTTAATTGTATTCATAGACTCATTTGAATAGGCATTCAAGTAATTATAACAAATAATATAGTGTGTAAATTGGATTTGTTCTATTTCTTGTGTAAACTGTAAAATATTCTTCTAAGTCATAGTTGGCCTTGCTCACAATCAATTGTTAGATCTTTTAGCATTTATGCACATTGATATTACCAATACACTAATTTTTTGGTCTCTCTATGCATAAATAATGATATATTTATTCTCAAATCTACTCTAAACAAATAATTGTAAAATTAAATTCACAAGTATATGAACTCATAATTCATGTTATTTTTAATTTCTCAACTCATATCATATGGATGTATTTTAAATTTCACATGAATCACATTTGAACTTTTCTATTTTCAGAAAAAAAAACACACACACAAATATATATATATAACCATATATTAATTTGTTTCCCCTATTCAATAATGTTTAATGTTTCTCAATTTCTTATGAATTTACATATGCATTTATGTATTTGTTTATAACAGTTATTCATCCACTCACCTCCATAATGAAAAAAAGTATATATTCTTGTTTTCTTCATGAATTAATGTGAACTAATTTTTATTTTTTCAATATATATCTAAAATTATCCTTAATTAAGGAATTTGAAATCATGGAATCTCATATCACTATATAAATAGATATGGTTTCAAAAAACATTTCTTTACAAAACTCATGAGAACTAGAATCTCAATTCAAGACCCACAATATCTTATGATTCATTATCCAATAATAAAGATTCATGTGATATTATCTTTAGGAAAAACTATATTCATGGGGAATTATTTTTTCTGTAAAATGATACACTAAAATAATGGAAACCACATTCATCGAGCTCAAGTTTTTTGTATTTATAGTCCTTGAGCATCACATTTCATCCCCCTTTATCTTGAGTCAAATACCTATCTTTGTCTATCATCTCATGGTTGATTTAAATATCCCTGATGATACTGAAATTATAATTTTTTATCACAAGTTTACATATCATGAAATTTTGAAAACCATGGAGTCTTTTCTATTGTGAATTAGTATATCATGTGTATGATATCACCAAATTCCCTTCCTATTAGATTAGAAGGCTCGACATCTGGGATGGTTTTATCTTAAGAGGATGATGGAATTGATCAGGGAATCTATGTTCTTTAATCAGTATATCATCACCCATATGTAACTAATATATTTCTGGAATCCTATGCATCTTCCACTTACATTTATATTTCCTCAATTTAACCATAATCATGTACCCTTTTGCGGATATCAGTCCACCCCTTTGTGGGTAATGGAAACGCAGTTGCACCCTTACATATCCTTGTAGTACCCTAATGTCAGATTCCATGTACCCTTATATATTCATTGGGAACTCACTGTTACCCTTACCCATACATTATATATTCTTAAAAAGGATTAAAAAACAAAGTTATACATTTATTTGGATATTGAAACTACCTATAAGTGGGCTTTTTATCCATACACGAGGGACTAAACCCTTAATCAGGCATCCAAGTATCCTTATGCGAGGGCTTGTACCTATACGTAGAATTTGGTTACCCTAAAACAGCACCCCCCTTTTACATTTACAACATTCCTAGTACCATTATGTACTACCCCTGTGTAACCTATTTTCCATTATTTAGAAATGCATAGTCCTTTAGGTGAGTAGGCTGAATAGCCTTATATAGTCCATTATAAGCTCAATACCCATATTTCACCTCATTATTACCATTACATAGTGTATTATTAGTATTCTACCATTACATCATGTATTAATGTACCTTTATTAAAGTAAATGTACCGATACACATCCTATAAATTTTTTGACTTACCTCTACAAAGGCTAAGAAATGATAATTACCCATATGTAACTAGTGATGTTTTCTCAAAATCACATAGACCCTTCTCAAAAACTATAGGGTCCATCCTAAGGCTTTCCAACATTAGTTAAAATCGACATGAAAGAATATAAATATGTTTTCATGAACTTATCACCAATGATTTGAAGATTAAATAGATGAATATAGCATGGTCTTCTTCTTGAATAATGATAATGAAAAATAAATAATATTTTCCAAGAACTTATTTAACTCCTTAGGAAATAAAGGAAATTTTCATGGCCTTATTCATAATCTTATTCAAATAAATTAAAATAATATTTCATTATTGACACAATTCATTACCATTAAAACTAGTTCAAAAATCTCATAATTTATGCTACCACATTGTCATTATCCACACCATTAAATTCATCAATTTATAGAATCATGTATCTTGTGGAATTGTATAGATATTAAATTAAGCATGACATAAAATTCCTTTTCCACATCAATCCTCCAAGGATCAGAAAAAATAAATATTGAACCATTGAACACAAATTCAATACTTACTTGGGAATAAGAATGCCACCCCCCTATAATTTTTTGGGCAATACCAATCTTCAATATCATTATGTGTTATTATATTAATAATCACATTCTCCACCATATTGATAATCAAATGCAATGTTAAATGTGAGATAGTTTTAATCTCTTCATTTCCTTTACAATGAACACTCACACACTTCCCCCTTTTTCTAAGAGATTGATAATGTCACATGGTTCTATTAGAAAATGATCTTTAATTAGTCTACTCTAAATATACACGGACTAACCCAGTTTAGAAATGAAGCAAGATAAAACCATGGCTATTAATATAATCCATAAATCATCATTCAAGAAATATTATTCTCTGAAAAATATCAATTATAAAACAGTGGTTTTATGAATAAAATATTCATTAATAACAACATGTAACCTGAACAAATATAAAAAAATCATCAAAAAATAACATGTATTGATCTTGTACCTTCCACTTTTTCTCATTATTTTCATCAATCAACACTATCCATTTTTTAAAAAAAAAATTCAAAATATGGTATTTTGAGTCTGATTGTAATATCATATTAATCTAGTACTGAAATCTATCTTGGAATTCATGATTTACTAGAATTAGATAAAAACATATTCTTATCATAAGATTCTCCCCCATAAGGGAGGAACTATTATTTTTTGATTCCACTATATTTATTATAATCCACAGAGAAAAATATATCCATGTTTTCCATTATTTCCAGCCTCAAACATATCCTTCCATCCCCTGTATATTATTTATAAGCACATAAAATTATTGGAATATGTTGGTTATTAAATTATTATTTGTTAGAGAAATATGGGTGATATTTTTGAAACCCAAAAACATTCTTCAATTCAACTCCATTAACTTTATGATACTACCACCTTTTATGTCCTATTTTTGATCCTTTGATGGTTTTATTGTTGTACTCATTGTGCTATTATGATCTATAAAAGAACATGCATCTTCATATTCTTCATTTTTCAATTTATTTTTTTAATCTTCTTTAGGTATAAAAATCTCACAGTTCATTACAATATTGAATGTTTTTTATATCAGCTACATAACATCTTAGGATATTTCTAGATATGATATTTTAGAAACATCATATGAGTTTTACCATTATTTAATAAATTCTACAGTTTACAATTTACATTATCTTTTTATTCTATTTCTTTCTGTTTTTATGTCATAATATGAACCACTATATTAAACAGATTTAGCACCACTTGAATAATTATAAACAATATGTATATTCTACTTTGACTGGTCTTTATGAAATTTTTGGATGATTCATCTTGAACATCAACTAATATATCCAAATGATAACTAATCATCTTCAAGTTGTTTTCTACTTTATAATACATAGACATTGTATTATTGAATTATTATTAGTTTTCTCCAATTTTATATTATGGTCTTTTAAAATATTATATTGTTATTAAATTTTCCAATTTTTTGTTTCAATCTCTTCAATATGTTCATTTAATTTCTTGTTTTCATGTCATTTCTCTTTCTCTATCAATTTGATTCTTTTCTTGAGTTGATTGTTTTCATAAATAAATGCAACAAGTTTATATCTCATCATGTTCTCTTGGAATATCTTTTATTCTTTATCATCACTAGTTACTGAATCTCTATTTCTCTTAACTTATTCTAGTAAGGTATTAGGTTTTTTAACATAGCATAATTCTTCTAATTCACTCAATTCTAAAGATTCTTCATCAAATTCTTGACACATAAAATTATTCGTATACATCATTGAAGATTTATTATTCTTTCTAGTGTCACCCTTTATAATGTCTTTAAATGTTATTTTATTTTAGTATTATTCTACATCATTACTCTCATAATAAATATTTTATTTATTTGGAAAATAATTTGAAAAATTCCAAATTTGAAAATAGTTAAATTTATTTAATGGAAGGAAACTGTTAAATTTTACCTTTTATATTATGATCATTTTGTAAATAAATAATTTAAAACTTCTATTATCTAAATCATATACCTCATCCTCACCAGAATATGAAAAAAGTTAAAATCTTATTATCTTAATCATGTGTTTCTTAATTACTTTTAAATTAATTTCCTCCTTATCTTTCCTTATAAACATTATATATTTTCTATTCTCATAATTGAAATGTTTATAATTAAATTCATCAATAGATATGTCTCTAAATTATTCCAAGGTAGTAATCTTTGGATCAGAACAATTAGGAATTTTATGTATTAGTTTATTGAAAATAGATGAATCCTTTAAAATATCACCAAATCCCATGATATAATTTTCTATATAATATACCCTAGAAATTATGTCATATATATTCTCAAAATTATCAATAAAAATATCTTCAAACATATCTCTTTATAGTTTTAGTTTGGATTATTTGATCATAACATTTCTTTAATATATATTCTTATGTTTATTACACATCCCCAGTCACCTTAGTGAACACTTTACCAAGAAAGGATGAAAAAATAGCCTTTCCTGATTTCCCATTTACTTCCATGTTTTTATTATCACCATGTATCAATGGTGAATCTATTCTAGGATGGATAAAACCAACTGTTAGAACATCATTAACATTAAGGGCTTGTGAAATTAAATACTAAATAATTTGGTTCTTCCAACTATGAAAGTTTGTTGCATTAAATAATGGAACTCCTATACAATCAATAGAATTCAAAAATTCTATAATTATTCTTTAGTAAACATTTGACCATTTCATATAGAACTTACCCTATGATAAATCTTATAGATCATGGAATATTTTTAGATCATTGATAGGTTAAGGGGTGTATCAGTGATCCATTTTAATTTAATATTTTTTTTCGTTTTAATTCAACCTCTATATCTAGTTAATGCATCGATCCAATCTTATTATTCCCCTATAACTCTCATTGAATGATGTTATAAATAAGGGGACTTGTTCCCAAGGACATAAAATGTTAGATACATAGGCATATTTCTTGACATGACAGTTATATCACCAAACATGGATTCTATACTATTATTACAAGTACAAACAATATCATGAAATTTATGATATAAATAATGTTGTATTTAATGATCACTAATGATTATATTGGGTATACTCTCTATTGGATCTTTAGACTTAAATCCCACAAAAATCATCATTCTAACTCTCAACTTTTGAGAAATCACTCATAAATATCTAGTTGTTTATACTGGTGTCCCATATGTTATTCAATTTTATTCAAAATATCATATAAAAAGTGTTCAATTACATTTTCAACTTATTTAGAGTGCACTTTGGCCCTGGTCTATTTTAAGCCCTTGTATTAAAATATTATTTTTATTCACTACTGGACTTTCTCACCTTTATTTATAAAAACTTTTCATATTCTAATAGTCATTGATATTATGAGTAAATATCATTTCTGGTCTCACTATCCATAAATAATGAAATATTTCACTATTGATGTTCTCTAAACAAATGACTACACATTTTGGATTACAAAAAACTTCAATGGTAATTTTGGTTCTTTTTAACTACTCATATGAGGTCATATTAATGTATTTTAAATATCACATGTATGGAATTTTACCATTAAAATTTACACACAAACACACAAAGATATATATACATATGTATATATATATATATATCCTTATATTATTTCATGTGATTTATTTAAGTATGTTTAATTTTTATCATGTTCTTATGCATTTACGTATACATGAATTTATATGTTTTCAACCATTTTATGTGCACTATCCTCCTTCAAGAAAACTGGTTTGGGTTATTTTGTTCATAAAAAATCGATGTGGATTGGTTTTTTTATGCATAAGATCTGGTAAAACTAAATACTCATTCAAGTATGTGAATGCATGAGATCTCAACTCATTATGTAAAATAAGATGGTTTCATGGAACAATTATTTATGAATCTCTTTAATATAAGGATCAAATGTAAAGATGACATGATATCTTCTTCTTCATCCATAAATAAGAATGATTCATAGGATTGTCTCTTCATGGAACAATGGTATTGTAGTGATATATTTTTCAAAAAAAAATGAGATCATAAAACATGGGAAAAGACTATATTTTGAATCAATTTCATACCAATTATAAACCTAAATCACCACCGTTGATATTTGTTTTCCCTTAGTTAAATGCCCAATTTTTATTTCATGTCAGGGATAAATTTAATTTTTCAAAATATCCCTAAATTCCAATATTAGATAGTGGGATTCCTTATCATGAGAGAGTAAAACTACTAGTGTCTATCCCTTTTGTATTTAGGATCCTATATGTTTTCTATTATTGAATTCTCCTTCAATTTCATTTGATGGTTAGACTTCTAGATTAGTTTTATCTCAGGAGTGAAATGTAATTTATCATGGGGGTTACATTCTTAATTTGGTATCTCATCACCCTTATGTAACAGATATTTACTCTAAACCTTGTGTATCATAAACTTAATTTTATATACCCTCAATTTACCCTTATAAATTTACCCATACATGGATATAATTCTCCCCTTACATGTGTAATAGAATCTCGGTTGTGTTGGGACCATGTTGGATGGAGAATGAAGTAAGAAGAGTTTTCTATTACAGAGTTTTGTATTTTTTTGTCAAAGAAGATAAATCAATTCACTTTTTAAAGGACATAAAAACAAGACAATTCTTTTTTGATTTATATTTCCCAAATATCATAATGTTTTAGAACTTTTGATGAAAGCCTTGTAAAAAAAAGGGGGATTAAAGGTGTTGTTATTCATATTTAGTTTTGATTAGATGGAATGATGCTAGTGGAAGATGTGTAAGGTTCAGTACATTTTGCTAACATTATGATGATTTTAATGGTATTTGATCAAACACTATATACCGCAGAAGATACGATTTGTTATGAAATAAGTTGTCTGTCGAATAATTTAGATGACAGTGTAGCATAATTGGTGTTCATACCGAAGCAGATTATAAAGTGGTGACATTTCCCAGTGTTTTCCAAATTTTTGGGGATGAAAATCACGAAATGGAGAAATGTAATTTTGTCAAATAATGTTTCATTCAGGTTTCAAGATGTCTTTTCATGTTTCACTCAAGTCATGATTCAAGGTCAGAACAAAAAAAGGAAAAATCATGAAGTGTGAGAATGATTCAAAAAGTGCATGAAAGATGAGGTTGGTGAAAAAGAGACTTATGCACCCAATGTGACGTCAAATGGGGTTTTGTGCAACGCGTCAGGGTTATGCACGACACATTATGTTTTTTGTGTATGGGGGTCGATGAGGACTATAAATAATATAGGACCCCATAAATTTTTTGTAGCTCGACACTTAGAAAAATCCCGAGCTCATATGAACAGAAGAATTTTAAGAAAAGTGAGCTGCATGAATGAAATAGAGTTCCGCATAAAAAGGGGAAGTTGCGCACAAGATTGAAGATCGCGCAAGAGGTTTTTGAGTAAAAAAGTTATAACTTGCATGAGAGGAATAAAGGTTGCATGAAATAAACCTAAAATGGTGCATGAAAGATTTCATTTCATTATAAGTAGTAATTTGTGTGCAAGGTAGTTCTTACAAGCTTCTCGGTAGGAAAGTGAAGAGTTGTACTTCAAAAATACACTTTCTGAATTTTAAAGACACACAGAAACATTTTATTTCCCTATTAATGCTAATAGAGTGCACACACACTTTAATATTGTCTTCCAAGTGATACAAGAGTGTATTGGTATATCTTACTCGTTGTATTCCACATTAAAGGATTTTATCAGGATAATTGTGTGGTACTGGATTGTTTTCGTACCATACCAAGGACATCGCTACTCTTGTTGAGTAGTGAACCTTGTAAATCTTGTGTTAATGTGTTTTTGTCTATTCAGTATAGAAAGAACTTTTTAACAGGAGGCGAAGGTTGTTTCAAAAATAAGGAAATACGAAAGAAAAAGATATCACTAATTCACCCCTCTCTCTCTCAGTGATACTTGGATATTGACTAGGAATCATTAGTTTGTACCATTAAATAGCCTTATATTAGCCTTAGTCTTGACTCCATGTGACCTTAAAAAGTCATTGGAAACTCGTTTTTACCCTTACATGGCCTTTCAGTACCCTTACATAGGATTTAGAAAGCTATTTTTACCTTTACATGGATATTGGAACTAAACTTATGTATGTTTATATACCCTTATGTGAGGGCCTTTACCCTTATTTGAGATTTTATGTACCTATAAATGGGGGATTATATCTATAAAAAACTCTTAAATACCTTTACGCAATCTCCCATGTTTACCTTTACACTTTGCCTAGTACCGTTATGATATAATCTTACAAAACCTGTTTAACATCACACAATGGTACTCAATCCCTTTTGTAAACTGCCTGAATACCTCTATAATATTAATTATCAACACAATACCATTACACATCCCCATATATAACCTTATATTGTGTATTATAAACATGGTACCCTTATTTAGTGTATTAGTGTTCCCTTACATGGGTAAACATACCCTTATAAATCCTATATAAAATGATACATACATTTAAACTGGCTGTAGAAAAATATTTTTATCCTTATGTAACTAGCCAATTTTTTTGGAAATAATCTATGGCCTTATCAATCACATGAGGTTCAATTCCAACACTATCAAACTTTAATAAAATTAATCATGAAATAAATCAATATTTTTTCGTTCACATCTCACCAAGGATATCTAAATGTAATAACATAATATTGGATGGTCTTCCTCTTGGTTATCCATCATGTAATATAAATAATTTTTTACAAAGAATTATTTGATTTCTCATATAATAATGATTCTATTTCTTACACAACCATTATGTCAATAATATGAAAGTATTTAATGTAATAATATCATCACTAAGAAATAAAAATAAATTTCCATCATAAAAAATACATATATTAAGTCACATATAAACTATTAGTTTCAACCATAAAATCTTCTTATTAATTTACATAAATAATTTTATGATCTATATTAAATATAAATTGAACCAAAATTCCATTCATTAAATATTTATTTAGTATGGTTGAAATAAAATCATCTAATAGAAATAATTTATGATTCAAATATATTTTTAAAGACTTAACACATTATTGTTATCCTTTATTACCAAATTTACCCTCACTCAGGTGTAAGATACTAACCACGGTTACTATTCATAAAACTGTAAATAAGAAGGACCTATATATTAATGTTTTACAACATAATTCCAAATATAAAATTGATTTTGTCAAATTCAATTCCTATAATTTACATAAATAAATTTTAATAAAATTTTTTAAAACACATTGGAACAATTTATAGAAAAAGTCAATTTTTGAGTCAAAAAGTGTGCATATACATAAATCATATATAATGTTGATTCAAAAGTAATTAATTATATTATACATAATAAAAATTTATTTATATTAAATTAAATGAAAATTTCATGAATAATTTAAATTTTTAATTAAATTATATTTTTATAAAAATCATTATTTTTCATTATTCACTGAGAAATCAATTTTTTCAAAACAATTCCAAAATTAAACCCTACGATCATTTTGATATAATGATTTAAAATATTATATATTTTCTATAAAATAAAATTTCTTGAATTTGAAAAAATTATTTATAATACTTTCTCAAAAAATTTATAAAACATATTTTTGAAGAAAAAATAATTTAAAAGAATAAAATCACTTTACTAGATATTGAGTGCATATTTCCTAATATTTATTCAAAACATTTGTAGTGATTTAGTCTATTTTATAAAACGATCATAATTTTTTCACTCATTTTCATATGTTCTAATTCAATGTCTAGGTTATAATGGTCATATTTAAAACATTATTATTTGAGTGTTCATTTAAGGTTGTAGTTTCATGTCATATGCGATATCAAACATACTATTATATAAATATATCGTGGTTTCACATTATCTTCCCTCTTTAATAAATTTCTTCTTAAAAATTTATCTTAAGCTTTATTATGAAGAATTTGACATTTAAAAATAACTTTATTAAAACCCCACGTCGTAAAAAGGGTAAATAAAAGTTCCTTTTGAAAAGTGGTAATGGGAAAAAAAGTCATTTGGAATAAAACATAACTAGTTTATTAAATATGAGAATAATAGTGCAAACTTAAAATACAGCTATAGAGGGGAAAATACCCAAATTATGATGTATAAAGATAGGTAACATTAATCACAAAAACTATAATGATCCTAAGATACTCAATGGTGAGAAAAAAATAAACCACTAGAGTGTCAAGATGACTTTAAATTCATTAGAAATGTGGGTAATAAAATAAAATTTTTATTTCAATATCCTTTTATAAGGGTTGAGTAATTATTTTACCCTTTAGACTATGAACATTAGAAAATATACTTACTTTTTTTTCTTCACATCCATAAATGAAATTTCATTCTTTTTTTGTGTATTTGATTTTTAGTCCACCTTTATCTCATATTTTCTTCAAAATTATGAGTATGTAATTCAATTATTAAAAAACTGTATCCATATTCTAATTAAATATGAATTATATTAAGTGATGAAATTATTTTATTTTAATATTTACTATAACCAAAAGTGTTAATGTATGAAAACATAATACAAAAAATGAATAAATCATTATATGAATAAATAATATATAAATATATAAAATTATATTTTAAAAAACATATTTAACTTAGATAATTCTATAAATAAATAACCACATGTACAAATTAACATAAACAGCCACAATATTAAAGAATATTTGATCCTCAAATGTACTATCAAACCTTTCAGATTACATTCCAGAAAATTTAGTCACATTACAATAAACAAATCCTTCACATTAAACCCTAGGGTTATATATACGTCAACCCAAAAAAAATCTCCCAAAATTTCATTAATCACCATAAAATCTAATAACAGAAAACATATAAATTGTTTTCTCTTCCACTGCACTTCTAATCGACTATAAAATTATAAACTAGTGATGGTATCTATTAATCATAAGTTATCATCATAAGAAAGCATCATAATCTCTAATGTATTATAAAAGAAACTTCTAATTCCATCTATAAGAGCCCTCAAGCCATACTCTTGGATCTGGTCCTAAAAACATGATCTTAACATTGTTGGCATTGATATAGATAAAAACTACCAAATTTAAAATATTAATAATACATAACATAAAAATGAAATATTAGATAACTTGTATCTTAAGGGACCTTTTAGGATTGTTGTTTCCGATTCTTTTTTTAGGGCACGCATCCATCCGTTATTTAGGGAAGGAAATGCAGATGTGGCCCCGCATTCCTACATTCCAAAGGTAGGTGGCATCCATTGCCTATTCTGGGATGTTTTCTCCTTGATCGAAACTTGATGATGTGATGTTGATTCCTCCTTATATGGAATCCTAATCGGAACTCATTACCTTTTTTGGGTCTCCCTTAATGATTAATAAATTCTTCGTGAAACTCTCTCTAGTGCCTTGTCTTTATGGATGCTGATTAATTAAAATTCTTATGTTAGGACCTTACAAGGGGTCCGGTCCGGGTGGCAACCTACGGTCAGGGGAGTAGTCACTATAGAAATCACTAGCGTGTCTTCATGCTAGAACAATGGAACATCTAGGTTTCATCCCCTTATTATAGGGATTCTCGAGGGCATAGAACCCTGAGGGATCCATCATTGAATGGGGGGAATTATATGCCATAGGCATGACTCTAAGGTTTTCATTAGCTTCCCTTGTTTAACACAGGGTATGATGCAGTTTTAACATCAAGCAATGATTGATTGGACTAATCAGAATAATGACTATAGTGGATCTGGTGGGTTCGATCCATGGGGGGATCACAGATGCTAGGACTAATGAAAAGTTAGTTACCCAATTGTTAGTAGGAGTATCGAAGAGGAGAATTGGAATGATCTCACCGTGATTTGACGGGACATGTAAGATTTAGGATGGATATAGATTGTTGAGAGTGGATGGGAAGTGAGAAGGAGCTAACACGAGGATGACGATGATATTAGTCTTGAGCCTCGAAGAGACATCCTATGTATCCTCGTGGTTGGGAATTAAATTCCACATAGTTCAGCAGGTTGATGGTAAAACCGAGTAGGTAACCCATATAGATGGGACCCCGAGGGAGTGGAACCTCTGGGTTAGGGAATGACCTTCCAAAAACATATAGTCTCGAGGGAGTGACCAGGATTAGACATGGGTGATGGGCTTGATCCTCAAGGTGTCTTCCTATGTACCTCGCCTTGGCAAGGATCAAAGACCACATAGTTCAGAATGGGGCATGGTATCAGGGTGTACACCAGGGACAGCGACCTGATGACATGTTGGGGATTACGCGTGGTTAGTAGCCCGGGGTTGGTATGATGCTCAAGGGCATACCGAAGATGTGGGTCCCAACAAAGGGGACTATAACAGCTTACTGTCGATTTGGGAACAGGAAGGCTTACTGTCGATTAGGGTTGATAACGGCTTATCACTGATTGGGGTTTACAACGGCTTACTATTGATTGGGGGATAGTTTTGTATCATGTAGGACAAAAGGTTCGTACAGTTTAATATCATACAGGATGGGGGTGGGCTGATGTAAAGTAGCCGTGAATGATTGTAGTTGGGATTGAACCTTGAATAGGCGTCCTACATACATTTCCTTGGAAAGGATCAATGTCTATGTTGTTTGGAATGGTTTTTGTGAACAGACGTTAAGTGGTCAGGACCAATGGTTGTTGGGATTTAACCTTGAGGAGGCTTCCTACGTACCATTCCTTAGCAAGGATCAAAGTCCATGTATTTCCAGAGAGTTTGGTGAACCGACGTGAAGTGGTCTAGATCGATAGGTGTTGGGCATGAACCTCAGGGAGGCTTCCTACGCACCTTGCCTTGGCAAGGATCAAAGTCCCCATAGTTCGGAATGGTGATGGGGCTTACACTCTATGACTGCATAGGTAAGATTCCATGGTCAATGATTACTCTAAGACAACGTGAGTCAAGCCCAGTGTGAGAAATAATATTTAGAAAATACTTGATGATCATATCATGAAAGGTGCGTCTATGGGAAGTGGAGTGGGGCTTACAGGCAGTTAGCAGCCCAAAGAGGAAACAGGGGCTTATGTGTGATTAGTAGCCTAGGGAGTTTGTGGTTGGGACTTACTCTATGGTGGACGCCTGGTGGCAACAAAGCCCAAAGAGATTTGGCATGGAAAGGTGGAGGTTTCCGATGCCCATCCCCCCCTCTTGTCTTTGGCACCAAAGAATAGAGGAGGTGGGGTATGGATACTACCTCCCGCAATAATGTTTAAAGTCTTATAACAAGATGGTTTCCCTTCCCTGCGGATAGGAACCGCTCCGACAAATAGAATCTCATTCAATCTGAAGAAGATCTCCCTCCCATAGAGATGAGTGGGTTTAGAGAATGTCTGATACGGGGTTCCCCACATATGATGCATGAGGAGAGGTCAAAATTTAACTTCACGTGCTGAGGATGATAGCGCTTGGCAGTTTAACATCCTACAGCTCAGACGAAGAGGGTTCACTCTGTACCCCTATGACTTACATAACTGATACATGCCCGCTCTTGGGGAAGGGAAGGAATCAACAATGTCCTGGTGAGTGGGTTTCATGGAGTGATCCAATGAGGGGCTCAGGTTTGCATGACTATGCGAAGAAGCAATATCCATTAGTGTGCCTATGCGAAGAAGCATAAGGCTATGTAACACAACATGAAGCACCACCCAAGGGACCTTGAAATCACTTCGTACAGGCCTGGAGTGCCATATAAGAGATGGGTGTATAACATAGGTGGTATGTGTGTAATAAGTGCCTGAAGATGGTGTCCGAGAGAGAGAGTCATCAAAGACATTCTAAAAGGATCACACAAAAGGAACGACTTGTGTGCATAAGGAGAGGTCTATGAGCAATAGGAGTGCAAAGAGGGGACTATTATGTGTAAAAGGCTGGGGTTGAGTGGAAAACAATGTGTGTAGGAAAATGGAATAGGTTTTCATGAAATGAAGGTCATAGTTTCAGCGTGAAAGTATAAGGGAATGTGCACAAGTGGAAGGGCTTGAGCCCAAGTGGAAGGTCTTGTGCCTAATGGAAGGGCTTGCACGGAAGTGGAAGGGCTTGTGCACAAGTGGAATGTATTGCTTAAAAGTGGAAGGGCTTCTGCACAAGTCCAAGGGTTTGAACACAAGTGGAAGGGATTGCACGCAAGTGGAAGGGTTTCCCCGCAAGTGTAAGGGATTGTGCGCAATTGGAAGGGCTTCCGCGCAAGTGGAAGGGCTTGTGCACAAGTGTAAGGGCTTGCACACAAGTCCAAGGATTTTCGTGCATGCCGAAGGGTTTGTGTGCATGTGGCCCAACACTTAAGGACTTGGGCGAGGGTCAAGCCCAAGTGGTCCTGTGCGAAGTCGGACCCCTGGGAGACTTACCGCAGAAAATCTTGTACCCAAATGGCATCTTTTGTGTGCGGAAGAGGTGAATTCTTTGAAGGGGATACATTTCGGATTTTTCAACCCAGAAGCAATCGGGGTTCCCTTCTATTTATAGGTGAGTGGGATACATGTATAATTCCATTCTAATTTTACATTCAAATCCATTTTGTGTGCAAGATTCCATTTTTTCAAGCAAGATTCCATTTTTGTGCGCAAATCAATACTTTTCTTCAGAACTGTCATGCAAGGCCATTTCCAGGAGCCAAACATCGAACGACCATAAATTATGATCCATAAATCCATTTGGGCTCCATGAAAAACAAAATCAGATATTTGGAAACGTGATATGTTGTGAGATCATGTTCGGTAGCATTCAATGAATTACATTGATGCATTTTCTGGTGCTAACAAATTACCCCTATGAATGGGGTCCAACGAGGACGAGGAGGGTGAGGTGGACCGCATTCTGAAGAAAAATTATAAATAAAACACCTAACATGGGGGCCTCTATATCCCAATTGCATTGAGAAAATAACAAACTATTCCTCTAAGCCCATGTGAGTCATGTTCAGTGTGGGAAACGAGAGACAATAGAAAATCATTCACCGGTACAAGAGTTACGAATAAAGGAATATTTGTTGGGATCAGAATGAGACATCGATCACCATTTAGAGTTCCTAGGCTAAGAGAGGTTCTTACTAGAGAATACGGTTCACAGAACAAACATTTCTTTTCTAACGTGCTCTATTACATGAGAGGGGTAACACCCGGGGCATTAGAATCAATCCAAACTTAGGGTAGCAGAAAGTGTGAATCATGATACCCAAAATTTGGAATATATTGGGGGTGGAATGACAATAAAGGATAACAGTTTACTGTGTTTGAAAAACAACATCCCTATTTTTTTAGCCTGATGTAGGGATAACAAATGAGGGTCGAACACTAACGATTTTTGAAACACGAGACCTGACTCAAAATATCATCTATTAGTCTTCCGCAACGCTGAACCAGGACAGTAGATGAGCCATAGGCTAAGAATATTTACTCTTAGGGGTTCTTTATTATGTGAAAGGAAATGAGGATCCAAAAAAACGGCACAAGAATCATAGAGAGTTGATTGATTGGTTGTTCGACTAGTGTTTAACACTCTTGAAATTATGCCACCATGGTGGAAAAACATTAGGGGGGCACATCGGTCTGATCTGGAATCACACTTACTTTTGAAAAATAACTCTCTAGTTAGAATCCGGAACACATCCTATGTTTTTGGATGTTGAATGGACTATTTAAATGTCATATGATCTGGACTGAGGTTGGGGCTGAGGGTCTAGAAGGACTAATGACCTAGAAGATGGGCCCGAGGCTAAATTCCTGGACGTCGCTATGTATCCCATGCAGATGAGAATCAAGACAATGTAGTTGCTAAAGCACAGTGTGATCAGAGACCAACACTGGTAGGGGGAATCCTCTCTAGAAAGGAATGTAGTGCATCCCATAATTATTATGGGGCATCCTAAACTTGTTCAAGGTAGACCTGCAGTTACATAGTTCCCTAGAAGAGTTAAGGCGAAGGAAACAAATAGGGGGCAGGATGTAAGATTCTTTGGGAAGGACCCAAATACAAGATGCCTAGGAATTCATATGTATCCCGTGATATTGGGAATCAAGATATACGTAGTTCTGAAAAATGTCATGTAGTTTAATGTCTTGCGGTATGGACGCGGAGTGAACTTAGTTTATGTTCGTAGTTCTCAGACCATAGAAGGAAAGGATTGAGGGAGGAACGTGGTGTGGTAAGTATAAATCCCGATGTGAATGAGGACATAAGCCCATAACACACCATTATCCTTACAAATATTTTAGGTTGAGGTACCAAAAGTGAAAGTTAGGATCAGCCCAAGGAAAAGTGCTCGGGCATTCCTACATACCACATGATACTGGGAATCAATCCATACCTCATTATAGATATAGCATGAAAAGTTACCAGTGCCAGGGATAATAAGTTTGTGTGGGTCTGGACCTCACACCAAAATAAGCGGCATTTGATAGATCTTGTTTGTCTTTTAGGGTAGAGGTATGTTTTTTTGTGAAGTAATAAAACTAGGACAGAGAATCCTTGTATCGCTATAGGAATCAATCCATATTTAGGATTTGAAAAATGTTATGGTGGGTGACCAATAGCCAATATTATGTCCCCTCGAGTGGGGAAATTACAATGCAGTGCAATTTTTTCATGCGGGTAAGATGATAATGTCGTAGTTTTAGGGTCGTGTGATAGGACCAACCAATGAATTTTTACATCATTCAATAAAGACAAAATAGTTTAAAGTAATTCAGGACCATAGTGGGAATGTGAATGATGTGATAAATCATACATAACATTAATGAAGATGAGTTCCACATCACACAATGTGCGATTCTGAGGAAGAAACCTCGGACCGAGGGGGCAACAATGGTTAGAAAATATGAGGCTTGACCTGAGGATGAAATTTCCAGGTGTTCTTAAATATCCCATGAGGATGGGAATAAATACATACGTATCTCTGAGAGTGTAGTTTAACATCATGCAGGACATAACAGTTTATGGTCATGTTGGACCGTACACAATTTAACATCCTGTAGGATGATATACAGTTTAATGTCGTGAAAGACAAGAGGTTTTGATGGACTAGCTCTTAGAAGGGGAGTATGTGGTGTGGTTATTACAAACTAAATTGAATGAGTACATAATCCCACAGATTCCATACCACAGAATCCTATAATACTCAGGGCCAAAAAGGTTAAACATAAAAGATAATTAGTGGAACTTGATCTGGACCCAAATACGATATGTCTGGGAGTTCCTATATTTCCCATGAAGCTGGGAATCAATCTATATGTAGTTCTAAGGAGAAGACATATAAGGATATCTTTGTTTAAGGTCTCAGAGCTCAGACCATGGAGAAGTGAAACTCTTCCAAACAAGTGGAGACCTTGATCTGATCCATAAGCCCCCGTGAGTCAAACTCAATGTGGGAAACAAGGGTGGAAGAGTTCTTTGCAACACAAGGGATACACATAAAGGGGAAATCAGTGTGGTTCCCTAAATAACGTTTTACTACAGCTTTATCCTCCAAATGTGCAAACGTGCATTGAGGGATAATACCAAGAGTGTCGAAATTACCCTTGGACATGATGGGGTGGAAAATGATTTGAATCATGCAACTGCAATTTAAGGCTTACTGGGGTCGACATGAAGATGGAGGATAATAGTTGACTGTGTTTGAAACATAGTATCCATATCATGTGACATGGAATGGGAACAAAAAACGAGCATCAACCACTGACCATATTCACAACGTGGGATTTGTATCAATTTCTCATTCGTATCCCTAGAAGAAGTTTGCCCGAAATGGTAAGAGAACCCTTGGGACGAGAATCCATTCCATTTGGGGGTCCCATAGGATGTGAAAAATGATGAAAACTCAGAAGAAGGGGAAACAAAGCCTGAAAAATGGGCGAGATCATGTCTAGGTTGAATCTGACACTCTTGGTTCTCAACCAGAGTACTCCTAGGCACATTGGTGAATCGCCGAAGAGGGTAGAAAGGACCAACATAAGAGAATCCAACTCAATAATATGAATGTAAAAGAGGAGATTTATTTGATCATAGGAGAAAGAGTTGTGTGGCATGGTTGTTGAAAACCCGACCATAATGGGGATATAATCCCATACCACATCCTATACCCCTCCCCTAGAAGGACTTAGGCAAAGATGCCATGATGATAAAAAGGTTTCTATTAGATGGGGTTGGACATAAAGACTAGATGTTCTTGTGGTCCTACATATCCCATGAGAATGGGAATCAAGTCATACATTGTTCTAGAAATGCCATGAAAATTAACGTCTTTCAGTGAGGATGAGGGGATGTATCTGGGCCAAAATTCCATACCAATGGGGGAGATCATGGATCTTGGGACTGGGACTATGGAAAACAATATATGGGCATTCCTAAATTTCCCATAATGATGGGAATCAAGCCATAAGTAGTTATGAAAAGGTCTTGCAGTTTATTTTTGTGCAGTGAGGATGAGGGGGAATTGAAGAATGAGAAGGGCGCATGGGGCGGTCATCATAAACCAGGCTTCGATGGGGCCAAAGAAGTTTATGCTACACCATGTGGGATCCGCTGAGAGAACTACATCCAGGGGTAGTCAAAGAGAAAAATTGGGGCTAGGATCACATCCGAGTGTTCCTACATATCCCATGTAGATGGGAATCAAGCCATACATAGTTCTTAGAGGTGCTATGCAGTTCAATGTCATGAAAAAAAGATGTTCTGTAGTTTAAGGTCATGCGGGACCAACTGCAGTTTAACTTTACGTGGGATGACATACAGTCTAAGGTCATGTAGGACCATAATGGTACATCTTCCTCTCGCAGTTTAACATCATGCAAGAAATGTTCTGAATAGTTTTATGTCCTTCAGTTCGGATGAACATCACATTTTAACGTCTTGTGGTATGGACGGAATAGTTTATGGTCATGTTGGACCAGGTACCATTTAATTTACTGTGGGATGACATATAGTTTACTATCATGTGGGAAATAACAATTGAAATTCATGTAGGACTTCGTAGTTTAAGGTCATGTAGGACCACATTTTCTTTGAAAAAGTATTGTATGAGGAACATAGAATTGGTGGGAGGAGTCTTACACTCACCATACATGGTAACTAGGGAATATCCTCTATTGGGGTAAACCTATTAATGATTTAAGGTCCTTCCCATTTGGGATCCAAATTGGATGGTTTTCACCCTGGTATCATTGGTTTTCTCAAGGACAACAACAAGTCACCTTGTAAGAAAGAGTAGAGGTGAACTTTCTTATTGAAATAATAAGATATCTTGTTATAATGCCTTTCTATATTGTGCAGGGCATGAATCGTGTTCTAATAAAGTGATTCCAATTCATCTAGTCAAATTTTATCTACTTTATATGATGCTTTTAGATCATAGATTGTTGTGCGTAATGAAGGAAACCAAATATCATTGGGAAGAACGACCTATGTTCTATACACTAGGGAGTATGGGGTCACCTATGTAGAATTACGACTCATCGTTTGATAAGCCCAGAAAACATTGGGGAGCTTTCCTAGCCAACTATTATTTATTATAACCATCCATTTTCTACCAAATGTTAGAGAGGGTTTTTTTGAATGCCTCAATCTGACCATTTTATTGCACGTCATAGTAGGAGGTATGATTAGAATGAATATTATACTTGGCCTACAATTTCATTAACTCTGTTTCCCGGAAGCTGGTGTAGTTATCGAAAAGGATGGCGTGAGGAACTCAAAACTAGTAAATGATATTGGAGCTCACAAAATCAATGGTAGAATGGGCTTTGACCTTCTTGAATGGAATCGTTTCTTCCCACTTGGAAAATAAATCTGTAGCGGTCAGGATGAACCTACATTGGCAAGATGTAACTAGTGGATATGGTCCCATGAAATCGATTCCCCAAACTGAAAAATTCCAAGATTACATGGTAGTGTGGAGAGGCTCTGGCAGCAGATGCATGTTGTTCGCATTAATTTTTCACACGTACCAACTTTTAGAAAAATCGATGTAGACATAGATCATGGATGTCCAAATATACCCCAGTCTCAGGATCTGGTGAGATAGTTTCATATCAGTCTATTGATCCATGCAAGAATTGGCATGAACCTCCTCTATGAATTGGGAAATATCATCTTATTGAATGCAATGGAGGAGAAATACATCGAACCAATGCTTGTAGAGGATCTGCTCAAGACTGGGACCGCCTTGAAGGGTAAACTGTAACACTGGACGTTAGATTCATTCGCGCTTGGATCGATCCACCATGAGATTACTATTTTGGATGTACTTGACAAAGGAGGTTCTCTAGTCAGGATTCACCACAATCTCTGCATCTTGGGGACCTAGAGGTCATGACATAAAGGTTTTAGTGGTACGGTGGCTTACCTTTGATCTATCATTGTCATCTGGAGTGACGGGAGTGATGACTCTTCGGTGTGCCACATGGATAATCAAATCATCAAGGTAAGGATCTGAAATTGATGCACCTAAGTTATCCAAGGTTTCATCTCACCCATTCTGGGATTAAGGGACATGAGTAACTTCTGTTCGAGATGGGAACATGTCCATTAGCTAGTGGGTGCATTCCAACAGTTGTATGAGCTCTGTATTTCTGAAGACATAGTCATCGTTGATCTAATTGATGACTAGTTTGGATTCCCCTATCACATGTATGTGGGGAACATCAATCTCTAGGGATAGCTCAAGGCTAGGGTTGAGATCCTGAAACACAGCCTCATTGTTGGTGCAACCTTCTGACAACATGAATGAATATGGCAGAATGGCTTGTGCTGGGGTGATGAAGATGATTCCCAAGCCTACAATGTTGAGCCTAGGGTCATTGATCCTTCTATCGGTAGGGCTCTGGGGAGCCTCATCAAATTGAAATTTCTAGCATGGAATGGCTTGGTCTACTGAGAGGATTGACTCATCAAGAAGTCAAGGTCCAGAGTCTGGTCTGCGGGAGTTGGATGAGTGGTGAGGAAATCATCCAATGATTTCCCCTTGAGAGCCTTTTGAGGAACAAACCTGATGTCGAACTGATCTATAATCACTTCCCACTGAGCTAGATGTCCTGTTAACATTGGGTGGTTCATGATGTACTTTAGAATATCCACCCCAGACACCAATTGTACCTCTAGGTGCTGCAATTAAGGTCGCAATTTCTATAATGTGAATACAAGCATGAGGAAGCTCTTTTTGATAGGGGAGTATCTGGTCTCTGTATCAAGGATCATACATCTAAGACAGCAGAGACTATTCTCTACTCCCTCATTGTTCTTCAGGGTGAGAAGGGTGTCGAGACATCACTCCACGGCAGACACATAAAGGACCAACGGCTTTCCATAGATTGGTGGCATTAAGACCAGAGGCTGAAGCATATACTACTTGATTTCCTCAAAATAATTCTAACATTTTTTATCAATGTAACACCCCAAGATTTCATAGTATGTTATTTCATCAAAGTAATTCAATAACTTTCACCACACGCAACACTAATTTCTAGCGCACCATGACTTACCAAACAAGTCGTTCAAAAGAGGTTATGAATAGTATTAACTGAATTATGAACATCATATAATACTTATAATTTTAGAATACATATTATGAGTTTATTAGACATAATTTAAGAACAAATACATTTTTTCAGATAAAATAAGTATTTTTCAAAAAATGCAATTTTACCGCCTTTTAATGGAGAAGCATTTTTAAATCCAATATTTGAAACATTTATATATTCAATTTGAGAAAATAAAATTCTTATTTAGAATTAAGACATAAGAATTTAGTTTCAATAATGTTTTGGTGTTAGTCTGATAGCATTCATATTTGGGAGAATAGTGAAAAATACAATATTTTAACTCAGAACATTATTAAATCAAAATAATTTATATTGTTAAATTATAAATTTTAATGGTTTGGAAGTATAAATATATTATATTTTATCTATTTAATCCAATTATTTTCATTTTAAGTAATTTCACTTTGAAATTGGACATAAACAAGTGTCAAACTTTTGGTAGTTATTATTTCTTAAAAATACGGCTTTTGGTTTTGACAGAGGGAATTAATTTTAAATTAATAGATGTAACTTCTATGTTTTGAATTTGGTAAAATAGAATTCATTATTGAATTAGTAATATCAAAATTATCTTATGGTAAATTTTTGGTATTTTTCTGAAAACTTTTAATTTTTGATGAATAGTAAAAAACACTGAGTTATTGTTTAAAACAAAGTTTTTATTTACATAATTATTTATTTTATTTAAATTTATTTTATGCCAAAATAGATACATAATACCTATATAATTTCAATGTAATTAATTTGAGTAATTTGATAATAATTTTAGATATATAAAAATTTTATTGAACTTTTCACCGTCTTTTACCCACCTCCTAGAAGAATTTGCAAATTCCAATAAAACGTAATTTTACCACTTCTGTGAGTGTAATTTCAAAAATACAAGAAAAAATATTAATATCAAGGAATAAAATTTGGTTCAATAACAAAAAATTATTTTTGGTGAATCGTAACTTTTTACTTTTGTTTACCACGGTTAAAAGTAAATAAGGTAATTAAGGGTAAAAATGATATTAATATTACGCTAACACATGTATTAATTCTATTGGACAAGTATATCTCGACCAAAATAACCATTAGGAATAAAATATTATCATTTAGGTCCACTTGGATTAGATTATGACATTTATTATAATTTAATTCAAAGACGAGTTAAGAGAGTTAAAATCAAAGATTAATAAATAAAAAAATTTAATATAGGGTTATACATTCGATAAATTCGATTATAAATATTCATTATAAAGATAAAAATATTTCAACGTAATGGTATTGTATTTAAAATTTTCAGACAATAAATAATTTAATTTATTTATGACACAATGATGTTGTAGTAATTACCTTATTACTGAAATATTAAAATAATTGATATTATAAATATCAAAATAAATGTAATTTGAGACTTTTTATGAATTCCTCTAATTTAATAGGTTAATATGACATATTTTGATTGTTTATATATATTTTATTCGAAGTAATAAAGCTGTTATAAAATTTTCAAAAACAAAATACCCAATAGTGGAAAAATTGGCATATAAGAGTTTTTAAAACAAATATTATATTATTAATTGATATTCTGTTCCTAAAAATATAATGTTCGGACAAAGGACATATATAATGATATGTGTATCATTAATGGACCACTTGGGGGGTCTCTTGGATGTATATAGTAAGTTTATTAAAAATATAATATAAAAATACAAAGTGACATGGTAAATATCAAACTAATTTACTAAGAGTTAAAACTAAAAGATAAGGTTAATATAATGACCCAAACCTATCTAAAATCTATTGTTTGAAATTATTTAGACCCATACCCACCTTAGACTTCGAATAATCCACTTTTGAGCCATTGGAAAACGAATATGAATTTATTATAAAATAATACTTTCAGTTTTTCTTAAAGATCCCCTCCTCCCCCTTATAAAAGGACACCACTTATAACCAATTATTCACAACTTAAAAGACTTTTGATTCGGACAAACCCTTCCCAAATATCGTCTAAACTTCCCCCACTTCAACCTATAGTCTTTATTTTGATCATAAATCCAACTTAAGGAGACCTTTTGATCAAATCAAAAGGATGAACCCGAAGAAGAGGTAATGTTTTCACCACCCTCTTTCAAGATCCTTTATTCTTCAAATTATTCTTTCTTTGTTATTAACTTTATAAAATAATAACTCCACTATCTTCTATATACTGTGATGTTATTATAAATATGTTACAACCATATTAAGTATTCTATCCATCCTTTGAATTACATGTCACCATACGTGTGCACGTGCGGCTTACCTTCTCCACGTCGTGGTGTAATTGTTATTCAAAACATTATTATTTGGATGGGTATAATAATGATCTGTAATTAATGTAAATAATAAATATAAAATGATAATTATTCTGTATATATGATATACTATCCAATTATATATTATTTTAATATCAAAAGAGTGATATTGTGGCTCGTGCGTACGTACGGACTGCCGTCTCCACGAACGCGATAAGATTCATTCTCCATCCTATCCATTCAAGTCTAATTCTCATTTGATGATTAAAAATAATTCATAAGGACTTGATGTCATTATAGATATGAATAATATACAACCTATCCATAAAATACATGGCTTATCTAATAAAACATATAAAATAAAACAAGTAAGTTAACACCTGAAATGACGATAATACTAAAATATTATTAACAAAGCATTATTAAAAGATCATATATGATATCATAATTATGTATATAGTTCTTGTATAATTTAATAAAAATGTTTTAACTATTATAAAAAATTATAACATACCATCGAGTAAGGAAAAGTACAAGGTAAGGGTTTATTTCACAATCTCTTCATTTTCTGAGGTTGTTTATACGTAACAATCTATTGGGACCTCTTTATCATCCACATACATGTTTCATAAAAATGTATTTCAAAACATTTTTACTATTTTACAGAAAATGAGTTAATGTCATTTATACCTTTGTTTGACTTTTTATAAGATGTTTATAAGGGAATCTTTCTGTCGTTTTCCAAACAAAGGTCCTTTTTAACCTTTTCGACAAAATTAAGGTAAGAATGTCTTTTTTAACTTATACGGTGGGTGCGGCTATTTTGTACAATTATTAACTCGTCAAAGCTTCCCTTACAAGCTCATAAGAATATTTTCAAAGTAAATGTTTTCTTTTATAATTATGTGACTCTTAAATGATTTCATAATATAAACTGTTATTTCTCTAAAAAGAGTTTTGATTTCCTATATTTCAACATCCTTTGATGGATTTTAAGTTTATTTGGAGTTGATTTATTATTATGCAAAACATCCTTATTGTATTGAATTTTTTGTGATATTTGTTACTGTGTATGTGCTATTTTTATACCATTCATGATTTATGGTTAAAGTATTTACATTTCGTATTCTTGTTTTAATATGAATGTTTATGATATGTTTAAACCTTTTCATATGAGGAATGTATTGGACTTAGTAAGTGATGGGAGGAGCCCTCTATAGCTCCTTGATGCATCAGTAGGTCTCATGAGACAAACTAGTGTCTTGGCACAAGGCCTTGACAAAATCTTTTTTGTATTCTTGGCTAGAGGCCTTGGCTACGTGGTTATGATAATCTGGCATTATGCATAACATCATTATGAAAGTGGTTATTTATATTTCATGTGATCATTCGACTAGTATAATATCCATGTGAATAAGTAAATTGCATTATTTCATTTTATTTTTTCCATATTATGCTGAAGTTCAAGTTTAAAATGTGTTCGTTTTAGTTATACATTGCCTTAAAAGTTTATGCTTATTTATGAATGTTTCTGGTATATTGTTATCCTTACTGAGCATCTGAGCTCACCCCTTTCTTTGTTTTATTTTTCCCAGGATGTGAAGAAATATTTTATGACTGACCTGTAGGGATATTCTGAAGGGGATATGAGTGTGGACTATGGAAACTATGTTATTGTAGTTTTTCACTTTTTGATGTAATGTAACCTTTATGAATGTATCTAGGGTTTCCAAGGCTACTAAACTAATCGGTCTTTCAAGACTTAATCTTTTGTGATCATGCCAATTTTATTTAATAATGCACTGACTCTGGGTAAATGGGGTCGGGGCGTTACAATCCCACTCATAGACCATGCCTTTCTTCATGAGTCTAGAAAAGGCCATACACTTTCCGACCAAATTCATAATGAATCAGCATATATAGGCCTCGTGGCCTTGGAATCCTCAAAGATCCTGATTGTTGCTCAAGGGAGAGAACTAGTTAATGGCCTTGGTCTTCTACTGGTCAATCTCTACACCCCTGTATCTGAAAACGAATCCAAGAAACTTCCTAAAGGTGACCCCAAAAGCACACTTCAATGGGTCCATCTTTAGGTGGAAAGAACAAAGGAAGCCTAGCACTTAATAAAGGTCTTTGATATGTTCCTAACACTGGAAAGATTTAACAACCAGATTTTCCACACAAGAATTCCACCAATGTCTTGAGGATCAGCTTAAATATGCGATGCATAATCTGTTGATAGGTGGCACCTTCATTCTTTAGACCGAAGGGCATGCCTTTGTAACAGAAAGTACCTTGTGGTGCCCTGAAGTCCATAGACTCTTCATCCCCATAAGCTATTTGGATTTGGTTATACCCAGAGTACCCATCCATGAAGGAGAGGGCCTAGAACCCAGCTGTAGAATAAATTTACAATTCTGTCATAGGGAGGGGAAAATCATCCTTCGGGTAATGAGCGTTGAGGTCCCGGAAGTCGATACAGACCCTAATCTGCCTGTTCTTCTTCCTGACGGGCACAATGTTGGCTAACCATATGGGGTATTGGAACTCCTTTCTAAAATTGGATATAATGAGTTTACCAACATTGGCCTTGACCATGGCACCGTGAGAAGGGTGCATCTTTTTGTGAGGATGCTTGAACCCACGGTTATTCTCTTGGAGACCAAGGTGGTGGTAGAACATAAAGATCTAGTCCTAACATCTCATCGTAACCCCTGGTGAATACATAATTGTGTTGCTTTAGGAAATCCATATACTATTATTGTTTCTTGAGAGTCATAGTATCACTGATCAATATGGGTTTTGGATCTGGCTCGCCACCGAGATTCAACTGCACCAGCTCATCAACTGTTGTAGAGACACCCTCTTCAAAGGCGGGGGGAGCATCCTCTAAATCCTCTTCTTCACTTAAAAAGGAGGGATCCATGATGTGAGGAGTTTCATATAAGTCAACGGATCCCAATGGGAGACTGGTACCAGCCTGATCGGTGGTGGACACTACATGGAGGGACTCCCATGCTACCGAAACCATAGCGATGAATTTTGTTGATCTGAACCCATCTGGTCTTTAGCCCAAGGGTACATGTTTATTGATATAGAAGCAACAGTGATGTGATGGCTTGGCTTGGATTGTCCCAGCCTATAGAAACAAGAAATTATGGCTTATTTCTATTTCCATGGGATGGACATCCCGATATCTTATGGGTGAAGGGGGGTTCTAGGATCACCTAAGCCTGATTCATATAGGAGTATAAGGTGATCTTCTAGCATCGCATAGAATTTAGAATGTTCTCCCCTAGTTTGAGAAACAATGAAGCATTATCCCATGTCTAGGGTTGTATACTCCAATAATTGGATTGGAAATATGTAGGCATCATCTATATCTATCCATAGGTCGGTCACAACCAGAGCATGGTTAACCTCATTAGCCAGAATTTGGTTGTCCTTTCTCTTGTAATAGTAGGCATCCAGATAGTGGGATTAAAAAGAGGAAAAGAGAGGGATGTCACTATGAAGTATTCTCACTCGACCATTAAGTTAGTAGATGAGGTACTTGTGATATGATGAAGGAACCGCCACATGCAGGTGAAGCCATGACCTGCCCACCAACGCATTGTAGGCAGTGTCCAGAGATACAACCATGAACTCGGTGTTGGAAACTAGTCCACTGAACAAGGTCTTCAGGTAGATCATGTTGACCGATTTTACTCTATCCTATCATAACATTGATTTTTCAGGTTAGAGGGACACAGATCACCCTTGTACAACCCCATTTTTCATAGTGTCTGAGTCGGGATTAGGTTTATCCATGATCATGTGTCGAAAAGATAGTGACGAACCTCCAAGCCATTAAAATTGATGGTTATGTATAGTGGGAGGATTTTCCTTGGTAAGGTAAAGCCTTCATCTTCTCCTAAGAATGAAATGACGACCTGAAATTCAGCATTCTCGACTGCCTCAGCATGGAAGGCTTCTGCGGCTACTATCTCCATCTCAAACAGAAGAGGGGCTTTTCAAATCCTCTACAAGGGCATCATGCATATTTGTTGATAGGAGAAGGGACACAAGTTTGGAGATCCTTTCTAGAATACTGAAAATATATATGAGGTCATCATACTTCTGTGCCAGGCATGAGCTTCTACTTACAAAAGTACGCTCTGTAACAAGAGGTATGGAGGGCCCTGCTGGCTAGACCAACAGCTGACTGGTGCTGGGAATATCCCGTGGGTCACTAGTCAGGGTCTATGGAGTGAGTACAAGATGAGGACCATATTATTGAGATCAGTCATTATTAGAGCACGTATGATCAAAACGTGGTCAAGGTGGCTCTGCCTGATCAAGACACACAAACAGGGGCAAAGGCGGATATGATGACTCCAGATGAGAAGGCACTACATGTTGATCTCGGAACTGGGAATGCTTCCTAGTTTCGGTATCATGCACATCCTGGCTAGAAATACTGACCGAGGAAATACGATAACCATTATTAACATGGCTCTATAGAAGCTGGTAACAGCTGAGAACATTGGGAGGATCCGACAGCCGCTCCTCGCCGTCATAAATCATGTTGGGGTTTACGTTCTCCATAGTGTTAACCAAGACGTACCCTTGGATGTAACATGAAGAATCATCCACCACCAAATAGATTCTAGGGGGGATTTCCATCCTCTGGGGCATGAAGTCGCCAAGATTAATGGATGACGATGGCATCAATAGAGGACATTGTTTTCCCTTGTGCCACCGAAGCTTGATCTTCTGGGAAAAGGGAGGTTGAGTTGTTGGCGTAGAGGTACAGGTTGCAGGTGACGTGGCATATTCTAAAGGTTCAGATCATTTCCGACATTCACGGATAATACCATTGGCATGGGTGACTATTTTACGAGCCATCCAATCATCATACTTTTGGGACCCTTGGTTAAAAACCTGATATATTCTCATTCACTGTCACTACTGCTATCGGGTTTCACGAATACACATGCCGCATGTGTCGGAGCTGGGCCCAACCTGACTACATTGTTATCAAACATTTCTTGAAGGCATTATATAAACACATAGTACCGTTTAAGGGTATTCCATAGGATGAGATGATAGTGGCCGTAATTGGGGAAATCAATGAGACAAGCCTCTTTGGGTCACCCACATTCGGGCAACTATTAAATTCCATGTTCCAAGGAACTACAGAAATAACCAGTGACCCGAGCCTCATTGAATGAGTAGGTCTGATTTCTCCTACTCAGAAATGGGGATCTGGGAGCCTGACCCTGATGCAGGGCTGGAGGAGCCTGTCCAGGAGGCGAAGCCTGGTTATCTCACCTGGGCGGTGGTAGTGCATTGTGTGGGGGTACCTGCTGGTTCTAAGGTGGGAGCTGTTGGGCCGGCGGCTTTTCCTGATGTAGACAGGCTCTACAAGGCTATGGATGCATCTCTATATGTAATAAATCCAGTTTTTTGGGAGCCTCTATTTGGGCCTCGGTGGTGGGATCTCCCTTGGCAGCCCTTCTCACGATAATTGTAGGAGGCAACAGATGTGCATTCTTGGCCAGCTGTAAAGCTTTATTTAGGTGCTGGGCCTTATAACAAAATCACGAAGTCCCCCGGGGTAATTCTGGGTGATGAGAGAGGGGACCAGTTCTATCATACCATTCCCCACACACATCATTAGCAGTTGAACCTAAGTGGGTGTCATGTCAATAAAGTATATTATCCCTTTTCACAAGGCGACAAAGTCCGCGACATGCTCATCAGGCCTCTGATTACACTTGAAGAGGTCTACAATACGTGTCTTATGAGCAGTGGGACTGAACTGGTATAGAAATTTCCTATGAAGATCTTCCCATCAAGCTAATGATCTGATGGGTAGATGGTTGGACCAGACAAATATAGGTCCTTCCAATGTCCGTATGAAGCATTGGATTTTAGCGGCCTCTTGCTGCGCCAGAGTTCCCATCATGGGTTTTCACCTTTAAATGAAATGGGCTAGAGGCAGTAGTGGGTCACCTATCCCATTAAAGGTGTATAAGGTGGGATTTCCGAAACCCAGGGGAGCTAAAATATCATACAACCATGTCAGATATGTATTTCCATTAGGCGGGATTGCAACTTTTCATGATTTCAATGCCTCGGGGTGAGCAATGAGTGCATCCATGGGATCATCTGGTAGGGGGCTCCTATCTTGATGGGGATCCCTAACCACCAGTGTGTTGGTAGGTTCTTTAATTTGATAGGAAGGCCCAGCGACTCATGGAGTAGCTAGTAGGATGACCTACATAGTAGTTAGGAGAACCTGAGTTTTGTCTAGGAGATTGTCTCGCCTCTACGGTGGATTTGGAGACACATACCACGCCCTCTTGTCATAACATCCAGCCTCAACCCTATCTACATGGGCAGGAATATCAGGGTCACCTAGAGGCAATTCACTGGGGGATGTTGTGTCTTCCCCTGCTTCCTCGGTCATGGATCATCGTAGTCCGGTCATCGCTCCGCGACATGCTCATCAAGGATTTAATCGACTATTTTCTTATGCTTTGCGAGTTTTTGATAAAACAGAGCTTTCTCAGGATCATCCTCCGTATTTTGTACTGAGTCAGAGGGTTTGATAGATCCGAGTTGATCCTATCCATTGTTGAAATTTCATCTAAGGACCAAGGCCTTGGAGGGTAGGAGAAGACCCATTCGATTTCTCTACTGGAGAGTAACCCATCCTGATGGTTCTAAAAGTTGTTGCACTACACTGGGAGGGTATGTTTTCCCCCATGAGTTCTATATCCATATATTCCTCTAATAGATCTTCCATGTTAACTGTGAATCAGCATGGTGGCATATACTCAATATCGCTTGGCATGTTGGGATGGCGCCAGATAGAACTGAAGTGGAGGGAAGCATACTGCCCCCAGCCAAGGATCTGCATGTGTGGGGAAGACTCCTTGATAATCCTATAGAGCACATTAAATATCAGGATTCATCATTCTTGGAGGGTCCAATAGAGGCTTGGTGACTCAGGGCGTTGGGCCTTAGGGAGTGAAGCCAAATAAAAAACGAAATTGTTGACCAATTTAGTCGAAGTGTTCCTACCTCCTGGGGTACGCCACATGTCAATGAAGAAGATAAAAGTGAATCACCTAGAGTGTCAAGCGAATGAATCCAACCACCTCTTGGTTAAGTGATTTCGGTTCCATGAAATTTGGTACTACAATTAGAGAGAACATCTCCGGGAAATGGTCCACCTCAAGAATGTCCCACAATATCCATGGCCAAGGCTCAGGGTCTATCCCTTGGTTTCCCCACTCCTCAACTAGAGGCAGCTTGGGATCTAGAAGTGGTACATAAATAGACCAATAAAATGGCAGGCTGGCCAGTGGAGAATACGGAGAGTAGGCTGACAAACTTCTTCTCATGTTATCTTTTGAAAAGTGTAGTGATTGGACACCACATCGTGATAAGATGGGATGGTGACTGCAGTTTCTAGCGTAGGGACTACTGCTACTGGTGGTGGACCATGCTGTTTCTCATTCTCCATCAGTCCCAATAATAACTCACCATGATCTCCGATCGAGGTAGAGAATACGCCTAGTGACAATGGTGGCGATTTCACTGATGGACCTTAGGGAGACGCCAAATATTCATTCTCCTGGATGTATTTACAAATGGAGGAAGGGATCTGGTGAACCTCGCATTCCGGAAGTTTGAGGCTGATGCACCTTATTCCTGCCCCGAACCTTGACACGGAGGATCGAGGTTAGGGTTCCATTGTTGGGTTATATTCCGCCTTAGAATCTGAGAAGAAGATAAGTTTAATCTTAGTCTGAATCTTCTTGAAATTTTTTTATGGCAGTGATGACCTGGATTCCTACCTTAGGATGGCCTTTCGGGGTAGGGTAGATTTTTGGAATAGGGAGGTCCTTCGGCCGAACTGGTCCCGTAGAAGAGAGGACTTATTCTTGAGTGATCTATGGTGCGAGGAGAGACAAGAAAGATGTCAAAGGGTACATAGGGAGGACCTTTATGTCCACTGGAAGATGTACTGAAGGAATATCCACCAAAAGTGAATGAGTGGGTAGGATCATGGGTAAAGCCTCCATGCTTATATTTACTGGTAGCGTCAGTGCAGGAGGGTCCCTGTACTGGTCAACCTGGACACGAGTAGGACATCCATGCTAGGTGCCAATGAAGTAAGGCTGACCTTCACTCCTCTAGTGGTTGGGGAAAGGAGGACCTTCTCTAGCAGCTATAAGGCCATGGGGAAGAACCCCATGATGGAGATTGAGCAGATGTGTGACATCTCTATTTCGGCGGCCAGTGGCAGGAGTAACGACCCCATACCCAATGTTTTGAGCATGGAAGAGGCTCTTTTACTGAGGTTCACTACAATGGGAAAGACCCTTAATCAGATTGAAGGTGGCAAGGGGCAGACCTCCATGCTGAGATTGAGAGCAGATAGGACCTATGTTCTCAATGACAGGGGTATGGGGAGGACCTCTGCTCTGGGTGTTATTGCCATGGGTCGGCCCACGGTGGGCGCTACATACATCAGTGACCAATAGAGTCGACCCAGCATGCCCGTGCGGTGGTCGGGTCCTTGATCCATGCCAGGCATATGAGTTCCCCGGGTCAACATATACAGGGCACTGATGGTATGTGTCAGTGGTGGCACAATCCATGGTAGTTGCTGATGTTGATTCCCCTCATCGGGCATCCTCATTAGCAATCACCTGACACTGGTGTCGGGTCATCAGAATAGGGTCTTGTGGTGCAGGTGCATAGCTTACCAATTCCCCGACATGTGGGTCCGGGTGGCGGCACTGGCGCGGCATTCTGGGGGCCCTCCTTGGGAGCCCCAGGAACAAGATTCCAGTCAGGCTCGCCCGAACATCCCTCACCTCATCGGCGTAGGGGAGGGATTTATCGAAGAATTCTAGGGAGGGGCTCCCGAAATAGTTATGTGCCAATGTGGGAAGTAGTGGCTCCGTGCATGGCCCTTGGGGGTGGCGGTGGCAACAAGGCACAGATACCTATAGGTCCTGTCGGGTCATGTCACTAGTTAGGATGATCCCATACTCCTCGTATCGTCCAATGAGGTCATTTATCACCCTCTACTAAACGAACTTGGATAGGTAGATGTGGTGTGGGAGCCTAACACCTATAGACATGGAGGCTGCCACAATGGAAATGAAGTAATGCAGGATTGCTGCTGTGATGTTGCCCCTACCCATGCGTCGGTAGGTGGGAAGTGATCGGTTTCATGACATAGAATCCTGGGTCTTTAAAGGTAGGGAGATTAAACTATTAGTTATGAAAAAAGTGGAAATCGTCATCCAGTTCCCCAGCCCCATTATATCTTCCATGTTTTGTAATAAGGATCCACACTGACAACGTCGCAGACTGGGATGTCCAACATTTATCTGCCCCAAAATCTGGTGAGTTTCAAGCAAGGGCCACTATTTTTCTTGTGGGACCTGGTGCCGGATAACTAGATCTGGGGACACACTAGTCTACTGATGTCTCAAACGCTACTAATCTCTACCATGAGGAGAAGAAAAATTCCCATCGGGTTCACCATTTATGTTTTTGATTCTTTCACTAGGGAAAGATAAAATCCGTTATTCGGGGATGGAAACACTGATGTCTCCCCACATTCCCACTTTCCAAAGGCTGGCGGCATCTGTCGCCCATTCAAGGTCATTTTCTCCTTGATCGAAATCGGATGATGGGATTTCGGTTCCTCTTTCTATGGATTCCTCATCGGAACTCATTACCTAGTCTAGGTCACCCTTATATATTAATATATTAATCGTGAAACTCATACTAGGGCCATGTATTCATGGATTCCAGCTAATTACACTACTTCTATCAAGACATTCCAAGGGGTTCGGTCCGGGCAGCAACCTTCAGTCAGGGGTGTAGTCACGTTGGACATCACGGGCATGTCTGGATGCTGGAGCACATGAACGTCTGGGTTTCATCCCCTTATGATAGGGCTTCTCGAGGGTTCCAAATCCCATGTCTTCTCACATTGAATGCAGGGAATTATATTTCATAGGCATGTCTCTAAGGATTTCCTTAGCTTCCCAAGTTTAACACAGGGTATGCCACTGGTTTAATGTAACATCCCAACCCCTCTAAACAAGATTTGATGCATAAATAAGTACATTGGAATTGTTAAAAGTAATGAAAATCTTAAATTAATTATCAGTTTAGTAGTCTTGAAGAAACTAGATACATTTATGTAACTGAAAATTACATTTGAAAAGGTTACAAAATATGATACATAACAAAAACTAAAGACTCCATCCACAGGAACTCAATAAATGATATCCTCATCATCACATGTTGAAAGTAAACAATGAAATAGGTTAGCTCAAATGCATAATAAGGGTTACAAATGGAGGAAGCATGAATCAATAATAATTTAATTGTAAACAATTTGACATAATCAATATGGAATGGTAAATAAATGAGAAACATACCCCATTAATAAAATGAGAATGAAACTGAATCCAAAGATTTTGTCATAGTAAAAACCTCATGGATAGTAATAACTGATAGTGAATAAATAGAAATATTATTAATTGGTCATCATTTATCTTTCACATGATACCATAATACCATAAAAACAGTTTTTTTCTATGGGTAGAAACCTGTCTAATTTTTCGAAACAAACTCGGTGGTTTTCTCGCTAACTGATTTGTCTCGTGAGACCTACCGATCCATAGAGGGGTTATAGAAGGCCCCACCCAACTCTTTAACCAAATAATTATTTATACATACATTTAACACAAGATAAAAATGACTTTACATTATCTATATAGAAAAAAGGATATAAATTCATCAATATTTCCACAGTCAAAACAACATTCAAAATAAATACTATAAGTAAAATGGTATACATATTAGAAAATAATCATATCCATGATATGAGAATATGGATATTTAAATGTAATATAATTTCAATTTAAAAGTGATCTGAAATTGGAATTAGGTACACCACTATTGAAATAGTAGGTGCACAATACTAAGCACGTCACAATCAAGTGAAAATTGAGACAAAGCTCGTTACCACGTTGTAATCAATTGATTCATATGGAGAAAAGTTAATAACCCACAAATTAATCACAAAATATCATGAATATAAATATAATCATTAAAATATATATCAAATGGTAGTACGACAATAACACATATAATAAATAATATGTAGACAATGGAAATCCCACAGAATTGAAAGCGAGATGAGAAAACCCCTTACAAGCATTTCGACATGGTAACAACTATTATAGCGAGGGCTTAATGAGAGGTAAAGGGGTATCCCATTATTTTTATTTCATAAGGTAAGTATGGTGGGAGGTGAAAAAACATACCCCATCATTAGGCATTAAAAATAAAAGATCATAACATAGGAGAGATTCTTGAACAAAAGTGACAGAGAGGATCCCTTACCTTATGCTTGAAGGTGTTCTTGATTGTTCTTAACGACCTGAATAATTGAATTTATATTAATTATTTAATAATTATATAACCTCATTAACATTTAATTGATATGTTATGACCTTATTAGGTTCATTAATGGAATTTCTTAGGGTTTAAGATATTCAATTTTATTGTTTTGCTGGCATTTTCTTCTTTGGTTTTCATGGTCCGTTTACTTGTATTCAGGAATGGATGTTTGTTTGAAATATGGTTAAACATACAGAATAGTTAATATATATAATTAGTGATATTAAGGAGATATAAATGATCTTATAATGATTCTGGTTATATACCATGAGGATGACTCATTCGATGAGTTAAAAATAAATGTTTGGGTTTGCTTGGCGGGTTTGTGCACAATAAACTTGTTTTGTATTATTATTCCATATTATGAATGTGTAGGGATTCCAGAACATTAGTCATTATAAAATAAATATATTATGACCTATTTAAACCATTTAAAAGGTTTCATGACATGTATTGATGATATTAATGCAAATTAAAACCATGTCTTCCTTGAGTGTGATAAATTAATACATCACATACATTTTTGCATTTATTATATAAAAGGGGTGGAAAAGAGAGATTATGATGAAATATTCAATTAGAAAAATGAAAATACAGTACATGTAAGGTACTAGAGTTATCAACGAATTTTTATGAGGGGATGTGAGAAGGGATAACAAAAGAATGGAACTTTGTAAAATAAATTGAAAGTAAAGAGAACAAATGTTCGCCTCTAGAGTACTCCTCCTTGAGAATCTCTTTAAGGCCTTTGTTTTTGGCCTCTTGGTGAGACCCGTAGGTCGTGGATATGAAGAGAGTTCTTGGGAAAATATTTGGGCAGAATATTGGCAAGGAACAAGGCTTGAGAGGTGTGAAGAGAATTGGGAGTGAGGGGGGGGGGGTTTATAGTGGAGGAGAGGAGGGTTTTCATAATTGTTTAATCATTAGATTATTATTTCTTCACAAGGCAACAAATAGTGAGTATTCCATGACCATTAATAGTAATTAATGCATGTAAATTCGATTCAACTGGGCTTACATCAGCATATCCTCATCAATAAATCAATAAATCCTTTATTTATCATTTATCATAAATTATCGCATTTTACTATTCATTAAAAATTCAAGTATTTCAGAAAAATCCCATAAAAAATCACCGAAATCATTTTTTGATATATAGAATCCAAAAAAGAATGTCGATTTTTATAAATAAAATCCTAAATATTATTATATTAATATTTAATTAAAATCATTATTTAATCAAAAAATATAAACACTTAAATTATTCATCTTCATTTTGAAGGTACCGAAACATATTTATACATTCATGGATGTGGATACCATTCATAAAAGTCATATTACTATTAATAAGGGTAATTTAATATTCATAAGAGTATTTCACTATTCATAAGGGTATGTTACTATTCACCAAAAATTATGTTCATTCCATCAGACTCTAAATATCATCCTAAACACAACCGTGTATGTCAGATTTTCAAATTTCAAAACACAAGTGGAAAATTTATGTCCAATGTCTAGGCTATGAATATCTCCTAAATAACCAAGTGTTGTTTCAATGAAACTTAGTTCTTCATGAAATATAGGCTATAACTCGAATGTATAAAAGAGAAACATACCATAAAATATTGCAGGTGCTACATTTAATGTCTAGCAGAGATGGATCAGACTGATCAGAACACTAACAATAGTGGATCTGGTGGGTGCGACCCCGGGGGGGCATACTGATATTGGGACTAACATGTGTTTAGTTACCCAGTTTCTACTAAAACCAGTGAAGAGGTGAATTGGCATGATCTCACATAGATGTGGAAACCCAGGTAATAATCTGGATGGATAAGGATTGTTGAGAGAGGATGGGAAATGGGATGGAGCTGACGTGAGAATAATGGTGATATTGGTCTTGAGCCTCAAAGATACTTCCTACGTATCCACATGGTAGGGAATCACTGTCCACTTAGTTTAGCGGGATGATGGGACACCTGAGGAGGCAACCCGAATGGATGGGACTTAGGGGAAGTGGAACCTCCATGTTAGGGAATGGCCTTCGTGAAATGCATAGGCTCAAGGGAAAGACCAGGATGAGACATAGATGATGGACTTGAACCTCACTAAGGATTCCAACATACCTCTCCTTTGCAAGGATCAAAGTCCACGTAGTTCAGAACGGGGCATGGAATCTGGGTGTGCATAGAGGATAGTGACTCGATGACATTTTGGGGATTATGCATGGTTAGTAAGCCAATGTTGGTATGATGCTCGATGACTAAGCAAAGATTTGTGTCCCCGCAAAGGGGACTACAAAAAATTACCATCGATTGGAAAACATGACAGCTTACCATCGATTGGGGTTTACAATGGATTACTACTGATTGGGGTTGAAAAAGGCTTACCGTTGATTGGGGGACAATTTAGTTTCATGTGGGACAAAAGGGGCGTACAATTTAACATCATACAGGACAGGTGTGGACCGACGTGAAGTGTTCGAGACTGATGGGAGTTAGGATTGAACCTCGAGGAGGCATCCTATGTACCTTTCCTAGTCAAGGATAAAAGTATGCATAGTTCGTAATGGTGTTGCTGAACTGACGTGAAGTTGTCAGGACCGATTGTTGATGGGATTGAACTTTATAGAGGTTTCTTATGTACCATTCCTTGGAAAGGTTCAATTTCCATGTAGTTCTAGAGAGTTTGGTGAACCGATGTGAAGTGGTTGGGGCCAATATGTATTGGGATTGAACCTTAGGAAGGCTTTATACGCACCTTGCCTTGGTAAGGATCAATGTCCATGTAGTTCAGAATGGTGTTGGGGCATACAATCTAGGACTGCCCAGGTAGGATGCCATAGTCAATGCTTACTCTAAGACCACATGATTCATGCTCGGTGTGAGAAACAAGATTTAGAAAAGACTTTACAATCATGTCATGAAAGGTCCATCTGTCGGAATTAGAGTGGGGCTTACACACAGTTAGTGAACTAAATAGGAAACAAGGGATTATGCGTGATTAGCAGGCTAGGGAGATGGAGAATGGTATTTACTCTAAGGTGGAGGCTTGGTGGAGACAAATACTAGATGGATTTTTCATAGAATAGAGGAGGGTTCTTGTGCCGATCCCCCCTCTAGAAGGGACCATGCAATCACTTCCTTCAAGCCTGGAGGGCCGTACATGAGATGGGTGTATAACATAGGTGTTTTTTCTATAAGAAGCACCCAAAGATGGTGTCCGGGAGAGAAACAATGAACCCATGCTAAGAAAAGCACACAAGAGGAAAGGGTTTCACGCAAAATGAGGAGTTTATGCACAAAAGGCGCGCAAAAGGAGAGGTTTGGGCACAATAGCCACGCAAAGAGGGTACTATTGCACACAAAAGGCAAGGGTTGAACAGAAAACAAGGCATGTGGAAAAATGGAAGAAGTTTTTGCGCAATGATGGGTAGAGGTTTTGCACATATGTTGAAGGGCTTGCGATCAAGTGGTAGGGCTTTTGCGCAAGTCCATGGGTTTGCACGAAAGATGAAGGGTGTGCGTACAAGTGCCCAAAAATTTAAGGACATGAGAGAAGATCGAGCCCAAGTGGTCCCATGTAAATGCAGTCCCCTGGGAGACCTGTCACAGAAAAGTTTGTACTTGAAAATAATCTTTTACGCGTGGAAGATGTGAATTTCGCGTAGGGGAGATGCTTAAGATTTTTCAGCCCAGAAGTAAACCAGGTGCCCTTAAATTTATAGGTGAGTGTGAGCCACATAAAATTCCATTACACATTTTTGTGAAAATCCATTTTCCCCGCAGGATTTAATTTTTGGGTGCGTGATTCCATTTTTTGCGTAAAAATCTATACTTTTCCCAAAAACCATCCTAGATGGCCATTCTTAATAGCCTAACATCGAACAATGATAACTTTTGATCTGTAACTCCGTTCGGGCTCCACGACCAGAAAAATAGAAGCTTTAAAAATAGTCTATGCTCCAAGATCATGTTTGACCACATTCAGTGAATTACATGGATGTGTTTTCCAATGCGAACATTAATATTTTTAGGGAATTAAGAAACAATGTTACGTGGAAATACCCAATTTTCCAAATGATAATTATTCCAACTATACCTATATTACCTAAATAAACAATAATAAATCAACATATCTTGCAAAAAAATATACACATGAAACATTTCTAGGTACAAATCATTTAAAATCATTCTCCCTAAAATGGTGAAAAAGGAATAGCATAAGGGCGAGCTATAATAATCAATAAGGGTAAATATAAGAAATAATTAATCAATGTTATCAGTGTAAATAATATGATCACAAGGTTATAATGACACAATAAATTTGAATGAGTGTTACGTAATGTAATTTATCCCCATAAAACATGGTTCATTAAACATGTTGTAACACCCTGATTTTGATGAACCTTTTTTTGATTAAATTATTTTTATTTGATTTATTTTGTTTCATAATAATGCAAGTAATAAATTAATTATATTTGACACCAAGTTATTATTGTGCCACATTAAACACCAACTTCTCTGGAATTACATGTAACATTGAGTTTCTATGAACCATCTCTTTATTATTATAATTATTTAAATGAGATAGATATAACTGAGACATTAATCAAAGTAATATGAATATTAATAACTAAATTTAATATATTATTTATAATTTTATTATACTAATAAATCATATTGATAATGAAATATATAATTTTTTCTAATGTTTTTATATGTTTGAATATAATATTTTCTCTAATGAAATACTTTTTATGCCCTTCTCAGAACAATAATAAAAAATAATTTTAAAAAAAATTAGAAATTTAATATTATAAAATAAAATTAATTTTTTAAATAATAATTTCTAATAAAAATTAGGTTGAATTTTGGTGGTTTTTCTAAAACCCAACATTTTGGGATAAATAGTCTAAAATATTGAATTTTAATTCAAAACTGCTTTTTTATCTAATATATGTATATAATTAAATTATATTTTTATTTGGTTTTAAAGTTTAATTAGATCAATTCTGAAATATTTTGTCTAATTTTTGTTATTGTAACGGGTTTCATAATGAAATTCGGTATATAATCATTTCATAATTTTAAACACTTTCACTTAAAAACTCGTTGTCATGATACGTCTGTGAGGTTAACTTTAAATTAATATCTACCACTTCTGTGAATAGAATTTGGGAAAATAGATTAAATTTTAGGAGTCATAATTATTTCTAATTTCTAATTCAGTAAATAAATTTTTTACTGAAAATATTAGGTAATTGAATTGAAATTAATTATAGTGACTAAGGAAAAAATATGTTTTCATAATGGTTAAACATTAATCTTAAAAGAAAAATGACCTACAAAGTTTTCTTAAATATATTTTTTTCCATATTTTGATGAATTAAATTATTTTAACAATTTTTTAAAATTAGTTTTTCCCTTAATTTTTGGGATATCTTTCAATAGTTTTTACCTTTTTTATCTACAATAATGCCACTCCTCCTCTACTATAAACAGGTACTCAACTGCATATTCATTTTACAACACTAAATACAATTTGAATCTTCTAAAACCTCACCAAGCCTCCTAAAACATCAATAACATCAACCTATAATCCTATTTTCTTGCACAAATCCATCCAAGTAAACCCATTTGTGCAAACCAAAAGAAGTTACCCATAGAAGATGTAACATTCTTCTCAAGCTCTTTTTTTTATTCTAATTCTTCAACCCATAAAATTTTATAATCCCAGGATTATATAATACCAAAATTATTCAAAATAAACTAATATTTTTAAATTATTTTCTTTACCTACACATCCATTCACTTTCATCAAATGGGTAATGAAAATACCATTCTTGTGTACAGCAAACAACCGCCTCATGTAATGATGTTGTTCATTTTTTCGTTAGAAACTTTGATAGATAGTTGTTATGATGGAAACTATATTTTTATATAATATATATTTATATAAATATGATATTTTTGATTTATTTATTCTTAATAAATTATTATATAGCACCTAAATTAATAATTTCAATTTTTTGTTAATATGATAACTTTTTTGTGGACATGTCGACTACCGCCTCCTCAAAGCGATGTGGTCCCTTCATACTTTACATGGAATGTTTTAAGGATAGGTTTAGTAAATTTATATGATTTATCTGATGTAATATTTATTTTAGGATGATATTATATATATAAATATATTTCATTTACTTTATTTCCTTGAACACTACAATAAAACTGAAACAACCTTCAAGTGTACATACGACCAACTGTCTCAATGAACGGTGTATTCCATTTTATATTTAAATATTTAATAAATTATTATAAAAACATATATACTGGATATATATGATATTAATTTCGTGTTTTAAATTCTTTAGACTGTGATATAAATATGAGGAACAAAAATATAATAAATCATAACTCATGTGAAAAAAAGCGGTCATTACCCAAAACGTAACTTTTAAATGTAAGAGTTAATAAAAAGGTAAAAATGTCCATAATAAAAAATATGATTTTCAAAAGATTTATAATAATGTTATATTTATTAAACACATGTTTTTAATTATTATAAATAGATTCAAGACATAAGGTAATGAGATTTCACATCTCACCTTTATTTATGTGAGACTTATGCCTTATTACCACTAATTTCTTATTTTGTGATGTATCAACTTCACATGAATGTATTATATGATTCATATAACTAAATTTATGGTTATTTACATATCCATTTATTAATTTCTATATCATGGGGTTTTACGATTCAAAATATACCAAGGTAGTAAGGTAGTTTTGAGTCAATATGCCTTTATTGAGACACATGTTTTGTTATGGACCTAAATTCTTTTAAAAGGTGTATATATTTCCATTTAGAATTTTTTATAATAAATATCCTTATTTTCAATATATTTTAAGATTCATGTAACTTCATTCTCTTACATTGGGAGTATTATTCAAAGTTACCATTTGGTAATTGTTTATTGCAACAATCTCATCATTTATCGGGATTTATTATGATTTTACATTAATTAATGAAATATTATGATCCATATCTCATGGAAAATCGTGAATTTTATTCTCCTATATTTATTCATTATATCCTCATGTATTAGTACCATTTTTTATAAATTTTTTCACACAATAATGATGAATGTTTCTTTTACAAAAGTTCGACTTCATTTCCTTTTTCAGTAAGAAATCTATTCTATTCAAGGATCCATGTTTCAAAAAATGGTTTAAATTTTTTTAAATTTATATATTTTTTTCAAGGAAAATTTATTTTTAATTTTTTTATGATTTTCAAAGCTTCGTTTATAAGTTACAAAATATACCTTAAAAGAATTTTTTTTCTAAATGTTTTATGTTTTAAGAAGATTTTTTCAAAGAATAATGGATATTTTTTTAAGGAAGGGTTTGTAAAGGATCTTTCTAAAAGAATTCCTTATAAGATGAAATTTTTTAGTGTTATTCATGACTTTTTGGGAAATTATTCCAAGGATCCATTCATATTCATTCTTTAAAAGGTGTATTTTTTGATGTCAAGATGATTATGAAACTACTTTCTCTTTAATGTGCTATATGTTTATGAAACTCAATTCCATTTTATTGGTTTATGCTTATGAAACCTTATTCTTTAATGTGTTCTTCTTTCATGAAATGGTTATCAAATCTATCACTTTTCCACAAATTATGAAATTATTAGATGTTTATGATACCTATTTCATTTCATGGGTTATGATATGGTTATTTATTACATTGTGGAACACGTATGTATTATTTAATTATGATATGGGTGGGAACTATATCTCCCTCAAATTCATTGGGTAAATATTAAATTCTCATAATATTTACATGAATGGAATGGAGAGTGAAATTGAGTTATTAATTCACTTTCTCCACTAATATGGTCTTGGGAGTGAGCCTTGACTACTAATATGGTCATGGGAGGGAACAATGACTACCAAGATTAAATGTGGAGTGAACCCATACTACTAAGATGGCCTTGGAAAAAATTCATTGATTACTATGGAAATAAGTTTATATGCTTATCTGTGTTCCACAATTCTATGTCTTATTCCTATGTTAGACAATCATGTCTTATTCTCTTGATATCATTGTGATTCATTTATTATTACATTACAATATTTATGCCATGATTCATGCTTATGATCTATGATATGCAGGTTATGATATTCCAATGTTGTGATCACATTCTCATACCCTTATTCCCATATTTATGATTTCATATATCTCTAATTTACCTTTTCTAATCATATGAGATAACCCATTTTATGTTTCTTTTCCCATTATTATGAATATATGTATTATGTATGATGTATCTAAGAAGGGTGGTAGTCATGAATAACCTAGTGTGATATAATGTGGATCTTTTACGTACCAATTTTTATGATTCGATGTTTCCAAAGGCACTATACTAATATGGTCTTTGGGAATCTATTTCTGTGATGTATTATGTATTCTGAAAAAAATGATGTAATGTCAATATATAACAATAGATGGTCACTATGTTGGTATTAGAGAAACATTTTAGTTAGTATTTGTAAACTAGGATTATAAATCCTTAGTGATAACCCTAAGTGTATGTATATGGATAAGTCTAATGATAAGGATAAGTATATGAAATTTTCCTGTAATTTCATAGAGCATCGAGTGACTGGTTTCTTATCATCATATCCATGTCCGATACTACAAGTGGATGTTTCACTAGAATATATTTACTTATGGGTAAAACCTCCAAAAAATCATATTCATCTAGACTCAATTGGGCATTAATGCATTAAAAAGGGACATGATGCACACCTACTTTGACACTCCCGGTGAATATAATTTAGAAATTCACAAACTCTTCACAAACCATCATGAAGGATTTAAATATAATTTGGATATGAATAACTTAGTACAAACCTAAGTTATCATATATTAAATTTCATTCATTATTTATACATCCTATATGTGATTTACCATGATTATTCAGTTCCTCACTGTGATAAATGTTTCAAACTCTATTATTTTTTTTTGTAGTTAATTTCTAGAACCCAAAGTAACCATGTTAATTGTTATTGTGAAGAAAAATCCAATGATTTTGCACTTATGAAACCAAACAATATGGGATCTAGAATGAAATATATATTTCCTATTTGTACCCAACATTGATATGAATCTTTATGGACTACCAAATGAGAAATTGAGGGAACAACATTCTGTTGAGTTCATTATGAGGCAACATTAGAGGGATTCTGATACACTTATTGTGGAAAAATAAATCAGTACCAATAAATAGATATTCTCTATTCTATAGTGTCTGAAATATTATAAAGTCATTCTTGATTTTAATCATTTAGAAGGCTAAGATGACCAATGGTGGACTCTTATCCATAATAAATGGAAACAAGATGAAATATAATCCACTGATTGGGATGAGTTCAGGAACTTATTTTTCAATAGGAGAATTACAATAATTATTAATACAATTATAGATAAAGAGTTCCTAGAGATAAAAAAGGGGTTATGAATCTATTGGTACATACAAGGCTAATTTAACAAGACTTATGTTGTACACTTCTGTTATTATGATCCAAACTAAAATTAAAGTTGATGGGATCTTCAATGGAATAAATCCAAGTCATAGAAGAGAATCATCCATAAGAAAAAATGGTAGCTATTAAGAGATTTTTCATTGTGAAAGAAATGTTTAATAGGAGGTTATGGTTACGTATCACTTTTATAATTTTGTAAATAAAAGGATGACTAAGTTCAATGAAAAATTGAAAATACATGAAGGGAATTAGATGAGATTTCCTTTAAGAACTATGTGTATAATGGGGATTATATTAAATTATCATTAGGGGTCTATTAAATGTTTTAAGTGTATAATATAAGGTCATAAATAATATTATTTCCAAATCGATGGGAAGAAGTTATCTAACAATACAAATGGAGGGAATTCTACGTAGAATTCACCTCCCCCACTATAGTTATACAAGTCTAATGATATTGGGAATTATAATAACCAATGACCAAACCATAAGGTCAGTGCTTATGATTGACATTAGTAATCACTTTAGTCATTGGAAAAAAGAAAATATAATAAAATGTATATTTATTATAACAATGTGATAAGGGCTTGGTTAAAGTTACACATACCTTCCACTCTAGAATTATTAATGTCTTATTTCATTATGGATCTACCCACACATTCATATCTATAGAATTTTATATGGGTATTATGATTCCACCCAAATTATGAGATGTGTAATTGAATGTGTAAACCCCAAATGGTATAATGATTTCATCTCAAGTATATCATTTCTCTCCGGATGACATTTGTGGGAATTTTCATCCTATAAATCTTTTCATTCTTCCTATAGTTAAATTTGATGTCATCTTATAAATGGATTTACATTTTATGAAAATTTCCCACATCAATTGCCAAGGAGTGGAAGTTATATTTGATATTTAAAAACAACATATGATCATCTATCAATGTGACGACAAGTATTTACATTCAATAGAGATTAAATCCTATTTGTGGGAATTAATTACCATTTAGATTGATCTTTATCTCAAAATATTATAGAAAAACAACATTGTTGATATGCATATTATTTAGGAATTTTTGGAGTTTTTCTGAAACATTTTCCTTGACTTATACAAAAAATGTGAAGTTGAGTTCTTGAAATAAATCATACCTGGTTCCACAATAATATGAAAGAAATTCTATATAATGAACCCAATTGAGTTATAAGAATTGAAGAAGAAACTCCAAGAAAACCTTGATAAGAAATTAATTCATCCAAGTTTATCACCTTGGTGTGAAACTTTTATTTTTGTGAAAATGAATGATGTATCAATGTGACTCTACATTAATTATCAGGAGTTTAACAATAATACGATCAAGAAAAAATATCATCTTCCTCATATTGATGACTTTTTAGATCAACTAAAAGATGATCAACACTTTTTCAATATTGACCTTCAGCATGGATATCATCAATTGAGGTTCAAGAAGAAGGATATAACCAAGAAGAAATTCCTTGAATGGTATAGACACTTTGAATATATAGTGATTCCTTTTGGTCTTACTAGTTCTCCTACTATCTTCATAGATTTGATGAATGTAGTCCTTATAGATTACCTCAATCAATATTTGGCCGTAACTATAGATGATATACTTATCTATTCAAAGAGAAACTAAGAGCATGAAGATCAATTGTGATTTTTTATAAAGAACCTATGTAAGGATAAACATTATGAAAATTTTACAAAGTGTGAATTTTGGATGCAAAAGTTTTTCATTTATGGTTTATATAATCTCAAGAGAGGGTATTGTAGTAGATCGATCAAAGACAGAGTCTATTGAAGGTTTTCCCAAACCAACCACAATGACCGATATCCAAAGTCTTCTTGGTTTATCAAGATATTATTGATGGTTTTTGGAGACTTTTAACTACTATATAATCCTCTAACTATGTTTACTCTAAAGGTTTTCAAGATTTTATAGACATATGAATGTGAGGAAAATTTCATGAAACTAAAGAGAAGGTTGTTCCGATCTACTCTGCTTACTTTACCCTATAGTGGGGAAGGATTTATAATTTATAATGATTCTTACAAGAAGGGATTGGAATGTTTTCCTATGGATAATAACATGGTCTTCACTTATGACTAAAAACAGTTGAAGATTCATGAGAAAATTACCCAACTCATTGTTTGGAGTTAGTTGTGGTAAATGTTTCATTTAAGATTTCAAGGTAATATCTTTATAGGGGAAAGTGTGATAAATACACAGATCATAAAATTTTGAAATATATATTCACATAGAAGATGTTGTACATTTTCCAAAGAATAATTTCAGAGCTGATAATGGATTATTATTTCTCAAAACATTACCATCGTGGGAAAGAGAACAAGGTGGAGGATGCTTTCAGTTAAAAATTTCATGATAGATTATCGATGATGAGGATAAAAAAAGATCCAATATTTCTGGATTTTCAATTGATATATCTATAAATACAAAAGTAATGGAAAATCCTTATCATTCTCAATTGAATTGTAAACCCTCTATCCAGGTAAATATTAAATAGATAATGAAGGAATATGTAGGGATTCAAAATAAGGTTAGAAATACTTTTCAGTTTAACCTTGTTCAGGATGGAATGATATGGTTCAAGAAATGTGTATGTGTACCTTCCTTTCCAGATTTGAACAATGATATATCAGAGGAATCCCATATTTATTCATTATCTATTAATCCTATAAGTAAAAAAATATTCATACAGATTTGAAAGAAGACTTCCGGTAGGATGTAATGTAGAGAGATATCACATATTTTATATCTCGATGCTTTGTATTCCTGAAAGTTAAGGATAAAATACAAAAGTATAGTTGGATTTGGAAACCATTGCCCATAAAATAATGAAAATGGGAGAATATCATTATGTATTTTGTCATTGGAATCTCGAAAACCTATAAAAGGTTTATTTCAAGATGGGTGGTAGTCGATTATCTTACTAATTCAGTGCACTTCATCAATATCAAAGAAGACTTATATCTACATCAGGTTTCTAGGATAAATGTTTTGGAAATGGTAAGGTTGTATGGAGTAACACATCCTATTGTATCTGATTAGGATCCAAGGATCTCATTAATGTTCTGGAAAAGTGTATAGTATGCACTTGATAGAGAATTGAGATTTTTCACTGATTGTGATCTTCATAAGGATTGTTAGTCTAAAAGAACCATTTAAAACCTAGAGGATATGAAATGATCTAATTCTCTAGATTTCAAAGGTGGTTGGGATCATCACCTTTCTATATTTGAGTTTTATTACAATGATGTATTTTAATTAATCATTCATATCGATCCTTATGAATGCATCTGTTGAATGAAATGTAGAGCTCTAATATGTTGGGATGAACTTGTAGAATGGAATCTATTGGGACCCAAGATCACTGAAGAAATGGCCTTGAAGGATATAAACATTTAGCAGAATATCATGGAAGCTCATATCTAACAGAAAAATTATACTAATTATTATTGGTGTGATCTATAATTTTATGTTTCTGAGAAGGTGTTTCTTCGAATCTCTCCCTGAAATACGGATATGATATTTAGAAAGAAATGGAAACTAATCACTAGGTAAACCAGTCCATTTGAGTTTCTTGATCGTATCAGGACGGTATCATATTTCTTGTAACTTCATAAAAATCTCTATCAAGTCCACTATGTTTTCTATGTATCACTCCTGAGGAAGTACTTATATGAACCTTCACATGCACTAATCTCATTGGACATACTATTGGAGAAGGATCATTCTTATGTGGAATAACCAATTGAAATTCTAAATCATACAGAGAATGTTATAAAAAACAAGACCACTCACCTGGTAAAAATTTTGTGGAAAAATCACCAATTTGTGGAATATACATGGGAACTTGATGATATAATGACGCAAAAGTATCCTCATTTTTTTGTACCATAATGATGAATTTTGAGGTAGATATTCATTTTAAAGGTTTAGAATGTGACACCTCGAGTTTCTATGAACCTTATTTTTCAATTAAATTATTTTTCTTTGATGTCTTATGTTTCATGCTACATGAAGTTAGACATTTGTTGTATGCTACACCTAATTAATCTTACACTACTCGCATCGTTGACTTGTCTTGGTTACAAGAAACACTAAGTTACTAAAAAACAACACTTTATTGTTATAATTATTTAAATGAGATAGTTATTATAAGGATATTAAATATAGTAATATGAATAGTAATAACTTCATTATATATATTATTTATAATGATTTTATTTTAATAAATCATATTGATAATGAAATATATAATTTTTGGTAATGTTTTTAAATGCTTGAACATACTATTTTCTCAAATAAACAGATATTTATATCCTTATTTGAAACTAATTTTAAACAATTTTATAAATTTAATATGATAAAATAAAATTATTTATTAAATTAATTTTTTCAACATTATCTTAGGATTAATTTTTGAGTTTTTTATGAAAAACAACATTTTTTGGATTAGTTGTGAAAATACAAAATTTTGACTCAAACAATCTTTTTGGTATAATATATTTATATAGTTAATTTATATTTTTGATTAGTTTTGAAGTATAATAACATCAATTTTAAATCCATTAGTTCAATTTAGTTCACTGGAAACAATATCACATTGGAATTTTATATAAAATCATTTCAAACATTTAAACACTTTGGAATAAAAACTAACAGTCGTGACACATTTATGGGTTTAATTTAAAATTAATTTATTCCATGTATGTTATTAGATTTTCAAAAAATAGATTCCTTGAGTGGAAAAAATTTAATTTATAATTTATAAGAAGGTAAAATTATTTTCATCCAAAAATATTAGTGAATGTCATTAATATTAATTATAATGATTAAGGAAAAACGTGTTTACTAAATTATTAAACATTAATATCAAAAGAAAAATGACATAAAAACTTTCCCAAAATCCATTGGAAGAAAAGTATAAACCAATTTCCCTCTTGGATCTAATTTTTACAATTATGGGAGTCCCAAGATGGAATGGAGACCTCCCAATAGTGTTAACATTTTTATATTTAAAAGAATACCACTCCTCCTCAACAATAGAAGGGCACAAATCCCCCACCACCCCCTCAGTAACCCTATAAAGAACTTTTGTGGCTTGTGAAACCCCTTACCATGTATCCTACCAAAATTAATCCATTATTTTTGTAATCCTACCATTGGGATGAAATTCATTCCCAGATTCCCTTTGGTGAAAACCAAAGAGTGTTACCCAAAGAAGACGTAACATTTTCCCTAAATATCATTTGTTTTATTTTCATTATCTAGCTCCTAAAATAATAGTCATACATTTTTAAATAATATAATGACTAAATTAAACATACTAATATGTTTTTATGATAAGTTTTTGACCTACACCTACAGACAATTCCATTAATTGGGTAACGAACTTAATGTTCTTGTGTTTGGTGTACTACCCGCTCACGAAATGATGTGGTTCATTTTTTCTTTTACCACCTCACAAGGTTGGGAATTATGATTGAAACTGTGTTTCAACTCTTTGGTGTTGATCTCATACTCGGTGGTTGATTGATAGTGTGGGAGGATTTGGAAGGAGGCATTTTCCTTCTTTTATATGCTAAAAGTTTCTTTTAAAATATTCCACATGTTATCCATAGTAAATGGAATAAGTTGGAAATGGTTTCTTCATAAATTTTTTAAATAAATGCCTTTTTAATTTCCTTTCCCAATTTCAATTTCATATGCCATGTGTAGATTGTTTTATATCCATTGTACTCTGAAAACTTATTCTATCCAGAAAGAATATTCATATTGAACATCTTCAGTTTCCCATACATTAATGGTCTTGAAAACGGCGAATTCACAAATGGAATAATTCCAGAATGTTGTTCATAAATTCCATGAGTTAGTACAATAAATAATTAATTTTATTTGGTTTTTCCAATTAGGTGATATGGTGCCAATATAAAATATCATGAGATTTGTGCACAATCTTTGAGGCCTAACTTGTGATCTTCTTTTGGGCATCCAACTGATGGATTTATATTTGGGTCCAGAAGAATGAAATGAATCCCATGATTTTTCAAATCCTAAATAGAAATAATTATATATTTGGGATCATTATAAAAACATTTATTGATAAAATATAGAAATAATTTAAAATAATTAAAATTTAAAAATATTCAATTTTTCCAATTAAGCTCAAAATAATGGTAAAACCATACAATGATACAATTGACCATAAAATAAAACTTTTTGGGATTAAAAATATATAAATTTAAAGTAACATTATGTAAATTTATTTTTATATCAATTTCACCACACTTAAAAAATATTTATCCTCAAGAAAAAAATATCCACATTGAAATTTAGTGGGTACTAATGATACCAATATTCAAATTTAAAATCAATAAAATCCAAAAATATTCATTGTTAAATAAAATATTCAAAAATCCACCTAAAATATAAATTTCATTTATTAATTTTTGAAGAAACAATCAACTCGTTAAATTTACTTTTCCCATTTGAACTATGATTTATTTTTCCTTTTATTCATTCAAGTTCCTCATTTTATTATTATTAAACATTCCATGTTATGATCTTTCTCACAATGGATTATTTTCTTTCATCCCTCATGATAAAATTAAATAATATTTATTATTATATCATTATAATATGATCCTTATCCATAATATGGGAAGATAACTATATTCTCCACCTTCTAAAGAAAAAATCCACATAAAATAATGAGGACTTGTAATAAAGGATAAAATAACTCTAAGGATTAAGGTTGGTAGGATTTTTCTGACGCTCATTTTTGTCACAGAGTCCAAAGGAATGTAAAAGGAAATGACATAGCACAAATTTATTCAGCATTTGAAGAAAACATAAAAAATCGGCAAAGGCATGAACAAGGATTCAAAAGCACATCTGCCTTGTAAGTTTCATCACGGTCGCGCAAGTCCACTTGCGTAATGCCTAATGGTCGGGCAAGTGACTTGTGCGCCCTAAGTGATAACTGCCTAGGGTCATCTCCAGCCTATAAATAGACCCTATGGGCCCCCCATTAAGGGGAGAATTTTTTCAGAATTCAGGTTTAGAGCTCTGAACGCCCAAGTCTCTTCTTCAGGTCTTCAGAACACTTCTAAAGTAATTCTTTACCTAGAATGGAATGTCTAAACAATAGGAGTAAGGTCTAACTGTTAGAATTCACTAATACTTGTGCGGCTAAGGTGTTTTAACCTTAAGGGAAATGAACATACTTTTTCATTTCCCTACTTCCCCACCAAAACATGCACGCCTCTATTCTGAAAGTACCTCAGGATAATTCTAAAGGCATTGGTCAAGGATCTCCCAAGTATTACCATGCTGGTTTACAATCGCGAAAGTACCCGTGTGTTGTGCAGGTATACCTGCATGAACAATACTTTTGCGCTTATGCAGTACCTGTACGCCTGCCAGGACTTGCGCGCCCATGCCTTTTTGTGTGCCCTTCTTGCCCATTTCACCCCTCTTATGCCATTACACCTCTCCTATTCAAGATTTAGTCTTCAAGACACTCTTAAAAGACATTTTTGAAATGTTTTTTTGATTGACTTCCTTATCTGAAAGGAATTATGTGGAAGATCTCTTAAAAATTTAGTGGTTCACATATCTTTATGTCAATAAAGTTATAAATGTCATTCATTCAACCTCATCCTTTAAGATGAGAGAACTCTTTAATATGGGCATCCTTTTCAGGAGTAAGCCCCAGTCCCCTAATTTGGGCATCCTCTTCAGGAGTAGGCCCCAACCATAATTTTCTTAACCAGGGACACCTTTTTAGGAGTAATCCCCAATCATAATTTCCCTTAATCTGGGACACCTTTTTAGGAGTAAGCCCCAGTCCCCTAATTTGGGAATTCTCCTCAGGAGTATTCCCCAACCATAATTCTCTTAACATGGGCCTCCTTTTCAAGAGTATGCCCCAGTCTCAAATATGGGCATCCTTTTCTGGAGTAAGCCCGAATCATAATTTCCCTTAATCTAGGCCTCCTTTTCAGGAGTAAGCCCCAGTCCCCTAATTTGGGCATCCTCCTCCAGAGTAAGCCCCAACAATAATTCTATTAACCTAGGCCTCCTTTTCAAAAGTAATCCCCAGTCTCAAATATGAGCATCCTTTTTAGGAGTAATCCCCAATCATAAGTCCTCTCCTAATTTGGGAATCCTTTTCATGAGTAATCACCAATTTATGATATTCAAATCTCCATGAAGCGCATATACCTTTATGTACCATGTTCTTGGATTTCTTCCATAATTTAAATCTTAATCTTCATATATCTAGGCAGTCATACATATATAAGCCCCACATTATTTCTTATGATTCCATCTTTCATGGCACAATTGTCTGGTTTTTACCAGTACCTCTTGTTTCTCACACCGAGGATGACTCACGTGGGATTATAGTGTAAAAGTTATTATGACATCCTTCTTTGAACCATCAATCATAAACATCATACTCCCTTACTCGAACTACGTGGGTTTTGATTCCTTTTCTAAACAAAGGATACGTAGGTAGCCCATCTGTGGGTTCGATCCCAACTCTGAAATAATCCATGTCCTTCTGAATTCCAATAAACTTCAAGTGCCCCACTGAGTGGCTTTAAAACCAGCATGGTCATCATAATGGCCATGATAATTCTATATAAATGTGTCGAAGGATACCATGGACCAGGAATCTCTAATAAATAAAGATGTTTCTCTTTCGATGAAGAACCTCGAATACAGATAAAATATTCTCTAAATTTCTAACATATCAATCATTGATTGTCAGATCTAAAGGAAATCTCATTTTATACTTGCTAATGTAATAAGGATTCATGAACATAACATTAATCTATAAAGAGAGTCCCGGAGTAGACAATAATTCCCCTCAAAAAGGTGTGATGAGTCCGACCTCCCATCCTCTCGAAAAATGCAAATTCCTAAGCCTCATCAGTCAACAACTAATGAGCGCCTACCTTTGGAAAGTAGGTTCAAATGGATATGGAATCATTGGATATTTCCAGTTCTATGAACAAACCCATTAGAAACCGCTTGGAATGTTTGAATCTTAAATCGATGAGATCATCCCCGATTCCAGAGGGAAACAAAAAATGGTGAACCCGACGTCAATCCTTAACAAATTTAAAATGATGTTTTACCTATTTGTTAGGCCCCTATTTAAAACTCAATGAGAGGGCCAACCAAAAAAATCACTGACATATGTGCTCATCCAAAAGATGCAGTGGCTGAATTTATCTTGATTATGTCAAATATATCAAACAGGCACTCTTTCCCAATATTCTCTGCATTTTAAGAAATGGCTGCTCTTATGTTCACACCTGTGAATACCGCTACTGCGAATACCACCGCTGCTACTCCTGTCGATCGTCGTCCACTCTGAGGATGACATCACCTACTCAGCATCTTCAATATTGGGTATCAAACGCACTGGTTAAGGAGAAACATCAACATGGTACCATCCCAACTCTGGAGACTGCCTGACAAGCCCTCCAAGTGAACAACTCACACTAGTCGTCCGGAAAACGACGACCGGTGATCAAGAAGCGGGCGGTGCTAACCACTGTCTCCAACCGTTTCAGGTCATTATCCCCAGAACGCAATCACCATTCGCTCCCTTATTCTGGGGAGGTGAATGAGCAGGTCCCCCAACACCTTAATTCAAGCAAACAAGAGTTCTTCCCGAAGGCTCCCACCAAAAATCGCCGCCAGACTCGTGTGGCAGTGCGCCCTCAACATGATGACGGTACCGACTCCAGGCGTTCCGCTCAGGTTCCTCAAACCCGAGCAGGAAAGACGAATTGCCAGAGGTGAAATCCCGTTAATAGTGAGAAGGTTCTCATCTCTGCCATCTCCGGAGAAGTCCACCAACCTAACTTGGTGGAATGAAACGAGCGGGAACAAACACCTACCCATTTTAATTCCTCTGTCTAGCAGACTCGTCTAGCAGCAGCACGCCAATCCCGCCAGGCAATTCCGGAGGAGTACTATAGGCAAGAACATACACCTGTTTATACGTCATCATCTAGTCAGCAGGCTCATTTAACTACATATGATGGATCTCGTCGACCACATTCGGCGAAGTGCAATCAGCAGGCACATACACCTGCTAGTACTGATCAAGCCTACCAACACTCTCGCTTGGTAGCATTCGGAGAAGTCAATCGGAAAGCTCCAACGACAAACAGGGGGCAGAATCAACTCTATGCCCCTACAATTGAGTATGGTCAGGATTCAGTGATAAGAAAAGGAGGACAAAAGCAGGCACATACACCTACTCCAATCACGTAATGTAAGTATATCCTCGTTCTGCCAGCTGAAGTCACCAAGAATATTCTATCAATGGTGAAAGAGCAGAATCAAATACCTGCTCATATTGTGGATGCTAGAAAGGATATTATGACAAATTTAGTGGCATCTCATGGAATGACACATAAATCTATCCCTACCAGTGGAGTAACACATCAATAGTTCACTTCGTAACAGACACAGACATCTGTTCTAGTCCAAGAGGGTTGTAGGGCATACTCCCCCATATCATACGGACATCCAAGTTAGGCACATACACTTGATTTGAGTGGAGATTGTCAGCCTAACCTAGATATCTCTCCTAATCATGCACATACACCTACTTAGAGCAGCCACTTTCATCAACAAGTGGTTTCCAAGGCGAGTAAGAAGGCGTCTAAGAAGAAGACCCGCCCAACACAGTCAAAAGATCAAGAGCCAATCTGTAACAAGGTCTTGCTCGATGTTGGAGTTCTTGAAGCCCTCAGTCAATTATCTATTGGAATCTAAGATTCTACTCCCTCATTTCCCAATAGTGGGAACATTAATTCTGAAGGTCTTCAACAGACACTACCTCATGAAGGCTTTCTTCATGACAATTCGGTTGATCCCAAAGTTTCATCTTCAGATGAGAGCTACAATAACCCTATATGTGGCCAGAAGACCAAGAAGCAAGAGATCTCATCTTTTGATGTAACCCACCATGGTGGTCCTCCCCATGATGATGAATTTCGTTGCGAAAGTCCTCTCCGCAGTAGTGATGCACATTGCCCGAAAAATGCTCCATTGGATAATGTAGTGCCGAGAAAGCCCTCCTATCTTGAGGCACTTGAAAATGTGAAACTAGTCATGTCTGATAATTCATCGCTAGCAGGTGAAACACTTTCTCAATCAAGAGATAGCCTAGGGTGTAGGTCATTCTCCGAACCACCCCTAAGTTATGAATCTTCTAGTTTGATCAATAATTTCTCTACCAATCTTGTTGAATCTGATGAAGCAACAAGGAAACACCAACTCTGGTCAAATCAGGTAGAAGAATCTTTATTGAATGATAAATAGGAAATGTTGAACATGATAAAACAACTGGCAAAAGGTGAAGTGCCAGTCATGTTTTGGCCTCTGGCTGACTATCAGTACAACATTCCAGAGATGTTGACAGAAGATGGAATTCATGATATTCGTCTCAACGTATATAAAACTCTTTTTCAGTTAAAAAAGTATTATCTTATGATGAATATGAAAATTATCTTAAGATAATAGAAGGGTTACAACGTCATATTGATTTTGCCTCTCTATCAGTCTCTCGATATCTGAAGGCTGAGAAGCAGCAGAGAGCCCTTCAGCTTTCATGCCTTGGCGCACTAAGAAAGTTTCTCCAGTTAATTGCCAATGTCCCATCTGGTATTCATGTCAGAGGATGGGGTTTTCATGGACCACTACATTTCACGGTGCTCTCCAGTCAACAATGCCCACCGAAAATGGTCTCATGCAATGTTATTTCCCATGGCCGGCCACAGGTACCTGGCTTTGTTTGTAATCAAAAGATTTCCCAAGAACAAGCTTCAACTAGTTCCTCTCATAATCAATAATACAGAGAAAAATTTGTTGAATTACTCCTGCATCAAGAAAACGAGAATATTGAACAGGCCTCTCATTTGGAGAAAACACATCACCAAGTGACAGAAGTGTCAGAAATCATCCAACGGTCTTTTGAATCGGGTGATAAAAGTGGATGTTGATTGATGCATCCGACTAATTTCCGGACCAAGATCCACAAGATCAGGAGAGCTTTTAAGAAAGTCTCAGACATAGCATGTCAAGAGCCACCGCAGCTCGCCATACTGGGGACTCTTTTAAACCAACCATCAGAATCAACAAATAGGATTCGAGGAGTTGAGCAAAGATAGTAAGAACAGCCCCAGTCCACTGGACTGGGGAATTTCTCAAATCATCAATCCCCTCCTCAGAGAAAGTCAGTCTTTTCTCGATTGGGGAAGAATCCTCAATAGGAAAAAAGAGCCAAATTATCATGAGATTCCCTCCAAATTACGGTTCGTCAGGAAGTTCCTGAGGGATTGAATCAACAAAAGGCAATGTCTCATCAAAGACATGGAAGAAGAAAATATCACAGAAATACTGATAGAAGGATGTGATGTGTTATGCATCAATTAATGTCATCAGTTTCGTTGTTTCTAATCCACCAGATGAGGCTCATTCAGAGGGATCAGATGAAGAGATTCCTGATCAAGATGTTGTATGCACAGACACAAATGAAGAAGGTGTGCGTACACAAAATCGAAGGTTTACCCAAAATCTGGGTGTTCCTTTAAATAACCCCCTTCCCCCTCTCCGAAATGGATCAAACAAGGGAATGTGGAAGAATAAGGTTACATATCCTCCCTCTAGAGAGGGATAATCTCTCTCACTAGAGAAAATATTTGCGCAATAAGAGTAAGAAATGAAGGAGTTGAGGAGGTTGAATGCAGAGCTACTTTAGGGTAATCTTCTTCCTAAACATGCTGGAGTTAGTCAGCCAAGGGAGTTTGTTGCAGCTACTAAGATGGATCAAGAATATCCTCCTTTATCAGTACACCCTCACAGGTCTAATCCTACGGGTCAAGTGCAACTACAATTGGCAGTGCTTCCATCGGTTGAAGAACCAGCCACCACATTTATCCAAGCTCCAGTCATTGCACCTGTCCAAGTCCAAGTTCAACCGGATGTTTCTCAAAAGTTAATAACTACCATTGAGTCATTAACATCTCATTTAGAGACTATGGAAGGGAAACATGCGTAGGTTCAACCGGAAAAGAAAGCTTACCCTGAATGGGTACATTCAATCTATCCCCCATTAAGTTTTGGGAACCCTGTATTCCCTATTTTCAATGGATCAGGTGTCCCTGAACAGCATTTGACGCATTACGTGTCTTTTTGTGATCCTATGATGGGAACTTTACAATATAAAGAAGTAGTAAAACTCAGATTCTTCGTGCGAACCTTGCAAGGACCAGCTTTTGTCTGTTATACAAGCTTAAAATCTCATTCAATTACTGGATGGGAAGATCTATGTCAGAAATTCCTTCTTCAATTCAGCTCAACTATTCCAAAGACAATAGTTTTCGATCTTACAAACTGTAAGAAAAGGGAGAATTAAAGAGTCTCTGATTTCATTACTCACTGGAATGGAATAACATATTCCCTGAGCTTAGTACTCCCTCATGAGGAACGGTTTCCAATCTGTGTGGAAAATTTGCGTGAAAAATTACGCACGCCGCTGATCCCTGTGAAGTACACAGGAGGGTTTCGAGACCTTACTTCAATCGCTCCGAAGATTCAAGATTCCCATATACAGGCTAAGTCGAAATCTCATGTAATTCCATCAGATCCAGGAAGGAGAATGGGTAAAGATGAAACTACTACAGTTATGCTTAAACAAGCACCAGTACCTGTTTCTACTTCAAAACCGTCATCTTCTCGAAGGGCTCCACCGCTTGAGCACCAACAACAAAGGCTGTTTCGTCGAGATGATCAAATAAATCAAAGATGAAAACAATTTGAGTATTTGAAGAGAAAAACAGACTCTTTCCGAAATGAACAAGTTCCTGGTTACTTCATTTCAGCTCTAGAGAATAATTTGGTTCAGCTGCCAATGCTCAAGAGGCCAATCAAGGAAGGCGATGAAGACCGTCCCAATTATTTCCTCTTTAATCAAATGTTGGGGCATCCCATCCAGGAGTGTTTTGTCTTCAAAGACCTCCTGAAAAAGATGTTCGACTCAGGACAAGTCAAACTGAAAGGCTCTTCAGCCCAGGTAGCATGTGTTACTGCTATAGTTCCAGAGGAGTAAGGCGAGTGTCAAGAAGTCAAAAGAAAAAATGCACAAATATATGATGATTGGATGGTTAAAAAGATGATCAACAGAACTCATGTTATTTTGTGTACGCAATTGAAAAAACCAATTTTACCTTCTTCTATGAATGTCGTAGAAAAACCCTCTTCATTAGAGGAAAAATCCTCAAAGAAACGACTTGATTCAACGAAAGAAAAAGAATCAGAAGAAGATGTGTATGTGTCAAAGCCTAAGTTGTCTTTTAACTTGGAAGACTTCATGCCATCTACTTAAAATCAACGGGCACCATCCCACCAAACGGCACAACCTAAACAGGCTAATCAGGCAGAATCTTCATCGGATGAAGAGTTAATTTTTTGTTTTGTTAATATGATTCAATTAACAGTTCCATATGCTAGTCGCAGTTTTGATTTCGATGAGCCTTAATTCTCTATATCAAACAGAGGAATCAGAGGAAGTTCTAGAGGCTCAGTATACGGGGTAAGATATGGATCTTTTAGAAGCCACTATTCCAATTCAACCCCTTCTAGAACTGTGTACGCAGTAGAAACTCGTGGTAGAGCCCTTCAACGAGCTCAACAAGAACAAGCAAGTTCTTCCACCAATAGAAAATTCAGTCCTGGCACAGTTATTTAGGAAGACCGGTTGAAGGTTCCATCTTCTTCCTCTAAGAAAGTAACTGGATCTAATTGGTCTAATATTCCAAAACCAAGAATATTGCCAAATCCTATCCCAATACAAGATGCATCAACTTCCAAAGCATCTGCTTCCAAGGCACCTACTAAACCACATATTCCTGTTGGGAAACACATCTCTCTAGATCAAAAGTATGATGTATTGAAACACTTGGCCTATGTACCTGCCAAGTTATCAATTCTAAATGCTTTGAATCTGTGAAAAGATCTTCCGGAAGCACTCATCGAGGCTTTGTCAAGTCCTCAGGAGTTTTAAACTTAAATTGTTGCAGCTGAAGTCTATCACATAGAGAATAATCATGAAAAATGCCATGCAATAATATCTTTTACTGATGAAGATGAAGATGATTTTGAGAGTGGGCATATTAGACATTCGTACTTATCTGGCAGGGTCAATGGAGTAGACGTCCGAAGAGCTTTCATTGACAATGGTTCAAGAGTCAACCTCATGCCCATTTGTACACTTCGTCGATTGGGCCTCACTGAATCTGATTTCTCACCTTCTATCATGATGTTACAAGGATATGATAAAAATGAACATGAACCGCTGGGTGAACTATCACTCAGAACTCCGTTTGGAGATCTTGTATCCAATTCAGATTTCATGGTTGTTGATCAAGACTCAGCTTTCAATATCTTTCTTGGAAGACCCTAGATACATCAACATGCGGTTATCCCTACATCATACCATCAATGTCTCAAATATTGTTTCGATTGTCAAGTTGGGACACTGTATGGTGATAAGTCCTCATTCAAGACATGTGAGTCTCAATACATTGAGGTGGAATTCTATCACATGAAGGGAAGGGATAAATCCACAACAAAGGAGATTACCAAAGTTAATTCTCTATATGGTTTGGAGAAGATTCATGTAAATCCATTTACACATGTGAGAATAGATTATGTGTTGCCTATTAGTCAAATTGACAAGATAGACCCAAATCAAAATACTCTTATGGAAAGGTCCATAATGTCAATTACGACAATCGAGCCAGACAACATGGGAGAAATTGTCAACCCACCAAGTAGTGATGAAAGCAAAAATAGTGACGTCTTCATCTCATCTGCTGAAATCCAACAAGTATATACTTCTCCAATTAGGCCAGAAGAAGTTATTGCAACATCGGAGGTGAACAATGATGTCGATTCTCAATCTATAATCTCCTCTTTATTACCCAAAGAATACCCTTCATCATCAATCAGGTCGGAAATGGAAGCTTCTTATTCAAGATATAAAAATTTTGACATCACTTCTGATCCTGAAAATTATGCTTTATCTTCTACTATGCAAGTAGAAACTGAAGAAATAACACTTGATGAAGAAGAAGAGGAAGACCGCAAAGATGCTCCTCTAGCATTTGATGAGGGTATCTCTACCACAATGGATGAACTCGGAGAAATAAATCTGAGTACAAAAGAAGATCCATGTCCCACTTTAATCAGTGCTGTAACACCCTGATATTTTATGAAAAATATTCTTTTTAATTTCATTAATGTCTTGTGTTGTACGCTGCACCAAAAGGAGCATGCTCAACATGCATACTTGACTTGCCTTATATTACACGCAATCGCGACCTTCCTCGATAGCGTGTGTAGTACGCAATACCGAGTTTCACTAAACAACGATATGCTATTAAAATATTATTAAAACTAGCCGTTATGAATAGTAATAACCACCTTTTAAAATTTTAGAAATTTTATCTCTCAAAATAGACTTCATTTTTGGATTCTTAGTATCGAATTTAGCATAAGGTGAAATTTTTGTACTTTTCGGATAACATTCATATTCTGATGAATAGTGAAAATTACTAAATTTTAATTAAAAACAACTTTTTTAATCGAAATAATTAATAGTGATAAATTATTAATTTGAGTGGTTTTAAAGTGTATTTAGAATATATTTTTACAATTCAATACAATGTTGGTCATTGGATATAATTTCACATTTACACCAGACATAAACAAGTGTTAATATTTTGATAGTTATTATCTCTTAAAAACACACTATTTGTTGTGACAGCGAAAATTAATTATAAAATTAATTAATGAAACTTATATGTTGGTAATTTTGTAAAATATAAATCATTTTTGAATTCGGAATATCAATTATAGCTTAGGGTGAAATTTTGGCATTTTTCTGAAAAACTTCAATTTTTGATGAATAGTGAAACTACTAAGTGGAAGTTAAAAAAATTATTTTTTTCATAAATATTAATTTTACCACTTCTATGAATGGAATTTCAAAAATCCGAGAGGCACGGCTGATGTCAGTAAGTAAAATGTGGTTCAATGAGATGAAAATAATTTTTGGTGAATAGTAACTTTTTACTTTTTTTACCACGGTTAAAAGTAAATAGGGTAATTAAGGGTAAAAATGATATTAATATTACCCTAACACATATCCTAATTCTATTGGACAATTTTATCTCGACCAAAAACAACCTTAAGTGTAAAATATTATCATTTAGGCCCAATTGGTTTAGATTAGGACATTTATTATTATTTAATTCAAAGAAGAGTTAAAAGAGTTAAAATCAATGTTTATTTAGTAAAACATTTTTAATATACGGTTATACATAAGATAAATTCGATTTTAAATATTCATTAGAAAGATAAAAAGATTTCCTACATACTGGTAGTTTATTTGTGATTTTTAGACATCAAATAACTTAATTTATTTATGACACAAAGATGATGCAGTAATTATCTTATTAATGAAATATTGACATAATTGATGTTATAAATACCAAAATAAATTTAATTTAAGACTTTTTATGAATTCCACAAATTTTCTGGGTTAATATGACATGTTATTATTGATGTAATTAACTTTTATCGAACTTATCATTCTGTTATGAGTTTCACAAAAATCAATTACTAAATAGTGTCAAAATTGACATAAAATAGTTCTTAAAACAAATATTATATTATTAATTGTTATTTTATTCCTAAAATTCTAAGGTTCAGAAAAATGAATTAGATAAGGTTATATATATTAATACTAAACAAGTTGGGGTTCATTTGGCTTGATATAGTAAGTTTATTAACCTTATAGTATAAGAACACAAGAAGACACGGTAAAAGTAAAATTATTTAACTTAATGTTAAATCTAAATAATAAGGTTAAAATAGGAACCTAAACTTGTCTAAATTCTATTGGATGAGTGGATTTCGACCCATCCCCGCCTTAGCTTCGAAATAAATCAATTTGGATCTATTTAAAACCGAATTTGGCTTTATAATAAAATAATATATTTAGTTATTCCAAAGGTGCCCCTCTCCTCCCTTATAAAAGGGCACCTCCTCCCTCTCTTCCTCACACAAATTTGAGCCTTAAAGCTCAGACAACCCATTCCAAAATATCTTATCCACTTACCTAGTATCATCCTAGAGGTCCTGGTATTCTTCAAAGACCATCCTTAGTTCTTTAAGTGGAGGTTAAGAAAAGGCGCGTCAAAAAGAGGTAATATCCATTACCGATCTTTTTCAATTTATTTCTTCTTCAACTTATTCTTCTTTAGTTGTTTCATGATAAAGTAATAAAATCAGTATTTCTTATATACTTATATTTTATTATAAATATGAAACAACTCTAATTAACATTCTATCCATCATACGGAAAATGAAATCACCGCCCGTGCGTACGTACGGAATACCGTCTCCACGCCGTGGTGTAATCTATTTTACACCACCACCTTAATTGGATGGGTATAATGATGTAATGAGTAACTATATATGATTATTATAAAGTGATATTGATACTGAAATAGTATACATACACTTCAACACAATTCCACGTCCATGGGAACGATATCATCGCTCGTGCGTACGTACGGACTACCGTCTCCACGACGCGATGAGATTCATTATCCATGTTAACCATTCCAGAATGATTATAAAGTATATATAATGAATAATAATGGAATATATGACACGGTAAATCTACTGGATTTATGTATATATATATATATATATGTCATCTACTTACTTCCATTCAAGACAATAAGGAAAGGAAAGCCGCGTTCATGCGTACGTACGGACTACCGTCTCCATGAACGGTGTGTTTCATTTCATTTATCTATCTATTATATATATATAATGAATATATATGGTATATAAATCATACTTTATATTCTGGAAGTAAGTAAATCATGATATAAGTAATAATAATTTCAATAACAACAAGTCCAAACACCTACGATAAATGAAACAATTTTACCCAAAACGCTTCTTTAACATGAATTTACAAACGAACGGGTAATATAAAGTCATAAGTGGACCATATATGATATAATAACAATGAATAGGATTCAGGAATATGTCAATAACATGATTTAAATCATTATACAGGAGGTTTGGACACGTAAAAAGCAAGTCGGACCTAAGGTAAGGGAAATATCACAATCTCATTTCTATCTGAGATTGTTTATACTTTGAAATTTACTGGGGTGTATTTTATCATCCACATCCATGTTTCCTAAATATGTAATATTATTTCCATCCACCTACATTTTTTTAAATCCAATTTTACCCTTCGGTGAGTTTTTAGTAAAAGATATGAAAGGAATCTTTTTTTCGTTTTACGTATGAGGTACTTTTTGACTTTTCCGACAAAAGTATGAGAAGAATGTTTTTTTTAACTTAAACGGCACGAACAGATTTTTACGGTTTTATAAAGCCTTATTTTCATGAATCTTCCTACAAAATATTTCATGACTATTTTCAATAAAATCTCTTTCTTTTAAAATTGCATGATGTTTTGTGAAAAGAAATTGATTTTGAAGAAGAAAGGATATTTTCCTCAAGAATGGAGTTCAAGTGTTTTATCAAAATTATTTTCCATATAAGATAATAAAGGGTTATGTTTTTATCTCTATTATTACATTGATTTGATAATGTTGTGATGGAATTGTTTTTATGAATTCCTTTATCTTCTATGAATTGTTTTATGATGTCATGATGTTTAAGATTCCCATTTTTATTACATGGGTTATGAAATGATGTATGATTTATGATTTTGTGGAACACATAATAATGGTATCATTATGAGATGGGTGGGACCTATATCTCCCTCCAATTCATTGGGTAAAGATTTTATATCTCATGAGATAGACATGGCTGGAATGGTAGGTTATACCGGTTCAGTGAAACAAGACTGGAACGAGGGTGACTCGCTTCAGAAAGGGACTTTGTCCACTAAGATAGTCATGGCAATGAGTCTTGACTAACAAGAAATGATTCTCTATGATTATGTGTGTATGCCACAAATTTTCATGTTTTAAGTTATGATTATTGTGATTACATTTCACTGCAATGATTTATCCCATGTTATGAAATTATGCTCTCTTTTGCAGGTTAAGATTTCCAAAAATGTTATGTTCTTATCAAAATGATGTGATTGATATTTATTTTTTTTACCCTTACTGAGCATTTGAGTTCACCCTTTTATGTTTTCTTTTCCCCAGGATATAAAGAAAGGTTTTTGGTATAAAAAAAATAAGATCTTTATGGGAGATATTGAAGATATTTCACCACGATTAGAAGATTATATTTCGAGTTTCCAAAGACACTAAACTATTACGATCCTTGTGTGTGTGTTTTTGTTATGTACTAAGTATTCCGCAAAAGTAATGTAATGTCCATGTACGTCAAGCTTCGGGTCTCTACAAGTTCGGTCATGACTCTTAAAGAGAACGAGATTTATATTTACTTTCTAAAGCTAAATAGAGATATATTTTCTTGGAACTATACAGAAATACCTGGGCTTGATCCTGATGTTGTTACTCATCATTTGGGTTTACCAGAAGAACATCGAGGATTTAAGCAAGCCACGAGAAAAACACACCCAACATATGCTTCCAAAATTGAAGCTAAAGTGGAAAAGCTTATCAAAGCTAACTTTATCAGAGAAGTTCAGTATCCCAAGTGGTTGGCTAATATTGACCCTGTAAAGAAGAAGAACGGAAAAATTAGAGTTTGCATCGATTTCAGAGATCTTAATCGGCATTGTCCTATGGATTATTTCCCATTTTTGATTAAAGAACTTTTAATTGATGCAACAGCTGGCTATGAAGCACTTTCCTTCATGGATGGATATTCCGGATATAATCAAGTCCAAATGGCCCCAGAAGATGAGGAATCCACAGCCTTCAGAGCCCCTCAGGGTTTGTTTTGCTACCGGGTAATGCCCTTTGGCTTAAAGAATGCAGGTGCAACATATCATCGTGTCGTGCATCGTATCTTCAAACCCTTATTAGGGAAGTTTGTTGAAGGATATATAGACTATTTGGTGGTTAAATCCAAACAACTTTCTAATCACTTGGCTGATTTGGAAGTCATATTCCGCAAGCTTCAACAACATAATTTGTAGATGAACCCCTTAAAATGTGATTTTGGGGTAACCTTGGGAAAATTTATCGGCTTTGTTGTACGCCATCTTGGTATTGAATTCGATCCTGAGAAGGCCAAGTCAATCCTTGAAATGTCACCTCCTTGAAATTAGAAATAATTAAGAGGACTTCAAGGACACTTAGCCTATATTCGGCGTTTCATCTCTAATTTGGTGGGAAAAAGTTTACCTTTCACCAAATTGATGAAGAAGGGAGTCACTTACAAGTGAACTAAAGAATGTCAAGAACCATCTAATTTTCTTAAGAAGTGTCTCTTGAGTCAACCGGTACTTATTCCACCTGTTGAAGGAAGGCCACTTATCCTCTGCCTGATGGATTTAGAGCGATCATTGGGTGCCTTTCTTGCTCAGAAGAATGATGTTGGGAATGAAAACAGCCATTAGTATCTCATTCAGACTATGCTTGAAGCAGAAACCCATGATTCAAGTATTTAGAAGTGCTGCCTAGCATTAATCTTTGCAGTTCCAAAGTTGAGACACAACCTACAACATCACGAGGTCCAATTGTTATCTCGCAATAACCCACTCAAATTCATCCTTAGTCATCTAATGCTTACAAGACTTCTGGAAAGGTGGGAAGTTATTTTGCAGCAATTCGACATTCATTATGTGTCTCAAAAGGCAATAAAGGGAAAAGGTCTGGCTGATTTCTTGGCTGAACACCCTTCAGTGGAAGACACATCTTCAGATATTGAACTCCCTGATGAGGAAGTCTTCTCTATTCAAGAAATTCCTCAGGCATGTGAAATGTATTTTGATGGTGCTTCCAGAAGTCCAATAGGGAGGAAAATGGAAAACCTAAATTCAACAAAGTTGTATTAGGAATTGTGCTCATTTCTCAAGAAAAGGCAGTGTTACCTTATTCCTTCTTATTATGGGAATGTGGTACCAATAATGAAGCATAATACCAAGTTATCATCACAGTATTGGAATTAGCACTTCAAGAACAAGTGAATCACTTATAGGTGAAAGGTGATTCAGACCTGGTAATCAAAAAAGTCAATGGGGATTATGCCATTATAAAAGAAGAACTAATCCCTTTGTATGATTACGTTAGAGAATTAATGGCGTAATTCCCTTCGGAACCGACATTTTCTTATGTACCAAGATCACAAAATGCTCAAGTTGATGCACTGGCTAATATAGCCACAGCTCTAGAAGATCCAAATTGGGATGATACAACCATCATTATTTCCCACCATCGTGAAATTTCACCTAATATTCGAATCAGAACAGAGGAAATTAATGAAATTAGTCCCATTCCTGAACCGTATGGTCATAATACAGGATGGATGTCACCTATCAGGGAATACCTTCAAAATGGAACACTTCCACCTGATGGAGCAGAGAAAGAACAAATCCGGTGACGTGTGGTCAATTTTACTCTTTATGATAGCACAGATCACCTAGAGAAATTTATTTACAAACGTGGTTTTGATGGAGTTCTCTTCAGATGCATTGAAGGTGAAAATACAATGGCTGTCATGAAAGAAGTGCATGCAAGAGTCTGTGGTGCCAACCAGTCTGGACATAGACTGTCTGATCAAATTCGAAGGCTTGGATACTTTTGGCCTTCAATGATACAAGATTGTGTTGATTTCATAAAGAAGTGTCATTCAGGCCAAATACATGACAACTTCATTCATCATCATCTAGAGTTTCTTCATGAAGATAAATACTTGATGCCATTTGCCACATGGGGAATGGATGTGGTGGGAACATACACTTCGGCTACAGCCATGTAGTTTAAGTACATTCTTACTGCTATTGAATTCTTTTCCAAATGGGCAAAGGCAATACCTCTCAAGTAAGCCAGTTCTAAATGAGTTGTTAGCTTCATCAAGTCTAACATCATTACCATATTTGGTGTCCCTCATACCATATTGACGGACAATGGAACCACCTTCTGTTCATCCGAGGTGAAGATGATGTATCAAGAATACAACATCAAATCCAACCACTCATCTTGGTATCATGCAGCGGCCAATGGCTAGATAGAATCCTTCAACAAGACTCTTTCAAATATACTACAAAAGATAGTGGATAAAGATAAGAATTCATGGCATGATAAACTCTTTCATGCTTTATGGGATTATCGGACTACCACCCGCACTGCAACGCGATCAACTCCATATCCATTGGTATATGGAATGGAAGCAGTCTTGACAATTGATGTTCAACTACCCTTGCTCAGAGTTGCCATTTGTGATCAATAATCTACATATGAACAATCTCAAAAGCGATTGAATGAATTGGAATGGTTAGATGAGAAATGATTGTGCACTTTGCACAACTTGGAAGTGTATCAGAATCGAATAACACGAGATTTCAAAAAAAGTTCTTCTTTGTTCATTCACTCAGGGAGAATTGGTATTAGTTCTCAGAACTCCAATGATACCCGGAAAGAAACCTCCCAAGCTTGAGCCAAAATGGGAATGACCTTACTCCATACATAGGGTTTACTCTAATGGAGCTTATTCTTTAATATCAATGGATGGAGAACTCCTCACTACTCCAACCAATTCCATATTTTTGAAGAATAATTTTGTATAAACACAAAATATATCATCCATGGTCTGATATGACCTTAAACTGCACCACCATCTAGCAGGACGTTACACTACATAACCAACAGTCCATGCATATGACCTTAAACTATTTGTACTTCCCTTACATCCATCATGACGTTAAACTGCACCATCCACGGTCCATGCATATGACTATTAACTATTCGTACATTCTTCTAACATGATGTTATATTGTGTCCGCCTTCATCGCCCTTTCTATATGAAGTTAAAATATATAGAAGACCCTTACACCCAGCAAAACGTTAAACTGCATAACCAACGGTCCATGCATACGACCTTAAACTGTTGGCCCTTACGTCCAACATGACGCTAAACTGTATCGTCCCTTTTTCATCTAACATGACGTTAAACTGTGAAAAAGTCCCTAATATATCCAACATAACATTAAATGGTGTACTCTTTTGTCCTCAATGCATGACATTAAACTTCACAGTCCCCCTTTAGTCCAACATGACGTTACACTATATTGTCCTCGTCGTCCTAACTACATGAAGCTAAACTGTACAGAAAGTCCTTGATACATCCTACATAACATTAAACTATACTTTTCCTTGATACATGACACTAAATTGTGCAACACCAATAGTCCTAACTACAAAACTTTAAACTGCATAGTCCCTTTACATGTCATACATGACATTAAACTGTGCATCGTTAAGGTGGTTGTTACCTCTTGTTTCTCACACTGAGTATGACTCATGTGAGATTAGAGAAAACTTCATCCATAACACTCTCTCTGGGATACTAACCATGTGTAGGCCCCAACAACATCATTTTTTAGGTCGTTGTCCACAAGAACAACTTGATCATTTATTCATTCTTTAATTGAACTATGTGGACTTTGATCCTTTCCTTCCAGGCTAGGTATGTAGGCAAACTCCCATGGTTCAAGCCCAAAATCAGTTTCTTCACATCGGTTCACCTCCATCTCATAAGATGTTTATTCGTGAAACCGACCCTAGAATCAATACCTTTACATTGGTTCACTTTCATCCATATTTTACGACGTTAAACTATATAAAATTTTTGTCCAGTATGACAATAAACTACAACATTCTTTGATACCCTCACCTGAGAGGGAATCATTATTTACATTTATTTTCAATCATGTTTCTATTCAAAGACTACGTGCATACATGGAAATACTTGAACCTTTTATCTTGGGTTAAACCATCATTGCACTAATGTCCCCTTTCACCCTTCACATGTACGAACCTAATTTGTACAGAGGGTAGTTCTAGAACTATGTGGGCTTGATTCCCATCCTTATGGGATACGTAGGAACGTTCGAGTGTCCCTTGAATCTATCCCCAAGTCTTTGGGCCCAACCCCAAATTCCACTTTCAGTCCCTTGGCTGAAAAGTACCCATGAAAACACAAACTGTGTATTTCTTATAATGGTCCAAGCTCTATGACCCTAACCTAAGATCTCCAATCCTTTTGTCCCACATGACGTTAAACTGTAGTTCTCGAACTATGTCTGGCTTGATTTCCATCCTTATGGGATAGTAGTGAAGTCCAAAATTTCCATTCAGGACCCAGCCACAACATGATTATGGTTAACATTGATCTGTGTATCTCTGTATACATTGGAAAATACCCATCTTTATGTGTCAAAATCCTAACCTTAAATATTTTCAAATCTTCATAAACCTTTTCTTGACTTCTAGTCACAAAAATGTCAAAATTCTGAGAGTTCGTTTCCCTAACTATGCAGTACGTGCCCTTAGGCAGCCTTGCATAAACAGTCTCCATAACAGATTTTTCAGCCAAAAGATACTATTATTTGACTATGCAGCCAATGCCCTCTGGTGGCCCTGCATAATTCAACCCCATAACAGGTTTGTTAAATACTTGTAACTTCATTCTTGGGACGAAAGCCTCTCTTGTCATTGTTGGTCTTAAATGACAGTATGTAGCGATACACAAAAGTATCCATCCTTAACATATTTTTGCCATATCCTTTTTCATGATCTGAAAGTATTCAAGTCTATGGTTTATATTATCCTTCCCTATGTTTGGGTCAGACCTTCGTAGGAGTGATATCCATCCAGTTATTTGATAATCTTGTTGGAAAATATCTTCTCCATATTCAAGCACCACTTTCCATACAGCAAACTCTATACATTGGAAAATTTGAATCTACATAAACTTTCACTAGCTTTTAGCACTAGGAAAGTAAATTTATGAGAGTTCTTTTTCCTGACTATGTAGCACATTCCCATAGGTGGCCTTGCATAAATAGTCTATATAATAGACTTGTTAGCCCAAAGATATTATTTATTTAACTATTCATCCAATGCCCTTAGGTGGCCCTACATAATTCAACCCCCTAACGGGTTTGTTAAATATTGGTAACTTCATTATTGGGAACTACTTCTTCTAATGCCTTTTAGCTCTTTTTCATATCATTACTCAGGTTCAAATATTCTTAAGTCATAGTTTACATCTTTTCCCTCATACTTTAGTATGGTACTATGTTTTCAGATGAATTTTCAAGGAATTGAGTCAATTATAATTCATTCGGTCAAAGCTATTTCGACCTTAAACATTAGCCACATTATGTCAAATGTGCATGACTTTAAACTTCCCACAACAGATAAAAGAACTCTGTATAAAAGTCAAGTTCCAGCTCACTAAACATACATTTTGTATGATTTAGTTAATATTGATCAATTAAAATATTCAAAGTTTGTAGGGTTATTTACACTAATCCTAGTAAAAATCAAACTATGCTTACTATTCCCATTGGCTTAGGTAAACTTTAAAGTAGGTAGAAAGAAAATATGTGCACAAGTGATTGAAGATGAAAGAATTATTTCCATTTGGTTCACTAGAATTAGAAGGACATCCACATATTGGAGTCTCTTCTATTTTCCAAGAAACTACATAAGACTGTCAACATAAGTATTCAATTGATGAACCGCATCTAGAGCTTCATCAGCAGCTACTTGAAGCTCATGCACTCGACCAACTTCACTATTTTCAGCATGATGGAGTGCTCTCTTGGCATCCTCAATAGTCTTCATACCATTCATTGAACTCCCTCCAGTGAATTATTGAGTTGTTCATGTTCCCCAGTAACAGCATCTAACCGTTGTTGAAGGTGCATCTTCTGGAAGACTTTTTCTTTGATCTTATACTTCAGCTCCTTCATCCTGGCAGCATAGTCAGCCTCAGCTCGGGATACTGCAGCCTCAAATTTGCCGATTTTGACTGATAGATTCACCCTGGTAAGATCTTCATGACACTTTTCCTCATGCTCCCTCTTGAAGATGTCTTGTTTCACCATGTTATGGATTTCTTGATTTCCAAAACCACCAAGTCCTAGCATGATGAACTGGGACGACAATCAAGGGATCTTCGATGATAGCTCTTCTAAATGAACCTCACATATGATTTTCCATATGTTCTTCCATGCCTTGCATCGTGAAAAGCTGAGCGCCTTAAGAACCTCTGGGTCTGATTCAATATCATCATCACAGGGGGGGCATGTAATATGGGATTAATTCACTTAAGGAAGTGACCTATTCTACTCCTTCCCCCCTGACATGTGCATCTTCTCTTTCAATTCTCGTTGGGGAAGAGGGTGGGGCCTCAACTTCAGATCTAGCCACTGCAGTTAATGGACCTGCATAATTAATTGAAAGCTTTGGTTAGTTTCAAATCATAACAAAAGAATAGATTGTCTTGAAAATTAAGTACAATCACAATTATTGTTATCCCTTACCCAAGGGTAGATCAAAAACCTGAGAAGACTCCTCCCTATCTTTCCCCATCTCAACATGTTCTTCAATATGGGTCTCAAGAGGGTTTACTGGGTTTAGATATACTTGAGCTAATTTTTCTGCAATAGTGGGGTTGGCATCAATGTTCACACCCTCTTCAAGAATTGGTAGTTCAATAGCTTCTATGGATGGAACTGCATATTATTTTCAGTCTTGATTAGAAGTGTAAATTATAAGGAAATTTACTGGGTGAAGGATAACACTCACGCCCAAGGTCTTCTAAGTCACATGATAACTTAGCATGATCATAAAATTCTTCGAATGACATGCCATGAATCATCATTTCATCCAATGATATTTCAGAATCCTGGTCAGTCTCACCAGTAGGAGCGTTGGATGTGTCTTCTTGGTGACTTACATCCTGTGGCCCCTAACCCTGGACAACATCTTCGGATAAAATCACAGCATCAGTTGCAACAGCCACTAGAAGCTCTAATGCAGGAGTTGAATCTAAAGTATCACAGAATGGAAGTCACTCGATGTTTCCTTCAACATTTTTTATGAAGCATTGTTAACTTACCAATAATAGGTTCTTCTCTTCTTGCAACAGCAGCAGGAGGAATACTGGGAACAGATGCTAGCTCTTCTCCAGAAGCAGCCAAGTCAGCATGAATTTTTGATTGTTCCAGAGCACCCTCTAAGGTCCTTGAAGGAGGATCAATCCTTTCCCTCAGGGGGAAATTGAAGAAGCCCCTGCAATCCCCAGAAATTTGAGTAACCTTTTCATGGGGATAGACTCATGATTACACGAAGGACTTACCACTGCTAATGAAGCACTTAGCTATGGACTTCCTCCATCGTTTCCTTTGCTTATTTGGTTTTTTGGGAGTATCGGCAGTCTCCCTTATTGGCACCTGGATTGGAGAATGAAAATTCATTGCCAACTCCTCATTCATGGCCTGCTGGCCTGGATATATTTCACCTGGTTCTCGAGGAGATACAGCAGCAACCCCGATGGAAGTACCACCAGGACTATACTGTGGCAAAGGGACCTCAGTAGTTCCTTTCTTTTCAAGATGAAATATGAAGAAAATAACTTCCTTAAGTAAAAAAGCTTCAACTGGAATCAAGTTGCAAATCAAATAAGGAACTAAAAATTACATCTTTAGGAGCCATGTAATTGTTCCACTCCTCATCAGTCCCCTCAGCGGTGCCACAATCAATCAATTCCTTCACCTTCCTGGTGATAGGAACGGATTCATCAGTGGCGTGTATGAGAATTTACAGTTCTCTGATGTAATCCCACACTTCATTGGGGTTACCCTCATATTGGATATTTGTAGAAGCCATAAGATTATCTATTCCAGGAAGTAGTAGGCCCTCACACAAATCCAGCCAGGCGGTCTCAGTACCACAATATAAACCCTACCATAACTAGATAACCTCTGGTCTTAGATATGAGGGCTATGAGGAAGGTCATACAATATTTGACTTCAATTTCTTCCTAGCTCCTGTAACAATAGATAGAGAATAAGAAAATAATACTTATTGCTTTATAAAGTAGCAGTGATTAAATTACCACAATGAAGTAACTCACCATGAGTTGATGGAGTGGGTCTTTTAATTCTAACCGGAGGATTATATCGGGCACGAAACCACTTTGCCACTGGTTGTGCCTCATCATCCCCATCCTGGGAATCCGGTGAATCAGTTCTAGAAGAGGAATCTGGGGAATCAGCTTCAGGTGGGGAAGCATCACCTTAATGAGGAAGGGTTTCTTTCTCTACAGTCCTCTTCCTTTTCCCCACCTGATAAACTGGGTGATTCAGCACCCCTTTGGGGTATGATTCTATCCAGTGTTCGACATAATATGTAGTCAAATTATGTGCCTCTTTTTCAAGTGGTAGATCAAATACTGCCCCAGTCTTCTCCCTTGATGTCAGCAGCCATAGTTGTCGAGCAACCATCAGATGTTGCTCTAACCTGACATGTACTGGAGGAGATATTGCAATCTTTTGCAGACATTTTAATTGACTTGAAAGTCTATATGGAGCATAGGCCTCGCATATAATTTCTCTGTCAATCCTGGAAACTAGCACAACATCCCTGCAAGCTAGCACGTATGCCCTCATATCCAAGTGGGTTGTTCCGTCATTAACCAACTGCCCGGTTGGCGGATTTCCATAGGTAAAGAAGTTGAATTCCTTAAACATGATCAGCCTCACTTTCATGTTATAGGCATTAACATTTAATGGAGCAGCTCCAAAGAATGCTTGCACTGACGGCCTGAAAGAACTTCTAGGAATTTGTAATCCATTCTGTACATTATAAGTCATGAAGTGAGTAGAGATCCATCCCCATACAACTTGGAATGGTCCCACTATTATTAAAGGAGATTTACCCATGAAGACATGAAGTAAACTCCTGTGAATCTTTTCTAAAATGGGGGTATCCAACCCAACCATTTCTCCCTCAGCCATTGTTTCTGCAATGACGAAGGTCCCTGGCCTAACGCCTCCCTTCTAATCCCTGACTGGCAAGAGATAAATGCTGAGCTACATTGCCAAGAAGCCCGCCAGATGAGTCTTCTTTGGGATCCATTGATTCACCTCATATCCCCACTTCTCGAACTCTCCTGCTTCTAGAGTTGGCCAGAATGTTCCAAGAGCACCACTTATCTCTGGTTTTGGGTAGGTGGTAGGATGTTTGGGCCTCTTATCCTTGGATTTATTTTTCTTGGATCCTTTCTCCTTCGGCACCTTCTCCTTTGGCTCCTTCTCTTTCTTCTCAATAAGAAATAGATAAATCCACTCCTCTGGATGAATATCCTTTCTAAAATGAGTTAATGAGGTCTCTGAACTCTTGAGCCAGTGGAAGATTTTAAATAATTCCCGAGATAAAGTAGGAGTCTTCTATGAATCATTCCAAGTCACCTTGGGAGGAATTAATTCATCATAAATGTCACCCAAAATTAGAACCCCTGAGATCTTATGGACATCCCACAGACTGATGTCTACATCTCCATGAGTCAGATGGAAAGAATTAGTTTCTGGGCTCTAGTGGCTAAGTATCTCCGACACAAAGTTATCATGTCTGTAAACATATGTTTTCCCCACCCAGACAGCCTCATATATTGCCACTCCTTTCAGATCCTCGACAAACTCTGCACAGGATTGTCGCATCCAGTATGCCCACATGCACATTGGCTTCACGCCTCCCCCAGGACGGTTGTCCCAACTTTTCTTCCAGCCTTTGTATTGATCCATCTGAGAATTTCGGAAGATTGAAGGATGACAATGTGGTTGCTGCTCAGGCGTATGAGGATTCAGATCTGGCGTACAAGGGCTATGATGCATCATGTGGGCCTTCTCCACTTTTCCAGCATTTAGAAATACCCCTCCACATGAGATATTTGATGAAGCAAAGTTGGTATAATTCTGAAACCACTAAAATGAGAGAAAGTTCTTTGCTTCTGGAATAGTAACTTCTTGTAGATTACCGTAGTCATACAAAGGAAAATAATTGCTTTGGGGGAAGTCGTGATGATATTTCTTCCGATACATAGCCAAATCCGGAAGAGTGCTACTTTTGACGGTATAATAATCATGGCCAATGATGTTCATCATATCATCAATCCTCTTGTTAGCCAGTTCATCAGCTATTCCGGTTCTAAGAGCCATTGATTCTGCACAAAAGTTGAGTAAATTGTCTTTTAAGTAAGTTGATTTTTCATAAAAATTGTGAAGTAATTTTTGAAAAAAATGGCAAAGGCATTAAGGTGCGCAAGTCTAAACTTGGCGTGCAAGTATGGATGTGTTGCGCAAGTGTTAACAGGCCGCACAAGTTTATGTCATGAAAGTATCACCGCGCAAGTCCTATTACCATGACAGCAGTGCGACAGCGAAGAAACAGCGGAAAATGAGAGACTTGCGCGGAAAAGGTGACCTGCACGGTGTGAGCTCGAGAATCCAGAAATCTGATGCTATGCGCGGAAAATGACCGCGTATTTATAGGCCAGGCTACCCACCTACGCACCTACAGACAGCGTGCTCCATCCCGCGTGCTCCAGCCCTGCGCGCCTCACACTTGTGTGCCGCCTTTCCTCTGGTATTCTTCTTTTCCTCAGAGCCACGTCCTCATTTCTTTCAGATCCAACTCTGCGGGGGGACTTTTGTTGATGCTCATTTTCATCACAAAGTCCAAAGGTATTTAAATGGAAATTAATTATCACAAATCGATTCAGCCTTTGAAGAAAAAATCAAAAATCGACAAAGGCATCAACAAGGCTTCAAAAGCACATGCGCCGCGCAAGTTCCATCACGGAAGCACAAGTCCACTTGCGCGACGCCTCATGGTTGTGCAAGTGACTTGCGTTCCCTAAGTAATAACTACCTGGGGTCTTCTCCAGCCTATAAATAGACCCTGTGGGCCCCCCATTAAGAGGGGAATTCTTCCATAATTCAGATTTAGAACTTTGAACGCCCATGTGTCTTCTTCAGGTCTTCCGAACACTTCTAAAGTAATTCTTTACCTAGAATGGAAGGTCTAAACAAGAGGAGTAAGGTCTAAGTGTTATAATTGACTAACACTTTCGCGCCTACAATGTTTTACCCTTAAGTGAAATGAATATACTTGCGTGCCGCCCTAATTCCTCACCAAAACTTGCACGCCTCTATTCTGGAAGTACCTCAGGATAATTCTAAAGGCATTGTTCAAGGATCGCCCAAGTATTACCATGCTGGTTTACAATCGCATAAGTACCCGTGTGTCGCGCAGGTATACCTGCGCGACCAGGACTTGTGCGGCCACGCAGTACCAGCGCTCCTTCCAGGACTTGCACGCCCACGCCTTTTTTGGGTGCCCTTATTGCCTATTTCACCCCTCTTATGCCATTCCACCTCTCCTATTCAAGATTCAGTCTTCAAGACACTCTTCAAATAAATTTTTGGCATGTTTTCTTGATTGAATTCCTTATCTGAAAGTAATTATGTGGAACATCTCTTAAAAATTTAGTGATTCACATATCTTTATGTCACTAAAGTTAGAAATTTCATTCATTCAACCTCATCCATTAAGATGAGAGAACTCTTTAATATGGGCATCCTTTTAAAGAGTAAGCCCCAGTCCCCTAATTTTGGCATCCTCCTCAGGAGTAAGCCCCAATCATAATTTTCTTAACCTGGATCTCCTTTTCAGGAGTAATCCCCTGTCTCAAATATGGGCATCCTTTTCAGGAGTAAGCCCCAATCATAATTTCCCTTAATCTGGGCCTCCTTTTCATGAGTAATCCCCAGTCCCCTAATTTGTGCATCCTCCTCAAGAGTAATCCCCAACCATAATTCTCTTAACCTGGGCCTTCTTTTCAAGAGTAATCCCCAGTCTCAAATATGGGAATCCTTTTCCGGAGTAATCCCCAATCATAATTTCCCTTAATCGCGGCCTCCTTTTCAAGAGTAAGCCCCAGTCCCCTAATTTGGGCATCCTCATTAGGAGTAAGCCCCAACCATAATTTTCTTAACCTAGGCCTTTTTTTTAGGAGTAATCCCTAGTCTCAAATATGGGCATCCTTTTCAGGAGTAATCCCCAATCATAATCCCTCTCCTAATTTGGGCCTCCTTTTTAGGAGTAAGCCCCATGTTAGAATATTCAAATCTCCATGAAGCACATATACCTTTATGGACCCTGTTCCTAGATTTCTTCCTTGAAGTAAATCTTAATCTTCATATATCTGGGCAGTCATACATACATAAGCCCCACATTATTTCTTATGATTGCATCTTTCATGGCACAATTGTCTGGTGTTTACCAATACCTCTTATTTCTCACACCGAGCATGACTCACATGAGCTTAGAGTGTAAAAGTAATTATGACATCCTTCTTTGAGCCATCAATCATAAACATCATACTCCCTTACTCCAACTACATGGGTTCTGATTCCTTTTCTAAACAAAGGATATATAGGTAGCCCATCTGCAGGTTCGATCCCAACTCTGAAATAATCCATGTCCTTCTGAATGACAATAAACTTCAAGTTCCCCATTGAGTAGCTTTAAAACCATCATGGTCATCATAATGACCAAGAGACTTCTATATAAATGTGTCAAAGGATACCATAGACCAAGAATCTCTAACAAATACAGATGATTCTCTATTAATAACGAACCTCGAATACATATAAATGATTCTCTAAATTTCCTACATATCAATCATTGATTGTCATATCTAAAGGAAATCTCATTTTATACTTAGTAATGTAATTAGGATTCATGAACATAACTTAAATCTATAAAGAGAGACCCAGAGTAGACAATAATTCCCCTCAAAAAAGTGTGATGAGTCCGACCTCACATCCTCTCGACGAATGCAAATTCCTAAGCCTCATCAGTCCACAACTAATGAGCGCCTACCTTTGGAAAGTAGTTTCAATGGATATGGAATCATTGGATGTTTCCAGTTCTACGAACAAACCCGTTAGAAACCACTTGGAATGTTTAAATCTTAAATCGATGAGATCATCCCCGATTCCAGAGGGAAACCGATTTTGATTATTTTAAAAATTAAGGGACACAGATCAATTTAATCTATTTATTGCAATTCATGGTATCCAAAATAAAAGTGTAATGGATTTATCCCTCTCAAAGTTGAATCTTTTGATTCCCCTAAATGTTTTATGAAAAAGTCCAGAATAATGAAAACATAAGGAATGATGTGCACCTTCCTAAATTTTCATATACTTTTATTCTTTTTTTCATTTTCAATGTTGCAATTTTCAGCATTTTTTAGAAATGTATTCTTTGAATAAATCTCACTTCCACCTCATAACCACTTATGAACAAAATAATCGATCTAGTGATAGTGATTTTTGGTTATTCTAAGTCATAACTTATTCATTTTTTTTCTAAAAAATACAAAAAAGGGAAAAATTTATTTACATTAAATAAATAAAAACATATTTTTTATTCTGATTATAATCACCCCCACACTTATTTCATAAAATTAATTTCACCCCATCCACCAGGATTCATTTCACCCGCACACATTAACATTATAATATCGTCAAATTACTGAGAGGAGGGTAGGAATAGATAAAAATGGCTTCAAACATGGATCATCCATAACATGGCCATTCATGGTTTATATGGGATAAAAAAGGACTGATGTAAAATTTTCCTTTTAAGGATAAATGATTTTAGAATCATTCCTATATCATTTTAAATGTTTTTTCATATTAATATATTTTAAAAGGTCAAATACAAGTTCTAGCGGGTGGCATGTGCCAATATAACTCACTAAATGTGATTAAGATAAAATAAGAACTACTTGGTCTAGAAATACTCTCACCAAATAAACATATGATTTGGTGAAATCACTCAAAAAAATATTCATAATAATATATCAATTTAAGTGAATTTTAGAAACAAAAAATAATGAAAAATGCTTGGGGAATTTCATTTACATAAATCAATAAATACCCTCAAATCATGAGTTCCCATTTTAATATACATGATTCACTTTAATAATTAAATTTTCTATTTTACTCATTCAATATAACTAACATTGAAATAAAATATATGGCATCGTAGGATTCCTATGAAACATATTTTTTCTATATTACTCATGTTAATCATGAATTCAATTGTCAGTATGCAATTTCATCTTCAAATATCAAAACAGGTTTGTTGGATAAACAATATAGGGGGTCTAAAAGATAAACATAAAAAGTGAACTCTATTTCCCATGAATTCTTGTCCCTCTTTCATATTTCTTCATTCAATGATGCCTTGTGTCATTATTGACTTATAAAAAATTACTTAATTATTCACAAGGATAACCTCATTAATGTTCAGAAAGGATAAGAGAGTGGGGATTCATTTTGGAAAATATCATACGAAGTGGAAATGAAATATAAATTACTAAAAAGGAAATTAAATGGATAATTCTCAGTAAGATCCCCCAAGGGGCCCTTCATTTTTATTGCCTCTAGAGGGAAGTACTAGTTGTTATCCAAAATCAACTGGTGGATGATGCTTCATTGATTTGAACCACCACATGTTGAGTCTTCCATTTTTTCATCATCCAACAAGGTGAGGAATTATCCATGGATAGAGTACACTAGATCCTCTCCATTCACAACTCAGTATAGCTTTCATGGTGGGGAACAACATAGAAGGGATCCTCCTCCTTCTAGGTTGATACTTGTGAAACATCTTCCACTACCATCTTAATAGGATATTTATTATGAGAAGCATCTTTTATGATTTAATTTGGCTCAGAAATATTGATCTCTTCATGATGGGGTTTAACTACTACTATATAGGCCTTTAAGAGCATAATAAATGGATTTTATCAACTCAAGAAAAGAGTTAACTACATAAGTGGGGATAAAACCATGGTCTTTTATCAGCGTTGAAAATAAATGATAAAAGGGTCCTTTATCTAAGCTTAAAAGGTTCTAATAAATGGTACCTTTATCATATATTTTAAAATCACTAATAAGGGAACCATTTATCATCACTTTCTTAGCACATACAAATTCTCGGTTTATCAGCACTTATAAAAGAACTGATAAAGGGTCTTTTATTAGTTCTTATAGAAGCACTGATAATTTATTCCTTTATCATCACTCATATAATTTCTAATAACGTATGAATTGATGTACTCTTTTAATGGTGCTGATAAACATGACATTTATCAGCACTTTTAAAATTTCTGATAAAGGATCATACTATAGTGTGTTTTAATAACACACTACACCACCATAGCTTTGTGTTGTAACAACACACCACAACACTAGAAACACACCACCTGTCTACAAAAAAACACAATATATGATTTAAATGAAATGAAATTCACAATAAAAACATAAGAAAAAACACTATATTATAGACATTTCAAACATTGGTTTATAAAATTACATAAATAAAAATTATCAAATGCTTACAAAAACATCAATGTTCCTTTTTCTTTTAATCCTATCTTGACTCATGATATACACAAACAAATCACCACTAATATAGAGGAAAAATTATCATATATAAGAAAAAAATTCCAATGTTATTAATAATATAAAGAAATAAATTAACATAAAGTTTTAATTTTACTAAATGTGATGTCAATATTAAATACAAAGACACACTTGAAGGCATACCGGTCACATAGTGGATCATATTGATGTGTGTATGATTCCAAAATGTCATAAATGACTTGTGGATAAATGTAATAATGTATCAAAACAATATTATTATGGTTTCTCAAATCTTAGTACGTCACTTTTCTTTTTCACTAAAATGTCATTTTAAACTGAAAACACAAATTTTTTACTTGTTCTGTTCACATAATTTATTGGTTTAACATGAAAATAATGCCTAGATGACACAAATGATTTTCGAATAATTTTACTGAACTATCATGAAAATCATGGAATGTTGGTCAGTTTTTAGTGAGTGAAACTTTTTGAACTACAATGTCAATTTTAAACTGATAGCAGAGACTTCGAGTCATACCGTGAACATTTTGTATCAAATTGATGTGGATTTGATTCCTACACATCAAAAATAACTTATGTATTATTATCAAAATGTATCCAAACAATACTAATGTTTTTATTGGTTTTTAGTATGAAAATTGATCATTTTACTAAAATTGAGGACAATTTTAAATAAAAAGGCATACCTTGAGTCATACTAGTCACATTGTGCATCAGTTTAAGGTCTTTCAGATTCCTAAATGTATGAAATGAATTATCAATCATTTTAATAAAATATAATAACAATATGAATGTGTTTTATTAGTTTTTCCTACATTATTTGTCTTTTTTATTGAAATGTTATTTTAAACTGGAAACACACACTTTTAAATCATTCTAATCACATAATGTATCAGTTTTAAGTGAAAAGGTTTCTTTTACATTAAAAATGTCTTGGGAATCTTTGTCTAAAATTATCAATAAAATCCAAGTGCATTTTATCTATTTTGGATGACTAACACTTTTTGAACTAAAATATCGATATTAAATTGATAACATACACATTGAGTTATACCGGGCACATCATGTATCAAATTAATATGTAGATGAATCTTACATATTAAAAATTAAATATGGATCGTTTTATTAATGTATAAAAACAATATAGATGTTTGTTATTAGTTTTGAGTAAGTGAGTTGTCCATTTCCTAGAAATTGATGACAATTTTAAATAAAAATATGTACATTGAGCCATATCGATAACACCATGCATCAGATTGTGGTACGAATGAATCTTACATGTCCTAAATGACTTATATATTGTTTCAATAAAGTATAAAAATAATGTAAATGTGTTTTATGGATTTTGATTAAGTCGCTTTTCTTTTTTACTAAAATATCATTTTAAACTGGAAACTGCACTTTTAACAATTTTGATATTATCGTGTATCCATTTGATGTGAAATTTATTCCTATATGTTACAAATGACTTATGAATCATTTTTAAAAATTATCTACAAAATTTGAGCTTATATGATCAGTTTTTAGTGAGTGACACTTTTTTGACTAAAATATCGATTTTAAAATGATAACAGAAAGTTTCCGTCATACTAGGCTCATCAGGTATTGGATTGATGTGAGACAAATTTTAAAAAATATGAAATGACATATTGATCACATTTTTAATGTATAAAAAAATATGAATGTTTTTTCTTGGTTTTTTAGTAGGACAGTTTTCCATTTTAAAAAAATTGATAATAATTTTAAATAAAAAGAAAGTCATTGAATCATACTGGTCACACTATCCGTCAGATTGAGGTTTATCAGATTCCTAAAGTCCCAAATGAATTAGGTCTCATTTTAATAAATTATAAAAAAAATTGAGTGTGTTTTCTCAATTTTTAGTACATCACTTTTATTTATTACTAAAATTTAATTTCACATTTGAAACACACTGTTTGACTCATACCAATCACATTGTGTCTCAGATTGAGGTGTAGTTGATTCCTACACCTAAAAAATGACTTATGGATCATTTTACAAAAAAATTTAAAATTTTATAATGTTTACTATTATTTTTGATTGGTAAGGATGGCCTTTTACTAAAATTGATGTCAATTTTATTTAAAAACACACACTTGGAGTAAAACCAGTCTCACCATATGTTTGATTGAAGTGATACTGATCTATGCATGTCTCAAATCATTTATGGATCATTATCTTAACGTATAATCACAATACAAACGTGTTTGTTCAGTTTTGAGTCAGTCAGATTTTTTTATTAATATTGAATACAATTTTAAAAAAATAGGTACTAAGAGTAAAACCTATATCATCGTGCATCAGATTGAGGTGCAGAAGATTTATACACAATCCAAATCACATATGTATTATTTTTTGTAAATTATAAAAATATTCTGAATTTTTTTTCTTGGTTGGTAGTACACCAATTACCTTTTTTACTAAAATTTCACTTTATACTTGGAACATGCACTTTGACTCATACAGATCACATCGCGATTATGTTTTATGTGAGACTGATTTTGATTTGTGAAAAATAATTTATGAATCAATTCCCTAAATTATCAAGAATATTTGAGTGTGTATTCTCAGTTTCATTGAGTGACCCCTTTTAAGGTCAAATTTCAATTTTAAACTAATAATAGACACATTGAGTCATGTCAGTAACATCATGTATCAGATTAAGGTGTGTAAGATTCCTAAACATCACAAATTATTGTGGATTTTTTTTCATAATTTATCAAAACAATATGAAAATGTTCTCTATGTTATGAGTATGTCAGCTAACGTTTTTAGTAAAATTATTTTCAATTTTAAAAATAATGATGTACTTAGAGTCATACCAGTCACATCGTGTGTCGTATTGAGGTGTGACCGATTCCTACATCTCCCAAAGTTTCAAAAAAATATTAACTGACAATGTTCCCATTATTTCCATTGACTTTATTTATCGAACTGCTGACACTTCATGAGTATCTTCGAACAAACCACATCAACTCAAGAAAATAGTCAACCTCTATATGAAAAAAATATTATAAGTAATATTACAATGAAATTAATTAATCATGAATATGGAATAATACATTATTTCCATGGAAAATGATTTTACTATTCAAATATCAATATTACCGTTTCAATTAACTAGTAGTGTAAACTAGAAGGAATGTGATAAATTTCAACACTTTAGGGGTGAATGTTGTGAGAGATAAGAAGTTTGTGGATGTTTTGGGGTAGAATTGCATAAAAGATGGATAGATCACCGCAACTCAAAAAATGAAGTCCACCTATTTAAACACATAATTATTGAGTGATTGATAAAAAAATTAAATTATAAATAAATATGAAATAATAAATTAGTTACATGTAAAATTAAATTATTGTGAAAACATCAATATTTCCTCTGTATTTGAGAAGAGGAAATGTCATTTCTCTTACTGAAAAGAGAGTTGAGATAAATTTAAATAAAGGGATAAATGCAACACTATATGAATGAAAAGGTATTGAGGGAGAAGAATATTGTAGATTCCTTGGTGTATTAAGGTATAAAATATGGACAGACCACCCCAACTCAAACAAAAGAATCCAACTGTATAAGAAATTGATTATTATTTGAGTAAAACTAAAAATAAACAAATTAAATATAAAAATTAAATAATACATTAGTTCTGTGTACAATTATTTTAGTATGAAAACATGAAGATTGCCTCTTTAATTTAGTAGAGGAATCATCATTTCTTTTCCTATAAACGTTGTGGATTTAACTTTGAAGAAAGCGATGAATGAAACACTCTAAGTGTGGAAGGATTTCGGGAGAGAAGAAGTATTTTGACATTTTGGTGTGAAAAGGAATAAAATATTGATAGTTCACCCCAAATCCAACAAAACAATCCACATTTAAAAGAAAAAAATTACTACATGAGTAATAAAAAAATAAATAAATTATAAATAAATATGAAAATATAGTATTTCTATGGACTTAATTTTACTGTGTAAACATAAATATTATCCCTATGATTGAGTATATACATCATCATTTATCTTATTTTAATGTTATGAAACATGGAAAAAATATTAAAAAATAAACAATATCTTCAAGGGATAATGAAAATTAAATATACATTTAATAATATAAATGTTTGGTAAAATAAAGAAATTATATCGTAACAATAACTTTACATCTCTCCAAAGGGTTTCCTTTATTATAGTTGTTTCTTATGAGGGATCGGTAACTTCATAATGTGTAGAAGTAATTGTATACATGAGTAGTAAAACATTTCATTTAGATTATGTTAATTCTATAGAGAAAATATATTATTATGATGAAAACATAATATATTAAAAAAACACTTTACCCATTTCATTTAAATCACTTTGTTTTTTTAATGGTGTCCAAGATTTGGTGCCTCTATCAAGAATCAAAATACCATATTTTTGGTCCCCTCTAATTTTCAATACATTTTCTACATTAGGACCATAATGAAATCATTGTGATGTACCCATGATAGGGCATTCCTTGATTAAGTTTTCATTTGACCCGACATTTGTTTTAGTATTCAATAGGACAATCGTCCAATTATTGATCGTTAGATCAGACACAAAAAAGGTGTACACTTCTTGGGATTCCATAATAAATTTCTCATCTTTTTCCCCTTCCACACTAAAATCATTCTTCACAATTCCCATTTCATAAAGTTTCACCCAATTGATATTGTCAGCCCATTTGCAGTGGAAAAGTGACACTTGAAATATTGTACAATACAACTCATATATCTATTAGATAATGAAACAATATGACATATTTAAATAAATTGGATCTCTATATTTTGAACCATATATGTGAATCGCTTTAACCAAAAGCATAAAACTACATTTTTCATCATACTGAACTCATCATGTTCTTTTGAATTGAACAAGTAACTATTGACTGTAGAACTGGTCTAAGATAAAACTTTTTCATTTAGTCCTCTTGATCAACATTGAATTATTTTTGGAAATAGAATTGGGATTTTTAGACAACTCCTTATAAATTTGACCTCTAATCCTTATTATATACTTATAATTATGTGTATTTGATATCCATCATTCATCCTTTGATGGATTCAAATCTCTAATAATTAATTTGGGGGAATCAATGTATAGATCAACATCTTCCTTATTATATAGAATGTGAAGGTGTCCTTGCTCCCAATCATTCAAGGTAATTGTAACAAAATCTCTTCCATAAATACCTTCTCATAGAAGGAGTTCACTATAGCAATAATTTAGGAGACTGATGATTTCATCATCTGATAGGTAATTTGTAATGAATTTAATAGATTCTTCAATAATTTATCATTTTTAATACAAACTTCTAGCCAACTTCGATTATTGGCATACCATTTCAAAATCATAATATAATGTTGAATAGGGTATATCCATCAATAATGGACACGACCATGTTTTTTAACCTCTCTAACCAAGTGAACCATCAGGTGGCCCATTATATGAAAGAATGGTGATGAGAGGAGAATCTCTAATTCACAAAATATGACAGTAATCTCCTAATTAATTATGGTAATATTCATCGTGTATACAACTTTACTTCATATGGATATGAAAAATAATCAATTTTTTGTTAATATATGTCGTACATTTTGAGGTAGAATGAAACCTGCATTAAATATTTCATCAAAACCTAATAGTCATGTGATTTTATTCATTGTCACTTTAAATTTGTCAATGACTCAACATTCAAGATATTTTATGAATACCCGTGTGAATATTTTACACAAGTATGGAAAAGGAATAATTGATACTTTTCCTACTTGGATAAATAGTAAGCTACTAGAGGAAGAAAACTATATCATTTACCCTTCACTGGTACCAACATTTCCCTTATCCCCATTTCAATTATGTCTAACATAGCCTTGATGCTATATTTTTTTCCTAGGATCATTTAATAATGTTTCATCAACACTATCAATTTCATTTTTCCAAATGCAGGAAATAAAAAAAAGTTTGAAATAAAAAAACCAATACCGTAATTAAAATTAAATTGATCTCTTCTTCCAACCGGATTTTTTATGTTTTTTTCAAAATGGTTTACCAAAAACAAGGTCAATATTTTTTACTTTATTTTATAGTTGATTTCCCATTATTAGAGAAACTGTTGTACCTTGTTTGAAACTCCCATTTAATGTTTTTCCCAAATTGTAATTTATGTATTCGAGGTAAAAATTTAGGATGTCATAAAAACATAGTCTTAGAGGAATTTTAAAAACAAACTAAGTAGGTATGTTTTTCACAATTGGGAAACCCGATCATTCCATTTATGCTATAGCCTGATAAATTTCCATAAGAGGAGAAGTAATCTATGTCTCCATAAAACATGTACCTCAATATGAATTATTTTCCTCTATGACCATAAAATATTGAAACACATGTATTCCACATCAATTTTAGATCGTTGATCAATATAGCCAAAAAGACATCAATATCATTACAAGGTAGATTTGGTATAGGTATAAGTAGAGAAAACTTAATGTATTTGTGCTTTATTCATAACAATAGAAGTAAGTTATGATTTACCAACATGAAGTGCCATGTACTATGAGTACTTCTATATACACCAAAAGGATTTATTCCATCTATCGATAACACATGACCAAAGTTTCTCGGATCATTTCCAAATTTAGGAAACTTGTGATCAATTTTCTTCTACTATGGTAAATCTGTTGGATGACATAAGTTCTCATATTTAATTCTTGTATCTACATGCCATATTAATTATGTTTTAGTGTCCTGAAACCTATATAGTCTTATAAACTGTGTAATGATATGAATGTAACAAAATTATTTTTAAGGACATGATTCATTTTTCTTGTATCAATCGAGGCTACAGTTAGGGAATTTAATGAGTGATTCTTGGTTCCTGCACAACAATATGCAGTCATATAGACAAGAATGAATTTTCTAGATATCATTCCACTTGAATGTTATATTAATTTAGCAACATATGTTTGGTAAGGTAGTTCATTTTATTCGTCAAATTTTTTTCATCAATATCATGGACCACCATATGTTCCTTAGTATGAGAATGAAATGTTTATTCATCCGCCTCTAAGGAATATTAAAGATTATATGAATCTCCATAATCAAAATAGTATGGTGTGATTAAAATTTCAGTTTTAACAAAATCAAATGAAATATATTTTGAGAGAATTTCTACTCCCTTAGTTGGTTCAGATTCAATCAATGCCTGAAAGGTATGTTCTTCTTGAAGTAGATTCTTAATGGATGGAAGATCGTAGTCAAGATCCTTTGTCTTTGAATAAAATTCAACCACATGGGTGGGCTATTCCTTCAATAATGTTGTCTCTTATTATTTTCATGGATTGGATATATCATGAAATTACTCACATTCTTTCAAAAACAATTATTCATTTATAGTTTATCTCCCACATATAGCTCATTTGTCAAGTCCTCTTCCTTTTCCTCCCCAGTCAAGACAAGTGGATCATCATCTAGTTTAGGTTTAGACTGATGTTTAGGTTCTTATAATGATTCTTGAAATTATACAGTTATCCAATGCATTTTCTTTTTATATCTTGGAACCTTTCATCAAGCTCTTGAATATCATAATTGAGTTTGTGTTTTTGCACATATTTATAGAAATATATTGGGGATAATTCTTAAAAATGATTAGTGGAAATGAAAAGAAATCTTCCTATGTCTTGGAAACTTCATGATATTATTCTAGGAAGTACTCCAAAAATTCAGTAAGCTCTCTAAGAAATCCATCCACTACTGATTTCTCAAGGGTCACATTTAGATCCTAGATGAGTTCCATAATTTCATAATCTTTTAAAAAATTTATTACTGCTCCTTTAATTTTTCTATCACATAATGAAACATCATATTATGTAAAACATGGTACTTCATCTACTGGTTCTTGCACCTAAGAGTCATTATTCAATAAAATGATATAATATTCATTGGAAAACATCATGTATATTTTATTTTAGCATTAATTTTTATCAAATCATTAAAATCTATCAAAAAATCAAAAAATATGAAAATTAATAAAAATTGTTATTAGCATCCCGACAATGGTTCCAGTTTTTAAGCACGCCTATTGTGGGATTTGATCAAAAGAAATAAAATTTTCCCTAGTTTAGTATAGTGGCTGACCGAGGTTATCACCCATGAGGACCCTTTTAGGTTCTTCACTTACTTATTTGAAATCCCCTATGTTATCTCCTATTGAGGTTTTTTAATTTAATGAAAACAATGAAGCAAATTTTTGGTTTTTTTATTACTTTTATAAAGACATACAAAATAATAATATAAACTAGACTTACAATCTAAACCGAATGAGCTATGAACATGCATGAATTAATTTATTTATCTAAGAAAAAATTTAAAATTACATTTTTCAATTAAATATAAAACAAAAATATATATAAAAATATAATGAAAATTAAAAAGATTAAATAGACAAGGAAGAAGATAGTACAACATGGCTCCTTGTTGGGGATCTCCTTCTCATTGGTCGACTGATGGTATGGAATTTTTTGAAAGGAGGTTCTTTCTTCAATTTATAGGCATGATTTTTCATTTTAATTTTTCTACAAGTTTGCCAAATTAAATAGAATAATTGGGAAATAGTTTCTTATTAAAAAAATTATAGATGTCTTGTGGGTTTCCATTAAAAATCCAGCTTCGTCCACTATGTGTAGAGTTAGTTATGTTTATTTTACTACAAGAATGTATTCATCCTAGGAATATTTTTCATATTCGACATCTTAGGTTTCCAATGATTTAATGACCTTGAAAATAGATTATCCATGCCTTGAAGAATCTATGAAAGTTGTTTGTACATTCATTTTTGTTTTACCATCCAATGATCAGCTTATTTGGTCTGTCCATTCAGGATTTTGGGTCCCAATATATAATATCTCTAGATATGTGCATTGTTTTCAAAGCCTAACTTGTGAGCTGGTGTTGGTATTCCAAATGGTAGATTTAGCTTTATGTCTATAATATTGAAATAAATACCATGATGAATATAATCCTAAAAGTAAATAATTTTTCAATTTTTATCAGCATATAAAATTTTATCACCAAAATACAAAAATAAATGAAAATTGTTAAATCCAAAACAATGAATATTTTTTCAAATTAATCTCAAAATAAGATTAAAACCTCCAAATGTGACAATTGACCTTGAAATAAAACTTTTGTGGGATTAAAAAAATTAATATTCAAAGAGAAATTATAGAAAATATTTTTATCTGTTAATTCCCACACACATAAACCATTATTATTCTCAAGCATAAAATATCAACATTGAAAATTAGAGGGCACCAATGTTACAAATATTAAAATTTGAAATAAATAAAATTATATATTATTCAATGTTAAATGAAACTTTCCAAAATACACATAAATTATCATTTAAATTTCTCAATTTTTATGGAAACCATCAATTAGTTAAATTTAATTTTCCCATTTAAAAAAATATGGAACTTTACCTTCCATTCATTCATGTTCCTAAATTTATTATTAATAAACATTAAAAAAACATGATCTACCCCACAATGGATTATTTTATCTCATCACTCATGATACAATTCATGTAAAGTTATTAGCATATCATGAGAACATTCTCTTTATCTTAAATCATGAAAATGAACTACTTTCTCCACTATATAATGACAAAAGGAACATAAAATCATGAGGACTATCAATAAAGGTTCAAATTAATCTATTACTTAAGTTTGTTAGAATTTTATGATTTTAAAAATTAAGGCATAAGGGGGGGTTATTTCTAAAGTACAATGCATGATATCAAAAATAAAATTATCATGAAATTATCCTCTTAAAATTATAAACTCAAAATTTCTACAAACATTCAAGGAAAAGGATATGACTAATAAAATAACAATCAATGATGTGCACTATCATGAATTTTCTCTAATCGTATACATTTTATCTTTTTCAAATAGCTTTTTTTCATTTTTTATATTTCAAAATTAATTCTTATAATAAACACAACTTCCAAAACCTAATCACATTTGATAAAAATCATTGTTGCAGTGATAGTTATTTTTTATTCTTTTAAGTCACAACTCATTCCTTTTATAAATTTACTTCCCCATTAATGGAAAACAATTAAGTAAATTCAAGGAATCAAATACTTTATTTATTCCAAAAATAATCACCCCACAAATATTCCTTAAAATTCATTTCATATCATCCACTATGATTCATTTCACCCCCACATGTCATCATTAAAATAACATAAAATTACTAAGATGATGGTGGGAATGAATAAAAATGGATTGAAACATTGTTCATCCCTAACAAGATCATTCATGTTTTCTATAGGATAAATAATTATTGATATATTGGTGAACTTTTATGGATGAGGTATTTTCAAAATATTCCTCAATAATTTTAAATTTGTTTTTACACATTCATATCATTGAAAAGATGAAATGAATGTCATAGCAAGTGGTATGCCCCAAGATCACTCAAGAAATTTTCTCAACATAAAATATGAAGTAAATGGTATAGAAAACCTCTAAGGAATGGAACATATGATTCTGAAATTTCATTGAAGACAAGATTAATAATTAAAAATAAATACACTTGAATTATATAAATTCAAAGCATGAAAAATGGTTGGGAAATATAATTAACATGAATCAAAAATTCCCCTTAAATAATGAATCCTAATTTTAATATCTTTGATTCAATTAAATAATACCATTCCATATTCAAGTCATTCAATCTCATTAAAAATGAAATATAAAAAATGGAATCACAAGATTCCTAGGAAACTCATTTATCCTAGACTAATCAAGTAAAACATGAATTCTTGTGTGGGTATACAATTTCATCTTTAAATCTCAAAAAAAAGTATGTTGGAAAAAATAAAGGGAGTTTCAAAGATAAACATAAAAAGAGAACTCCCTTTCCATTGAATTCTTTGTCCAACTTCTTGTTTCTTCATTGAGGGATACCTTGTGTCATTATGACCCTATAAAAGAAAAATTACTTAATTATTCACAATATACATTTCACTAAATTTCGCAAATATAGAGCGAGTGGTGATACATGTTGTACTACTACCTAAGAAGTAGAATTGAAATCTAAATTACTAGAAAGAAAATGAAATGGATTTTTCTTGGTATAATCCTTCATGTGTGACCTAAATATTAATTTCCTCTAGAGGGAAGTGCCATTTATTATCCAAAATTAGCTGGTGGAATAATATTCATTGATTTGAACCACAACATGTTGTTTTCCTAGCTTTTGCATCATCTATAATAGGGAGGAATGATTCCTGGATAGAGTACACTGGATCCCTCCAACCCCATTCACAATTTGTTAAAGCTTGCATAGAAGTGTTTCTTCTTGGTTTAAACTTGGTCACACTCTTCCAGTGATATATTAATAGGTTATTTAACATGATCATCTTATTTTATGATTTCCTAGATCTCATCCTTATATATATATTTATTATGGGGCAGGTCAAAAGTATGTTCATCAAAATTGGAGAGCTCCATATATTCCTCTGTAGGTTCATGACTAGTTCCTCATCCTCCTCTGAGAAATATAAAATATTATCGGAATCTACAAAATCAAAATAGTGTACAGTGAGGAATAATTTAGTTTCAATAACATCAAATGTAATATACTTTTTATTTAGTTTAGATTTAATCAATGCCTTAGTGGTAAGCTCATATTTATGTAGATTCTCAATGGATGTAAGTAAGAAGTCGACATCCTAAAACATTAATTAAAATTCCTCCAAATGGGTGGTGTCTTCCTTCACTGATGCTAGATATTATTCTTTATAGGGATTAGGGAGATCAAAAAGTTCCTCAAATTCATTCCAAAAGATATTTAGTTCTTTTTTATATCACACATGTATCTCTGAAGAAATTTCTTCCTACTTTTCATCCATAGGTAAGAAAAGTATCTCATATTATGGTTCATGTTTAGAATTAGTTTTAGGTTGTTTTGAATATGCTTATAAGTATAAAGTTTTCGAATCCACCTTTCCATAGAGATCATAAACCTTATCATAAATATCTTGAATATTGTACTTGAGTTTATGTTTTTTCAATTTCCCAAAGAAATCATCTAGGGATACTTAATAAAAATGATTGGGAGGAAATGAGAAGAACTCTTCTTATGTATTGGATACATATTGATTAAATTCTAGGAATTATTCATAGAATTCACTAAGATCTCTATCCAACCCATCAACCATTGATTGCATAAGGGTCTTCTTTAGATCCTATAAGGGGTCCTTAAATTCCTCCCCTTTGCAAATTTGGAATCATACTCCATTGATCTTTTAATCACATAATGAAACATAATCTTCTAAAGACCATGGTGTTTTTTCTCCTAATTCTTGCACCTAAGAGTAATTTTTCCATGAATTCAAAAAATTATCATTCCAATACATCACGGCTATTTTTTTAGTTTTTTCTATAAAAGAAATAAAATGTTCCCAAAAAAGTGAAAAAATAAAATGTAATAAAACTAGTGATTAGATCTCCAGTAATGCTGCCAGTTTTTATGCACACCTATCATGGGGCTTAGTCAAAAATAATTATATTTTTCTAGTGCATCAGAGTGGTTGACCAAGGTCTTATTACATGAGTATCCTTTCCATTTTATCACTTACTTCTTATAAATAACCCAGTCTATCAATTTTTGTGTTTTTTAATTTGAAGAAAAAAATGAACCAACATTTTTGGTTTTTGATTGATTTTATAATGACATGAAAAATAATAATTTAATCTACCATGAAAATATAAATAGAATCTGTAAATAAATTTCCTGAATTAATTTATTTAACTAAGACAAGATTTCAAAATTAAAATTTCAATTAAAATCTACCAGAAAATAAATAAATAAAAAGAGATTAAAAATGAAGAAGAATAATTGGAGGAGGAAGAATATGTTGTATAAGGACTCCTTAGTGGATATATCCTCCTCAATGGTCAACTGATGGTATGGGGATATTTGAAAGGATGTGCTTACCTTATTTTATAGGACATAATTTCCATTCAGATGTTTCCACTTGTTATACCCACTAATTGGTAGAATCAGGACTTGTGTCTTCAAAAAAATTGAAAAATATATTTCTCATTATGATTCCAAATTTCTTCTTCACCCTCCAGTTATAGATATTTTTATTCTATTTTACTCCGTTAATTTATTATTCCAAGGCATACTCTTCTTATTCAAATTCATCAGTGTCCAATTCATTAATGGACATGAAAAATGATAATTGATGCATATAATCCTTCATTATTGTATTTTATAAATTATATTATCATTTTCCATCCAAATTAAAGTTAATTTGGTTATTATATTTAGGAAATAGTGTCCCAACATAAAATTTCATCATATCAACAAACACTTTTCATGGCCCAACTTGTGACTTGCTTTTAGGATTCAAATAGTTGATTTGGATTTGGTTCTAGAAGTATGAAATGATTATCCAGATGTATATAACCATTAAAACAAATAAATTAACAATTTAGATCATTATGGAAAATGTTATGGATAAATACCAAAATAAATTTATATAATTAGAATCTGAAATAAACCATTTTTTCAATTAAGCATAGAATACCACTAAAACCATAAAATGTGACAATTGAACTTAAAATAATACTTTTTTTGGAGTAAAACATTGAAATTAAAAGTAAAATGATGGAAAATATTTGTTATGTCAAGGTAAAACTGTTTCCACTTCTATAAAGAATAAATATCTCTTATATACACTATTTTACAAAAATACTATCTGTGTTTCGGAAAATCTATTTCATTTCACAAAGAAGAATTTATGATGTGAAACATTTACAAATTTAATTGTATTCACATGAGTTATCCTATACCATGCCACAATCCATATTTTTTTTTTGTATTTTCTAATAATACTTTTAAAGGGTAAGTGTCGACCCTCACAAAACCACCAAATTCAACCCATCACAAGAATTACAGAATACAACATTCAAATTTCAAAAAAAAACTGCAGCGAACCCCGATCTACCACCATTGCCTCCATCCAAAAAAACATGACATTCAAAATTCAAAATCTTTACATCATTCACATGCCTACCTCGAGATCACAACCATCACACTAGTCACCCATCCATAGATTCGGTCACCTCCCTCGATTTGACCAAAAATTTCAGTCATCATCACTTCTTTGAACCACCACCTTCATCATCATTATGGTCATCATCAGAGCTTCCATCACTATTGTCTCCATCCTCATCACAAGACACCATTTTCCACTTTGTATACGTCTACCACCAAAATAAGCATTCTAATTAAACTTCCACTCCACATGTATCGTATTAACACAAATCGCCAGATGCATCACCAGAATACCCAAAACGCACACCAAGGAACTTCCCTGGTGTCAAAAACCCCAAAGAATGGAATCTCGAGGCGTAGCTCCATGGAGGACGCACAACCGCTTGCACAAACACATCCCAAAGTCTCCTCGAAAGCAAAGTCACCCAACCGACCTGGGGGTGTGAAGAACTTGGAATCCAGCACAGAGCACAAGTGACAGGGCCTCCCCAAAGCTAAACCGTGAATCAATCACCATCAACCAACCATGGACTACGAAGAAGAAATCTCTACAAGACATTGAACCACTCAAAATCACATCCCAGAGCATCAGAGAGACCACCACACAACCCGCCTAGGAGATAGAGGTGGAGACCAAGTGCCAGAGAAGAGAAACGGGTGGCCGAACTCCTTGATAGAAGACAAAATTGAGACCCAAAGGGAAACCCTAGAACAAATTAATAAAACACTGAAAAGAGAATGAGTGAGATTGAAACCCTAAACTAAATCTAGGATTGAAACCCTAAATGTACCCCAAAGAGAAACATAACCCAGGGTGGCGGTCACCAAGAGGACAAACACAGAACCTGAGAGAACAATCCAGGAGAGAAGACCTGGCTATCAAGAAACCAAGAGGGAAAGGCGAAGAAGAGAACTGGAAGAGTGGCGATGCCGAAGAAACGCAGGAGGAGAAAGGTCGAGCGCCACCGGGAATGGAACGAAACCTTAAGAGGGAGAGTTGGATTCAAGAGCCCAAAGTTAGACACCAGGCGTGTGAGGCGCCATCTATCCAAGATCCCATACCCTGAAAAATCATGATACAACTATATTTCTTGATGTTTATCCATATGTATCACTTTTTTGAAGGAGGATATTTCATGAGGTAGAGAGAATAGGGAATATATTCATAATTGAATGCATAATATTTTGAGAAAAGTCTTGAATTAATGGAATTGAGAAATCATAAAAAATACAAAGGAATAGAATGAATTTTCTAGGGTTACACCTAGATTACACTATACATTAAACATCCATGATTGAATTGTATTTGAATTAATAGGGTTGATAATTTGAACATAGATTATATTGAGTTTGTAAAGGTTATATCATGGGAAAAGAATTTATAAACAAATAATTTTCATCAAGTATATAGTTATATTGAGGTATATAACATTATTAAAATTATAATCTGCCTAAGAATATGAATTTCAATAAATTAGATAACATGAAATATATTTCATTCAACAGGTTTAGATCATTTTGATAGAGACATGGTATAATAGAAATAGTAAGCTTGAAATTATAGTAATATTATTGTCTTTGTTGAAGATATGTTAATCAAAGAAGAAGATCTTATTATTTTATATATAATAACATCCTTAAGCATGTAAAGATATGTTTTTTACAAATATGTTTGAATATTCATAAGGGATAGGTCGTGCCAGTAAAAATAATTCCAATGAAGACTAGTGGTACCAGTATAAATAATTTCATTCATCCTTTACAAGATAAGGATAGAACCGGTCATACTTGTGTGATAATTGATCTACATTTTTAATTACTATAATTTCTATTAATATTAATATCCATGAAAAATGGTTGATCGGGGAAACAAGTATGTATTTTACAAATATTTTTAAAAATCCATGTTTGCTGCTATTATATACATTTTATGTGTTTGTGATTATTAATAGTGAATATCAGATCCATTAATAATAATTAAGAAATGTGTTTGAGAGTAATATGGGTTAATTTAATATAACGTAAAATATAGAAATTTTTTGTGTAAACAGATTCATCCCCTCTCAGTTTTCATACACAATTCATATAGTCTCTACAACTGGTATCAGATTGTAGGTATGCCTTTGGATAGTTCAATGTTTTTTATCCCAGCCATATTTAAAGTGTAGATTTTATTTTGAGAGAGTATTAGAATTTCTTATGATGAAAATTTTAGTGCATATTTCATTAAATTCCAACAAGGAGGTTTTTATAAAATCTATGAAGAATAGATAAATGAAAGAGTCAAGAAAGACAAAAAAAGGTTTGAGGAGGAAAATGGTACAAAAAAATCAATTTATTCATAGTGGTACCCTATCAATAGTATCTGTAAATAAATTTATAATGACCCATTATATTGATTCCAAATTAAGTAGTCATAATGTAGGTATTATTGAATCACATAGATATTTTTATGTAGAAGTAAAATATTATCAAAATAAATTTCATATCAAGGTTTTCATTTATAGGTTTAAGTACACCAAGGGATTATATAGTGAAAAATCATAACATGAATTGGAATCTAAGGATGTGGAGAACCCCATGGATAAGAAATTTCATATAAGAAATATTCTCACACAACATATTGATACAAATGATTAAATTGATTAATTTTCAAGAAACATATCTCATATAATAAAGTGGAGTTGTAATAAAATATGTTTGAGAAATTAGTGACTAAAATTTTTCTTAAAGAGATAGTCCACGGGGTTGAGAAACCTTATAAAGGTTCTACAAATATAGATAACTATCAACAGAAAATCAATGAAAATGATTATAAATTCATATTGACTGTGAAATAAAGAAAACATCATCAATAACATTATAATGAAATATTTATAATTTTCTAAGATGAATTTCAATAGGTTTTTTGTGAGAGGAATGTGATTGATAAATTTTTTACAATTTAATACATGAATGGGATATATTACACAATACCTCTATGGGTGTCATATAAAACAAAAAATAGGGAAAAGTAAATATAATTAAAAAATTAAATAAATATTTACTAGAGGTAAATAAATTTCATGAACATTGTATTTTTAAGATGATATATCACCAGGAAGAAATATTGATATTTTCAAGGATGATAAAAAAGTGATCAATATTTAATTTTTTTAATTATATGTTAAATTAAATATACGAAGAAAAAAATTTAAAAAATTCCCGTAATGAATGTGAATAAATGGTGTAATTATTTAAAGAAAAGAATAATTATTTAAATATTAAATATCTTGAGTTAGTGGTAAAGTTCAAAAATCTAGAGAACACCCATACTAAGTCATTAAAAAATCACAAGAAGAAATGTGATATATAATATTCTTGATAAGAGTATTGCATTAGAAAAGGCTCATTATATTATTAAGAATAACTTGAGTTTATCTAAAGATAAATATGTTTCAAGTTCATTGAAATAGTTGTCCTTTGATCCAGAAGTTCATATTTTTACTAATATAGTTTCAACTTCTTGGAAGAGTTTTAAAAGTAATTATTGTCCAACATGGGTGAAAAACTAATTATAAAATCTCTATATCAACAATGGATGATGTGAAAAAGATTATTAATTCATTGTCCCTACAAAAATATTAAATTAAAAACCAAATTTTCCAAAACAATATATTTCAATTATAGTCCAATTATACCAAAAAATAATTAATGAATATTTGTTTTTTATTGTTTGCACTTCTATAAATTTGGGCATCAAACCACGGACTGTTAGAGTTATGTGTCAACATATAAAATCTACAGAAGTCCCCTATTAAGGGGGAGAAAATATAATGTGAATAGATATCCTAAAAACATAATCATAACACACATATTAATTATATTATATCTATCAAGAATATATTTGGATGTCTTAAGGACTTTTGGGGTTAATATAATAAAATTGGTCATAGTTATGGTATGTAATTTTACACACAAACCACCCACTGAACATATATTCATTAGAATAAAAGGATACAATTAATACATAATAAAATAACTAATTTATAAATTTGTTATTTAGGGAATAAGTAGATGAAGGCAGTCAAGAAAACAAATAATAAATATACAACAAAAAAGTACTAAAAATGAATTTCATGGTAAATAAAATGTTTTTTACAATGGAAGAAGGGTTTATATCATGGAACATTGAAAAAAGTACATAAACACCAGCCTTAGTGGAAGAAAAGTAAATTTTAAATGTAAATAAATCTAAAAAAAGTAAGAGGGTTTTTTGAGTCTATGACATTCAACATGAAAAAAATTAAATTTCAAGATAGATTCCTTAAAAAGGATAACCCTATGACTTCTAGAGATATCTATGGTCTATACATAATATTTTTTTAATTTTATAAAAATTTAGTTAAATGGTTTTCTAGACAAAAAATTAGTAATGAATAATGGGAAAGAACCATTGGCTTATTGTGATGTAAATTCTAATTGAAAGAATGATTGTACACACAAAAAGAATTCTAGAAATGTACCAAAATAATGATTAGTGTTTTAGTAAGAATAACTATATTTAGCTAAAAGGTTTGATCAAACTAGGAGAATTAAATTTCACAACATGATAATGAAAATAATCATATTTTATCAAAGATGAAAGGATACAAAATCAAGAAGACCATTCTTCTCTTAAATTATAATATTTCGTAAGTAAAAGAAGGATAAATCATGAAGAGACCACATGTAAATATAGCTTTTGTGGAGAAATATATTCTATATAATGAAGATAAGAAGAAATAAAACAGTAAAATAGATGTAACTCTAAACAAAAAAGATTCCAAATAATTCATCCCATGATATTTTTTTAATAAAAGAATGGAATGGAATTAGAGGATGCTCTTAGTATTAATTTGGTTTCTGGAAGATGTTGAGGTCCCTCCATATTTATTATTGTAATATATGTTTTGAGAAAACATGTATGTGATTGGAGTTGAACTTTTATGGTGTTACTATTGGATAGAAGAAATATATTTTCCCACATGGATTATACTAACTACCATGAAAACAAAAGAAGAGGAGTGTGTCACTAAAGTAGAAGAAACACTGTGATGAATAAATCCTATATTAAATTATAGTTCATAGGAAAAATATGGATAAATATCCATCATGAGGAATGAGTTAATCTAATTATGATACATTCAAATACCTTAGTTATATTAAATATTTCTATAATGGTGGAGTTTTGGTTGATGAGTGAACTCATGTAAAGGGGGAGAAAATTATTCTTCCACTTCATTTTTTATGTCTTCTAATGGTTTTAGGAGTATATTTCTTTTGATAAATATATTTATATAGTTCCATTTTTTGAAAATATGTATGTTATTATAATTATATCACGTTAAGGGGTTTTAATGGGCAATATAAATAACCTTGTTGTATCTATCATGTTTTCTACACTAGTGTAGTCTATGTAAACTTAGAATAGACCAAATAATGTATCCTTTCCAAAGAGAAAAATTTGGAAGTATCATTTATTCAATAAAAATAGAAGTGAATTTTGAATACATTAATAGGTAGAAGAATAAATGTGAATACCCATACATTGATCCTTTTCCTTTACATTTAATAAGGGGGATAAGGGATGCTAAATTTCTATCATAAAATGTTATTGAAAAAAAACTAAAATGGGGAGATTGATAATACCTTGTGGATATTTGATTAGTATTGTTATATTTAGTGTCATTTTATAATATTGATTAAAATTAAATTTATAATTAATTCCTATATTATTAGTTATTAATCATGGATACATAATCCTTGAAAGAATTTTATAAAGACTGGAGAAAGATCGCAATGGTAGTTGTAGAATTGTAATGGGTTTATTGAATATCATTTGGTATGAAAATTCTCCATGTTAATTGTAATTATTGTTGAACTAGTCATATCTTCCAAGACTTCTGTCAATGGGGAAACATATTTTACATCATGTTTAATAAGATGAGGTATTAATGAATACAATTAAAAGTATTATTTTTCATGATGATTTTTGGTGAAGTGAAGGTATTTAATGGGTTTTTTAATTTGATAGTGAATGGATTTATATTATATAAAATACTTATAATATAATGTATGTAGTTTTTATTGGTCCTTATTCATAAAAATATACCATAACATGGCCAACCACGGACCCACCTCATCTACTTATTAGACCAGTGGTTTACCTTGTGCAAGGAAGATCATCATGGCGAGCAATGAGTAGAAGAATGGATTTTAGTATTATATAGTACCCACCAGTATCACTGGGGAAAATTTTAATGGAATTTTTAGGGGGCTTAGGAATACTGAAACTTGTTGGCATAGGCTACACAACATGTGTGTGTGGTGTGTTATGGGTTCCTTCCCTAGATTCCTTGTCATTATAGGTCATAAACATATAATTATTTATTAAAAATTTCTTGACAAATCCAAGAATCTATGCAGGGAAAAAGATAATAACAAATAATGTTCTTATTATTTTAATTATTATGGATATAAAAAGGTCCATCTGATTCAGCCAATCTTAGCCGTACACTCTCTTGTCACCACATATTCTACCTTACAACATAGAATTTCTCTACCATTCATATTTATCTCCCGAAGAAGGAATTCCATCATTTTACATCCATGTTTCTACCCATCTATTTTCCTAGAAATAGGATTGGTAAGATCAAAATAATCAATCATGAAGATTCACATTTCATGTATGAAAACTGAATATTGAATAATGAAGATCATCGAAATGTCTAATCACGATGCAGTTGTCCATATCGAGTAAATTATGAAGAAAAATTCTCACTCGAGTAATGAAAATTCTATGAATGTATATAATATCTTGTATAAAAATGATTTTTTGAGGACATTCCAATGTCATTAAATGTGTATGTCATGGTGATTATTTGGTTCTATGTCAGTTAAGGGGTGGATAATGTGAATATCTTCTTATTCACGTGAGAATTTAGTAGAAACGAAGTTTCCAATCATTCATAATACGATGCCATGAATATTTTTGTGATTGAGTGATAAAGAATAAGTCTGTGTTCAATTAATTAGAAATATTAAAATCTTCATGAATTAAAAATATGATTGATACTCCATTTTCCTCGTGTATTAATATTGATGGGAAAATAGAATTAATATGGTTATCTTCTCACATAAATACTAAGGTAAATCCAAGGTTTTTTAGTTATACTATTTAGTAAGGGGAGATCTTGTTTTAATTGAAAAAATATAGTATTTGTGCATTCACATTTCACAAATAAAAAAATTATCCCATGATCCTTACATGGTTTCATGATGTATAAGAGTTCCCCTGAATCTTGTAATCTTTAGTGAGGTAATTGTATATTTACCCAACTTTTTATATTTTTATGAAGAATAAAAATCCCACATACACACTATATTACACATATCTAAATCGTGGTTCCACAAAGATCATTTATTTCATGAGTAATAATTCCTCTTGAGAACCATTTTCTTGAGTTAATAGATGTCATGAGATGTATTTCATCCCAAGAACATACAAGATATAACTATATTGGTTGAGTTTTATCTACCCTCATCCCTTGGGTGAATGATTAAATTTCATAAGATATGGAGAAGAGGGCATGAATGCATGCATGAATGCATAATCATTTGAGAAATTGATTAAATTCATAGCACTGAGAAATCATAAAAAATTACAATGAAGGTACTGAATGTGTTAGTGTTACACATGACATTAACCATTAATTACACTTTCATGAAATAATTACATATTATTTTACTAGGTTTAAGTTTTTATGATAGTTTATATTGACTTTGTTCAAGTTTTATCTTGCATTAAATATTCACATAAGAATTGTGTACACAATGTTTACACATATATTGAGGCTGGGAGCATTATTAAAAGTAGTCTCATCTAGAGAATTTGACTATTGAGAATGACGATATCATGGAATATATTGCATTCCCAAAGTGATGGTCATACTAATAGTGATATGATATAGAAATACATGCAATTATTGAATAAAAGTAACATTAATGTGGATTCTGAAGATCTCTTAATCATGGAAGATAATCTTTCTCAAATTGATGTAGTGATATCCGTGATATTTCTAATTGAACTTTTTCAGAATTTGATTGGATGATTTTTTTGTACCTCTAGTGGCATCAATACAAAAAATGCCATTGAATACTATTTGTACCAAAATAATGAATTCCATTCATCCATTAATGGATAAGGATATTACAAATCAATCTTGTATGTGAATTAAAATGCAATTTTAATCACTATATATTATTGGAATAAGAAAATACACAAAATAAATATTGTATGATCATGATAATGAATAGGTATTTGTACCAAATCTTATAAAAATATTTGTTTTGTTATTATATTCATTGCATGTGTATGTGATTATTGAGATTGTATATCTTATTCATTCATCTTAATTAAGGTATAGGTTCAAGTGTAAGAGGTTATAACTTAAAATAAAGTGAAATTTGGTAATAAAAAAACTGGATACATGGATTCACCCACACCCCACTCTCAGTGTCTCTCTAGGACCCGTCTAATCTCTACAATAAGATATCCCCTAATTCTAATTCTCACTAATATTAAAAAAATATAGGGCCACCCACTATATAACCTAAGGTAACAGTACTCTTTACACATCCTATATGGGTTCCTTTATCTCATTCCCAACCTCTAGGGTTAACACCCATCACTCTAAGGAATCACATTACTCAAAATTTCTACTCTCAAACCATGGACTAATTGGCCATAACGTTAATGCTTTATATATATATATATATATATCAAACATGAGGATTGTAAGAATGTCTACCTCACTCATAAGGAAAGTACTGGATAGTTATTTCGCACCAAAAATATAAATCAATTCATTCCATGTTATCCCAATGATGATAAAATCTCATACTAGTAGAGGTAGAACCCCCCCCCCCCCCCCCCCGCAATTATCTGTCCAAGAAACTCTGAGATACTGAAGATATCCCATCGCATACCCATCACCCAACCATCCCCAATAGATAATTATTCCCAACCCAGATGGAACTATGGAACCTATCAAAATGTCTACTATATTACACTTATTTCATTTATATATATCATGAGGATTCAAATCACATAACATATGATTATATTTAACCCTTAGACACCAGTGATCTCTGTATAAAGCTAGTTTCCTAGGATCTATCATGGACCAATAAATTTTGATTCTCCATATTGCTATTTAAAAGAAAAGCTTTACATATAATTAATGTTCAATATGAAACATGGGAAGATAACACAAATAACATGATTTACAGCATAATCATTAACCTTAAGGAGATGTTTTAGGACCACCCAACTCATTGAGAGTTATTCTAATTTAGAAAATTGTGACCACCGTCACCTAAGATCATTCAAGATCATACAATAATCACCAATAAATGTGAGGCCCTAGGATTATAAAATAATATATGAATTTATTATAAATCAATTATAATTAATTTATACATAATTCAATATTTAATTATATAATTAATTTCTTGAGTAAATGTTTTCATAACCATGGAATCACTCACTAATGACTTTTCTAGAGCAAAACCTAAAGAAAAGGGGTTTTTAATACCCCATGAATCCACATGTTCTTCGTGAATAGAAAACTCACAATTTATTATCTCAACACATAAATTAATATCACCCATATTGTTGGGAAAACCTAAAAAAAATAAAATCAGCAACATACCTCAAGATAGTAACAAATGACATTGTGAACACCTCCCCCATGGGCCTCTTTTATAAGACATGCCCCAAAGTCCCATGAACTTTGATAATTCAAATGTTATATAGTGTAATAATTTCTATGAAACCCTTGTCAGTGTACCACTACAAGAGGAATTATAGGATGGATAAAAAATAGAATATGAGATATATTTCATTGAATTTGAGAAACAAAACCCTCCTAGAAATTTAGATCAGAGGGAGACGAAAATGGGGAATAAAGGGAAAGATTTGGTAATAATATTCCTCCTTTTACAAATTTAAATGAGTACCTCCCAAGGGGGGATTGAAATTTATAATCCCCTAAAATACCATCCCACACCTTTAAAAACATCCACACAGTTTAGTCATGAAACGAACATTATGGTCATGTTTTTATTTCTCAATGACAAGAACCCATTAGTACATGACCCCAATCGATTGTTGTGTAGACTCTTGACCATATTAACCATGAAATAAAATATTTACCCAAGGAATAAGTACCTCCCCTAGAGACCATATACTATCCCGTCTTTTTATAACATAACTTTTCATTCCATTACACGGAACTGAGGATCTTTAAGGTTTAGTGTCTTGGAAACAAGGAACATAAAACATGAAACAAAAAAAAACATTCTTCTTAAACACTTGAAAGGCTTCTCCTCATGTTCACCCTAGGCTCATTACTGCATCTCATAACCTGGGGACATACATCAAAAGGAAGGGTGAGCAGAAGGCCCAGCAAGGGAAACAAGTGAAACATTTTACATATGAACTTGAGATACATCAATAAAGTCATGAAAAGAACTTTAATGCATGAAAATGAAATCATGAGGCATATCATAATAAAAATAAAACTTTTTCATAACATGAAGATGTGGCTACATCATTTAACATAGACAATCATGAACATATCACCAAGGTCCATCCCCAAGGTGTCATTTTAAAATTACCAAGGTTATTCACCAAGGTATCGTGAAAATTGTAATCTCTAGTGGTTACATCATTACCCAATGCATTGGAGCACTATCAGGGCGCACCCTTAAATTTGTCTTTATTATCATGTGAGCCACATATATCATCATCAAACATTTCATAAATAACCCATATAGAATAAAGGAAATGGGTTTCATTTCATAATTATAACTTTTTAAAAACTGCTTTAAAGACATGATCTTTATATCACTTTAAAACCCACAGAAAAGGAAGGTGGGTCTCATGTATGTAAATCCCAGAATTTAAAATAGAACATTTTGGTATATATTTGAATACCCCTTTAGAAGAAAGAGATTTGAGTATTCACTTAATAAAATAAAAGGACTTTAGAAAAAGAGATAGACATTTTGAGACAGAAATTATGCAGCATAACGGCAATGTTCCGAGGTTTTAGAAGACATTAAAAGAGAGGTAAAATGGGTCAAACATTCATAAATGACCCATAAAATAGTACATGGACAGAATAAGAAGGATACATGATCATGGTAATGAGATTTCAAGGACATACCATTTAAAATGAAAAACATGGAAGGAAGAAAAAAATTTAGATTTCTCTTATGAAAGTTCGGCAGCCTAACGGCGTTACTTAAACCTCAACAAAAATGATTTGAAAAGATCAAATAGGATCTCTCATCATGTGAACATAAGAGTTCAGTATGATAGATATAGAGATAATTCCCCTACATAACAAAAAGGAACTTGAAAGAATTGACATGAAAGTAGAACTTCAAAACAAGAAGGGTGAAGAACCACTTAAAAATTCGGCAGCCTAACGGCGCCACTTAAAACATCAAAATACTGAATTGAAGAGATCAAATGGGGTCTCTCATCATATGAACATAAGAGTCCAGTATGATATATATAGAGATCATACCCCAATATAACAAAAAGGAACATGAAAGACTTGAATGAAAATAGAACTTGAAAACGAGGAAGGTGAAAGAATCCCTTGAAAATTCGGCAGCCTAACGGCGCCACATAAACATTCTTAAAACGAATTGATGAGAGCAAGGGGGGGGGGTCTCTCATCATATGAACATGAAATAGGCAGTAGGATGAATATAAAAGAACATCCTCCAACATAAGAACATGGAGTATAAAAGAAAAGACATAAAAAAGATTACTTGAAAAGAAAGAGAGAGGTCAGATCCCTTACCTTAAAATGTAACTCTTAAACCTCAAAGGTTGGGACCTTGAGGGCTTGGGGCCACCTTGGGAGGACTCCTTGGGAGGTAATGAGACCGGAAATTCGTTGGGAATGAGTGGGGAGTAGAATGGATGAGAGGAGGGCTTGGTATTTATAGGGAAAGTGAGGGGAAAAGGCATTAATGGCCAAGGGACACCTCACATGTGCTTTTCTCAAACCCATGTGCTCTCCCTTGTCATTTATCATGGAGTTAGGCCACATGGGGCCCCCAAAACAATAATTTATCACCCTTGGCCGGCCAAACCTCAAAAGGTCTCATGACATCATCATGACACCGTTATGATGTCATTAAACATACCGAAACCCTAAAACTGTATTTTTACTATTCACTGAAAATTCAACTTTCTCAGAAAAATCCCAAAATTTCACATTAACCAAATATCAATGCTCTGATTTCAAAAATGAAATCCATTTTATAAAAATAATTTTCTAAATATTTTTAATTTAATTTTTAAATAAAAACACTATTCATCGAAAATTCATTTTTTTCAGAAAAAACCCCAAAAATTACCATAACATAGTATCGATGCTCTGAGTTCAAAAATAAAGTAATTTTTATAAAAACAATTTTCTAATTATTTTTAATTAAATTTTTATTTAAAAAACACTATTAACCCGAAAAAACTAATACTTGATTAATAATTAATGAAACTGTTATTTAACTATTTTATTGAATCACATTACATAATCAAGGTGCCTAGATTATTTTAAAACTTTCTTTAAGTGAGATTACTAATCCATTTTGTCATATTACTAATCCTAATCATAAAATCACTATTCATAATTTACTATTCATCAAAAATCAAGTTGATCTTATTAGACTCTAAATTTAGTACTGAACATAATTGCAGAAGACCATTTTTTGAAAATCATTACACATTTTTAATTATTTAGGGTTTACATAAACATATTTAAAATATCCTTTTTCTAAAATTCATCAAAAATATGCATACTATATTTATCCGGTCATTTCAAAATTCATAAACTTCATCATAAGAAGAAATACCAATTTTTTTTTAAAACAAGGATTACACAAGGTAGTTACGGTCTCGTTACATAACCCCTTATAATACCAGCATAGGACCTAAGAGTAAGGTGTGCTAGGGTGATAGAAGCTTGGGGCGGCTCAGTCAACATTGCCCGAGTAGTAATTTCTATCAGTTTGAACTTATCACGAAGGCGATTTCGTTCCAGCTTCACATGATGAAGTTCGGCTTGGATTTGATCCAGAGCAAAGCCCAGTGGTGCTACCTCCTTCCCAAGCTCTATTAGATGGGCTTCGATCGGTCCAAGACTACTAGGTGAGGCCATCAAATCTTCTTTCTATAATAATTAACCAAGATTACTTATATTTAGAGACAATAATCAAAACATTTTGTTCACAGCGGTCATGTTGACCGATGGTTATATAATAGTCAAAACCCACTAATCTCATTTTAATTATAATCATGTTTATCAAATAAAACATTTTTGTTGAGTATAACAATAACACATAAAATTAGGAAACAAAATTTATTTAAAAATTTCCAGTCGTTACAATCTTCCCCCCTTAAGAAATTGCGTCCTCACAATTTTAAAATTGGGTTTTGAAATTTCATTGAAAGTCCCACATCGAAAAAGGAGTCAGTAAAACTATTACTTTAAAATAAAGAAACGGAAGTACAATGGTCACCCGAGTTAACCCACACTAAGGTTCCATGTAGGAAAACATGGACATGGAGGAAAAAACAAAGGGTCAAGTTCTGAGGGAGAGTGATAGAGAACATGATTAGGAGAAAGTTAACCATGATAAAATCCCAAACTTATGATGTGTGTAAACGGTCTTTGATTACCTAGTAGGAAACGTAAACCAACAACATTTTTGTTTTACGTTTCTTTTCATAATTTTGAGGATTTCATTTACTACAAAGAACAAAAACATAAGAAAATATACCTACCTTCAAGTAGAGTTTCATCCTTTAACAATTCCCTACCAACACTAATCTTTTCTCCAAATGATGAGAATTCAAAAACACTTGGTCTCATAAAAGCACAAGAATCATCTTCTATAGAATCACATATTCTACAAAATATTAACTATCTATTTCTTCTATCTTTAAACATTATCCCAAAAACAGAAAGGTTAAGGTAAAACAACTCTTCAAAAAGAAAGAATCCCATAGGAATGGAAACTACTTTTAAATCATCAAAGTTCCATGGTACTACCCAAAGTTCATCATAGACCATTCCATAAATAACGGTCCTTAAAATTCCTCAAAACAAACCAAACTAAGATTGAAACCCAAATACAATAAGGATTTGATAACATAGTCTTCCAAAACAACTTCATTGTTCATCTCCAGACAAATTCAACCACTCCTAACATCTTATAAAAAAGTAGCTAACCTAAACATATTTTACCCAAGATAGGTTAGTCATTCCCATAAGTAACCTAAATTACTATAAGTTCACCTTAAATTCATCGATTCTTCAAAATATAAGTCAACCTTACTCCTCAATGAAAATACCGTAGTAATCTATTTACCTCGATCAAATATGGTTCCCAAAATAATGAATGTCTTCCAAAATAATAATCATATTTTAATCCCCTAATCATCCCTGTCATATTAATATGAAAATCGTCGCATTTCCTATCACATTGGTAGTCGGAACATGTTCTTCCATTTCCCACCATTAACTAAGAAGAGAAAGCATAATTAGGGGCTTAAGTACTTAACTAATAATCATGAAAAGGAACTGAAAGCATATAAGGATAACTTGTATATGAAAGGAATACCCTGACTTGTGATCTCCTAGGTTCTCATCTAGGTTATGAATGATCATATATTCTTATGTGAACCTTTATTTTATTTTATCTTTGTTCCTTTAACAATGGTTCATACCAAGCTTATGAATTTACCAAAGCATATCCCCCGGGAGTGTCGTAACCAAGAGTGCAGCAAGGCCCGTTGTCGTGTACCAGTTCCCATTTGAGTCTAGCTCAAAGCGGTGTTTTCGGGTTTTACCCCTATGTATATCTTTGCCAGAGCCACCTCTACCTGCTCGTATCCAGACATGGATGTATTTGCTTGGCAACCCCTTACTCAATACTCACCAAAATACCAGGAAGATTTCCTATATTAAACTTTTCTATAGGGTTCCTCCTAGAGTATTCATATCCTAATTTCCACAAATAACTAAACCATCCTTTGATACCAACTATAGCATCCTGTCTTTTTATAACATAACTTTTCATTCCATTACACGGAACTGAGGATCTTTAAGGTTTAGTGTCTTGGAAACAAGGAACATAAAACATGAAACAAAAAAACCATTCTTCTTAAACACTTTAAAGGATTCTCCTAATGTTCACCCTAGGCTCATTACTGCATCTCATAACCTAGGGACATACATCAAAAGGAAGGGTGAGCAGAAGGCCCAGCAAGGGAAACAAGTGAAACATTTTACATATGAACTTGAGATACATCAATAAAGTCATGAAAAGAACTTTAATGCATGAAAATGAAATCATGAGGAATATCATAATAAAAATAAAACTTTTTCATAACTTGAAGATGTGGATACATCATTTAACATAGACAATCATGAACATATCACCAAGGTCCATCCCCAAGGTGTCATTTTAAAATTACCAAGGTTATTCACCAAGGTATCGTGAAAATTGTAATCTCTAGTGGTTACATCATTACCCAATGCATTGGAGCACTATCAGGGCGCACCCTTAAATTTTCCTTTATTATCATGTGAGCCACATATATCATCATCAAACATTTCATAAATAACCAATATAGCATAAAGGAAATGGGTTTCATTACATAATCATAAATTTTTAATAACTGCTTTAAAGACATGATCTTTATATCACTTTAAAACCCACAGAAAAGGGAGGTGGGTCTCATGTATGTAAATCCCAGAATTTAAAATAGAAAATTTTGGTATATATGTGAATACCCCTTTAGAAGAAAGAGCGTTGAGTATTAACTTAATAATATAAAAGGACTTTAGAAAAAGAGATAGACATTTTGAGACAGAAATTCTGCAGCATAACGACAATGTTCCGAGGTTTTAGAATACATTAAAAGAGAGGTAAAATGGGTCAAACATTCATAAATGACCCATAAAATAGTACATGGACAGAATAAGAAGGATACATGATCATGGTAATGAGATTTCAAGGACATACCATTTAAAATGAAAAACATGGAAGGAAGAAAAAAATTAGATTTCTCTTATGAAAGTTCGGGAGCCTAACGGCGTTACTTAAACCTCAACAAAAATGATTTGAAAAGATCAAATTGGATCTCTCATCATGTAAACATAAGAGTTCAGTATGATAGATATAGAGATAATTCCCCAACATAACAAAAAGGAACTTGAAATAATTGACATGAAAGTAGAACTTCAAAACGAGAAGGGTGAAGAACCACTTAATAATTCGGCAGCCTAACGACGCCACTTAAAACATCAAAATACTGAATTGAAGAGATCAAATGGGGTCTCTCATCATATGAACATAAGAGTCCAGTATGACATATATAGAGATCATACCCCAATATAACAAAAAGGAACATGAAAGACTTGAATGAAAATAGAACTTGAAAACGATGAAGGTGAAAGAATCCCTTAAAAATTCGGCAGCCTAACGACGCCACTTAAACATTCTTAAAACGAATTGATGAGAGCAAGGGGGGGGGGTCTCTCATAATATGAACATGAAATAGGCAGTAGGATGAATATAAAAGAACATCCTACAACATAAGAACATGGAGTATAAAAGAAAAGACATAAAAGAGATTACTTGAAAAGAAAGAGAGAGGTCGGATCCCTTACCTTAAAATGTAACTCTTAAACCTCAAAGGTTGGGACCTTGAGGGCTTGGGGGAACCTTGGGAGGACTCCTTGGGATGTAATGAGACCACAAATTCGTTGGTATTGAGTGGGGAGTCGAATGGATGAGAGGAGGGCTTGGTATTTATAGGGAAAGTGAGGGGACAAGGCATTAATGGCCAAGGGACACCTCACATGTGCTTTTCTCAAACCCATGTGCTCTCCCTTGTCATTTATCATGGAGTTAGGCCACATGGGGCCCCCAAAACAATAATTTATCACCCTTGGCCGGCCAAACCTCAAAAGGTCTCATGACATCATCATGACACCGTTATGATGTCATTAAACATACCGAAACCCTAAAACTGTATTCTTACTATTCACTGAAAATTCAACTTTCTCAGAAAAATCCCAAAATTTCACATTAACCAAATATCAATGCTCTAATTTCAAAAATGAAATCCATTTTATAAAAATAATTTTCTAAATATTTTTAATTTAATTTTTAAATAAAAACACTATTCATCGAAAATTCATTTTTTTCAGAAAAAATCCCAAAAATTACCATAACATAGTATTGATGCTCTGAGTTCAAAAATAAATTCATTTTTATAAAAATAATTTTCTAATTATTTTTAATTAAATTTTTAATTAAAAAACACTATTCACCCGAAAAAACTAATACTTGAATAATAATTAATGAAACCGTTATTTAACTATTTTATTGAATCACATTACATAATCAAGGTGTCTAGATTATTTTAAAACTTTCTTTAAGTGAGATTACTAATCCATTTGGTCATATTACTAATCCTAATCATAAAATCACTATTCATAATTTACTATTCATCAAAAATCAAGTTGATCTTATTAGACTCTAAATTTAGTACTGAACATAATTGCAGAAGACCATTTTTTGAAAATCATTACACATTTTTAATTATTTAGGGTTTACATAAACATATTTAAAATATCCTTTTTCTAAAATTCATAAAAAATATGCATACTATATTAATCCGGTCATTTCAAAATTCATAAACTTCATCATAAGAAGAAATCCCAATTTTTATTTGAAACAAGGATTACACAAGGTAGTTACGGTCTCGTTACATAACCCCTTATAATACCAGCATAAGACCTAAGAGTAAGGTGTGCTAGGGTGATAGAAGCTTGGGGCGGCTCAGTCAACATTGCCCGAGTAGTAATTTCTATCAGTTTGAACTTATCACGAAGGCGATTTCGTTCCAGCTTCACATGATGAAGTTCGGCTTGGATTTGATCCAGAGCAAAGCCCAGTGGTGCTACCTCCTTCCCAAGCTCTATTAGATGGGATTCGATCGGTCCAAGACTACTAGGTGAGGCCATCAAATCTTCTTTCTATAATAATTAACCAAGATTACTTATATTTAGAGACAATAATCAAAACATTTTGTTCACAGCGGTCATGTTGACCGATGGTTATATAATAGTCAAAACCCACTAATCTCATTTTAATTATAATCATGTTTATCAAATAAAACATTTTTGTTGAGTATAACAATAACACATAAAATTAGGAAACAAAATTTATTTAAAAATTCCGGATCGTTACAGACCATGACCTTGGTGTGGCACTCTTATGTAATGGTTCGATCGTCCCCAATGTGAGGGACAAACCTCAGGAAACCATCCGTCAGGAGGGACCCCTCTAGTCACAGTGTGATTCTCTATGTACATGAGGAACAGAATTCCATAACCCAAGACATTATAGAGTATCCTTATCAAATTAAACAATGACACATATTGAAAGGGACTTATCCTGATGTGGTTTATGGGTCTCAATATAACTATCCTCTCCTCACATGAATCACAAAAAGTAAAAATGTAAGGGTTATATAACCCCATACATAAAGGATCCACACTTCACCAAATTTATATAATTGGAATACATACGGGACACCATCATGTAATGAAACCCTCCACCTTGTTTTTATCAAACATAATATTTTTTTCACTTAACCAAAAACAATTTTGTAAGAGTATTTTACACTTCCTGATGCACTCTTCTATGACAAGATACCCATATGTGTGGGTATTTTCCTTAGATAAAAAACTAATAAAAATTTCACCATTAAACAACACCAACTAGTAATGGTATGACTAGACAAAATAACACAATGGTACCCAAAAAATTTATATTATGACTCTTAAAATAACCCCTCTCTATGGTATAACACTCACCAACAAATGCATGATGAGGAATGTGTAGAAAAACTCATAGAAAGCCACCAAAAACATAACTAGACATTCACCCGAGAACCCAAGACACCTCCTTGGACTATGGTCATATATATATACAACTCTAAGAGATATCTAAAATCGTGAGTTTCAAATTCAGCATCCAATTCTCAAATTTTTTTATGCTCTAAGAATGAAAATTCAAATTTTCACATATTTTCTACACCCTTAAAATTTTGAGTCAATAAAAACTCCCCCATATAACATCCCACATCCCCAGTAAATCTCTTTGTGAGACATTTAAACACTCCCATGGAATGAGACATGGTGCGTAGATAAAATTATATTTCCCCTACATGATTTGGTATTGCTGACACTACACAAAAATAAGTTCCATTTCTTAAGGACTATTCACCCCACACATTACAGAAATATTGATTCTTAAAAATCCATGATGATGCCCCACTTATGAAAAAATTTAAGAATTCTCCTGAATATTTTCATATTCCATTGGTTGATGTCATAAATTTACAACAAACCATCCATCATTCAATGAAACACCTAAGCAACACCTTAATTTTCTCATTAGAACATGTATTTTAACTCCCAAGATTATATGTACAACATTAAATTCCCGAAGAATCATAATTTACACATAATAAGTCACTCCTCCATATCTTTTCCCATAATAAACTCCTGGTCATACCACACAACCTTCATCTTGACTCCTATAACTTTCAATTACTAATCAGTATAACTCAACCTCATTATCATCAATTGTTACCCATGTCTGAGTATTCTCTATTTACTACAGATAACATACCTTCTAACATCCATGAGTTTTTTTAAATCCACAACCTCCCTATACTTTGGGTCTATCCAAACATCACTTAATTTTTTTTTAAAAAAAAACTACATCAACTGAGTGTCACTCACTTAGGGGATCCATTTCATGTTCTCAACTATATAATTTCCCCCATCACCAGCCCACAATCATATTCTTTCCTATTTTACACCATTAATCGAATATTGAAACTCAGGAGTGCCACTAATATTTATGTAAATAGGTCCACATCCCAGGATCCATCTCATGTTATAATAATATCATGAAAAATAGTGAAACCACTTTCAACAATACCAATAATACAACATCATACAGATGGACCTAATGGATATGAGTCAAGGTCCAATACCTATCATGACATCATGGATATTTCATGATCTACTCCAATATTTCCTCCAACCAATCACACTAGAGTCTCATGATAACATTAGTTCCCAACCTATTATAACTAATTCACACTCTTGATTCCTTATACATCGCATTGATCCACTCAACCACTTAGTTTTTCACAAGACCAAATTTTTATCATTCCACTTTTCATTTTTCAAAAAGTCACCACTAATTTCTCATTTTAGTTAAATTTCCCTACATTTACTCAATCCTCATGACCCCTTGGTTATTCATCTATTACGTCATATATATCTTATCTCAAAAATTGATCTCATTTTGATATATCAATTCCCAATGGTTAATCACATTAGACCATACTCTATAGTAACGCCTACATAAAAATTTATAATTCATAGAATAAGGGGTCAACACCATTTTTTATTCCTCAATTGAAACAAGGATACTCAAAGCATTCCACTATCAACTCATATAGGAGTTCCATATATGTGTGATCATCCATATAACTAATTAAAAACCCATAGCTTAAATTTTTCAACTTCGAGGTCTAAGGAGTCATATTTCCCATCCTTATATACTAGAATCTCTGATGGCCCTAATTCCCAAACAAGTCTCAAGGGACAAAATATTTACTTCCCAAAGTAGAAAATCCACAAACTAGAAAGCAATTAAATGAATTTTATATGAATTTTCTTTTTTTATTAGGATCTACCCCCAATGAATTTTGAATCATACACACCTTTATAACCCTATCATAGATATTTCAAAAAATCTAATCATCAACATTCCCAAAAAGTTATTATTGTCACAAAATTCTATCTGAATCCTTAGATGGAAAACTTTTAAAAATCCAAATCCATGATCCGACATAGTGAGATGTTCGAAGAAAACCAAATATGGTGCTCGCAAGTTTTAGATTGGGTACTTGAGACCCTCATCCTTGTAAAAGATACATACTTTCCAAATAAGATGTCAATTCACATCCATTCTATGAAGGTAACTAGAAAGGCCAAGGTATTCATGCGGAAGAAGTTATAGTTGCGTACAAGGAACCCAATCCACATGCAACCCTCTTACATGAGATATTTTAGATCAATTAACATCCCTTCTGCGAAGGACACTCGAACAACCAATGAAGTAACATAGAATAAGACAATGTATCATTCAAGGTTCTGAATCCATGCATAACCCTTTTACTCACCAAATTCAATGTCAAAACATCCACTTATATGAAGGCCTCCTAAACAGCCAAGGTACCATCTTAAAAGATGTAGACACTATACATTAGTATTCCCATATGCGTGAAACCCTCTTCAGAGCCTGATATGATGTCAATAATCTCCATGTGCAACCATTCACTATGGAAGATGACTCCCTTGGTGGAAATCTTATATGCCCATCATTGAAGATTTTGGCTATAAATGGAAGATCACCACTATTGTTCTGTGTCATCCTCTGGAATTCAAACCACAACTCTACTACACCTAAGGCATTTCTTCTATGACATTGTGAAATCATTAAAATCTCAATGTAGTGATATAGTGTGAAAGGTTCCTTGTGATTCCGCCATTTATTGGGCCCACGGTTGTTTAATCCACAACAAACCTATTTTAGCCATATTCATGTGTGCACAAGGACTCTTATAGCGTGTAACCTTGGTATTGAACATAGTCTTAGATCTTGTGCACACCCCATTTTTGAGGCTCCATGGGATGATTATATGTTATAGAACCATGTTTTAGAACCTCCTACATTAAACACGCATTCCTTTCATGATCCTTCTATGTGAAACACCTATGTATTTTTTGAAACTCTAAGGGGTAGCCCTCCAAACTTGCACACAACAATTTCATAGTCCATCATGAGACATCCCCTATGCCCCTAGTGTGTGAATATCTATACCTTCTTCTTCCCATCATAGATACACTACTGTCATTTTCTTCTCAACATAGGAAAGATAAAGTGGAAATCATGATTGATCACTACTCAACACCATTGAAACATGGAAATTCTAAATCCATGAATCTTATAAGGGTGCATGATCTTAGGTTATGTAAGCCTAAGGTATGAGGAGTGAGTCCCTCATGTCAATGTTGTATGATGTAATACTCCCCATCACTAATTTCCTCAACACATGATGTCAAACTATGTCCTTACATTTTATAATAGGCACAAGATTCTTCATTTTTGAATGGAAGGGGATCATCTCTACACTTCCTATCATAATAGGGAATGAGAGCCTCCTAAAATGAAATTAGATCCTCCCCACATATAATTTCATCCTCTTGGGATTCCCTCCTAGAGAAATACCCTATCCTTTCTTGTGGGAGGTATCACTCTTTATCCCTTTTCCTCCCCCAATATTTCAATAAAATCTTATAGGTGGACACTCTAATGTACCCTCTCTCTCTCTCTATCTCTTCCTACAGACCTGGTTTTTTCCATTAGTAGACACGGTGGATCTTGTTATATTCAGATCTACATCTACCTCATGTTTCTCAAACCGAGCATGAGTCACATGGACTTAAAGGTTACTGGTGATCATGACATCTGCATGATTCCATACCACATGGAGCTTCGTTATATAAGTAATCCCCAACCATACACATATTATGGGGCTACAAAATATCTGTAATCCCCCAATAACAATAATATTCATTGGCTTCCCCCACACATAAGCCAAAACCACGTCCTCCACTCAATAGAACACCACCTTTTGTGTAAGACTCATCCCATTCTGAACTATGTGTTCATTGATTCATAACTAACATGAATACAAAGGAATAATCTTAGTTTTCCAAAACAAACATTAACATCAATCATGTGTTTCCCTGCACTTCCACATCTCAATGAGGTCATGCCACTCACTTGGGAAACCTCATCTTCTCTAGGTACCTTGGGAAAATTCTATGAAAAGGCCCCACACCAAATCCAGCTAATAGAAATATTCTTGTGAAAGGGATGTTTCTAGGAATAATCCCCACACTATACCTCATCGGCACACATATCACAACACAAGCATCCATACCGTATGATGATAAACTGTATGGATCAGTCCTATCCCACGACCTTAAATTGTTGAATAGAACAACATGGGTTTTGATCCTTTTCTCTAAATATGTTATGTTTGATGCCTCCCTTAGGATTAATCACAACAATTGGTAAACCAGGGTTCTCCCTCCGAATGATGTACCTCCCATATCCACATCTTGGAAAGATCCTATCAGCTTTTATTGTGTGACATATTCCCATTATGGGACACACCTCATAGATTATCCTCTAATATATGTTTTTATCCATCCATTGGTAAAACATTTTGGTTCTCTATCCTATGGATGTAATGTCTTTATTTTCCTTCATAGGGCATCATTATCACCCAAATGTTTCTCTATAGGCTGTTAAACTCATGTCCCAATATGCTCTGTAAGATGATTCAATCCGTCTACATAAGATGTTAAACTTGTGACCTAGCTCTATAATAGTTACCTAATTCTATGCATTGGATGAATAAGGTGAAATACTTGGAATATATACACCCATGGATCCAGCTATGTCATTCCAAAAATGATATGAATGAGTTGAAATACGTGGATGATATGACTTTGGAATCAAATACCTTTTGATCAAAATATTATTCCTTGGTTTACATGCCTAAGATGCCTCCAAGAGATACCCTCCTATGAGAAAGAATATAGGTTACCAGTGTTCCCAACATCTAGAAAGTCTAGTGATTTTCAAGGTGACTTCTCTCATGTTTGAAGGTTCTTTCAAAATCAAGACCCTTTGGAATTTTTAGACTGAATTAGTGTAATTAACCAGTAACCACAAAGAGATGAAACTGGGAATGACTTCCACAAACATACTTTAATATTTGAGGGATAACTAAAATATGCAACATGTTCCAAGGAGGAATACATGGAAGGATGAAATGACATCCTATTATACCATTTTGATCAACAACATATCATTTTCATTAAATGTGATGTAAGGAACCCTACTTTGGAAAGGGGGAATGTAGAGAAACAAAAAGTGATACCATGATATATCGAGCATGTGCAGCGGTTGCACCCCCTCGAAAGTTTCAGAAATTGGAATGGTGAACCGATCATGAAACTATTATCAATGACCTAGGGACAAGTAGAAATCAAGAAATCAGTGGATTAGAATGTCACGTGATCCAGATATTTGGAACCATGGACCGCTAATAAAATAGTGGTCCCAACATAAAACTCAATACAAATAGGGGTAGTTAAACAATGGTAATTCTGGTTTGTTACATTTTCATCATGTATATCTCTCTATCTTCATACATATAAGATTATTTGATTATGGGGAATTGTGCACAATTTTTATTGTAACTATACTAATATATAAATCCACATTCTTTTTAGGACCCAATCTATAAAAAACCGACCACCCAATGTGTATAGACACAGGGTCAGAAGAGAGTTCAATGTGAAAATCCTACATGACTACACATCTTCCATTGCATCGATTTGGAATATGGATACTGAGCTCCCACAACCCATCTCACCCCCAAAAATCATTTATATGAGGGTGATGGATAGCATTATCCAGTGGTACAAGCAGGAGGGGATCATTTCAACAAGGGATATGGCTCACCAGGACCTAGAGACCTCCACGCCTCATTGGAATCCTCTCCCCCAAGGGCCTTGTAGGGAGTTGATGCTCCCCACTCCAAAAAAAATTACTGTAGGATTCTCACTTCATAGTGATCCTTTTACTCACTCCCCAATGTTGTGGAGGTAGGGGACGACAGATTTACCTCAGTTGTGACTACCACTAGGGAACTGCCCAGGAGGAATCCACCCTATACAAGTTATAAAAAATAGAGACTAGTATATTTGGAGGATGAATTGGTGGAATATACACCTGCTCCTCTATCCCTAATATGAACCATCTGATACCAACACTGGGCATGATATTAGGTGAAACCATTTCAATGGGAATTATCTTTTACTCTTCTAGTGGACTCTAACACCATTGATTCACTCTTATAGTTACCTGAAACTAATGAACCTAGAACCCTATTCACCCGATGTGGATTGATGTCTTCGCTACCTCACATGCATGCTGGAATGACTCTATCAATCATCTGCACTTCCAACATCTATTACAGGTTGTCCTATAATGGAGAGATCCAATGTAGAGACCCTCCTCATACCTATATAATCCAAAGTGGAATTCCTCGCCACTCTCCCAGCAAACATGGAGGTCCTCCCCATGTTCTCGAAAATTAATTTAGTGGTTATCCCCGCTTCATCGATATCTAGTACGGAGGTCCTCCCTATACATATAAATCCTATAATGGAGGTCCTCCCCATGTAAAAAACCATCAATGCGTTGTTACTCCTCTTTATCTTCCTATATCAAGTAGAGTTCCTCCCCACACCAACATAGATCAATGTATTGGTCCTACCTGCTTCATCGATAGTCAATAAAAATGTCCCTCCTCATGCTATCTCCATCAGCCATCATGGAGTTCTTCCCCATGTTATAGCCAACTACAGTATAGGTCCTCCTCAATCATTTAGTGGTCATCACAGAGGTCTAACACATGTTTCCACAATTCAGAATAGAGGCCATATACATGTTCTCATGAACCTAATTGGAGTTCATCCCTGTTCTTAAAAAAACATGGAGGTACTCCCCGTATTCATTTTCAACAGTGTGAAGGTCCTCCTCATGATTCAACCAATGAATACGGAGGTCCTCCTGGTACCATCACTACTAGTTGGCATGGAGTTCCTCCTCATTCTCCCACCGACAAAAGATAAGGTCATCCTCACTTCATAAATATCTAGAGTAGAGTTCCTCCCCACTCTTATATCAGTCAACACGTAGGCCATCCGTACTCTGACTACAACTGATATGGAGGCCCTCCCCGTATCCAAATCGATCAAAGTGGTGGGATCACTATACCATACACCAACTCCAAGTTCATCCACATGTTTAAGAACAACCCTTCCCTAAATATCCATCCTCGGGAAGAAGGATTAACCACCATTTCCAAAGGAAAAATCATCAGAAAAAGAAAATTACCACAAATCATGATAGCCTGTTAAATCCCAAGGGGGAGTGTGAACAGATGATGGAACCTTCACCCTTTTCTTCTATATCAAAATATATGGAAGATTCCAGACAGGTGAGGTTCATCATTCTATATTATGAGATTAATAAAATCCCAAAATACATCCATAGATACATGAATGTGGAGGAATATTTTTTCTCCCTCTAGGGCCTCACGATGAATCATTATATATCATCACGAATTTCTCTCTCTACCTCTAGCTCTGATCAAAAAGGGTTATTATGGAATGGTATAGATTACGAGTATCCAGTTGATTCACCAATGAGCACCACTTACCTCACCAATGAATACTTGTAAGATAAAACATCCTATAGGGATGCAATGATGTGGTTGGTATTGCACTCAAGAGACAACCCCACATGCAAGAAACAGATAATGCATGAAGTGTCTTCTCTACTATCCGACCAACCACCACACCAATCCATGTCATAACCACTTTATATTACTTTTCTATAATTGATTTGAGCTTAGGACTATCAAAAATCGGGACCCTCATTCAAGAAATATTTCATTTGGATGACCCGAGATACTTATTAGTTGTCATTGATTTTATAGTCAAACAGAACCAACATCTTCAATATTCCAGATTCTCTCATCAAGAGAAACACTAATTTCTTCCTCTATAACCTTTGAGTAATGGTTAATTACCTCTATGATCATTATATGGTGTACCTAGGAAGCTGGGATCACATAGATGGAATTGATCAGTAATGTAAAATGGTGGATTTAGCATCACTCCCCCTGGCTCATCACCCCACGTCATTTGGATAAAACTAAACCCTCCCACAAAGATGTATCGAGATCCACATATTTCTACTCAGAATCATGGAAGTGTAATCCCCACATGTGTAAATCATGGTTTGTGACAGTATGATGCACTTAATGTCATCCCTATCATGCAGTAGCTGGAAACCTGATATACAAATTATATTGAGGATATGCCTCTTTGTATAGTTATGATGAACACGATTCTTCCCAAAATATCCAAGGAAAAGAGCACTATTGTAGGGTTCAACATATAAAAATACATCCTGGGACATCGCAGTACTAGGAGGTCCCTCATGCAATTATCTGTAATCACTTAAAAATGAAGACACTCGACCTTAAGATCCCTCTACATCATTTTACATCGGTTGGAATGTCAAAAAGGGAAAGGGACCTCTCAATAAATCTAATCTATCTGATATTGAATAGATGATAGAGGCTGATACCACATTCTCCACCTTTTTGTAGTAGGTCACAGAGAAAAATAGGATCATGGATGAGATCCTTGCGGATTAGTACTCAGTTAATGGAACTCCCCGATAGGATCCTATTCCTCCTCCACTAGGGCCATATAAATTCATCCTTGTCCTATTTCTCCTAGTCATTCCTTGTAATCCCATGCATCCTGACATATTAGACGTGAGATTTTATATAAAGTGACTAAGATATGTGTCATTGATTCCTCCTGAGAAACATGATAATCTTTCTTGGGAAATCTATTGAGTCATTCCATAATCCATAAAACCTTCCAAACGAGTTGATGATCCTGTAAATAAATTGGTGGTCAAGGATACTCATCAAGTTAGGGATCCTTACCAAGAGGATTTTATTACTTTTCTCACTAAATTACTCGAGGCCCTAGAGACATGATTGGTGGAGATACCACTTAAAAAAAATTGATACCTAGAATGGGTGGATGATATGAGAGAACCCCTATATTTTGGTAATCCTAGATTCCCCCACTTCAATGGCATGAGTGAACCATTGTAGAAACTATCACACTTCATCTCAAGGTTCATGCCCGTGTTTGGAACCCTAGGGTAGTATGATGCATCCAAGCTCTGATGTTTCATTCTGACATATGAAGGGATTTTGGTTTTTTAGAACATCAATTTACCCATTCTATCCATCACCTATTGGGATGAAATACACATAAATTTTATCTACTAGTTTAGCTGGAGCACATAAGAGACAAGAATTTTCTTCCTCTTCAATTTCAAGCAACTACCTGATGAACATGTCACAATATTCATCACTCAATGGAAGGGATTTACATATTCACGTGATATAACATTTTCCAAATATTTGTTTCTAACAATATATGTGGAGAACTTCAAGACGGATTTGTTCCCTAACCTCATCACTCAAATCATCCTTTGTTGATTCTAGTATTTCGCTGATACGCTATGCATGAAATTCTATTTCATCCCACATCTCCAACAAGAAGTGACAACAAGACATATATTTTCATCCCCATACATGTATAGGAACATAATCCACAATATTTTTTATCGATAGAGCCTCTCCAAGCACAACCTTACATAGTGCAACAGCCTCACCAAGAGATGCCTCACCTAGAAAAAAATCAATAGGCACCACCTCACCAAACATAGCCTACTAGACAACAGAATTTAGCTTCGTACCACCATAAATATCCAACCCCAAATTAGGGAAAGGATCCTAGAGTTCCCTTATTAGATAGTAGAAACCTAACCAATTCTTTTAAGGATGAATAGGTTCCTGGTTACCTCCCCAGTGCCTTGGAATAAGAAATTCATAAGCTATTAGACTGTAATAATCCCCATGACGTGTAGAATACTAACCTCAAAGACCATTTACCTTACCACATAATCCATTTAAATACTATATAATGGTGTTACGAGTTCATGGATTAGCTCATAGACCTAGTGGATAATGGTTCGATCAAGTTGGGAATCATCTTAGAATAGGAGGAACATATTTCCACAAAACCCAATAGCATCATAAAAGGTTATAATCAATTGAAAAAGGTTTCCAATCATGGAACATAGAAGTATGATCGCCATTTGGATCATAGGGAAGTCACTCACACACATGGAGTCATTTTGGACCACATATGTGGGCCCATACCTTCGAAAGTCTCCAAACCTTCTCCAACTAATCATTCTACATCCACATCATAATCATCTCAGTATAAAAAGATTATATATCGATAGAGAAAAGAAATTGGAGTCCATGTCAGTACCAAATCCATCCTACACACACGAAGAATTAATTATTCCATAGTTGGTAATTGCTTCTAAGGTTTGTCAACTCTTGGAGACCCCCTATAAAGATGATCATGCCTATCAATAGTTGATGACCATTGAGTTTGTTGATCCCTTTATAGTCTCTAATGAAAATGATTACCCTATATATTCCCCTATTGCCTTTGGTCGACAACCTTAATGTGGAATTCAATGACATGAAAACTAACTGAGTTCCTTGGAATGTTCTCTAATCCTGGGCATTTATTCTATCAATACTATAAAATACATGTTTCACATAGCTCAGCAAGAATAGTCCTCCAATCCCACTCCATTAGACACACAGTCACAGTTTACCATGATAATTGACCCACCAGAATAGCCACAACCACGTTGTGATCCCCCTAATCTATATTAATCCATAACTCAATTAGCCGAGAGTAAAAAATTAACAATTTTGGGTTATATATCTAATCATAAGTAATAAAATTCTATTACAATTCATAATTTAGTGTTTCATCCAACAGTTCTCGTCGTACCAACTATCAGAGAACAATTCCCTACAAGAAGAAACATTTATTTGGAAACGAAGTATGATGTATTGAACAACCAATCTAGCATAATTTCAAGTATCTTGATCATTGAGCACCTCTACAAATCAAAAGTTTTGTGCAAGTCCCTTGTAGAGTCTTTGAAAATCCCCCTTATGTTCAAAGTGTAGGTAGTGATTGTAGAAATCTTCTATGCTGAGGTGGTCAAGAAGGAATAATTTTATGACATCCTCTCTTTCTCTAGATAATATCAGGGATCCCTTGTTCAAAGGAAATTACATCTATTGTAAATCACAGTATAGTTAAATGTTGTGTAAGTTCATCATTTTTTGGTCGACACAGGTTACAAGATCAATCTCATCCCAACCCATATGCTTTGTAAGTAAGGACTAACTAAATAAGACTTGAGTATAACAACACTTCTCTTAATTTCACAATTAAAAATAATTTATTACATAAAATATTCACATGATACAACATATAATATCGATATGTCTAGTGTATTTGTGGCTTAGAAACATTACATAATAACGTAAAATTTGAAATACAAATCTTTATTGAAAACTCCTTTCACATGACCACACACATTCCTTTGTAATTAGCATTGAATGAGATAACATGAGGAAATGCATATGAAAATGGTGCAATTTAAGTCCCATTAAGGGGGTAAAAAAACATAACATAAATAATGTAGTGTATTTTAGGAAATAGACGTATTAATGTAGCGTAAGAGAAAATGAACATGAAGGAATGATATAGCATGATTATCATAACATGGACATGTGGCCTCAACATTTAACATGATATTAGAATGAACCAAGGTGCATTGCACATGGAACATTAGTAAACCCTCATTGAAAATGAATTAGAATGAGTAAACCCTCATTGAACTTGATTTATCTTGATACTAATCTTTACCCAATCCATTATAGCCCTATCAGGGCACACCCTTCTTAATCATTTCATTTAATGCATAAATGTTCCCCATGGATCTTATAACATGGATTCATTTAACCTCATCATTTATTTAATGATAAAGGAATGAGTAATTTATTAATTAATCTCTATAATTAATAAGAAAATGTGCAAAATGTTCAATATCCTTGATAGAGAAATGGACATGGTATTCACTGTATAATGACTTTGGCTTGGAAAACCCTAGTGCAATTTCGGTCGAATAACTGCGTGACACAAGATTCATAAAAATGGTTGATGAGATAGAAATCATTATCTCCACATATTTACATGAAATGGATAGTAATAGGGTCATATAGATACTTTTCCAAACTTAGGTAATGAAATTTAGATTCATTGTACAAAATAATTGCTTGATTGTAAATGTGAAGAGAGAAATCCCTTATTGGATTTTTTACTTGTAATGGGTGTACATGAGATGAATTAATGATAGAGAAAGAGGTCTATAATCATTCCAAAATAAGGAGGGAATTACGGGGGAGGTTAGAAATCATACCCCAATATTTGTAATTGAAGTCAAAATGGTATAAGAACATAATGAAGTTTGGACAAAATGAGAAAGGAAGAAATCCCTTACTTGGAAGTGTAGACCAAAGGCTTGGGAGAGGCTTGGGAGAGGCTTCTTGTGATCTTTGGGCACTATGGGAGGATACTATAATGAGGAGTAATGATTAGGGACGTGATCCATGGGTTTTGAGTGAAGAGAAGTGGGATCGTGGGTGGGTATATATAGGAAAAAAATAGGGAAATCATTATTATTTAGGTTTTGGACACCACACATTAAACTAATCAAAAACACAAAACAAACCATGGTTATTGTCTATGGGTTTTGAAAAAGGGGAGTGGAAAACATTATTTTATATTTCCAATAGCCTATCTTCTTAAAATATTAGGCTTTCTTATGTGTAAATGAGTCACACTCTCAAGGAGATTTTTTTTAAAAATGTTAAATTGTTTTATATGTATTTGAGGGTCTACTATGGAGTTGTAAAATAAATTAGACAAACCAAAATTCACATTATATTAAATTTAAAACATTTATTTTCGGAAAAAACCCACTTATAATATTTTATTACATCATTATTGGGTCATTATGATGTGATAAAACACATTATATTTTTAACGGTATTTAATTTTTACCCAAAATTTTGACTGTCTCAGAAAATAATGAAAAATTAACTATTAGATAATTTCCACATCTTGAATACCAAAATAATATTCATTTTATATAAATAATTTCATAAATGTGTACAAAAAATTAATTTTAAAATAAAAAAAAATTATTAAAAATTCATGGGTTTTGAAAAAAAATGGCTTTCAATCATTAATAGAAATTAAAATTGTATTCATAAAAATCATATGATCAATTATATTTAGTAAACTGTAATTTAATAATAAAATTTTATTAAATTAATATTTAATTAAAAAACCATTAATTCATAAAAATATATTTCTTAGTTGAATATTGACTAAAAATACTATTTTTTCTTTAAAAAACATTAACAAAGTAATAATATAATAAATGTACATTATTTATAAAAAAATAAATAACACAATCATGGTTCTAGGGTCTTCTTACATATCGCCTTATAACAACCTCATAAGACCAAAGGGTACGATGTGTGATGCGGACACACTCTTGGGTTGGCTTGGATAACATCGCATGGGTGGTAATCTCTATCAACTTCCACTTCTCCCGTAAGAAATTATGTTAAAGATTAACATGATGAAGCTCGGCATGGGCTTGGTCAAGAGCGAAGCCCTTTGATGCTACCACCTTTATGAGCTATGACAAATGGGCTTCGTAGGGATCATTTCTACTAGATGAGGCCATCAAATCCTTCCTCTGAGTAAATTGAATTTGTTAAAGCCGTATATTTATTCTAATCATGTGATCACTATTCAATGACAATATTAGAAATGGAAACCATTCTTAATGGTATTTTGAAATTCAAAAACATAAAACCAAGGAAGTGAATATGTTTTATATAACCATTTTACATAATAACACGTTTAATTATATCAAAATAAATTTTCATTAATAAATGTTTTAGTCATTACAATCTTCCCCCCTTAAAAAAATTCACCCTAGAAATTTCCTTTTCTAATCCCAAAATATATTAGGGTAAGTGTTCTTCATTATTTACACTGATTCCCACATTGCGTCTTCAAACATGTGGTTTCTCCATAACACCTTGATGAGGGAATTGTCTTATTTCGTAGAAGTTTTCCCCTATGATCTAAGATCTTTACTGGCTTCTATTCATAGAAGATGTAATTCTTCAATGGTACCACCTCTATATTGAGAACATGTGATGGGTCAGGTATGTACTTCCTCAAGAGTGATACAATGAATACCACATTTATGTGAGATAAAATCAGTGGTAGTCCTAGTAGATAGGTCGCTACTCCAATGTGATCAAGGATCTCAAAAGGGATGATGTACCTGGGACTATACTTTACCTTCTTCCAAAATCTCATACCTCTCTTCCACGGTGATATGTGGAGTAATAACATGTCTCTAACATCAAAATCTATGTCTTTTCAATGATTATCATCATAGATCTTTTTTCGACTTAGAGAAGCTTTAATGTGTTGCTAGATGGTATTAACATTCCCCACCATTTCTCCAACCATTTCTAGACCTAGGAGTTTTCTCTTCCCAACTTCATACCAACATGTCAGTGTTCGGAAACTCTTCCCATACAGGGCTTCTTAAGGATCCATTTAGATTCTTGAGTTTAAACTGTTATTTTATGATTACCCAACCAAAGTAAGATATTGATTCCATACTCTTTTGAAGTCCATTTATCATGATCTCAACATGTCCTCAAGTGTTTGGATAGTCTGCTCATATTGGCTATCAGTTTGAGGATGATAATCCATACTAAAGTTCAGATCAATATCCGGAGCAAGTAGAACACTCTTCTAGAACATAAAGGTGAATCTTGGATCTCGATGAGATATAATAAATAGTGGTACTCAATGTAGCCTTACCACTTCACTGATATATATATATCTGTTCGAGTTGATCCAGGGAGAAATCCTCTCGAATTTCAATGAAGTGTGCAATATTTGTAAGATGATCCACAAAAACCCAGATAGCATTGTTTCTTGTGGATATATTCAAAATTCCAGTGACAAAGTCCATGGTGATGTTCTCCAATTTCCATGCTGGTATAGGTAATGGTTGAATCATCCCCTTATATTTCTACCTCTCATCCTTTAGTAGCTCACATACCAGAAAATGTGATGTATACTCAGTGATCTTATTCATTATGTTATCCAACCAATAATTATCTCAGAGATATCAATACATCTTTGAGTTTCCTTGATGATGGTGATGTTCTATCTATGTTCATCATCTAAAAGTTTGTTATTTAAATCTCGATTTCATGGAATGCAAAGTCTTGACCCAAATATCACAATTCCTTATTCATTAACATTGAACTTTAAGGGTTTCCCTCTTCTGATAGCTTCCACATTCTTCTGAATTCTCATGTCATCCTTTTGATCATCATTTAAGATTTCCAAAAAAGGCAATTGAGCAATAATTTTTGAATGTATTGATGATGTTTGCTTCTTAATGATTCCCAGGTCCATCATTATCAAATCTAATAAGATTGGATCCTTTTTTAATTCACATCAATGATAGAATTATTGGATCCTTTCTACTTAGAGAATCTGGAACCTTGTTCACTTTCCCAGAGTGGTAATGAATTCAGTAGTCATAGTCTTTGATAATCTCTAACTATATTCATTGGAACATGTTCAACTATTTCTTTATGAATATATACTTGAGGCTTTATGATCTGTGTATATTTCACACTACTCCACAAAGAAGAATTGTTGCCAAATTTTTAAATCAAATATTACTACAGCCAGCTCTAGATCATTTTTTGGATAGTTTTTATAATGAACATTCAATTTCCTTGAAGCATAGGAAATGAATTTTTCTTTTTTCATTAACACATAGCCTAGGCCCTTCTCCAATGTAACACTAAACACCACAAAATGTTCTACACTTGTGGGTAATGTGAGAATGATAATAGTGATAAGCCTCTTTTTAGACTCCTTAAAGATCTCTTCTCATTCATCACTACAAGAAAAAATGACTCATTTCCGAGTTATCATGATAAGAGGGTTTCAAAATAATGATAAATTTCTCTCAAATTGGCGATAATATCTAGCTATTCCTATAGAATCTATAGATATCTATCACTGATGTCTTCCTTAGCCATCCCATAATTATAGTTGTCTTGGAGGAATCCGCATATATCCCATTTCATGAGATTATATCACCCAAAAATGAGACTTCCTTCAACCAAAACTCACACTTGTTGAACTTTACAAAGAGATTATCCTTTCTTAACGTCTCTAGTACAGTGCTTAGATGATCCTCATGCTCCTCCTTGGTTTTGGAGTATATTTAAATATCATCTATAAATACAACCCAAAAATTTTCTAGGTAATCTCTAAAGACTATATTCATCAAGTCCATGAAGATTTCAAGAGAATTAGTGAGTTTGAAAGGCATTAATATGAATTCATAGGGCCTGTGTCTTGAAGGAAACACAGTCATGGGGATATAATCCTTATTCACCCATACTTGATAATATCCCGACCGAAAATCCACCTTGTAGAATTATTGTGCTCCACATAGCTGATCAAACAGGTCATCAATTTAGGGAAAATGATACTTGTTCTTTACCAGGATTTTGTTGAGCTCACAATAATCAATACCAAGGCATGTTGACCCATCCTTCTTCTTGTCAAGGAGGACTGGTGCACCCCATGTTGAAGCACATAGGTGTATAAACACTTTATCCGTATTCTCCTATTGTATTTTTTGTAGCTTCTCAAGATCCACAATAGAAACTCTATTTAGATTCATGGATATTGTAAATTCCCCAGGTATAAGATCAATTGATAATTAACATCTCTTCTAGGAGGAATACCAGGAAAGTCCTCGAGAAGCACTTTAGTGAATTACCTCATAATAGGCTTGTATTCAAGGATTTTTACTTCCTTAGACTCAATCATCTGAAAAAGATACACATTCTTATAGTGATGTAATATCCATGCTTGATATTATGGTGCTAAATAAGATATATCCTTTTCCTTTCACTTGTATAGAATCAGGGGTCGATTCTCCATATGGAAAGTGATTTACCTCTCACGGAAATTTATGTTGGCTCTATATAGATAAAGCCAATCCATGCCAATAATTGCATCAAATTCTACTATTGGGTGTATGGAGAAGTTCACCGGGAATTTAAATCCAAAAATTATGATAGGGGAGGAGTTATATTCATGGGATGAAACGATTTCCCAATTTCGTGTTTTCACAAACATCTCTAGTTCCATGATTTGTAGTGATTTTGGAGTTGTTCTGCTAAACTTTCAGGATATAAAAGAATGCGTAGAACCAGAATCAAAAAGTATATTCGATATTCTTTAATTAATAACTAGATTACCTATCACCACTATGTTTTTGGGGTTCACTTCGGTGGTAGTGACGGAGAAAGCTCACCCTTGGTGCCTTGGAGGCTGTTGGTTGCCTCTGAAAACCCTAGTCTTAGGGAACTGGTTTTCAAATTGCCCAGGTTCCTTACATTTGAAGTAATGAACAATGTGTTGAGGGTCAAATTGTGTGTTCCTATCCTCTATCACAGTTGCAGGTTTTTCTTGTCAGCAGTTAATGGCCATTTTCCTTTCTCTTCAACACTGAAAGCATTTCCTCATCCCCTTCAGTCAATTTTTAGGGTTCTTCTCTCCACACCATTGTAAAATAGGGTGCTATATTTTCTTAGAACTATTGTATTTATCAATAGAACCACTAGAATTTATGTTCACCTTATGCTTCTTAACCCCATGATACCCATGATATTCTACAATATCCATTTTGACCTTGAGGGAACATCAGACAACTTCCTCAAAGATCTCAAATTCACGGATCTCTAGGGCTTTCCTAAGGCAAGGATTTATCCCACCAAATAATAAATCAACCTATCATTTTGGACTAATGAAAAATCCAGATTCATATCGTGAAATCCTTTTTGAATATTTACTATTGTGTTCTGATGGTTTCATTGTCTTTTTACTTGGGGGCAAGGAAGTCCCTTCCCATCTTAAGTCGGAGGGTGTGAAAAAAATATATACTAAAAACATTTTCCATAAATCCTTTCATTCCAATTCCTTGATCTCCTCTCCAGGATTTTTATTTTTGATCAATGTTCACCATTGATCATATTCATCTTCCATACAATAAGAATCCAGTAGTACCTTCTCTTGTTGAGAACATTGTAGGATAAAGAATATATTCTCAATAGAGTTTATCCATTTTATGGTGATTGAGGGATCAGATTATCCATTCAACGTAAGAGGACATTGTTTCATGAAGCTCTCGATTGCAGCTTGCTTTTTCTTAGGGGTGGTTGAATGTTCCTCTTCACCCATGTTTCTATTCAAAATGTAAGTTAACTGAGAGAGTATCATGACAAAGTTTGTGATTCCTGCTCCCATCGGTTTGGGGATCTCATTAGAAAATTCATCACATTGACCATCAAATCGGTTCTTGGCCTTAGTCCTCCTATTACTAGCCATTGGATGGAATAAATGGAAATTTAGGGGTAACACAGAATCAAATGACAAAAAGGGATAACTTATAAATTACTTTTATTTCCTTAACATATTAATTTATAGGCTTTAATCTATGTTATCCATGATCTACTTCCCAACATATATTCTTAGTGGTATTTTGTTTTCCCTTAACAATGGTCTACACTAATATTATGAATTTACCAAAGAATATCCCCCAGTAGTTTTGTAATCAAGATTGCAGCAAGGCCTGTTGTCGCGCACCTGTTCCCATTTGAGTCTATCTCAAAGCGGTGTTTCAATTTTTACCCCTAGATACATTTGCTCTAGATCTGCCTCTACCTGATCACAAACATACAGGGATATATTTCTTTGATAAACCACTTACTCAATACTTACCAAAATTTAATGATGTTTTTTAATATACCTAGACTTATCCCTAAGGCTTTCACTATGATTTTTCTAATCCTAATCCCAAAAATAACTAAACCTATCATCTGACACCAATTATAATAACCTTGCTCTTTATTTCACACTTGACAATAATTTATTACATAAAATATTAACTTGAAAAAACATAGAATATTGATATGTTTGGTGTATTTGGGGTTCATGAACATAACAACTTAAAACATGAAATACACATCTTTTTTGAAAACTTCTTTTGCATGACCACACACATTCCTTTGTACTTAGCATTGCATGGGATAACTTAAGGACATGCATAAGAAAAGGGTGATCTACAAAGCTTAGTAAGGTAGTAAACAAGTCATAACATTAATAATACAGTACATGTTAGCCAATAGGCATATTAATGGAGCATAAGAGAAACATGAACATAAATGCATGATTTAGCATGATTATCATAACATGGAAATGTGGCATCAACATTTCACATGATATTAGAATGATCCAAGGCTAATTTCACATTTAGAACGATTAAACCCTCATTGCACTTAATGTATCATGATATTTATCTTTAACAAGTGCATTGAAGTGCTAACAGGGTGCACCCTTCTTAATCATTTCATTTCATGCATAAGTGTGTCACATGAATCATATAACATGGATTCACTGATCATCCTAATTTATTACAAGATAAATTAATGTGGAATCCATATATGAGGCACTATAATCAATAAGTAAATTTTCATAATGTTAAATACCCTAGATAGAGAAACGAACATGGTATTCACTATCCAATGACTTTGGCTTGGAAAATCTCAATGCAATTTCAGAAGCATAACTGCATGAAAAAAGAACTCATTAAAATGGTTGATGAGAAAGAAAGGGGTGTATAATCATATGTACCTGAAATTTACAGTAATATGGTCATATAGATACTTTTTCCAAAATATGTAATGGAATTTAGGTTCATAATACAAAAGAATTTCTTGAATGAAAATGTGAAAAGAGAAATTCCTTACTGAATTTCGGAATGGTAACGGGTATATGTGGGAGGAATTAATGAGAGTGAAAGAGTTATATAATAATTAAATCATAATTAAGGATGTATGGGGGAGGTTAAAAATTATACCCTAACATTTTTAAATGAAAAAAAATTGCTATAAAAACATAATGAAATTTGGACAAATATGAGAAAGGAAGAAATCCCTTACTTGGATGTGTGATCAAAAGGCTTGTGAGAGGCTTCATGAGAGAGAAATAGTTCTATAATAATTATACCGCAATCCAAAACATGGTTTTTCCCATGGTTTTTTTAAAATGGTAATGTAAAAAATTTATTTTACAATTCCAATGGAATAAAGGATTAAAATATTATGCATTCTTACGTGGAGGTGAGTCACACACTCAAGGAAATTATATTAAAAAGATAAAATGTTTTATAATTCTTGGCGGGTCCACTGAGGCTTTGTAAAATAAATCAAACAGACATTAATTCAAATTATTTTAAAGGAAAAAAATATATTGGACCAAAATACCATTTATAGTATATTATTACATCACTATTGGGTCATTATGACGTTATAAAACACATTATATATTTAATGATATTTATTGTTTACCCAAACATTTGACAGCCTCAGAAAATTATGAAAAATTCACTGTTTGATAATTTCGACATCGTGAATCACAAAATATTATTCGTTTTATCTAAATAATTTTATAAATATGTTAAAAATTACTTTTAAAATAAAAGCAGTCATTTATCAAAAATTCATCTGTTTTGACAAAAAAAGCTTTCAAACCTTAATAAAAATTACAACTGTATTCATAAAAATTAGAAGATAATTTATATTTAATAAAAATTAATTTAGTAATAATATTATATAAAAATATTATTTAATTCAACAAATCCATAATTCATCAAAATATACATCTAAAATTGAATATTGACTAAAAATACTATCTTTTCTTAAAAAACCATTTACTAAGTAACAATAAAATAAATGTATATTATTTATACAAAAATAAAGCACAAAATCATGGTGATAGGGTCATTTTACATATCCCCTTATAACACCCACATAAGACCTAATGGTATGGTGTGCGTTGGTGAAAGACATATGGGGTGGCATGGATAACATCGCTTGGGTGGTAATCTCTATCAACTTCCACTTCTCCCGTAGGCGGCTCCGTTAAAGTTTAATGTGTTGAAGCTTGGCTTAGGCTTTGTCAAGAGTGAATCCCTGTGATGTTACCTCATTTCCTTGCCCCAAAATGTTGTCTTTGTACGAATAAATTCTACCGGATGATTCCATTGATTCCTCTGTCTGGGTAAATTGGATTTGTTAAAGCCCTATATTTATACAAATCATTTGATCACTTTTCAATGGATATATTAGAAACTGAAACAATTCTTAACAGTATTTTGAAATCAAAAAACATAAAACCAAGAAATTTCATATGTTTTATATAACTATTTTACAAAATAACACAATTAATTAGATCAAAATGAATTTTCATTAATAAAATTTTGGGTAATTACATTGAGTCATTCTGACTTGAATATTTAGGCTTGTGATAGGACCGAGAAATGACCATGTCAAAGAATCTGATTGAATAACCTATTCAATATCATGGTAGTGAGAATTGAATTCATTTTTGTGTCACCAGATACTACCTACAATGTGTTGATGGGTAGGCCCTATATCATTCAAAAATCAATAGTCCCCTCCTTGTATGACCAATTCCTCAAGTACTCAATCAATGGTCAAGTAAGTGTGCATCAAGGTGATGTTTTCCCCTTTATGTCCTATTAATCCCACTATTTAAATGTTATATATTAGATGATAAATGACAAACACGTTCAGACCAATGATGTTGATCACACAACCACTGCATCTATCCCATGTACAAACATTGATGATTCCTTCATCCTCTCAATTCATTGCTTAGAGGCCATGATGCCAAACTAGGGAAGTTTCTTTGACATATTTGAGATGAAAGGGAACTACATCCCTATATACAGGGATCATCGGAATATTACATCATAATCTTACGTGGTATATGCTCGGGAGATACTAGATACCCCTACCCATGTGAAGTATCAAGATGTTCTACCAATAAGGACAATTCTATAGCACTGTCATTTGTTCCATGGAGCCAGTTTGAATCTATAAAAACTGACTGAAACCATTACCTCAACATCAAGAAAGGATCCCACAGTTGATGAATGTAATTTAGAAGGATATCCTCTCTCATTTGAATAGTAATTATCCATCACCATAGATGAGTTAGCACAAGTGATCTTTTATACCTATGGAGACCCAAGGACAACACTAATCAGTGAATCCATGACTATATAAGAATAGATAAAACACATAGACTTATTTATGTAGAATCATGATGTGTTCTCTTAAAGTTATGAAGAGATGTGAGGAATAAATATTCATGTCAACTCCCACCATACTGGTCACCTGGGGAGTCATCATGAGTTCAATAAGCCTCCCAAGAAAATGCACCATTCTCAATGTGCTATGGTTGTGACTGAGGTTGATAATCATATCAAACACAAATTCATAAAATATTTTCAATACCCCATGTGGATATCTAAAATCATCCAAGTTAATTAAAAGAATAGAAAGATCAAATTATCTATTGACTTTTGGGACCTCAGCCATCATTTCTCAAAGATGATTTCACCCTTTCAGTGACAGTGTTGTTGATCAATGACACATCTAGGGTCCAGGTCTATCTTTCATGGATGGTTACTCCTGATATAATTAGATATGGATAGCCCATAAAGATAAATAATCTATATCTTATAGAGTTTCACAATGGAAATTATGAAATAATTTAATTCCTCTCTGTATGAAGAGTACAAGATACACTTGTTTATGATCCATGCACCACATATTCAAGACGATCCTTGTGAAAGTAGTTGAATGCTATGTGGACTAATTTGTCATCAAGTCCTACCTGATTTAGGACCATTTAATAGATCATGAGAAATGTTTCAGCTTCCTCCACTCCCAAAAGATGAAGATTAACCCTTGGTTTGTGCATTCAAGGTTACCTCTAAGAGGTTTATCATCTTTGAAATTAGATATATAGGCATTTAGATCAACCCAGAGAATATCAATTCCATTATCCATATTCCTTCTTCGAGCAACCTATAAGAGCACCAAGTCCTACAAGGATACATAGCCAATATATGTTAATACTTTGAGAAATATGGTCAGCATGTTTAATCCCTTCACAATGATTAGGAAGAAAGGCACTTCCTTCCAGTAGGAAGAAGTGTTATAGACCACCTTAGAGGAAATAAACAATCTATGGTACAACCTCCATTTATGATTCCACCTTTCTTATGGAAGCCTCAAGTTTTTTATGTGACCACCCAGGAAGGATCTCTCGGTACCCTTCTTTCTCAAAAAATTAATTTGGGTACATAAAATCAGGTTATACTATCTCATCTTCATACTCCATAAATCTAAGGACATATACAATCATATCATGAAGATATATCTCACACTAGTTTTATTATTGCATAATTTTTTGTACTATATGTTGCATTATGAGCTATTATTGGTGTCCTATATAGAACAACTAAAGTATATCATAAAGTGATCCATGTTGACTAGAATGTTTGTGCACTGAGAAATAATTATTCAGCAGATCGACATCATGTCATTCCATATAATTTCATCAAGGGCCAGGAAATGGTAGACTTTTTAGATGCTTATCCAGCCCTTGAAGAGTAGTCCCTTGAGGCAGAATTCTAGATTGAGGCCATCATTTTGGGGGACTGAGATATGTCATGTTGGAAGATAAATTTTTAGGGTTCCTCCCAAATCCCAACTAGTTGATGTCTTAATGATCATGAGCTCAGTAGAGTAGTCCCAGGAATCATCTCCATCACCATGACACATTATATTCTATCATAATAATTCCTGATTTCAAAAGGATTCACCAATAATGAGGAAGATTATCAGCCTCCAATTACTGGTCTGGACATGGCTCTCAAGATTGTTCTTCCCCACCTACACGTGAAGGGATACTTTGTGTAAGTCATCAAGTATATCAATTTTGATTAATTCATCAAAAATCCAAATCTCATGACTTTACTGAAACGCACATTCTAGATAATGGATCAGTTCCCTGCTCAGCTAGAAGTGAATCATGACCCCCAGTCGCATAACAGTTAAACCGATTCCTTAGATTTTATAGCCAAATCTCTTGTAGAGACTGACTAGGATGAACTATTCATTCATGTATCAAATTAGTCGTTTATCACTCCCGTCAACCCAGATGATGATGGATACTAGAAGGTATACCAAATTACTGCTGGTTCTTCTACATTGAGACTGCTAGATCCCCCCATTATAAAACAAAACTAAAATTGGACAACCCCTTTTATATAGTATCACTAGTGAGGTGCTCTCCCAACTGACTGAGCCAAGTGTGAAAGAATCTATAGGAGTGGAACACATTTCACCCTCAATAGTGGACCCAACCTTCCAAAGACTCTCTATAAACATGGGTTTGGTGGAATTATACTCCATTTCATCAAAGGATATTTGATTCCACGTGTTATACAAGAATTTCATGTCAGTTATTGTGGTTCCCATATGGCTGGATTTAAACTCTCCCATTGGATTTTAGGGCTAGGAAACATCAATACCACCATTTTCTATAACTATATCTTTTTTACCAAGAGGTTCCATTCATGTCATATCCATTCCAATGTTATTAATGGAACACCAAATCTCCTCAATACTACCATGTATTATCTTCCCACTACAATAAGGCGAATTGATGTAATGGGACCCTATCCACTAGCAACAACTCACCAATGTAGGTTTATTCTAACTACGACTGATTTCTTCTCCATGTGTGTAGAAGAGATTACACTTAAGGAAGTCAAGTACCAACCAATTATTTAATTTTTTAGCTTCCCAAACATCCATCGATTCAGATTCCCTCACTCTATTCACATCAACAATAGATACAACATACGATATGCTTTTCTAAAATAGTTGTACTATAAGTACAATAACTGGTCCAACCATACATCTCACTACCATTAAAAAGAAAATAGAAAACTAAATTCATTCAATAAATCCATATCCAACATTCTATATAATTTAGTGTGCAAGAATAATAAAATATTTCCATAAAATCTCCCCAATTATCTCAGGGCCTATTTGATAGCGACTTGATATTCCACCTAGGTGACTTCATATTTCGTGGAGTATAGAGGGAATGCAGTCCGTCCCATCAAGATTCATTTAACATCACTAAAAAATGATGTCTATGATCTAAATATGCTAGATATAATGGAATAAGTCTTCTTATATAAGTTGGAATCCCTCTAAGAGAATAATACTCAAGCCTTTTGTAACATATAGATGCATCATAACTAGACAAAAAGATTGTTCAGAAAGAAGGTTCTTGTAGAGACCCGTAGCTTGACGTACATGAACATTACATTACTTTCGTGGAATACTTATCACATAACAAAAACACACAGACAAGGATCGTAATAGTTTAGTGTCTTTGTAAACTCGGAATAAAATCTTCTAATCGTGGTGAAAGATCTTCAACATCTCCCATAAAGATCTTCCTTTTTTTTACCTAAAACCTTTCTTTATATCCTGGGGAAAATAAAACATAAAAGGGTGATCTCAAATTCTCAGTAAGGGTAAACAAAAGAAAAATAAATCACATCATATTCATAAGAACATAAATTTTGGAAATCTTAACCTGCAAAAGAGAGCATAATTTCATAACATGGGATAAATCATAGTAGTGAAATGAAATCCCAATAATCATAACTTAAAACATGAAACTTTGTGGCATACACACATAATCATAGAGAATCATTTCTTGTTAGTCAAGACTCATTGCCAAGACTATCTTTGTGGATAAAGTCCCTTTCTGAATCGAGTAACCCTCGTTTCAGTCCTGTTTCACTGAACCGGTATAACCTACCATTCCAGCCCTGTCTATTTCATGAGATATGAAATCTTTAACCAATGCATTGGAGGGAGATATAGGTCTCACCAATCTCATAATGATACCATTCTTATGTGTGCCACAAAATCATAAATCATACATCATTTCATAACCCATGTAATACAAATGGGAATCTTAAACATCATGACATCATAAAACAATTCATATAAGATAAAGGAATTCATAAAAATAATTCCATCACGACATAATCAAATCAATTTAATAATAGGGATAAAAACAGAACCCTTTATTATCTTAGATGGAAGATAATTTTGATAAAACACTTGAACTCCATTCTGGAGGAAAATATCATTTCTTCTTCAAAAAACATTTTTCCTTTCATAACATGTCATACGACTTTAAAATAAAACAAGTTGATTAAAAATAAACTTGAAAACTTGTAAAGGAATATTCTTGGAAATAATTTTTTAAAAATCCATACATGCTGTATAAGTTAAAAAAAACATTCTTCGTACTTTTGTCGGAAAAGTCAAAAAAGTACCTCGTACGAAAAATGACAAAAGATTCCTTTCATATCCTTTACTAAAAACTCACCGAACGGTAAAATTGCATTTAAAAAATTGTAGGTGGATGGAAATAATATTACATATTGAGTAAACATGGATGTGGATGATAAAATACACCCCATTAAATACCAAAGTATAAACAATCTCGGATAAAAATGAGATTGTGATATTTCCCTTACCTTAGGTCTGACTTGCTTTGTACGTGTCCAAACCTCCTGTATAATGATTTAAATCATGTTATTGACTTATTCCAGAATCCTATTAATTTTTAGTATATCATATATGGTCCACGTATGACTTTATATTACCCGTTCTTTTGTAAGTTCATGTTAAAGAAGCGTTTTGGGTAAAATCGTTTTATTTATCGTAGGTGTTTGGACTTGTTGTTCTTGACATTATTATTACTTATATCATGATTTAATTACTTCCAGAATATAAAATATGATTTATATATCATATATATTCAGTATATATATATATATAATAGATAGATAAATGAAATGAAAAACACCGTTCATGGAGATGGTAGTCCGTACGTACGCATGAACGCTGTTTTCTGTTCCTTGTTGTCTTGAATGGAAGTAAGTAGATGACATACATATATATATATATATATACATAAATCCATTAGCTTTATAATTTCATATATTTCATTATTTTTTCTTATATATACTTTATAATCATTCTTAAATGGTTAACATGGAGAATGAATCTCATCGCATCGTGGAGACGGTAGTCCGTACGTACGCACAAGCGATGATATCATTTCCATAAATATTGAATTGGAGTGGAGTGGATTATACAATATATCAGAATCAATATGATATTGTAATAACTATGTATAGTTATTCTTTACACCATTATACCCATCCATGTAAGGTGGTGGTGGAAAATAGATTACACCACGGCGTGGAGACGGTATTCCGTACGTACGCACGCGCGGTGATTTCTTTTTCTGTAGGATGGATAGATGGTGAAATAGGGTTGTTTCATACTTATAATAACATATCAGTATATGAGTGATACTGATGTTATTACTTCATAATGAAACAACCTACGAAGAAGAAGTGGAAGAAGAAATAAAGATGAAAGAATTGGTAATGGTAATTACCTCTTCTTTGAAGCGCCTCTTTGAGACCTCCTCTTAGGGCACTAAAATTGGTCATTGAGGAATACCAGAACCTCTAGGATGTTTATAGGGAAGTGGAGAAGATATTTTGGCAGGGGTTGGCCGAGATTGAGTGCTCAAATTGGTGTGAGGAGGAGGGGGAGGAGGTGTCCTTTTATAAGGGAGGAGAGGGGCACCTTAAGAATATCTCAAAATATTATTTTATATTAAAGTCAAAATCGGTTTATAATGGTTCCAAAGGGTCTTATTTATAATCTAAAGTGGGGATGGGTCGAAATACTATCAACCAATAGGATTTAGACAAGTTTAGGGTATTATTTTAACCTTATCAATTAGATTTAACTCCATGTTAAATAATTTAACTTTTACCGTGTCGTTTTGTTTTCTTTCACTATATGGTTAATACACTTACTATAACATGCCAAAAGAACCTCAAATGGTTTATTATTAATATATATATTCTTATCTAAGTCATTTGGCCGAACCATAGAATTTTAGGAATAAAATAACAATTAATAATATAATATTATATTTAAAAACTATTTTGTGTCAATTTTGACACTATTTGATATATGATTTTTGTGAAAGTCATAACAGAATTATATGTTCGAAAAATGTTGATTAAATCAACACTAATATATCATAGTAACCTATAAAATCAGTGGAATTCATAAAAAGTCTCAAATTACATTCATTTGAGCATTTATAACATCAATTATGTTAATATTCCCTTAAAAGGGTAATTACTGCATCATCGTTGTGTCATAAATAAATTAATTTATTTAAAGTCTAAAAATTATAAATAAATTATCATTATGTAGGAAATCGTTTTATATTTCTAATGAATATTTATAGTCGAATTTATCTTATGTATAACCCCATATTAAAAATGTTTTAGTTATTAAACTTTGATTTTAACTATTTAACTATTCATTAAATAAAATAATATTAAATGTCATAATCTAATCCATGTGGACCTAAATGGTCAAATTATCTTCATAAGGTTGTTTTTGGTCGAATTACACTTATCCAATAGAATTAGGACACGTGTTAGGGTAATAGTAATATCATATTTACCCTTAGTTACCCTATTTACTATTAACCGTGGTAAAAGTAAAAAGTTACTATTCCCCAAAAATTATTTTCATCTCATTGAACCAAATTTTAGTCCTTGATATTAACCGTGTCTGTTGGATTTTCGAAATTCCATTCACAGAAGCAGTAAAATTATGTTTTATGCAAAATTCAGTTTTTAACCTACCACTTAGTGGTTTCACTATTCATCAAAAATTGAAAGTTTTCAGAAAAATGCCAAAATTTCATCCTAAACTATATTTCATATTCCGAATTCAAAAATGAAGTCTATTTTACCAAATTCATAACATAGAAATTGCATTAATTAATTTTATAATTAAATCCCGCTGTTAAAACAAATAGCTTGTTTTTAAGAAACAATATCTATCAAAAGATTGACACTTGATTATGTCTGGTTTAAATGTGAAATTACATCCAATGACCAAAATTGTATTAAATTGTAAAAATATATTCTAAATATACTTTAAAACCACTCAAATTAATAATTTATCACTATTAATTATTTTGATTAAAAAAGTTTTTTTAATTATAATTTAGTAATTTTCACTATTCATCAGAATATGAAAGTTATCCGAAAAGTACCAAAATTTCACCTTAGGCTAAATTCGATACTCCGAATCCAAAAATTAAGTCCATTTTGAGAGCTAAAATTTCTAAAATTTTAAAAATTGGTTATTACTATTCATAACGGCTAGTTATAATAATATTTTAATAGCATATCGTTGTTTAGTGAAACTCGGTATTGCGTACTACACACGCTATCGAGGAAGGTCGTGATTGCGTGTAATGCAAGGCAAGTCAAGGATGAGTGTTGTGCAAGCTCCTTTTGGTGTAGCGTACAACACAAGACATTAGTGAAAAAAAAAAGAATATTTTTCATAAAATCTCGGGTTGTTACATTCTACCCCCCTTAAAATGAATTTCGCCCTCGAAATTCGTCGGGGTTATAAATGGTTTACTATTCAAAAGCTTCTTTAATAGAAACCCATATCGTAAAAAGGAATACCAAAACTTAGCTTTAAAAACTAATGTATGAAATGTAATGATTACCCAAATAAACTAATCACCGGGTTTCCACATAGGTGAAAATATGGATATGGAAGAGAAATCTAACCACCATGTTCTTATGGAGAGTGGTAGAGAACATGGCTATGGAAAATCCAGTAATCAAAAAACCATAAATTTGTGACGATCTAAGGTACTATCTGATTCATCAGGTATAAGATCACAAGGACAACATTTTTGGTTTTCAAGATCATTTCCCTAAAGTTGAAGAATTTGAATTAGAATAAATACTTACTTTATTTTGGTACAATCTCACCGTTGTTCGTGCCTTGAACAATTTCCACTTCATCTCTTATATAAATGAAGTTGAATTTGTTATTCGTGAAGTGTTAGTAGATCTTGTGAGAGAATGACGGGTCATTCCATCTGTCTCAAACAAAAGGTTAGCAAAAAGTTATTAAATATACATAAGTCATTCTATAGTGAGATTAATCATATATGGTTCCTAAAATGAACTTATACTTCACATATCATACTGATTAATATAATAAAACTTGTTTCTACTAAACAGGGACTTCCTGTAGGTCAGTGGTAGGCGATAAAGGCCAGTCGCACTTCGGTTGTGGGTTCGATTCCCACAGCCTTGTCCGAAGCGATGGGTTGTCGCTCGTCCTGCAGGTTGTCCTTTTTATAAAACTACATTACTATAACATCCCATCAATAATATCGAGAAAACTTCTATCCTTAAACAATACTAACTTATGTCCCACATAATCCATTCCAATCTTTAGGCTTATCCATAATACTGCAGTCCACTTTCATAACATAGTGAAAACGATTACCAGAGATTTAACACCATTGTCGATCCCCATATATCATAAGATATGTTTTATTGGTCACATTCCAAACTTTCAAAGCCCTTAATAATGTATTCTCTTGAACACCCATTGAACCTTAGTGAAAACATGAATGCAGTTAAAAGTTAACTCTTTCCACATACCAAAATCCAAAAATTCTCTATACTCAAACCATGATATAACCTTCTCCTTATATCAGTCATGAGCTCATGAATAAAATCAAACACCTCATTATCTTATTATTCCTTCATTATGCGCATATCATCTAAATTCTAAAAATATCTGAATAAACTTTCATGGATAGTGGTACCATTAATCATACACTTTCATAACTCAAGGAAAGACAACAGTGTAACAATCCTTAGATGTCTCTTTATTCCATAGTACCCTGAGATTTCTTATACAACATTACACATGATAAACATGTAATCATTCCACTACATTCTTAAACCATTGACCGAGCTTCAACAATTCTTTCATCTCACATATCATTTGTAGTCTCTTCATCATCATCAACATAAATACTTCCCATATGACCATACTGATTATCTTCATGAGACTTTCCCTTAGGGCATTGGTTTGCATAATGCCCGTACATTCCACATTTAAAAAATTTAAACATTGTTGATGTCGTAGCAATACCATTATCCTCATCCATGGTGTTAACTGAACCTTTTCCTTTGCACTTACTTGCTTTGTGTCCTTCTTTTCCACACCCAAAGCATCTTCCAGTTCCTTTGAAACATTCTCCTTGATGCCTCTTCCCACATGATTCACATAGGGTAAATTGAACTTTCTTTCCTCTATGATCATCATGAAACTCCATCTTTCTCTTATTAGCCGAGTCAGGAAACTTACCAAATTTTACTTTATTGATCATATTATGAGATTGCTGATTCGGCATAACAATGATGTTTGGACTTCCAAATCCAATTTCATTTGGTTGCTCATGAAGAATATCATTCCATTGTCCATCATATCCTCCATTATCGTGAATCATCTTGTTTCCAGCCATTTTCTAAAACCCAAAAAAAAGAATAGTGTGAGAGGTAAAAATCATGCTAGGGAAAACAACATAATAAAGGTGGAGTATCCTTAATATCTAACATCTTAGGTTAAATTCTATGATCGTTATCGTAGTTCTAGGACTGTATCCTATACGTATACTTATCCTTAGGGACATCCTTAGACATACCGTAGAAATATCTCTAGGGATCTCACTAACGTTTTCGCATCCTAGTTTCCAAAGGTTGACTAAACCTTTCCTCTGATACCAACTGTAGAGACTCGTAGCTTGACGTACATGAACATTACATTACTTTCGCGGAATACTTAGTACATAACAAAAACACACACACAAGGATCGTAATAGTTTAGTGTCTTTGGAAACTCGGAATAAAATCTTCTAATCGTGGTGAAAGATCTTCAACATCTCCCATAAAGATCTTCCTTTTTTTACCTAAAACCTTTCTTTATATCCTGGGGAAAATAAAACATAAAATGGTGAGCTCAAATGCTCAGTAAGGGTAAACAAAAGAAAAATCAATCACATCATATTCATAAGAACATAACTTTTGGAAATCTTAACCTGCAAAAGAGAGCATAATTTCATAACATGGGATAAATCATAGTAGTGAAATGAAATCCCAATAATCATAAATTAAAACATGAAACTTTGTGGCATACACACATAATCATAGAGAATCATTTCTTGTTAGTCAAGACTCATTGCCAAGACTATCTTAGTGGACAAAGTCCCTTTCTGAATCGAGTAACCCTCGTTTCAGTCCTGTTTCACTGAACCGGTATAACCTACCGTTCCAGCCCTGTCTATTTCATGAGATATGAAATCTTTACCCAATGCATTGGAGGGAGATATAGGTCCCACCCATCTCATAATGATACCATTCTTATGTGTGCCACAAAATCATAAATCATACATCATTTCATAACCCATGTAATACAAATGGGAATCTTAAACATCATGACATCATAAAATAATTCATATAAGATAAAGGAATTCATAAAAATAATTTCATCATGACATAATCAAATCAATTTAATAATAGGGATAAAAACAGAACCCTTTATTATCTTAGATGGAAGATAATTTTGATAAAACACTTGAACTCCATTCTTAAGGAAAATATCCTTTCTTCTTCAAAAAACATTTTTCCTTTCATAACATGTCAAACGACTTTAAAATAAAAGAAGTTGATTAAAAATAAACTTGAAAACTTGTAAAGGAATCTTCTTGGAAATAATGTTTTAAAAATCCATACATGTCGTATAAGTTAAAAAAAACATTCTTCGTACTTTTGTTGGAAAAGTCAAAAAAGTACCTCGTACGAAAACGACAAAAGATTCCTTTCATATCCTTTACTAAAAACTCACCGAAGGGTAAAATTGGATTTAAACAATTGTATGTGGATGTAAATAATATTAAATATTGAGTAAACATGGATTTGGATGATAGAATACACCCCATTAAATACCAAAGTATAAACAATCTCAGATAAAAATGAGATTGTGATATTTCCCTTACCTTAGGTCCGACTTGCTTTGTACGTGTCCGAACCTCCTGTATAATGATTTAAATCATGTTATTGACTTATTCCAGAATCATATTCATTTTTATTATATAATATATGGTCCACTTATGACTTTATATTACCCGTTCTTTTGTAAATTCATGTTAAAGAAGTGTTTTGGGTAAAATCGTTTCATTTATCGTACGTGTTTGGACTTGTTGTTCTTGAAATTATTATTACTTATATCATGATTTACTTACTTCCAGAATATAAAATATGATTTATATATCATATATATTCAGTATATATATATATATATAAATAGATAGATAAATGAAATGAAAAACACCGTTCATGGAGACGGTATTCCGTACGTACGCATGAACGCTGTTTTCCTTTCCTTATTGTCTTGAATGGAAGTAAGTAGATGACATACATATATATATATATATACATAAATCCAGTAGCTTTATAATGTCATTTATTTCATTATTATTTCTTATATATACTTTATAATCATTCTTAAATGGTTAACATGGAGAATGAATCTCATCGCGTCGTGGAGACGGTAGTCCGTACGTACGCACAAGCGATGATATCATTTCCATAAATATTGAATTGAATTGGAGTGGATTATACAATATATCAGAATCAATATGATGTTGTAATAACTATTTATAGTTATTCTTTACACCATTATACCCATCCATGTAAGGTGGTGGTGGAAAATAGATTACACCACGGCGTGGAGACGGTATTCCGTACGTACGCACGCGCTGTGATTTCTTTTTCCGTAGGATGGATAGATGGTGAAATAGGGTTGTTTCATACATATAATAACATATCAGTATATTAGTGATACTGATGTTATTACTTCATAATGAAACAACCTACGAAGAAGAAGTGGAAGAAGAAATAAAGATGAAAGAATTGGTAACGGTAATTACCTCTTCTTTGAAGCGCCTCTTTGAGACCTCCTCTTAGGGAACATAAATTGGTCTTTGAGGAAGACCAGAACCTCTAGGATGTTTCTAGGGAAGTGGAGAATATATTTTGGCAGGGTTTGGCCGAGCTTGAGTGCTCAAATTGGTGTGAGGAGGAGGGGGAGGAGGTGTCCTTTTATAAGGGAGGAGAGGGGCACCTTAGGAATATCTCAAAATATTATTTTATATTAAAGTCAAAATCGGTTTATAATGGTTCCAAAGGGTCTTATTTCTAAGCTAAAGTGGGTATGGGTCGCAATCCTATTAACCAATAGGATTTCGACAAGTTTAGGGTATTATTTTAACCTTATCAATTAGATTTAACTCCAAGTTAAATAATTTAACTTTTACCGTGTCTTTTTGTTTTCTTTCACTATATGGTTAATAAACTTACTATAACATGCCAAAAGAACCCCAAATTGTTTATTATTAATATATATATTCTTATCTAAGTCATTTGGCAGAACCTTAGATTTTTAGGAATAAAATAACAATTAATAATATAATATTATATTTAAAAACTATTTTGTGTCAATTTTGACCCTATTTGATATATGATTTTTGTGAAAGTCATAACAGAATTATATGTTCGAAAAAAGTTGATTAAATAAACACTAATATATCATAGTAACCTATAAAATTAGTGGAATGCATAAAAATGATCAAATTACATTCATTTGAGCATTTATAACATCAATTATGTTAATATTTCCTTAAAAGGGTAATTACTGCATCATCGTTGTGTCATAAATAAATTAATTTATTTAAAGTCTAAAAATTATAAATAAAATATCATTATGTAGGAAATCGTTTTATCTTTCTAATGAATATTTATAGTCGAATTTATCTTATGTATAACCACATATTAAAAATGTTTTAGTTATTAAACATTGATTTTAACTATTTAACAATTCATTAAATAAAATAATATTAAATGTCATAATCTAATCCAAGTGGACCTAAATGGTCATATTATATTCATAAGGTTGTTTTTGGTCGAATTACACTTATCCAATAGAATTAGGACATGTGTTAGGGTAATAGTAATATCATATTTACCCTTAGTTACCCTATTTACTATTAACCGTGGTAAAAGTAAAAAGTTACTATTCCCCAAAAATTATTTTCATCTCATTGAACCACATTTTAGTCCTTGATATTAACCGTGTCTGTTGGATTTTCGAAATTCCATTCACAGAAGCGGTAAAATTAAGTTTTATGCAAAATTCAGTTTTTAACCTACCACTTAGTGGTTTCACTATTCATCAAAAATTGATAGTTTTCAGAAAAATGCCAAAATTTCATCCTAAACTATATTTCATATTCCGAATTCAAAAATGAAGTCTATTTTACCAAATTCATAACATAGAAATTGCATTAATTAATTTTATAATTAAATCCCGCTGTTAAAACAAATATCGTGTTTTTAAGAAACAATATCTATCAAAAGATTGACACTTGATTATGTCTGGTTTAAATGTGAAATTAAATCCAATGACCAACATTGTATTAAATTGTAAAAATATATTCTAAATATACTTTAAAACCACTCAAATTAATAATTTATCACTATTAATTATTTTGATTAAAAAAGTTTTTTTAATTATAATTTAGTAATTTTCACTATTCATCAGAATATGAAAGTTATCCGAAAAGTACCAAAATTTCAACTTAGGCTAAATTCGATACTCCAAATCCAAAAATTAAGTCCATTTTGAGAGCTAAAATTTCTAAAATTTTAAAAATTGGTTATTACTATTCATAACGGCTAGTTATAATAATATTTTAATAGCATATCGTTGTTTAGTGAAACTCGGTATTGCGTACTACACACGCTATCGAGGAAGGTCGCGATTGCGTGTAATGCAAGGCAAGTCAAGGATGCGTGTTGTGCAAGCTCCTTTTGGTGTAGCGTACAACACAAGACATTAGTGAAATAAAAAAGAATATTTTTCATAAAATCTCGGGTTGTTACATTCTACCCCCCTTAAAATGAATTTCGCCCTCGAAATTCGTCGGGGTTATAAATGGTTTACTATTCGAAAGCTTCTTTAATAGAAACCCATATCGTAAAAAGGAATACCAAAACTTAGCTTTAAAAACTAAAGTATGAAATGTAATGATTACCCAAATAAACTAATCACCGGGTTTCCACATAGGTGAAAATATGGATATGGAAGAGAAATCTAACCACCATGTTCTTATGGAGAGTGGTAGAGAACATGGCTATGGAAAATCCAGTAATCACAAATCCATAAATTTGTGACGATCTAAGGTACTATCTGATTCATCAGGTATAAGATCACTAGGACAACATTTTTGGTTTTCAAGATCATTTCCCTAAAGTTGAAGAATTTGAATTAGAATAAATACTTACTTTATTTTGGTACAATCTCACCGTTGTTCGTGCCTTGAACAATTTCCACTTCATCTCTTATATAAATGAAGTTGAATTTGTTATTCGTGAAGTGTTAGTAGATCTTGTGAGAGAATGACGGGTCATTCCATCTGTCTCAAACAAAAGGTTAGCAAAAAGTTATTAAATATACATAAGTCATTCTATAGTGAGATTAATCATATATGGTTCCTAAAATGAACTTATACTTCACATATCATACTGATTAATATAATAAAACTTGTTTCTACTAAACAGGGACTTCCTGTAGGTCCGTGGTAGGCGATAAAGGCCAGTCGCACTTCGGTTATGGGTTCGATTCCCACAGCCTTGTCCGAAGCGATGGGTTGTCGCTCGTCCTGCAGGTTGTCCTTTTTATAAAACTACATTACTATAACATCCCATCAATAATATCGAGAAAACTTCTATCCTTAAACAATACTAACTTATGTCCCACATAATCCATTCCAATCTTTAGGCTTATCCATAATACTGCAGTCCACTTTCATAACATAGTGAAAACGATTACCAGAGATTTAACACCATTGTCGATCCCCATATATCATAAGATATGTTTTATTGGTCACATTCCAAACATTCAAAGCCCTTAATAATGTATTCTCTTGAACACCCATTGAACCTTAGTGAAAACATGAATGCAGTTAAAAGTTAACTCTTTCCACATACCAAAATCCAAAAATTCTCTATACTCAAACCATGATATAACCTTCTCCTTATATCAGTCATGAGCTCATGAATAAAATCAAACACCTCATTATCTTATTATTCCTTCATTATGCGCATATCATCTAAATTCTAAAAATATCTGAATAAACTTTCATGGATAGTGGTACCATTAATCATACACTTTCATAACTCAAGGAAAGACAACAGTGTAACAATCCTTAGATGTCTCTTTATTCCATAGTACCCTGAGATTTCTTATACAACATTACACATGATAAACATGTAATCATTCCACTACATTCTTAAACCATTGACCGAGCTTCAACAATTCTTTCATCTCACATATCATTTGTAGTCTCTTCATCATCATCAACATAAATACTTCCCATATGACCATACTGATTATCTTCATGAGACTTTCCCTTAGGGCATTGGTTTGCATAATGCCCGTACATTCCACATTTAAAAAATTTAAACATTGTTGATGTCGTAGCAATACCATTATCCTCATCCATGGTGTTAATTGAACCTTTTCCTTTGCACTCACTTGCTTTGTGTCCTTCTTTTCCACACCCAAAGCATCTTCCAGTTCCTTTGAAACATTCTCCTTGATGCCTCTTCCCACATGATTCACATAGGGTAAATTGAACTTTCTTTCCTCTATGATCATCATGAAACTCCATCTTTCTCTTATTAGCCGAGTCAGGAAACTTACCAAATTTTACTTTATTGATCATATTATGAGATTGCTGATTCGGCATAATAATGATGTTTGGACTTCCAAATCCAATTTCATTTGGTTGCTCATGAAGAATATCATTCCATTGTCCATCATATCCTCCATTATCGTGAATCATCTTGTTTCCAGCCATTTTCTAAAACCCAAAAAAAAGAATAGTGTGAGAGGTAAAAATCATGCTAGGGAAAACAACATAATAAAGGTGGAGTATCCTTAATATCTAACATCTTAGGTTAAATTCTATGATCGTTATCGTAGTTCTAGGACTGTATCCTATACGTATACTTATCCTTAGGGACATCCTTAGACATACCGTAGAAATATCTCTAGGGATCTCACTAACGTTTTCGCATCCTAGTTTCCAAAGGTTGACTAAACCTTTCCTCTGATACCAACTGTAGAGACTCGTAGCTTGACGTACATGAACATTACATTACTTTCGCGGAATACTTAGTACATAACAAAAACACACACACAAGGATCGTAATAGTTTAGTGTCTTTGGAAACTCGGAATAAAATCTTCTAATCGTGGTGAAAGATCTTCAACATCTCCCATAAAGATCTTCCTTTTTTTACCTAAAACCTTTCTTTATATCCTGGGGAAAATAAAACATAAAATGGTGAGCTCAAATGCTCAGTAAGGGTAAACAAAAGAAAAATCAATCACATCATATTCATAAGAACATAACTTTTGGAAATCTTAACCTGCAAAAGAGAGCATAATTTCATAACATGGGATAAATCATAGTAGTGAAATGAAATCCCAATAATCATAAATTAAAACATGAAACTTTGTGGCATACACACATAATCATAGAGAATCATTTCTTGTTAGTCAAGACTCATTGCCAAGACTATCTTAGTGGACAAAGTCCCTTTCTGAATCGAGTAACCCTCGTTTCAGTCCTGTTTCACTGAACCGGTATAACCTACCGTTCCAGCCCTGTCTATTTCATGAGATATGAAATCTTTACCCAATGCATTGGAGGGAGATATAGGTCCCACCCATCTCATAATGATACCATTCTTATGTGTGCCACAAAATCATAAATCATACATCATTTCATAACCCATGTAATACAAATGGGAATCTTAAACATCATGACATCATAAAACAATTCATATAAGATAAAGGAATTCATAAAAATAATTTCATCATGACATAATCAAATCAATTTAATAATAGGGATAAAAACAGAACCCTTTATTATCTTAGATGGAAGATAATTTTGATAAAACACTTGAACTCCATTCTTAAGGAAAATATCCTTTCTTCTTCAAAAAACATTTTTCCTTTCATAACATGTCAAACGAATTTAAAATAAAAGAAGTTGATTAAAAATAAACTTGAAAACTTGTAAAGGAATCTTCTTGGAAATAATGTTTTAAAAATCCATACATGCCGTATAAGTTAAAAAAAACATTCTTCGTACTTTTGTTGGAAAAGTCAAAAAAGTACCTCGTACGAAAACGACAAAAGATTCCTTTCATATCCTTTACTAAAAACTCACCGAAGGGTAAAATTGGATTTAAACAATTTTATGTGGATGTAAATAATATTAAATATTGAGTAAACATGGATTTGGATGATAGAATACACCCCATTAAATACCAAAGTATAAACAATCTCGGATAAAAATGAGATTGTGATATTTCCCTTACCTTAGATCCGACTTGCTTTGTACGTGTCCGAACCTCCTGTATAATGATTTAAATCATGTTATTGACTTATTCCAGAATCATATTCATTTTTATTATATAATATATGGTCCACTTATGACTTTATATTACCCGTTCTTTTGTAAATTCATGTTAAAGAAGTGTTTTGGGTAAAATCGTTTCATTTATCGTACGTGTTTGGACTTGTTGTTCTTGAAATTATTATTACTTATATCATGATTTACTTACTTCCAGAATATAAAATATGATTTATATATCATATATATTCTGTATATATATATATATAAATAGATAGATAAATGAAATGAAAAACACCGTTCATGGAGACGGTATTCCGTACGTACGCATGAACGCTGTTTTCCTTTCCTTATTGTCTTGAATGGAAGTAAGTAGATGACATACATATATATATATATATACATAAATCCAGTAGCTTTATAATGTCATTTATTTCATTATTATTTCTTATATATACTTTATAATCATTCTTAAATGGTTAACATGGAGAATGAATCTCATCGCGTCGTGGAGACGGTAGTCCGTACGTACGCACAAGCGATGATATCATTTCCATAAATATTGAATTGAATTGGAGTGGATTATACAATATATCAGAATCAATATGATGTTGTAATAACTATGTATAGTTATTATTTACACCATTATACCCATCCATGTAAGGTGGTGGTGGAAAATAGATTACACCACGGCGTGGAGACGGTATTCCGTACGTACGCACGCGCTGTGATTTCTTTTTCCGTAGGATGGATAGATGGTGAAATAGGGTTGTTTCATACATATAATAACATATCAGTATATTATTAATACTGATGTTATTACTTCATAATGAAACAACATACGAAGAAGAAGTGGAAGAAGAAATAAAGATGAAAGAATTGGTAACGGTAATTACCTCTTCTTTGAAGCGCCTCTTTGAGACCTCCTCTTAGGGAACATAAATTGGTCTTTGAGGAAGACCAGAACCTCTAGGATGTTTCTAGGGAAGTGGAGAATATATTTTGGCAGGGTTTGGCCGAGCTTGAGTGCTCAAATTGGTGTGAGGAGGAGGGGGAGGAGGTGTCCTTTTATAAGGGAGGAGAGGGGCACCTTAGGAATATCTCAAAATATTATTTTATATTAAAGTCAAAATCGGTTTATAATGGTTCCAAAGGGTCTTATTTCTAAGCTAAAGTGGGTATGGGTCGCAATCCTATTAACCAATATGATTTCGACAAGTTTAGGGTATTATTTTAACCTTATCAATTAGATTTAACTCCAAGTTAAATAATTTAACTTTTACCGTGTCTTTTTGTTTTCTTTCACTATATGGTTAATACACTTACTATAACATGCCAAAAGAACCCCAAATTGTTTATTATTAATATATATATTCTTATCTAAGTCATTTGGCAGAACCTTAGATTTTTAGGAATAAAATAACAATTAATAATATAATATTATATTTAAAAACTATTTTGTGTCAATTTTGACCCTATTTGATATATGATTTTTGTGAAAGTCATAACAGAATTATATGTTCGAAAAAAGTTGATTAAATAAACACTAATATATCATAGTAACCTATAAAATTAGTGTAATTCATAAAAATGCTCAAATTACATTCATTTGAGCATTTATAACATCAATTATGTTAATATTTCCTTAAAAGGGTAATTACTGCATCATCGTTGTGTCATAAATAAATTAATTTATTTAAGGTCTAAAAATTATAAATAAAATATCATTATGTAGGAAATCGTTTTATCTTTCTAATGAATATTTATAGTCGAATTTATCTTATGTATAACCACATATTAAAAATGTTTTAGTTATTAAACATTGATTTTAACTATTTAACAATTCATTAAATAAAATAATATTAAATGTCATAATCTAATCCAAGTGGACCTAAATGGTCATATTATATTCATAAGGTTGTTTTTGGTCGAATTACACTTATCCAATAGAATTAGGACATGTGTTAGGGTAATAGTAATATCATATTTACCCTTAGTTACCCTATTTACTATTATCCGTGGTAAAAGTAAAAAGTTACTATTCCCCAAAAATTATTTTCATCTCATTGAACCACATTTTAGTCCTTGAAATTAACCGTGTCTGTTGGATTTTCGAAATTCCATTCACAGAAGCGGTAAAATTAAGTTTTATGCAAAATTCAGTTTTTAACCTACCACTTAGTGGTTTCACTATTCATCAAAAATTGATAGTTTTCAGAAAAATGCCAAAATTTCATCCTAAACTATATTTCATATTCCGAATTCAAAAATGAAGTCTATTTTACCAAATTCATAACATAGAAATTGCATTAATTAATTTTATAATTAAATCCCACTGTTAAAACAAATATCGTGTTTTTAAGAAACAATATCTATCAAAAGATTGACACTTGATTATGTCTGGTTTAAATGTGAAATTAAATCCAATGACCAACATTGTATTAAATTGTAAAAATATATTCTAAATATACTTTAAAACCACTCAAATTAATAATTTATCACTATTAATTATTTTGATTAAAAAAGTTTTTTTTAATTATAATTTAGTAATTTTCACTATTCATCAGAATATGAAAGTTATCCGAAAAGTACCAAAATTTCATCTTAGGCTAAATTCGATACTCTAAATCCAAAAATTAAGTCCATTTTGAGAGCTAAAATTTATAAAATTTTAAAAATTGGTTATTACTATTTATAACGGCTAGTTATAATAATATTTTAATAGCATATCGTTGTTTAGTGAAACTCGATATTGCGTACTACACACGCTATCGAGGAAGGTCGCGATTGCGTGTAATGCAAGGCAAGTCAAGGATGCGTGTTGTGCAAGCTCCTTTTGGTGTAGCGTACAACACAAGACATTAGTGAAATAAAAAAGAATATTTTTCATAAAATCTCGGGCTGTTACAGTTCTCCTATGCTCTTTCATCTATGGTGGAATTTTACTAGATCTCAAAACTCTAATGATACTAGGAATAAAGCCACAAAAGATGGAGTCAATGTGTGAAGGACCATATAACATTCACATGATCCATCCCAATGGTACATGCTCTTTGGTCACCATGGATGGAGAGTATATCACTCCAACTAATAAAAATGTTCATAAATAGTACTTCACATGAAGAAACCATCATCCTAGCTGCATGACGGTAAACTGTATAGCTCCAACATCATAGTTGTATGACATTAAACTGGTTAATAACTATACTATGATCTATTTGACTTTACACAACATGGATCCATCATCCTAGTTGCAAAAAATTAAATTGTGTATCAACCAGCATCCTAGTAGAATGATGATAAAATACATAGATCCTTCACCTTATCTACATGATGTTAAAATGTGTGGCACTGGTAGTCCTCTTTGCATGACCTTAAAAATCATATACCAACATCCTAGTCACACAATGATAATCGTCATAGTGCTAATTTCTTAGTTCCATGATGTTACACTAAACGACAATTATCTTCCTTTTTGCATGATGTGAAACGTCGTAACACTATAATGTTACAACATGAGAAGATGTTTCCCTTGGAATTTTTCATATACCATTCCATATTCAATAACTATATATAATTTTATTCCTATCAACATAGGATAAGTAGCAACACATTGATTTTACATCCTAATCGAGCCACCTCCAAAAATATATATACCCCCTCCCTATGTATGGGTTAGACCTACGCAAGGAGATTTACTTTAAGATCTATGTGTGGCTCAATTACCACCCTTTTAGGATATTAAGTGACACCTATATCTTTATTCATCCAAAAATCCATGATGATTCTTCTTTCACATCATGTGACCCTCTCCCTGACTGTTCAATGTTAAACCATATAGTGTCAACATCTAGTTGCATGATGTTAAACTGTGTAATAAACAACATTCTGGCCACATGAAAATAAACTTCATATAACCAATGTCCTAGTTGAATGATGTTAAAGTACAAATCCATCATCATTCTCATCATACTATGTTAAACTACACATCCACATCCTAGGAACTTTATGATAAACTACATGCTTAGTCCAAGAATCATGACGTTAAAATGTATGCAATCCTCATGAATTAATCTGTGGTGTCTGGGATTTATTTTTACTCATTCACATTGGTTTTTTCATGTCACCACATGAAAAATATTCCTTTTTGAGTTCTCACCTTATGGTATGAACTCTATGAACTTAAAATGAGAACTAATGGTCCATTCCACATAATCATAATCTATTTGAATTAATATCATCATCTTTAATTCAAACCGTGTGTAGGATTCATCCAAGGTGTGTCATGTGTTGTTTGGCCCCCTTGTCCCTCATTCACATCAGTAAGTTCACAACAACACACTACGCATACCCATTTATGATACCCTCTTCATTATGGTCTGAACCATGCCACCTTGAGCTAAGAATCTAAGTCCTAGCATCATAAATTTTAACAATGTGTGTGTCCCCATAGGAAAATTTGATGTTGAACTAGGACTCATAGGACTTCATTCATGACGATTGTGTTATTACCTGGAACAACATATTTATTTTTGGGGAGCCTCATACCCTATGTCTAATCTTCATGACCATAAACTCAAATCTTATAGTCCAAGCATTGTGACTATTGACTACATGAAGGTTTCTTCCCATGTGTGTCGTCTATTGTTGCACCCCTAGCCCTCATTCACATCAGGATTTCCATAACACCACAATAAACCTACCCACAAGATAAATTCACCCTATTTGGAGTCAATTATATGACCTTAAACTAAGAGCTAACAACATCAAATAACAACATTAAATTGGGATCCCACCTTGGAAAACTTCCAGATGCCTCATGATAATCATGGAGTTCCTCAGTTCCCTTGGCAAAGAAGATTTTCCCCACAAGTTTTGGTATTTTTCAATGTTGTGTTCTTGAAAAACATGTTTCTTTATTCACTTACTTATGTGTAACACCCCAAGCTTCTACGGTACGACTCTCTTTGAATAATACAGTAGCATGTGTTGTACGCAACTTCGAGTTCTAACACACACCACAACCAATCAAACTAGCCGTTATGATTAGTAATACCCAATTTTTGAAATTTTATAAATTTTATCTTTCAAAATGGTCTTCATTTTTGGATTCGGAATACAGAAATTATCTTAGGGTGAATTTTTGGTATTTTTCTGAAAACTTTCTATTTTTGATGAATAGTGAAAAAACACTGAGTTATCGTTTAAAACCGAATTTTTATTTAAAAAATTACTTATTTTATTTAAATTTAATTAAGGTAAAAATAGATACATAATACTTATATAAGTTCAATTTAATTTATTAGAGTTAGTTTAGAATAATTTTAGATATATAAAAACTTTATTGAACTTTTCACCCTCTTTTACCCAACTCCTAGGAGAATTTGGAAATTCACATAAGACATAATTTTATCGCTTCTATGAGTGGAATTTCAAAAATACGAGAGACATAGTAAATATCAAGGAGTAAAATTTGGTTCAATGAGATGAAAATAATTTTTGATGAATAGTAGCTTTTTTACTTTTATTTACCACTATTAAAAGTAAATAGTGTAATTAAGGGTAAAATTTATATTAATATTACCCTAACACAGGTCCTAATTCTATTGTACAAGTTTATCTCAACCAAAAACAAACTTAGGAAAGAAAATATTATCATTTAGGTCCACTAGGATTAAATTAGTAAATTTATTATTATTTAATTCAAAGAAGAGTTAAAAGAGATAAAATCAAAGTTTAATAACTAAAACATTTTTATACAGGGTTATATATAAGAGAAATTCGATTATAAATATTCATTAGAAATATAAACATATTTCCTAAATAATGGTATTTTATTTATAATTTTTATACATTAAATAATTTAATTTATTTATGACACAATGGTAATTTAGTAATTACCTAATTAATGAAATATTAAAATAATTGATATTATAAATATCAAAATAAATGTAATTTGATACTTTTTATGAATTAAACTAATTTTCTAGGTTAATATGACATATTAGTATTGGTTATATAAAATATTTTCGAAGTAATAATGCTGTTGTAAAATTATAAAAAACAAAATACCCAATAGTGTCAAAATTGACATAAAAGAGTTTTTAAAACAAATATTATATTATTGATTGATATTCTATTCATAAAAATATAAGGTTCGGCCAAAGGACTTATATAATGCTATTTGTATCTTTAATGGACCACTTGGGGGTCTCTTGGAGGTATATATTAAGTTTATTAACTATATTATATAAAAATACAAAGAGACATGGTAAATGTAAAACTATTTAACTAAGAGATAAATATAAATGATAAGGTTAATATAGTGACCCAAACCTGTCTAAAATATATTGGTTGAAAATCATTCTACCCATCCCCACCTTAACCTTTAAATAATATAATTTGGAGCCATTAAAAACCGAATATGAATTTATTATATAATAATATTTCTATCTTTTCCAAAGGTGCCCCTCACCCCTCTTATAAAATGGTACTCCAACTTCTCTCTAATTTACACCTTCAAAGACTTTTGGCTCAGCCAACCCCTACAACAATATTCTCTCAACTTCCCTAACTTCAACCTAGAGGCCTTAGTTTGATCAGAAAGCCAACCTATGGAGTCATTTTGATCAAATCAAAAGGAAGAACCCGAAGAAGTGGTAATGTTTTCACAACCCTCTTTCAAGTTCCTTTTTTCTTCAACTTCTTCTTTATTTATTATTTCCATTATAAAATAATAAATCTAGTATTTTTTATATACTGTGATGTTATTATAAATATGGTACAACTATATTCAGTATTCTATCCTTCCTTTGAATGACATGTCACCATACGTGTGTACGTACGGCCTACCGTCTCCACATTGTGGTGTAATTTTTATTCAATACATTATTATTTGGATGAGTATAATAATGATGTTTAATTCATGTAAATAATAATTATAACATGATAATTATTCTGTATATATGATATATCATCCAATTATATATTATTTTCAATTCAAAAGAATGATATTTTCACTCGTGCGTACGTACGGACTACCGTCTCCTTGAACGCGATGATATTCATTCCTCATCGTATCCATACAATTCTAATTCTAATTTTACGATTAAAAATAATGTTTAAGGGGTTGATATCATTTTTCATATGAATAAGATACAACCTATCTATAAAAAACACGACTTATGTAACAAAACATATTAAGGAAACAAGTAAGTTAACACCTGAAATGATGATAATAACAAGATATTATTAACAAAATCAATGTTAAAAGATCATATATGATATCATATTAATGTAGATGATTCATGTATAATTAAAAAAACTTATTTCACCATTATAAAGGAGGATAACCTACCCTAGACCAAGGAAAAAGTACAAAGTAAGGGGTTTCTTATCTCACTTTTAATTCCGTGATATTTCCATTGTTCACCACTTATTTATTGCATATGGTGTGTGTACTGGCCATGTTTGTATTAATTGTGTGATATAATTTAATTCATGGATATTTACATCATCATTGTATGATCCTTCTTTCATGGGTGTATGTTTCGTAATTTACCAAATAAATACAAGAATTTTAAATTTCAATTTCCACTCATTTGGATTTACGCATACTTCATTGATTATTTAACTCCAAGATTATGTGTGGAATTACTATTCATTTGATTATGTCATAATTTCCACTCCCCTTTATATGGATATACTTTTGATACACATAATCACTCTATTGATAAACTCTCAAGTCATCAATATGAACTTGATAAGAGTAATTTTTACTCAATCTCCATTTGTTGAGTTAAACATCCAATTCATTGGTGTTGATTTTACAATAATATGTGTGAATGTCCTTTGAGTGTTTTACACTAAATATCCAATCATATTGAGTGTATTTATATTTTTCACACATAATTATGTTTTTTATTTATCATTAAGCAAAGGATGCGATTTTTATGAGAGATTTAATCTCAATTTACATTCTATTGAGACTCCTTTGTTGTTATACACTAAATCACTTTTATATGGTGTATATAATGTAATTTGACATAATATATCATGAATCACTTTATTCTCATGATATTACAACGTTTTTATTACCCCAATTATTTTTATTCAAGTGTTTCTCTTTTGGTTAGGAACTCTAACTAAAATATCATTTTAAAATGTTTTAAAGATTTATTATTCTAAATATTTCTCATTAATGTCCATGTTTTAAAAATGGTTTTAAGGATTTATTTATATGGACATTAATGTTTTCAATTCAAATCACTTTTAAAAGTTTCAAAGTGGTATGGGACACTTTGATTCAAAAATCAATTTTAAATGGATTCTTGACAAATAGTATGACTTTTAAATGATTTCAAGAAAAAGGGGGATATTTATCTCAATAGTTTGATGATTATTTTAATCTATGTCAATATCCATCGTTATTCTCGATTGAGGATAATCTGATACAATAAAATCTTTTATATTGTATCTAATGAGTTATGTTTGACTGTGGATGTTCTATTTTTATACCATTCATGGTTTGTGGTTAAAGTATTGACATTTCGTATACTAGTTTTAATACGAATGTTTATGTTATGTTTCAAACTTTTAATATGAGGAATGCATTGGACTTAGTAAGTGATTTTTGGATCCCACTCTAGCTCCTTGATTCATCGGTAGGTCTCATGAGACAATCTAGTGTCTTGGCACAAGGCCTTGACAAAATCTTATTTGTAGTCTTGGCACAAGTCCTTGACTATGTGGTTATGATAGTATGGCATTATTCATTCCATCATTATGATATTGGTTATTGATATTGCATGTGGTTATTCAACTAGTAGAATATCCATGTGAATAAGTAAATGGAATTATTTCATTTTATCTTCACCATATTATGCTGAATTTTACTTTTAAAAGGCTTTTTTTGTTATACATTACCTTAAGTGTTTTTTCTTATTTATGAATGTTTCCGCTATATTGTTATCCTTACAGAGCATCTAATCTCACCCCTTTCAATGTTTTATTTTTCCCAGGGTGTGAAGAAGAAATTAATGAATGACCTACATGGATAGTATGAGGGGATTTGAAGACAATATGTTGTTGTAGTTTTTTTTACTTTATGATGTAATGTTAGACTTATGAATATATCTAGTGATTCCAAGACTACTAAACTAATCGGTCATTCGAGACGTGATCTATTGTGATCATTCAATGTTATGTAATAATGCACTGACTCTAGGTAACTAGGGTTGGGGAGTTACAGGTGGTATCAGAGGAAGTTTAGTAAAAACATTGGAAACTAGATTTAGATAAACTCTGATTAGAGCACATAGCCCTAAGATAGACTTTGAGGATTAGTATAGAAGAACTTCCTATAATATTGGTATTGTATAGATTTTGTGAGTTTTCCAAGAAATACATCCCTGTCTGGATATGAGCAGGTAGAGGTGGCTCTGGCACAGATGTGCCTAGTGGTAAAACCCAAAAACACCACTTTGAGCTAGACTCGAATGAGAACTGGTGCATGACAATGGGCCTTACTGCACTCTGGGTTACGACACTCCCAGGGGATATGCTTAGGATAATTTACATTTTCTTTACAAACCAATTTGAATTATTTTAATATAAGATGAGAATAAATGACCATGGTTAATCCTAAGATGTTTCAAATTGAGAATATGGTGTCCTGATATTCTCTAAATGATTTTATGACTACTGTTACTCACACAATGATTTCTTATTTTAGTCAATGGATGGAGTCCAAGGAAGTCATAGTAACTTTTTGAATGATGTACAAGGTGGGAACGGAGGTGGAAATGAGCAACAAAATGGAATGTTGAAATGCATAAAAGATATTGTGTTCATGCCAAATCAATTTTCCAAAAATATATTCAAAAAATTATATATTAACCAACTCCGGGACTCACCAAAGAAGAGAAAGGTGATTAATGATAAGAGCTCAAGTAGTGGAGACCACGGAGAGAAGAATCCTCATTTTCCATCTTGCAGGAAATGTGGAAGGAGACACCTAGGAAAGTGTCTCAATGAAAAAAATAAATGCTTTACGTGTGGGAAATAAGGACCTAAAGTGAAAAATTGCCGAGGAGAAATGAAGATTACTATAGATGAAAATAAAAATGGTTTCAAAAATCCATTTACAGTCATTTTCTGTAAATGTAGGGGACCTATCCATTACCCGAGTGAATGTACTATTCTATAGGACATTTTATTGGTCAAAGAAGAATCTATGTGGAAATAAATGGTTGGAGAAATGTTTAAATGTAATAGTGCTCCATGTTGATGGGATTACTTTAGAATAATTTTCTCTTCTATTTGTGACCCCGTATTTTTCCATCTGGGAATGATATTTGAGGAAGACTTATCTTTTCCCTTGTGGATATAGTTATAAATTACCATTTGGTTTTATATGATCATTGGGTTTGAGGAAATTACAAGTTATTATTTTTTGGGATGAAATTTCAAGGTATGAGATAACATTTCTGGTTAAAATTATGTTATGGTTATTTTGATGAATTTATCTCATTTTGGTAATGTTATAAAATATATTTTTTGAAAAATGACAACAAGCAGACCGTGTGACAACCCATCGCATCGGACAAAGCTGTGGGAATCGAACCCACAAAAAAAGTGCTATTGGGATTTATCGCTTACCACTGGACTACGTGAAGTACCTGGTTAGTGTGACTAATTATTTTTAGTTAAATTATTTTATTGATCAATAATAAGTTGATTTGGGTTCTTATGTCTTATCAAATGAATAACCTTAATATAGGAAAATGATTTGGTGATTAATTGATAAATGTAATTTTGGAAGATGTTTTCTTTGTTGGGAACACTATATGCCCAAGGAAACTAGAATACTTTGGGATTTAATATGAGGAGTAATGGTGGATTTTTATCTACATTTTTATTGTGGATTTATAGTGATTTGGGTTATTTATGGAAATGATTAACCTATATTAGATAATATGGGATTACGATAATTACTTTTAAGTATGTAGTTGATGTCATTTGGAGATACAACTTAACATGGAAGACTACATAACCAAATTCTTCTAAGTTTTGGGTTTCAATATTATTTAGGATTATATTGAAGGATTTTAAGGACAATTCTTTATTGAATGGTATTTATTTAATTTGGGGTATTTTTGGTTTAATTTTAGAAATTAAGGTCAGTGTTTCTTTCTCTAAAGGAATATCCTTTGGGGGGATCATCAGATCTTATACTAACAGTTATGGTTTGGATTAATCTCTAAATACAAGGTAAATATATAGTTTATCCTTCTTGGATCATGTGATTCTATAGTAGTTTATTCTAGCTCTTCCAGTGTGACCAAGTCTTCTTGAATACTCATCGTTCAAAAAAATGAGTTATTGGTAGAAATTTATTAAAGAATGAAACTCTACATAAAAAGTATGTATATCTATTTATTTTCTTAGTCAATCTCGTAAATGAATTCCTCATCTTTATGTAAGGTAACTTAAAAGAATGTTGTCTGTATACTTTTCCTACTAGGAAACTAAGGACCGTTTGTCCCATCACAAGTTTGTGTCTTTCTTGTTGTTAAATTTCTCCTGATCATGTTTTTTATCCCTCTCCATCAGAACATGACACTCAGTTTATCTTCCATATCCATGTTTCCATACATGGAATCCTAGTATGATTTATCTTGGGTGACCTTTGTACTCCTCTTTCTTTCTTTTATGGTGATATTTTTATTGAATCTTTTTCTGATGTGGGACTTTCTATTATATTCCCAATCCCAATTTTAAAAAATTCGAGGATGAAATTATTTGTAAGACGGGAGAATGTAACTCCCCAAGATTCCCCAGTATTCTTCTCTTTGAATAATATAGTAGCGTGTATTGTACGCAACTTCAATTTCTTACACACACCAAAACCAATCAAACTAGCCGTTATGAATAATAATACCAACTTTTTGAAATGTTTTAAATTTTATCTTTCAAAATGGACTTTATTTTTGGATTCGGAATATTGAAGTTAGCTGAAGGTGAATTTTTGGTTTTTTTCTGAAAACATTCAATTTTTGATGAATCGTTAAAAAAACACTGAGTTATAGTTTAAAACCAAATTTGTATTTTAATAATTTTTAATTTTATTTAAATTTAATTAATGTCAAAATAGATACATAATACTTATATAAGTTCAATGTAATTCATTGGAGTAATTTTAGAATAATTTTAGATATATAAAAAGTTTGTTGAACTTTTAACCGTCTTTTACCCACCTTCTTGGAGAATTTGGAAATTCACATAAAACTTATTTTTACCGCTTCTGTGAGTGGAATTTAAAAAAATCTGAGAGACACGGTTAATATCAGGGAGTAAAATTTGGTTCAATGATATGAAAATAATTTTTGGTGAATAGTATCTTTTTACTTTTATTTACCACGGTTAAAAGTAAATAGGGTAATTAAGGGTAAAAATAATATTAATATTACCCTAAAACATGTCCTAATTCTATTAGACAAGTGTATCTCAACTAAAAAAACCTTAGGAAAAAAGTATTATCATTTAGGTCCACTTGGATTAGATTAGGACATTTCTTATTATTTAATTCAAAGAAGAGTTAAAAGAGATAAAATCGATGTTTAATAACTAACATATTTTTAATATAGAATTATATATAAGATAAATTCTATTATAAATATTCATTTAAAAGTTAAAAATATTTAATATATAATGGTATTTTATTTATAATTTTTAGACATTAAATAATTTAATTTATTTATGACACAATGGTGATGCAGTTATTACCTAATTAATGAAATTTTAAAATAATTTATCTTATAAATATCAAAATAAATGTAATATGACAGTTTTTATGAATTCCTCTAATTTTTGTGGTTAATATGACATATTAGTATTGGTTATATAAATTTCATTCTAAGTAATAATGCTGTTATAAAATTATCAAAAACAAAATACCCAATAGTGTCAAAATTGACATAAAAGAGTTTTTAATACAAATATTATATTATTAATTGATATTTTATTCATAAAAATATAAGGTTCGACCAAAAGACTTATATAATGATAGTTTTATCATTAATGGACCACTTGGGGGACTCTTGGAGGTGTATAGTAAGTTTATTAACTATATAATATAAAAATATAAAGAGACATGGTAAATGTCAAACTATTTAACTAAGAGTTAAATATAAATGATAAGGTTAGTATAGTTACCCAAACCTGTCTAAAATCTATTGGTTGAAAATATTTCGACCCATCCCCACCTTAAACATTAAATAATCCACTTTAGAGCCATTAGAAACTTAATATGAATTTATTATAAAATAATATTTCTAGCTTTTACAAAGGTACCCCTCACCTCTCTTATAAAAGGGTACTCCCCCTTCTCTCTAATTTACACCTTCAAAGCCATTTGGATCAGCCAAACCCTGCCAAAATATTCTTCAAACTTCTGGAACTTCAACCTAGTGGCCTTAGTTTGATCCGAAATCCAATTTATGGATTCCTTTTGATCAAATCAAAAGGAAGATCCCAAAGAAGATGTAATGTTTTCACAACCCTCTTTCGAGTTCCTTTAATCGTCAACTTATTCTTTATTTATTATTTACATTATAAAATAATAACTCCAGTATATTTTATATACTGTGATATTATTATAAATATGGTACAACCATATTCAGTATTCTGTCCATGCTTTGAATGAGATGTCACCATACGTGCATACATACACCTACCGTCTCAACGTTGTGGTGTAATTGTTATTCAATACATTATTATTTGGATGGGTATATTAATGATGTGTAACTCATGTAAATAATAAGTATAACAAGATAATGATTCTGTATATATGATATAACATCCAATAATATATGATTTTAATATCAAAAGAATGATATTATTGCTCGTGCGTATGTACGGACTACCGTATCCACGAACGCGATGAGATTCATTCCCCATCATATCCATACAAGTCTGATTATCATTTTATGATTAACAATATTTTTTAAGGGCTTGATATAATTTTTGTATATGAACAAGATACAACCTATCTATAATAAACACGACTTATGTAACAAAACATATAAAGGAAACGAGTAAGTTAACACCTGAAATGGCGATAATACTAAGATATTATTATCAAAAAAATGTTAAAAGATCATATATGATATCATATTAATGTATATGATTATTTTATAAATAAATAACAATTATTTCACCATTATACAGGAGGATAACCTACCCTAGACAAAGGATAATGTACAACGTAAGGGGTTTCTTATCTCACTTTTAATTCCCTAAGATTTCCATTGTTCACCACTTATTTATTACATGTGGTGTGTGTACTGACTATGTTTGTATTCATTGTGTAATATACATTAATTCATTAATATTTACATTATCATTGTATGATCCTTCTTTCATGGGTGTATTTTTCTTAAGTTACCAAATCAATATGTTAATTTGAAATTTCAATATCAACTCATTTGGATTTACGCATACTTCATTGATTATTTTACTCCAATATTATGTGTAGAATCACTATTAATTTTCTTATGTCATAGTTTCCACTCCCCTTTCTGTGGATATACTTTTTATACACATAATCACTCAATTGATAAATTCTCAAGTCATCGGTATGAACATGATAAGAGTAATTTTTACTCAATCTCCATTTGGTGAGTTAAACATCCAATTCATTGGTGTTGTTTTTACAAGAATATGTGTGAATGTACTTTGACTATTTTACACTAAATATCCAATAATATAGAGTGTATTTATATTTTTCACACATAATTATGTCGTTGATTTATCCTTAACCTAAGGATATGGCCTTTATGAGAGATTTCATCTCAATTTACATTCCATTAAGACTCATTTGTTGTTATACACCAACTCAAATTTATATGGTGTATATAATGTACTTTTAAATAATATATCATGAATCCTTTTATTCTCATGATATTATAAAGTTTTTATTACCTCAACTATTTTTATTCATGAGTCTCTCTTTTTGTTAGGAACTCTAACTAAAATATCATTTTAAATTGTTTTAAATATTTATTATTCTAAATATTTCTCATTAATGTCCATGTTTTAAAAATGGTTTTAAGGATTTATTTATATGGACATTAATGTTTTAAAATAAAAACCCTTTTAGAGGTTTCAAATTGGTATGGGGATCTTTGATTCAAAAATCTATTTTAAATGGATTCTTGAAAAATAGTGTGACTTTTAAATGTTTTCACGAAAAGGGGGATATTTCTCTCAATATTTTGATGATTATTTTAATCTATGTAAATATCCTTAGTTATTCTCAATAGTGATTAATCTGATATAATAAAATATTCCATATTGTATCTAATGAGTTATGTTTGATTGTGGATGTGCTATTTTTATACCATTCATGGTTTGTGGTTAAAGTATTGAAATTGTGTATGCTAGTATTAAAACAAATGTATATGTTATGTTTCAAACTTTTCATATGAGGAATGAATTGGACTTAGTAAGTGAGTGTTAGATCTCGTTGTAGCTCCTCGATGCATCAGTAGGTCCCATGAGACAAACTAGTGTCTTCGAACAAGGCCTTGACAAAATCTTATTTGTAGTCTTGGAACGAGTCATTGACTATGTGGTAATGATAGTATGGCATTATGAATTCCATCATTATGATGTTGGTTATTGATATTGCATGTGGTTATTCGACTAGTAGAATATCCATAGGAATAAGCAAATGAAATTAGTTCATTTTATGTTTTCCATATTATGCTGAAGTTCACGTTTAAAAGGCTTTTGTTTTAGTTATACATTATCTTGAATGTTTTGGCTTATTTATGAAAGTTTCTTCTATATTGTTATCCTTATTGAGCATCTGAGCTCACCCCTTTCAATGTTTTATTTTTCAAAGAGTGTGAAGAAGAAATTAATGAATGACCTTTAGGGATAGTATGAGGGGATATGAAGATAAGATTTTGTTGTAGTTTTTTTTACTTTATGATGTAATGTAAGACTTAGGAATATATCTAGTGTTTCTAAGACGATTAATCTAATCTATCTTTCAAGTATTTATCTATTGTGATCATTCCAATGTTATGTAATAATGAACCGACTCTGGGTAACTGGGGTCGGGGAATTACAGTTGGTATCAGAGGAAGTTTAGTACAAACCATGGAAACTAGATTTAGATAAACTCTGATTAGAGCACATAGCCATAAGATAGACTTTGAGGATTAGTATAGAAGATATTCCTAGAATATTGGTATTGTATAGATTTTGTGAGTTTTCCATGAAATACATCCCTGTCTGGATACGAGTAGGTAGAGGTGGATCTGGCAGAAATGTACCTAGGGGTAAAACCCAAAAACACCTCATTGAGCTAGACTCGAACGGAAACTGGTGCACGACAATGGGCCTTACTGCACTCTGGTTTACGACACTCTCAGGGGATATGATTAGGATAATATACATTTTCTTTACAAATGAATTTGAATTATTTTAATATAAGATGAGAATAAATGACCATGGTTAATCCTAAGGTGTTTCAAATTTTGAATATGGTGTCATGATATTCTCTAAATGATTTTATGACTACTGTTACTCACACAATGCTTTCTGCTTTTGGTCAATGGCTGGAGTCCAAGGAAGTCATAGTAACTTTGATAATGATGTACAAGGTGGGAACGAAGGTGGAAATGAGCAAAAAAATGGAATTTTGATAGGCATAAAAGATATTGTGTTCTTGCCAAATCAGTTTTCCAAAAAATATGATCAACAATATATATATTAACTAATTCTCAGACTCAACAAAGAACAGAATGGTGATGAATGATAAGAGCTCTAGTAATGGAGACCATGGAGAGAAGAATCCTCAATTTCCATCATGCAGGAAATATGGAAAGAGACACCCAGGAAAGTATCTCAATGAAACAAATAAATTCTTTACGTGCGGAAAATAAGGACATGAAGTGAAAATTTGCTGAGGAAAAATGAAGAGTACTATAGAAGAAAATAAAAATGGTCCCAAAAATCCATTTACAGTCATTTGCTGTAAATGTAGGGGACCTAACCATTACCTGAGTGAATGTCATATTCTATAGGATATTTTTTTGGTCAAAGAAGAAGCTATGTGGAAATAAATGGTTGGAGAAATGTTTAAATGTATTAGTGCTCCATGATGATGGGATTACTTTGGAATAACTTTCTATTGTATTTGTAACCCTGCAGTTTGCCATGTGAGAATGATATTTGAGGAAGAATTGTCTTTTCCCTTTTGGATATAGTTATAAATTACCATTTGGTTTTATATGATCATTGGGGTTGAGGAAATTACAAGTTATTATATTTTGGGATGAAAATTCAAGGTATGATATAACATTTCTGGTTAAAATTATGTTATGGTTATTTTGAGGAATTTATCTCATTTTGGTAATGTTATAAAATATAGTTTTTGAAAAAGGAAAACATGAAGACCGTGGGACAACCCGTTACGTCAGAAAAGGTTGTGGGAATCGAACCCACAACCGAAGTGCTATTGGGATTTATCGCCTACCATTGGACTACATGAAGTCCATGGTTAGTGTGACTAATTATTTTTAGTTAAATGATTTTATTGATCAATAATAAGTTGATTTGGGTTCTTATTTATTATCAAATGAATATCCCTAGTATAGGAAAATGATTTGGTGATTAAGTGATAAATGTTATTTTGGATGATGTTTGCTTTGTTGGGAACACAATATGCCCAAGGAAACTAGAATACTATGGGATTTAATTTGAGGAGTAATGGTTGATTTTTATCTACATTGTTATTGTGGATTTATAGTGATTTCGGTTATTTATGGAAATGATTAACCTATATTAGATAATATGTGATTAGGATAACTACTTTTAAGTATGTAGTTGATGTCATTTAGAGATACAATTTAACATGGATGACTACATAACAAAATTCTTCTAAGTTTTTGGTTTCAATATTAGATTGGATTATATTAAAGGATTTTAGAGACAATTGTTTATTGAATGGTATTTATTTACCTTTGGGGGTTTTTTGGTTTAATTTTAGAAATTAAGATTATTGTTTCTTTCTCTAAAGGAATATCATTTAGGGGATCCTCAGATCTTGTACCAACAGTTCTAGTTTTGATTAATTTCTAAATACAAGGTAAATATATATTTTATCCTTCGTGGATCATGTGATTCTATAGAAGTTTATTCTAGCTCTTCCAATGTGACCAAGTCTTCTTGAATACTCATCCTTCAAAAAAATGATTTTGTCGTAGAAATTTATTAATGAATGAAACTCTACTTAAAAAGTAAGTATATCTCTTTATTTTCTTAGTCAATAACATAAATTAATTCCTCATCTTTATGTAATGTAACTTAAAAAAAAAGTTGTCCATATACTTTTCCTAATAGGAAACTAATGACCGTTTATCCCATCATAATTTTGTGGCATTCTTGTTTGTCAAATTTCTCTTGGTCATGTTTTTTATCCCTCTCCATCAAAAGTTGACACTTAGTTTATCTTCCATATCCATGTTTTCCTACAATGAATCCTAGTATGAGTTATCTTGGGTGACCTGTGTAATCCTCTTTCTTTCTTTTATGGTGATTGTTTTATTGAATCTTTTTCCGATGTGGGACTTTCCATTATATTCCCAAGCCCAATTTTAAAAATTTCGAGGATGAAATTATTTTAAGGATGGGAGAATGTAACACCCCAAGCTTCCACGATACGCTTCTCTTTTAATAATACAGTAGTGTGTGTGTTATACGCAACTTCATGTTCTAACACACACCACAACCAATCAAACTAGCCGTTATGAATAGTAATACCCAATTTTTTAAATTTTATAAATTTTATCTTTCAAAATGGACTTCATTTTTGGATTCGGAATATCGAAATGAGCTTAGGGTGAATTTTTGGTATTTTTCTGAAAACATTCAATTATTTATGAATAGTGAAAAAACACTGAGTTGTAGTTTAAAACCGAATTTTTATATAAATAATTATTTATTTTAATTAAATTTAATTAAGGTCAAAATAGATACATAATACTTATATAAGTTCAATGTAATTCATTGGAGTTAGTCTAGAATAATTTTAGATATATAAAACACTTATTGAACTTTTAACCGTCTTTTACCCACCTCCTTAGAAAATTTGAAAATTCAAATAAAACATAATTTTACCGCTTCTGTGGGTGGAATTTAAAAAATCTGAGAGACAAGGTTAATGTCAAGGAGTAAAATTTGGTTCAATGATATGAAAATTATTTTTTGTCAATAGTAACTTTTTACTTTTATTTACCACTATTAAAAGTAAATAGGGTAATTAAGGGTAAAAATAATATTAATATTACCCTAACACATGTCCTAATTATATTGGACAAGTTTATCTCGGCCAAAACAATCCTTAGGACAAAATATTATCATTTAGGTCCACTTGGATTAGATTAGGACATTTATTATTATTTAATTCAAAGAAGAGTTAAAAGAGATAAAATCAAAGTTTAATAACTAAAGCATTATCAATATAGAATTATAAATAAGATAAATTTGATTATAAATATCCATTAGAAAGATAAATAAATTTAATACATAATGGTATTTTATTTATAATTTTTAGACATTATATAATTTAATTTATTTATGACACAATGGTGATGTAGTAATTACCTAATTAATGAAATATTAAAATAATTGATATTATAAATATCAAAATAAATGTAATTTGACAGTTTTTATGAATTACACTAATTTTCATGGTTAATATGACATAATAGGATCGGTTATATAAATTATCTTTGACGTAATAATTGTGTTATGAAATTATCAAAAACAATATACCCAATAGTGTCAAAATCGACATAAAATATTTCTTAAAACAAATATTATATTATTAATTGATTTTCTATTCCTAAAAATCTAAGGTTCAACTAAACGAATTATATAATTATAGGTGTATCATTAATGGACCACTTAGGGGTCTCTTGGAGGTGTATAGGTAGTTTATTAACTATATAATATATAAATATAAAGAGACATGGTAAATGTCAAACTATTTAACTAAGAGTTAAATATAAATGATAAGGTTAATATAGTTACCCAAACCAGTCTAAAATCTATTGGTTGAAAATGTTTCAACCCATCCCCATATTAACCTTTAACTAATCCACTTTGGAGCCATTAGAAACTTAATATGAATTTTTTATAAAATAATATTTCTAGCTTTTCCAAAGGTGCCCCTCACCCCTCTTATAAAAGGGTACTCCCACTCCTCTCTAATTTACAACTTCAAGGCCTTTTGGATCGGCCAAACCCTGCCAAAATATCCTCTCGACATACCAAAGCTCAACCTAGAGGCCTTATTTTGATCATAAATCCAACCTATGGAGTCCTTTTGATCAAATCAAAAGAAGAAGCTGATGAAGAGGTAATGTTTTCACAACCCTCTTTCAAGTTCCTTTCTTCCTCAACTTCTTCTTTGTTTATTATTTCCATTATAAAATATTAACTAAAGTATATTTCATATACTGTGATATTATTATAAATATGGTACAACCATATTCAGTATTCTATCCATCATTTGAATGACATGTCACCATACGTGCGTACGTATGGCCTAACATCTCCACATTGTGGTGTAATTGTTATTCAGTACATTATTATTTGGATGGGTATAATAATGATGTGTAATTCTTGTAAAAATAAGTATAACATGAAAAAGATTCTGTATATATGATATAACATCCAATTATGTATGATTTTCATATAAAAAATGATATTATCGCTCGTGCGTACGTACGGACTACCATCTCCACGAACGCGATGAGATTCATTCCCTATCGTATCCATACAAGTCTAATTCTCATTTTATGATTAAAAATATTGTTTAAGGGCTTGATATAATTACTTATATGAATAATATAAAACCTAACTTTAACAAACACGACTTATTTAACAAAACATATAAAGGAATCGAGTAAGTTAACACCTGAAATGACGATAATAATAAGATATTATTAACAAATAAATATTAAAAGATCATATATGATATAATATTAATGTATATGATTCTTGTATAATTAAATAACAATTATTTAACCATTATAAATGAGGTTAACCTACCCTAGACCAAGGAAAAAGTACAATGTAAGGGGTTTCTTATCTCACTTTTAATACCGTGAGATTTCTATTGTTCACCACTTATTTATTGCATGTGGTGTGTGTACTGAACATGTTTTTATTCATTGTGTAATATAATTTAATTCATGATTATTTACATCATCATTGTATGATCCTTTTTTCATGGGTGTATGTTTCGTAAGTTACCCAATCAATAAGGGAATTTGAAATTTCAATTTCCACTCATTCGGCTTTACGCATACTTCATTGATTATTTTACTCCATGATTATGTGTGGAATCACTATTCATTTTCTTATGTCATAGTTTCCACTCCCCTTTATGTGGATATACTTTTGATACGCATAATCACTCCATTGATAAAATCTCAAGTCATCGGTGTGAACCTGATAAGAGTAATTTTTTCTCAACCTCCATTTGTTGAGTTAAACATCCAATTCATTGGTGTAGTTTTTACAAGAATATGTGTGAATGTCCATTGATTTTTTTACACTAAATGTCCAATAATATAGAGTGTATTTATATTTTTCACACATTATTATTTCATTGATTTAATCTTAACCTATGGATACGACCTTTATGAGAGATTTCATCTCAATTTACATTCCATTGAGACTCCTTTGTTATTATACACCAAATCACTTTTATATGGAGTATATAATTTAATTTGACATAATATATCATGAATCTTTTTTATCATTATATTACAATGTTTTTATTACCTCAATTATTTGTATTCAAGTGTCTCTCTTTTTTTAGGAACTCTAACTAAAATATAATTTTAAAATGTTTTAAATATTTATTATTCTAAATATTTCTCATTAATTTCCATGTTTTAAAAATGTTTTTAAGGATTTATTTATATGGAAATTAATGTTATAAAATCAAAACCCTTTTAAAATATTCAATGTGGTATAAGGAACTTTGATTCAAAAATCTATTTTAAATGGCTTCTTGACAAATAGTGTGACTTTTAATTGTTTTCACGAAAAATGGGGATATTTCTCTCAATAGTTTGATGATTATTTTAATCTATGTCAATATCCTTTGTTATTCTCGATTGAGGTTAATCTGGTACAATAAAATCTACCATATTGTTTAGAATGAGTTATGTTTGACTGTGGATGTGCTATTTTTATACCATTCATGGTTTTTGGTTAAATTATTGACATTTCATATGTTAGTTTTAATACGAATGTTTATGTTATGTTTCAAACTTTTCATATGAGAAATACATTGGACTTAGTAAGTGACGGTTGGATCCCGCTATAGCTCCTCGATGCATCGGTAGGTCTCATGAGACAAACTAGTGTCTTGGAACAAGTCCTTGACAAAATCTTATTTGCAGCCTTGGAATGAGGCCTTGACTATGTGGTTATGATAGTCTGGAATTATGCATTCCATCATTATGAAAGTGGTTATTGATATTCCATGTGGTTATTCGACTATTAGAATATCCATGTGAATAAGTAAATGGCATTATTACATTTTATCTTTTCCATATTATGCAGAAGTTCAAGTTTAAAAGTATTTTGTTTTAGTTATACATTACCTTAAATTTTTATTCTTATTTATGAAAGTTTCTGCTATATTGTTATCCTTGCTAAGAATCTAAGATCACCTCTTTCAATGTTTTATTTTTTCCAGGGTGTGAAGAAGTAATTAATGAATGACCTGCAGGGATAGAATGAGGGGATATGAAGACAATATGTTGTTGTAGTTTTTTTTACTTTATTATGTAATGTAAGACTTATGAATATATCTATTGTTTCCAAGACTACTAAACTAATCAGTCTTTCGAGACCTGATCTTTTGTGATCATTCCAATGTTATGTAATAATGCACCGACTCTGGGTAACTGGGGTCGGGGCATTACATTATGGGATAAATTGATAACCATAAATTGTGTTTTTGGGTCCACTAAAAAATTATTAAAACATTCATCCCCTTGGCCTAAATTACATTCTAAACCATCAAAAATAAGTTAATTGCCCATGGTCCAGGCAGCACAACTATACATTATTTACAGCATCCTGGACACGTGATGTTAAAGTGTAGGATGTTTCCTAGTCGCATGACATTATACTATAATGTGCTTCTTCCTCACGATAGGAAAATAATATTTGTTTCTATCACCCTCATTTTATAATGTAAAACTGAAAAACACCCTAGTCCCTCACCTATGAGGCCCTCCCCACCATTTCCTATCATATATCACATTGTTCATATTTTTGTATCATGGTAATTTGGATTATTTTCCATCTAGGGACAATATACCAAAATACTTTGGATAACATTATTTGATAGATTCCGTGTTTAAAACATGGTGAGAAGTCAACCCTTGTTTTTTTTTCCACTCTAGGATAATTATACAGATATGGTCTATAAATAATAGTCAATAGTTATCCTATGTCTCCATGAACTCTCCTTGTGTCCTAGATTTTGGGAATTGTGATTCATACTTCCCATTCCCCTTTTATAATATATAATTCCAAATCCCCTAGAATTATCTCATTCAATAACTAGAGTATGTTGGAAAATAAAATTGTCTACTAGAAGACCCTTGTTCTCTAGACACATCCTCTTTAATCATGAACACTCTCAGTGGTTAGTGAATAATAGATAATCCTAAGTACTTGATGATTATATGAAACTATCATACATATGGGATATTATATGTTAATCCCTTTTTATCACACTGATCATGACTAAATTTAGATTATTTCTTCGTTAGTGTTTTTTCACAAATATGATCAAAGTAAAGTAATTTATAGTAGACAAAAATAAAATGTGTTCATGCACACAGAATGTTTCGAAAAAAACAAGCATATTATTGTATCGGTCAATCTCATCAACATATTGGAGCCTTATATGAGTCTTCTAAAAAATAACCCATATGGATCTGGTTTGGTGATTGAGCATTGTATCTATGCCAACCTTCGACTTTTTTTCCAAGACTTGATTCCTCTTCATGATATGTGGTTCCTAATCATTACCAACTGAATAAATCTCACCATATCTGATAGGTGCGCAGTTCAACAGAACATATAGATTTGAATTTTTTTATAGTTAATTGCTTCAATTGATTCTTAACCTCCTCATGTTAATCCCTCATCCAGTTGATGATCTCCTTTTGAGTTTTGAGAATAGTATTACACTAAACCATTTTATCCAAAATATGAAGGATATCCTAGCTGAATTCTTAGAGCTTGTGAATGTTGTCATAATACTCCTGATATAAGGGTAATTTCATATATTTGATACCTTTTCTCACCCTCACAGTGGGAAAGTCATGAACCAGTATGTGAATACCACAATCATTATCCCCTCCAGTGAAAAAATTTAAAAAATAATTGATTATAAACCCCATCCATACAACTAGTTGTGGTTATGAAGTCTATTTTATAATTCATTGTATGTTCTTCCATGAACTGCATTGGATTATGGGATTCTATTTAGCCGCATCGAGGTGAAATTATTTCAACCCCTCAGGCGGTGAAAGAACATACCTACAAAAGGCCATTAGAAGTTCGGTAGTAGGATATTCTTTTAGAATCATCTCAGATAGTTTGGGATCCAAACCATGGGTCTGATCATCCTCACACAACAATTCCTCACCAGATTATCCCCCACCATCCTTATGTTCTGACCCACTAGTGGTGACACCCATAGCTGACTATTCGTGTGGCTATAAAGCCGTATATTCTTGGATGAACGGCTCCTCATGAACTGGTACAAAAGTTAGATAAGGTCATTGGGATGTCTCAGCCTCATCCTCTTGATAGGTGCACAACCTTTCAAGAACTTCTTAGAACAAAAAACCTTAATTAATCTGGACAATAAATGAAATGTATGAGTTTATAAGCATAGGGACTTACGCGAGATGTTCATCAGAAGATCGAGATCCTGAGTCATAGTAGGGGCTTCCACCACAGGGGACACTTTAGTTCTAGGTATTTAAATGACTAGTATTATTTCCTATTACATTGGTTGAGTATAATCTTTGAGGATTATAAAATCATATTGTCATAAAGAATTTTTGTGAATCTAATTATGGCCAAAAAATTCGAGATTTGTTATTACCTTGGGGAGGAGGAATTTCAATGATGATATGTATTCGGAATACCTCATCTCTAGTAGGTTGTTTCCCCATGGCTAGAAAAGTAAACATTACACCATAGATGACTGATGGAACACACGGTTACATGGTTTTCACCCTAACCTCCTTGACATATACCGACTCATCACATGCCTCATCCTCAAGCATAGGGCCCAATGAATACTTATCTAAACCTGTTTGTGTGTCTTCACTCCATCTGGTAGGTTCCCATCACCAGTTATAGAGATTCTAATTTATATGTAACGTTTCAATTTAGAGAATATGTATATTGAAAGGGAATGTTTAAATAATTATGCAGCTGAGTCGAGGATTACCTCAAGGTATTCATCCATTTCTTATGAGGCCATGATTTTTCCACTTTATAGTGGAAACCCTTGATGAGAATCCATTACCAAGGATTTTACATCCAATATTTCATTGTATCCACCTTGTTATTTCTATCCAAAGTTGATGGGATTTCAAAATTCTGTGCATCATCTCAATCCTCCCCATAGAATACCTTCTTATCCCCAAACATCACTCTTACATGGGTAGAATGTTTTTTGTAAAAACCCCTCTTGAAAGCATAGTCATCCATCATAATCAAGTACACTTGTCTCTTATGAAAGCTAACTCTGGTCATGATCGAAATGTAGCAGACTTCTAGTAGCTTGATCTCATATCCATTTAGTTTCCACCACATATCATTTACTGACATCGACATTTAGGGATTTTGAAAAACTATCTAGTAAGAGAGGACGATGGAATTGGTAGCAAACATTAGTAGGTAACTCAACTTATACATAGGATCCTCATTTTTTGGTACCCAATGACATTTCTGAAAATAGTGTCCTCCAAGAGGTGGGGGTCTGACCACACCTTGCAATGTTACCATTGTAGTGGTCAAAACCTCAGTTTCCCAAGATTTCTAGGTCACCCCTTTAGGAGTATCATGACAGATCCTTCACTGCTCCTGCTCTCTTCATTCTTTCTCAAACTTATGAATATGATTCTGTAGTTTCCTTCATATATGATCCGCCCCATTTTTTTCATATGACCTCTATAGGCCGTCACCAACATTGGTTTGCAGAATCATGATAGTCTGTAAAAATCTCAAATTTTCCATCAAGAACCATATTTTGTCAAGGATACATGTGTTATATCCTCAAAGACCCCATTTAATCTCTTCTCATCACTCACTTAAAACACTTTAATATCCTAGAGAAATGAAATTGTCATTACAACTCATTGTATACATGGTAATTGACAAATGCCACCAGCACTCCACCCCAAAATCATTGCAGGTAATCCTTCTTCTCCCACTAACCTTACAGGTTGTTCACTATCAGACAAATTGGTGTCAAGAAGTGGTTGAAGTTAATGTTCACATGGTTTCCTATCATAACTATGATTCTGGACTCATCAGGGGTCACTAGTTAAACCCTATAAATGTTCCACAATGTTGACCACATATCGACATTTAGAGGTCCAATGGTGTTCATGAATTTATAACCCCTAAGGTTAACTACACTCCACTCATGAAGTATCTAGAACACCCCATAGGTAATTATTATCATGTGACCCTCACAACATGGACAGATATTTTTTAGAGTTAGGTTATCATGGGAACCCCAAGTTGACTCTGTCACCCACTTTTGGGATCACCACCATCACCAATGTCCTTGGATGTATTTCCATCCATATATATCTGACTGGTGGAAGTCACCCACTCACAAATGTGATGAGGAATGTGGTATCGAGGACCAATGGGTCCCATCCTCCCACCATGTTGTACCCTAACTTATAATATTTTCCATCATCGAGGATAAACTAGTATGATCCCAACTTTCTCAAATGCAATGTAATTCGACACTATTTTCCCAGAAGAAACACACTCACTTATGATTCCTTCTTGAGAAACATAGAGAAAAATTACTTGAATGGAATATCCTTATGTAAAATTGCAATTAGTTTTAGTATCTTCTTCCTCCCCACTAAGAGATGTTACGCTATCCGAGGATTCGACTCCCTATCATTATGTGAATTCGTTGAAGAAAGGAACTCATCATATTGGAATCCCTATAGTAGAAAACCAATTATACAGTGTATGTCAAAAAAATGATGTTGATTTCCCCATGATGAATATGGAATGTTTCCATGTCTGGGGACCAGCAGCTAAGGAGATCTGGCACCAACTCCTGATGATGGTAAAATTGAAACCATGACCTCCACACCACTTCATATATCCCAATGTTGTGAAACTATACTATATACACTTGGAAATTTTAGCTCACCCAATATCCTTATTCTCATTTGCTGTGAAGATTCCTCCAGACCTTAGGTCCTGGTATTTATTCCATCCTAGGCTATTTTCCATCATAATGATCTGTAAAATGGTGGTGTGATGGGAAGAAAATTTATTTGGTTATAGCTAATCCCCTTTGAGCATCTTGATCTGCACATTCATTTTGTCAATGGAGATAGACGCATACTCCCCAGAAGAATTTCAAATGATAGTGATGTTATAGTGATGAATATAATCTTCATGTGTAGACCATAATTATGGGGAGTCAAATCCAAAGTTCATGATGGTAACTTCATCCCACTGCCCAAATTTTAATAGTGTAATATAGTCACTTAGTGGTTAATCGTTCTACAAAACTATTAGTATAGCCATGTGAATTTGGTTTTCCATTATGACCCTTCTAGAATTAGGGATCTATGGATTTCTATACATTTCATCTCTCTAAGTGGAATAAGAGGCCTTTGTCTCAGAAAAATTCTATTGGTTTTCCATTTCAGGTTTGGCTAAATAATAAAAGAAACTTGCACATAATATTGAATAATCGATCTGTAAAAGTAGATGTTGTGCACACATCTACAAGAAGGTAGGAAAAATTATAGTTTTTTTTAAAATGAAGTTGGGTAGAAGAAAGATAATCTCTGCAAAAGAATAATTTGAGGCTTGGGTTTTCACGTAAATAGGTTTAACATACGTACATGATAGAAAATGGATTATTATGTTAAAAGTAAAACATGTTGTACAAGGCCTCCCTCCTCATATTTATAGGCATGGACCTGGATTTCTGAACGAACATAAGAGTCTTACATGCCAACTTGAATGTTTTTTTTCACTCATAAGAATTGGCCTCTTTCTTCTCCATTTCCCTCGAAACCCAATCTATTGGTTCCCTTTCAGCCCATATTACAATGGAGGGTATTTCTCAGCACTGAACTCCTCCTAAATCCATAAAAACCAATCTTTGAGAAAGAAAAAACCATCATATAACTCAAGAAGTTGTTCTGAAAACACCATGTATGGTGCACACAAGTTTCATCTTGTGTTCCTAAGATCCAAATACACATGCAAGATACATACATGAAAAATATGACATAAATTCAAATCCCATCAATGTAGGTCATTCGAACGGAAAAGGAAGTCATGTGTAAGAAGTCATAGTTTCAATTAAGGAATCCAATCCATGCGAAAACCTATTACGCTGCAAATATGATGTCAATTTGCATCCCTTCCGTAAAGGCCACTTCAATGGAAAAGGAAGTATCACAAAAGAATTCAATTTTGTGCTCAAGGAACCCAATACACATGAAAACCTATTATATTCAAAATAAAACATAAACTCATCCAATTCCACGAAGGCTGGTCTAACATCCAGGGTACTCATGTATAATATTTCAACGTTATGTGTATGCAGACCCATCTACACGCAATCATCTTACTCACCCGATACAATATCCACTTTCCCCTTGAGTGATCATTCATCACGAAAAATGATTAAGATAAGTGGAATATCCATTCCATGATCAAAACCATGTCAACTTTTCTTCAAATATTTCATCTATAAATAGATGTTCACGCCCATTATTCAGTTTGATCCTCCAGAAGTAAAACTGCCACTCTACTGCATGTAAGACCAATCATCCATGGCATTACGAAATAATGAAATCCTCAAGGTAGAAATATTTTGTGAAAAGTTCTCAGTGGGTACTCCCTTTAGTGGGACCTCTATTGTGTAATCCTTTCCCAACCACTTTCCACACAAGTCAAGTGCATTCAATGGATCCTCTTTTGGGAAACCATACAGTTTCACCCCAGGATTCGATCATTTGTGAACCCCTATTTTGAACCTCTATTGAAAACTTCTATGTTTTATAACAATGTTTGATAACCTATTACATGAAACACCCATTCCTTGTTCATTCCTCATGTGCGAAGAACCTATTTCTTTCAAACACCACTTGTGTGAAACCCTCCAAATAGGCACACAATAATTTCATGGTCCCTCACAAGATGTCCCATGTGACCCTAGTTCATGGGTCACCATACCATTTTCTTCTAACATAGGTATGATAATTAAGTTTTCTTCTCATAATAGGCACAATAACATGGACCTCATGATTGAAAAATCATCCAAACTGTTACAACATAGCATTTTTAAAGCCATTCCCCTCCTAAGGGTGCATGATCTATGGACATGTAAGCCCAAGGGGTGAGGAGAGCTTAGCCCATGTTTGGGTTGTATGAATAAAAAATCCATTGAACCAACTTCCTCAACACATCATGTTAAACTATGTCCTTAACCTATGTAGTAGGCACAAGATACTACATGTGTGACTGAAAAGGGATGGTCTCTACACCTCCTATCCTCATAAAGAATGAGATACATGTCACATGGAATTAGATCCTCCCCACACGAAATGACATCCTCTAGAAAATACCTCTTAGAGTATTACCCTAGCCTTTCATGAAGGAGGTGGAACTCTATTTCCTCTTCATCTCCCATGGGATACTAAAACAATCGAGGAAGATGGAAACACCAATATCCCAACCTATCTTCCTTTGGGATGAGCTTCTATGTACCATCAGACAAATTGGATAATGTGATATTCATATCTATTCCTTCCTCTCTTTTTTCACACTGAGCATGACTCAAGTGAGAATAAAGGTTAGTGTTGATCAAGACATATGCATGAACCCAAACCACATGAGCCTTCTCCATAGATGTAGTCCTAAACCATAATCATCACATGGGACTCCCCTTTTGTTGTAATCCTTAATCAAATAGATATTCATGGGTTTCTCCCATGTGTAATCCCCAGCCAGATGCCCCACTCCACATGAATCCTCCTAAGGTGTAAGCCCCAAAACATTTCGAACTACATTGTATTTGATTACCCACTAACTAGGATATGTAGGAAGCCTCCTTGAAGTCAAAAAATATTCACATCTATCCTAATTTTCTCTGGGCTGTCACATCCTAGTAAGATCATTCCTCTCACCTGGGAGACATCATCTCCTCTAGGTCCCTTGGGTAGCTTATATGCGTAATCTCAACACCAAATGCAACCAAGATAAATACTATTGTGAAAGGAAGATTCCATGAATAAGCCCCAAACCATCCCACATTGGTGCACATTTTATGACACGATCATCCATACCATATGATGTAAAACTATATGGAATGATCCTATCACATGAGCTTAAACAATCGACTAAAACTATGTGTGTTTTGATCCTGATCACTAAATAAGTTATGTAGGATTCCTCCCTATGTTTCATAATTCACCACTAACAAACCCGTGTTCTCCCTCCTAGGTATGTACCTCCAGATCCACCTCCCAAGGTGTTCTGGTAGGCATTCATGTTGTGACATCTTCCCTTTACGGGATACACCTCCTGGATTCACCTCCAATGGGTATTCTAATCCATCCATCGATAAACATTTTAGTTTATACCTCTTAGGGATAAACCATCTTGATATGCCTCCACAAGGATTCTTGATCATCAAAAATCATCTCCATAAGATGTTAAACTCGGGAATTTATCCATCTCTATAAGATGTTTCAATCTGTCTCCACGAGGCGTAAAACTTTTGAACCAACTAGAGACATCATGAAAAGAATGAGATGCCTAAGGTGATATCCTTGGAAAATATGTGCCCATGGCATCTGATACCTCATGAAAAACGTGGGATTTCTAGTGTTAAAGCCTTGAAATATATTCCTTTGGCATGAGATACCTTGTGATTACTACATGATGCATCTTGTTCCACACCTAATATTCCTCCGTAAGATTCCATCCTATGAGGAAGAATACTGGTAACCAATGATTCTAGTGTCCAGAAATTCCATCAATTCCCAATATGAATACTCTACTAACCAAAGGTTTCTGCCCTGTGATGATTTTTTATATTTCTAGACAGATGGAGTGTAATTGACCAACATCCACCAATGGATGACACTGGGAATGAGTTCCATAAAAATACTTAAATCTATGAGGGAGAACCCGGAAATATAACATGTTCCAAGGTGGAATACATGGAAATAGAAACCATCATAAGATCATCCCATTTTCATCATGGAGTATACTTCTCTATTGAAGGTGATGAATGATTCACGCCTTTGGAAATTAGGAATTTGGGGAAACAAAAAATGACTCTAGCATGCATTGAGCACGCATGGTGGCCATTCCATAGATAAAGGGTCAAAAAAAGTTATGTATTGGCTAGTTTTTCCTAAAAACACTAAAAATACATCTCTTAGATTAATATTATGCCACAACAATCCTCCTACCATGTAGAATAAATGAATATCACTCTCTTGACCCAGGGTAAGAGACTATCAATCAAACTAATTATATAACTATTCTCAGCATCCCCTATTTATAAATTAGAGTGCACCAAATATCTACACACACACACATAGTATTACCCTATCATATCATTCAACTCATTCCATATTGATTTTTCTCTTAATATTACTACACTCACATTCCTAGTTCTCTAACATAACAAGAATCACAAGAATGTTAACATCATTAATTCTAGGCTCTCTCACCATTTCAACTAGTTATCTATGAATTATGTTCATATCTTATCTATCGCCACACAAACAATACCCATTATTTATTATTCATACTATATAAGGAATATCTATGCCTATATGAAACACCTGATAAAACTAATCATGAATCAATTCGGTATCCCAATTTATCAACCAATTCATCTTATCTTTAATGGAACTCATAATATTGGTCTAACACCTCTCTCTTCGGTTAACCTCAAATTTAAAAACACATCTCTAACAGTAATAATAAACTATCATAATACTAAATCATAACATGGACACACCAATATCCTATGTCACAACACAATGTCACCAGTTCCCCCCATCTAGTCTATAAATCACATCCCACATAGATAATAGCTCATAGAGAATTATCTACACTTTCATTTCAAATATAATAAGTAAACTCTAATGTTAGCATAACTACTATTGGGATTTCATGTACATATATAAAAATCAAGAATATTATACTTATGTCACTACCCATTATAGGGAACTAATTCTAATCATAAATATGATTAAAAAATTACCCTCTCATGGATCATTCATACATCCCTGTGCTTATAATGAATTTTTTTTAAAAAAATATTATTGTTGACTAAATCGTGGTCATATAGTTAAGTTAAGTAGAATACTACTAATAATTTATTTTTTAAAAACCCAAATAAGTTATTTTAGACACTTTAAATAACTATACCTATTTCTTTTCTAGAACTAGTATCAAAATCAAAAAAATAAGCACATGTTATGTGAATATACATGACAGATATGATTCATGATTTAATGAATCTTTCCACCCCAATAAAGGAGAAATAAATAATAAATATAACATCTAAAATACCATCCATAACAATTATTAACTTAGCTATGACATTGAAAAGTAATAACATCAATGTCAACTACTTGTAAACTTCGACATTAACTAATTTAGGTGCTATAAAAGCACAAAACAAAGAATAAAAAACATTATATATCATGTGTTATGTACTAAATACCATATCCCAAATAGTATGAAAAATAAAACCATGCTTTGATACAATATTGTAATGACCCCATTTGGTTTAATTTATTTTAACTAGATCAAAACACCACATTACATCATGTGCACCCCCAGTATGTGACACCATCAAACTAGTTCTGACCATTATGGGAATAATGCAATGTGTAATTATCAAGGACTGATCATAGTTTTTCCCATATTGGTCGTATTTCTACCTCTCAACACATGGAAAATGAACTATTATCACATGAAACCACCATGATATGTCCCTATAATGTTATAGCATGTCCATCCATGGATATTGGGACTACCCATAAGAAAACCTCTATCATTGTATGTCCCCTCTAGTCATGACATTAAACCCCTACACCAAAAAGAATCAAAATATGCATCCCAAGACTTCATGGTGTGGTATTCATGATTCATAATATTAAAAATCCCCATTGGATACCCATCATGGTGTGTCCCACAAGTCACAGTGTGACCAACCTCTCCTAAAAAACTCATAATGGGAAAAATTAAGTGCCATACCACTATATATGTTAGGGTTCCTAAATCATTCAAATTTTAGGAAAACAAATACATAAGGGTCATCATCCATGTCTGTATCCCTCTTCCAAATCATGATTATATGTTAGAGTTATTTAATTAGTCAGAAACTTATATGTAAGATAAATCACCAAGATATTATTCCCTCCTCCATGGAATGATGACATATATAAGAGAATTTTTCATAGAAAAATACCAATTCAAAATCCACAACTTTCTGACACCCATAGCTCATGGTGTGATATGATACCCTGACATTGTGGTACCCACCTTTGGTATGGAATGAATGTATAATTATCTTGTTTCTATGATATGATACTAACTAAACCCTTTGGGACATCCTAACTACTAAAAAAATAGATTAAGTTTTCCCTAACCATTCCTTAACACACAATAAAGAACTAAGGACACCTCATGATCCTCATGACACATCCAGTAAAATTTTTGAGGGATGTTCCATATTTTGGGTTTCTAATATGAAAAAAAATTCTCAAACCATACCCTACTCCCAGACAAAAAAATAAAATTTCTCTTGATATTCACAACCAATAAGGAAGTGGGTAATTAAAAAATCCCCACAATAATTATTTTCAAACACAAGAATTATTCTCATTATTCCTATTTACAAAATATTTGTCACTATGCCTCATTGTATAAACCAAATTCAATATATACCCAATTCATACCATTATGAGGATATTGCACCGAAAAACCTCTCCTCTACACAAATCCTCACCAATACGTGCATTGAGACAACTATTATTTTCAAAACACTATGTTGATTTCCTAATTTTATAGAAATTAATGAATTATCTACCCTATACCTCAAAAAAACTAAGGATTTCCTATTTGATCTTTTGATGACAATCAATTACCCAGTATCACACCCAGGAATCACTTAAGCATCCTCCTTAGTTATCATAGTCTCACTCTAAATAATCTATTTATTACAAAATACCTAACCTCATTGTGAATGTCATCATACTATCTAAGATCAGAAAAATATTCCCATTGTAAGTCACTACATAGATCTATTTCCAAAATTAGTAACTCTATCATACCACCAGACCAAAGTCTGAGAACAAGTAGATTTAAGTTACCCAACGTACTGAATCAACCCAACTCTCATCCACTAAAACTAGTGTCTGGGTATTCTCTATTTACCTCACATATCCTGGTACCTAGAATCCAGGAGATTTCGTAATAACACAACCCTTATTTGGGTGGGTTTCATCAACACATCACTCCTATAATTTTTTAAAATCTCCTCCAAATAATATTAAATTTCATTGAACTTCAATGGAATTCTACCCACCATATGATTTCCTTTAGAACCATCCTATAGATCAATTCATACCCCATATGCACCTCTAACTGAACACTTCATCTCACAATACACAACTATATTTCTTCAAATAGGTCAAAATTTTGATCCATACCCAAGGAAATAATAATACCATAGTGTTCTGTGGAACCACTATCTACACTAAAAATAATATTTCATCATAAACCCAGTCTCAATAGATCTATTTCAAGAACCATAACCTTTCTCACCATCATGTTGCTATCAAATTTGACCCCACTATAGGTGATACCATGTTCAACTAATGGCTCATAATCACAAATGATCTCATTCTCCTTTATTAAAATCACTATCCAAAATTTTTAACTATTATACTAAGCCACATAACCCTTAAACATTTTATAATACCTTATGGTCATTATTCCACATTTCACATTTCATAAAAGGTCACTACAAATTACCCATATAAAATGACCATCTAGATATATATACAATCTTCAGGACTCATTTTTTATTCTTCTATCACATCATAGATATCACATCTCACACACGAGTCACATTCTGATGCACTCATTCCCACTGGCCAACCAGACTTGAACATACTATAGAATATGCCATTCTCTGATGAATATACATCACAACATCATGGGTTATCAATATGTTCCTTTTCTCAATTTCTACAATGTTTTTCACACATTCCCACTAGCATATAACATTTTATAACCAATTATACATGATTTTTACATTGAAACAATCAAAAACCAATGAATTAACTCCAAAAAATCTTGTCATTAAGGATTTATAAACCCCATTACAACATACTGACACCTACCTTGTTTGTAAAACCTAAATGGTTCTAACAGGACCTAACACAATACTTCTCATAACAACCTATCCACACCATAGAAAGGCATTATATTAAACCATCGTGATTTTTCATCTTTTGTCATGACCTATTATGAAGATTCATTATAAAGACCTCAAACATAGTATCCCAAATTCGATGGTAACATTATTACATTGGAATTAAATAAAAACCATCACATCCCAAATAACTGAATATTTTATTATTTTTTTATAACTAAATAAATACATGAATGATACATTACAATTGAATACATAATTACCAAATAGTAATTCATTTGAGAACACAATTATTATCCTATCTTATCCCTACATATCAATAATAATATATTTCTTGTAATCTTGGAGAAAAAATAAAAATAATAAAATGGGTGAGCTCAGATTCTCTATAACAGTTTTCATACTACCAAAATGAAATAATGCATGAATAATAAAGTACAAAATAAATCAAAACATAATAATGATATATTAAACATATCATGAGATAAAAAATATCCTCGGGAATTATAATTAATCAAATTATCACATGTAAATAAATATCATATTTCATAATGATGGATGTGAGTAATTTTGGACATCATAATCACACCTTCGAGGAATCATGCCAAGACATATTACATTAAAGGGTATGGTTGTAGCCAATTCCCAATCTGGTTTGTCTCATGAGACCTATTGATTCATTGATGGGATATATAAGACCCACCCATCACATATTTATTCCAATACATTCCTCATATAAAATTGTTGAAACATAATAAATATAAATTTTGTTTATTGAAACTAAGATATGATATTTTAATAATTAACCCAACCAATAAACATAATCATAACCCATCCAAATTAATATTGAAAATGTTATTAAAATAGCACTTATCTAATCCAAATAAGCATAAAACATCTAATGAAATATGGAATATGACACCATAATATAATTACCGCAGTAAATCATAAAATTTAATAATAAATTTTAACAAAGATAAAAATATTTAATAATAGTTCATTGGATGTGTTTTTATGAAAAATACAATTTTCACATTGAAATAACTTATTTATAAAAAACAGGTAACATATAAAAGAAAATATTTTATTTTAAAATAACCTTTTATACATTTATAGTATGCTTCAAATAAATATGGCTTATTGGATATGATAAAATCCAATCATGTTGTATAATTTAATGAAATATTCTTTTCATGTTTTGTTCATAAAGGTTGAAAAGTGTATTGTATGCAAAATGAAATGAATATTACTATCAAACAGTTTCTTAAAAAGTAAAACATGGATAAAATGACCCAAAAAATCATAAGATAATAGTAATAACGTTTTTATGTTTTAGGAAATATGGATATGGAAGATAAATATTCCCTAGTGGAGACTTGAATATAAACAATCTCAAATAATGATGAGATTGTGAGATACACCCTTGCCTATGGTTCAAATTCAATCACACGTGTTAAAAAATACAAGATAATATATATATATATATATATATATATATTATAACCATACATGTTTATATAATTCCATTTATAATATACATATAATCTTTTATCACACATTTATTAATAATTAACTGTTAAAAATCATTGTATCGTGAAATAACTGCATTGTATTTCATGTATGTTTGGTTCCGTGATTTTTGTATTTTTATATTTATCAAGGTTAAATAAACAAAATAATGTAAATAATTTTATAAATATCATATATAATCATTAAAAAAATTATAATTTCCATCCATAAAATACTGTAATGAAAAATGAATTTTATCTACACGTGGAGACGATAAGTCATACGTACACATGAGTGATACTTCCACTTATAATATGATCGTAAAGAGGGTGGTTAATTTTGGTTCAAAAATAATAATAAAATTTAATTATATTTAGGATACTGAATTAATTATTTCAAGATAACTTCCTTGTATTAAAATTATGTAGAAGAAAGAATATATTAAAGAGGTTTGGTAAGAAATTACCTCTTCTTTAGGATACTGTCTTTAGATCCTTTCTTAAGGGACTTATGTTTGGTGTTTTGTGGATAGAAAACCCACTATAAGTTGTATAAGGTATTTTAGAAGATAAATGGTCAAGTGTTTGTTGATCTAGATAGATCAAAGTGTCGTGAAGAAGTGGGGAGTAGGTACAATTTTATAATTGAGATGAGGGAACTTTTGGAATTTCTAAAAATAATAAATTTTAAAAAATTTGTTCTCATACTAAATGATTAAAAATTTAAAGGGATTCAAAGATAATTTAGGATAGTGTTATAATACCATCAATAAATATAATTTATAAAAAAAATTCATTCTAAATCCTATCATTTTTTTATCCCATTGGATAATTAATTTGGAAATTAACCATAGTAACCATTATTTTAATCATAAAGGGTTAATAACATCATTATAAATGGTAAAATGAATTGTAAATGGCACATTTCTAATGTGTTCAACTATATTGGGTTTAAAAGTCCTATGAAAATATTTTTAAGAATTTTAAATAATTAAATAATATATTATCTTCATAAATTGTCATTAGTGTCAATTTTGACACATTTCATTTAATTTGACTTCAAATACAAAAAGACATAGGGTAAATTTAACATAATTATTTATAATAACTATAATATATAATATATTTCATAAATTTCATTTTACACATTAACCCATTCATATTATAATAAAAATAATATTTATTTTATCATTTATTTTATTTTTCTATTAATTAAATATATACTGTATTAACATTGAACAAGAATTTAAGGAAATTACATAATTTATATAATTAAAATAATTTCATTTATCTCAAAATATAAACTTCTTTTCATTCATATATTTGTTTTTTCCTTATTTGGGAACATGAAAGTTATTAAATACCAAGAGAGTAACATTTTGTTATTATCTTTGATTTAAATATTATATAATCCATTTTCATTGAAAAGTTTCCATTAAACTCTTAAAATAAGATAATATGTGATAATTGTAAATTGAATTCATCCAATAATAATTAGATTGAATAATTATGTCCTTATCATTTATTTTAATCCTAAATAAACTCAATTCACCCTTTATAAAGATGATAAATTGTACAACAGATACTGTTCATTTTGACCAAAAATAAAAGGGGCCCAATTGCAAAATTTAAACCTTATGCTTTTGAATATTTAATTCATTTTATCAATATCAATACCTATAATCGTTATATATTAATTACCAAATTAGTGCTCAAAACATGAAAAAACGTTTTTCAGGTAATGTAGTTTTTAGGAATAAAACCTCATTTATTCTTATCCTCTGAATAATAAAAACATTATATGAATTGTAAAACCTTTTATTGAATATATAATATATAAATTTAATTAAAATAATTCAAAAATATTGACTAATTCAATTTAATATGATATAAATATAATGCATGCATAAAATAGCTTTTAGAAAAAACACTTCATTAAATTATTTAATTATTTTAAAATGATTATTTCTAATCAATTGATAACAAAAGATTTTATTTTATAAAGGTATAAAACATACATTTTTTAAAATTTATTTAGTCCCATTTATACAAATGAATTTAATTTCTATGTTATAAGAGTATCATAATAAAATATCATAGTTCATTTGAACTAGGTGTTGTATGAAACACAAGCTCTCAAAGAGATTATATTTATTTAAAAATAAATATTCCGTAAAATCAAATGGTGTTACATTCTTTGATACCTCAAAAAACTTCACCCATTAAATTTCTTGAATTTCACCTCATAAATAGATTGTGGTAGTTGTTCATTATAATTTACTCAGATTCTCACATCACCTCTTCTATCTTATGATTTTTCCAATTTATCAATGATTGTTCTCTAATTTCTAGAATCTGGATAGTTTCTTTACTGTAAGATGAATATGGTTTTAATTATATTTCATTATAGGTGATAACATATATCAGTTCTATAATTTACTTCCTTAATGAATAGATATGGAACACATCATGTAGTTTAGAAAGGATAGAAGGAATTACAAAATGGTAAGACACAACTAAAATTATTTCTAGAATTTAAAAAGATCTGATATACCTGGTGTTCATTTTTCCTTTATTAATAAATCTTATAACACCCTTCTAGGGATATAGCATCAAGAAAACATGATCTCCCTGTTCCAATTACAAATAATTCCTTGTTTATTATAATATCTTTTTTTCGTACTTTGATATACATTGATATGTGTTTGAATAATGTTTACCATTATCATAGTTTCCTAAAAAATATTTGAGCATACAATATTCCTTTCACATACATCATCCCAAAAAGTTAGTGTATCAAATATCTTGCATAAAATGCTTTATATGGCTCTATTTGAAGACTAAAATGGAAGTTATTGTTATATTTAAAATATAACAAGGATAAATAATGATCCCATGTGAATTAAAATTCAATTGATAAGGACATAAACTTGTTTAAAAAGTTTGGATAGTGCTTTTTAAATTCCTATAATTTTGAGGGTGATAAGCATAGCTCAAATGAATCTCGATATCAAGAGCCTTTTGAATACTTTTCTATAATTTTGATATAAGTAATTGATCCCAATCACACACAATTTATTGAGGAGCACAATAAAGTCTTCAAAATTCATTAATATATAGTCTTTTAAGGAGATATACTAGAAAATATACTCTTATAGCGAGGAAATGTGATGATTTGATATTTGATCAATAATAAACCATATCATATCATTCTTTCTTTGAGTATTTTATAAAATCATGAAACATTCCATAGTAAGGCCAACCCATTTACATGTGGGAATAGATATAGGTTTCATGACTCATCTAGGATGTTCTCTCTAATCCTTCTCTTGTTCGCAAACCAAATATCATGACACATAATCAAAAATTTCTCGCTTCATATTTGTAGGGTCCTGAAAAATCTTCTAAGGAGAATAAATACCCCCAAAATTACATTGTAGAAGGAATTAATCACTTATATATGTTTATCAAGGAGAAGAGACATAAATTGAGTTGTATCTATTTGAATGAACTTAAAGGAATTCATGTTTTCAATTGGACCGTGTACCATCACCGGGAAAGGTATGCAAAGAAGATGGATTGTGAAATGCCATGTAGGCGGGATGGTCCACAAATCGCTAGCCCATAAAATGATGGCCTGCGAGCAGGGAACACCACAAAGCACGTCCACCAAAGGAGTCATGCATGGAATAAAATCCGCATAACCTTCCGAAAACCCCTAATTTCATGGATTAAGCAGATGAGAAAGGTTCCGCGAACCATTATCGCAACCAAAGTCTTCCCAAGCCCTGGTTGACTGAGTCTTCCGTGGGTTAGAAAATTGCTTTAATGGGCCTCTGTAAATAGTGACACATGCCCAATGGATACAATACCTCTGATTTTCTATAAAAGGAGCATAGTAGAAGAATAATGGTGGATGTATCAAGAAGGAAACAAATATAGGTAAGGAAGGGTGACAAAATCTTGAGGGAAACTAAGAGGCTGCACTCCATCTTCCATCTTGTTTCATCGGTGAAGAAAAAACTGTGAACCACTTTTTCTACTGGTACAGTTGACTACGAACCATAAAAATTGGGGAATTGAATAGTAATAATGGAATTGAAAACACAACTTTTAATCCACAAACTAATGAATTCTTGCAGATTAATTTCCCATGAATGGAAATTCACCTAATCCTCCTTCAATAAGGCACTAAACGTAGCGTACTGCTACTGTGTTGAACATGACGTTGCATACCCAATAGTTATGTAGATGTAACCCAAAGTGGCACGGTGATCCATGTACCACTTTGGTACATGGTTAGTGATACCCATGCCCATGTACCTCACTAGTACGCAGATGGCCCTCCTGCCCGCTTAACACTACAGTATGCAGACTCTTACTTATCCCGTATGAGAATCTAGTATGCAAAATAGGGTGTTTTGGGTATTGTTCCTTCAAGTTCTAACCTCACCCCTATATTACCAGCATGTCCTCCATAATCCCTATGCTAACCTATTCTCCAGTGCTTGTCCAATGTCTCATCTAATGTGGTCAGACCTGTATGACCTGGGCAACGGGAGTATCAGTGCACCCCATTGAGTCTACAAACCCATGGTAAGAAAACACACAAAGTAGCTTCCCACAAAGGTGCAGGCTTTTGAAGTGCATATAAGGCTACATTCCCATGATAACACGGCGTACATCTTTTGGATGCCGATGTGAACCTTCCTGTTCTTGGGATAAGGGGTGATCACCTTCTTTTCCATTCAATGAGGAACAATGATCATTTTAAGGGGTTATGTTCAATGCCCCCATTGATGAAGACCAAATTCCTCCCCCTCCGAAAACATGATTTGGGGCCCTCTCACTGAGGTAAGTCCGGAGTCTTCCAAGGTCGAACTGCATGACCTTTTATGACATTTCACATGGAAAGGATCATCTCTCCATTCCCTCGAGCACTGTAACCTCAACCTTTTACGCCACGGTCTCTCCCTCCCACACCAATAGGGGAGGAGGTGTGTGCATTGTTGAATCTTTAAAATCCTCATGTTTCTCACATCGAGCAAGACTCACATGGGCTTAGAGTTTTGTGAGGATATAACATCCTTACACCATCTGAACTATGAGAACTCTAATTCCTGATCAAATCAGGATATGTAGGGTGCCTTCCAGAAAGATTAAGCTCAAAATGGTGCCAATCCAAAAGGGTTCACAAAATCATGCCTATCAAATGGGAAGCTTCCACGTGAAATTACAACATAATCTAATCTACGAGAACTTTGATTCCATATATAAAAAGGATATGTAGGACACCTACTAGATGGGCCAAGCACAAAAGGGGTTACCATCCATAATGTTCCTCCCAATCATGCCTCCTCAAATGGGAAGCTTCTATGTGTAAGCCCCTCACAATCCAAACTAAATGGGTTCTAATTCCTCTCCCAAGGATTTGCAGGAATCCCTCCTTGTGGTCTTAATCCCAACATCAAGTCACCATCTACCCCAGATGGATGATGATAAATTCCAGAGCACCTTACAATATGGCTAAGTCAGCATCACCTCTGTGGCATCAAACATATGCATGCTCATGACGATCTGGAAAATTAAGGGTTACCTATGGAAACACTCTTTGTGAATGAAGTAAGGATTCACAAACATATGAAAACAACTTAAATCTATAAGAGAGTCCTGGAATAGGAAACAATCCTCCCCCAAAAGGGTTCAGTGAGCCTGACCTCCCATCCTCTCGACCAATGCAGTCCTCAAGTGTTGTTAGCCAAATCGTTATCCAACGATCGCCTACCTTTGGGATGTAGGTCCACGAATCATGGATACCAGGGCTGTTAATAATTCTTGTCCCCATGAATAAACTCATTCAAGACCATCTGAGGAAGTTATATCCAAGAAGGACCGATTTCATGAGTGGTTGACCCCCACACAATCACCCTCTGGGGACCAAAAGTTCCCCACAGGGTTAATTCAACCTTATTTAAATAATATTGATGTTGAATGGGTAGAAACAAAGGAATGGTAAATTAAGTGACAGACCATCTCTACGGAAAAGGGACAGGTGATGATCCTCATTAGGACATCACCACACCACCCGCAACAAACGCCCCCTCCGAGGCGGAACAATATTATCCTATCAAAAATATTTCTGAAAATACCTTTCCATCATGGTAATATTAGGGTGCATAGAGAAATTCAATCTATGATTATTATCCGATAATTCCATTTTTAAATTGGTTTTAGTGTTAACACAAATAGTTTCTCTAAATTTCATAATTTTACGTTCATATACAATGTTTCCCAATTTTCTATTATTCACAAAGTTATTATTATTTTTCAAATTCTCATTATCAGGCTGTGAACGTTTTATCTTTTCCAATGATGATGGTTTTGAAATCATTTAAAAAGGTATTCTTGTTTTCACTTTTGTAATAATTATCAAATCATATTTACTAAATCTATAAACATATGATCCCTATAAATCCTAATTATATTTATAAATATATGATCCTTACTTCTCAATGCATCTGCTACCTCATTTTATTGGTTGGTATTGTATGGATTAATCATAATCCTTGAGTAGTTCAAGATATTACACTTTCCTCATGGTGGGTTTTATGTGAAAAAATTTATTTCAAACTCTTGTTATATGTATTTATATGTCACGTTTTTTCACCATTGAGATAGTTTCTATATATCATCAGAGTTAATATTACTTCTTCTAACTCAAGATCTTGTGTTTTACAGTTCTATTTATGGTTTTTTAACTGCCATGATAAATAGGAAACTAATATATCATTATCCATAAATAAAAAACCAAGCCCCTTACTCAATTCATAACAATATAAACAATAAACCATTACAAGATGGTAGTGTCAAGATCAGAGCATTCACCAATATCCTTATCAATTACATAAAACATTCATCATGTTATTTTTTCTAAATAATCATGACCCATTTACTAATAGGCTTGGATAATGGGTAATCTCAATGTGAATTTTTTTAACAAATCACTAATAGTGACCAGCTAATCTAATGATACTATATACCTGGGTAATGTTATTTTTTATATCCCATTCATGCAATTAATTTTTCTTCAAAAGTTAAACTAGTATTCCATCATTGAAGAAAATATGGCTAAGAAAATAAAAAAATTTAAACCAATATTCATGCATGATAAATTTCCAAAATAATTATTTTCTTTTAAGAGTCTAGAGAACAATGTTCTAGTGGTTATCATGGTACTAATTTTTCTTGGAGTACAAAAAGATATCATCAATAAATACCATATAAAATTATCAATATATTCCATGAATATTTTATTCATTATATCTATAAAAATAAAATGATCATTATTCATTCCAAATGGAATTCTATTAACTTGTAATGTATATATCAAGTTTGAAATATTTTCCTCAATATATATTACTTATTCACTCAAAATTGATGATATACCAAAAAATGTCACTATTGTAAAAATATTCACCTCCAATAAGTTGTTTTAGTAAGACATAATTGTGAGGTAGAGGATAATTTTTCTTTATCATAATAGCATTGGTTTCCCTACCATCAATGCATTCCCTTATAGATATATCTTTCTTCTTAATGAAAAGAATAGGGTATCAACAAGGTGAAACACAAGGTCATATATTTCCATTAACACTATAATCTTATATTTTTAATTAAACTCCCCTAACTCAACATTGTCTATTCTATTGGGATTCTTTGGTATATCTCTTCCATCATGGATTAAATCAATGGATGAAAATATTTCTCTAGTGGATAGCTACATAATTCCTCAGGAAATACATCAATGTTTTCCTATACAATAGGTATATCCTAAATTTTATGATTAACTTTTTTATTTATAGGTTGGGTCTTCTATTCTTCTCCAATATTTTTATTTATAACAGATACGGGTGGTATATACAAAATTGACTCAGATGATAATGTCTCCCCACAAAATATATGGAACTTCATATCTTTATCACGAATAATAATTTATTTCTCTTTGCAATAATGTTTGGCATTTTATTTTTTAATGTGGTCTAAATTAAGGATTTTATCAATTTCAACCATAGGTATGATTATAAAACCATAAAATAGAGCATGTTTATGTGTCATAATAGGAACTTTTTGACACATCTTCATTTTATTAAGGTTTACACATTGAGTTTTTAATAAAAACTACCATCTTAAGGTGAATGGGTTATATCTATTTTTCGGAAAAATGGGAAGATATAAAATAATGAAATGATCCATAATCAAATAAATTATTATCTAAATTTGAGGATATGATTAAAGTAACTACCACCACATCATTTGGAATATCAAACTTAACTATTTTCATCACATAATCTTGACCTTTCTCCATTTTCCTTTTTAAGGGATAGTTCACTTGATTCCTTGGAGAATCATTTTCATATAATCCAATTTTCTTACAATAGAATTATTGATCATTAACAGATTATTTCATTCCATTGAAATCACGAGCCTCATTATCTTCTATTACACACGTGTATAAAATTCTAATTATTAATACCCATATTCCATGATGTTTCTTTCCAAAATTATTTCATGTTGAAAATCCCACCATGTTTGTCTTCCACTTTTCTTTATTTTCTTTTCTAGAGTAATATACATCCCAATTTTTATCATTTATACTTTAAATACATAAAACATGGATAATAATTTCAATTTTGTAATATCACATGATACTATATCCTAATATGATGAAATTTTGGTGATACTAGTTACCTTTGAATAATATTCATAATTCCATTCATAAAACGATCAATTTATCTCTTTGGATTACATATGTAGCCCACGACAGGACCAGATAACCTTGTAATGTTTTCCTCAAACATAGAATCATTATCATCCAAATTTTAACATAGATTAATGAAATATATCTCAATCTCCACTTTCTATTTGCAAGGAAAATATTTTTCCAATAATATTTCCTTGAAATCCTTCCATTCCATGTTTGTTATTTCCTCCTCTTTAGTATATTTAGTTAATGACAACCATTAATCTTTATATTATGAGAGATTATAAACTACCATGAAATCCTTATCACATTTATTAATTCCCAAATCGATAAATATCTTTTCTAAGGAACTTATCCATTTATTATCTATAAATGGATTTGTAGTCCTATTAAATTATTGAATATTTTGACACATGAAACAGTCTAAAATTGTTACACCATGTCATGGATTAGTAGCCATCTCCATAAAGGAAAAGATAATTTATCATAATCTGAGTCATATGTCCCAATATATTTATATTTTTTTCATTTCCATCTGTAGGTCCATCTTTAATGTTATAATCTTTCCTTATATTGAAATCCCTATATGAATTATGTGCTTTGATATTATTTCTACTTATTCCACTAGGATCTATTTCTAAACAATGGAATACACAAGATTAGATGGTAAATTTAAGGTATAATTTTGAAACTAGTGAAAAAAATAACATAAATTGATTTTATTATAACTAATCTCAAAATCATTACATTAGTTTCCTTGGAATTATTTTCAAACCCATTGTAGGATTACGTTTCCCAAATCTAATTCTCTGGGTTTCTACTAAACTTCCTCATATACAAACTATTAATACACCAACCCCATTATCTTAGAGTATGTGGTTAATTTATTACATTGTAATTAGATACAAATATTCAAATTTTAAAGGACCTAATAGTTTAGTACTCTCAAAAAACTAGATACATACATAACTCTTACATTATAATTGCAACCATAAAAGAAGACATAATAACTCCTTAGAGAGCACCATTATTCTCTGAGATAATACCTATATATCAATCAATGTATACTTCTTATAATAACTGGTTGAACTAGAAATAAAAAAATTGTGTGCTCAAATTCTAAATAAGGGTATGTGTACATTAGAAACTAAATAAACCATAAATTATATGGCAATAAATAAATTTAAATCTAATAATTCCATATAAATAATCATATAAGTCAAAAACTATCCATGGATATCATAACTAATATAATAATCACATGTGGATAAATAACTAATATCATAATGTGGAAAATTACTAATTTTGTTACATCATAAACATATCGTCGAGGCCTCATGTCATGAAATCATTCGTATATGGGAAAGGCCATGGCCAATAACCAAACTTTCTTTTCTCATGAGAACTACCAATATATTTAGGAGATATAGAAGGCCCATCTCAACCCTTAATAAATAAAATTAATATGTCATATGAAATAATTGAAACATAATCAAAATAAATATTTTTAATAAAACTAACATACAGAATACTAATAATTACCCCTATCAATAAACATAACAATTACCCATCCAATGTAATATGGAGGGTGGTATTAAATAGAACATATCCAATAAAACTAAAAATTAACCACAAAATAAAATAATTTTTATGATACACAAATAGAATAAACTAAGTAAATGTGAGAATTTAATGAAATATTTTAACATAGATGAATGTATTATAAAAATATCATTGGAAAAATTTTGATCAAAATACCCCCTTTTAAATTTAAAATAACTTATTTTAATAAAAAATAAATGCTTATATAAGAAAAATTTTTCTTTAAAATGAACCTTATAAACATGTAATGAATGATTAAAAGCATTAAGGATTCATCACGTTGGGAAAATATACTCATGTAGTATATGTTAAAAACATATTCCTTTCATTTTTTGTTTGAAAGGTTGAAAAGTACCATGTTTGGAAATGCAAATAAGATTCCTTTAAAATATATTTTAAAAAGTAAAACATGGATAAAAAATTAATTTCAACAATCATAGGGTAATAGTAATAAAATTGAAAATATTTTCAGGAAATATAGATATAGAAGGTAAATATTCCCTAGAGGATACTTAAATATAAAAATTCTTTAGTAATGATGAGATTTTGAACTAAACCCTTACAATAGGTTCATCATCTTTCATATATGTTCCATCTTCATATATAATAAATATAAATTTATTATACATCTATTATTGAACTACACTTATATATAAAATGAATTAGGAAATAATTATTATTTTCTACCACTCAATTCTTAATACTTCTTTATAAAAATTCTCTTTTTTAGGTAATTGATGCTTGGTTTTTCTTGAATATTTTTATATGGTATCTTCATTCTTTATACTTTTATCATGGTTAAATCATATCCAAAATTTTAATAATGATATAAATATCTTATATAAACATTATATCCATCATATATATCATCCATAAATTATATAAATGAAAATTTTATTTTATCACAATGTGTAGACATTAATCCGTACGTACGCACGAGTGATAATTTCACTTCTCATTTTTTTGTAAGGTGGGTGGGTAATGGTGGTTTTATAATAATAATATTGTTTTATTATTTTCATGATATTGAATTTATTATTTTATCATAACATCCATATATTTTGAAGAGGTTACGAATGGATAAATTTAATGAGGTTGGGTATAAAAATTACTTCTATATCTGGATACATTCTATAGATTATTTCAAAAGAGACTAAAGAATGGTATTTTATGGATAACATAACCTCTAAATTTCTTCTGAGGATTTTTTTATTACATCTCAAACCATGTTTCATGCACTGGTGCCTCGATCCACCTTTTCATGTGCTCTCAAGTGCACCACCCCATATTTCATAGGCTTCCGAATAACAGTGACAGTTTAATATAGATCTTGGGGAGACTATACCTTCTATATAAAAATAGATTAACATCCTAAATAAATAAACAATACCCAAATGATAGAGTGATAACTATAATAATACCGACATCACATGATGACCGACATAATAATAAAATATCCAAAACAAAAGAAGTAGTTTTTTAATGCCAATAACATTCCAAGTGTCAAAAGAAAATCTCAAAATAAAGACACATACAACTCCAAATCAGTTCTTAACACCATGTCTAGTTCCAATATCCATGATCCATCCCAACTCATCCATCTAAAATTGGAATATTTCCCTTTTCATGTCCTACAAACAGGATGTCTATGTGGGTACTGACTAAGTATTCTTAGAATGATGTAAGTACAATTCAGTAGGACACAACCAATGATGTCTATAACAATATCCCGTTAGTAATAGTGTATGCAGTTGTATAAATAATAAATTTAAATTGCTAAATTAAATAGTTATCATAATTAATTATTCTTCAGTTAACCACCTAAATCCCCTTGGGTTCTTGAGGACACCCATACTATGAATATCTTCTTCTTATCGTGTCAGGGTTTGAACCATTTCACATATTCAATTCACATTCCTTAAAATACGTAGGCATTGATTATCCATTATTTTCAATTAATATTATGACCAATTGAATCATAGTTCAATGCCAAAATTTTTGGCCTAAAATTCTAGGTCTAGTACTAAGTGGGTATTTGAAGCATCATTCCATGTCCCACTTATTTATCACTATGGGTTTCTGAAGCATCAGTCCATGTACCACACATGTATATTAGTCAATCACATATGGGTTTTTGAAGTATCAGTCCATTTCCCACACACGTAGATTAAAAAATCATATATATATAACATATATCACATCAATAAATATTAATAAAAATTAATCCTTTTATCAATATTCCATATCATGGTACCATCTAAATTTATCATAAAAAATGGTGTTCCAATTTAATCACATTTAATAATATCAACAATTCACTATTAAATCATTTTCATTATTTAAACCCGTTAACCCATTAACCCATTAGAGTTAAGAAAATCATCTCATAATACTCATTTTCATTTAATTCATAATCACTCTAATTAACCAATTACACAATCCCAGTATCCCATCAGTTCCACAATCAAAATATTCCATTAATTAATCTAATTCCACCAATTATAATTTCCTTAAATTTTAACCAATTCATTGTCACATAAAAATTAAATTAAATAAATTCAATATTCTATTCAATTTCCCAATCATGGAAATTTTAATTTCATAGTAACATACATATAATTAAATTGGGACTATAGTATTAATATTTAGACCACCTACCTCAAAATTAATGATGAAATATCACCAATAGAAATATAAAATCGATTCCGAACAACCAATATCATGACAAAGGAAAAGATCTAGATCTGAAACCTAGATCTAATATTAATGATATTATATATACCGAAATATATATCTTGATCCATGACTAATAAAAAAATGCATCCCTTTAAAAATGGGAGAAATAAGGAAGAGGGGGAGGAAACTAGACAGGATGAGAATCTCTCACCAGGTGAGGTGAAAATCTTATATATAAGCTTCAAAACACTAATAAAAGATAATTTAAGGCCATAGAATTCAAAAAGAAACCCCCAAAATGAGGAAAATAATTTAGGGTTTTGTTGAGTTGAATTTGGGGGATGTCTATGGGGTTCATAAATTATTAATCTAATTTTAGGGGGTTTAGAATTCCATGTGAACTATTTCCAGGACGATCTGAATGGTTTTCCCAAACCATGAACCTCACTATTCACCTAAACTCTTGAAGTCACATGGTTACTACTATAATGGAACACTGTTTGGAAAACCACATGCCAGCTATGTGAATAACTTATATTTGGATTTTCAGAGTTTGTAGGCTTGGGTGAACGGTTTAGGAAAAATGTGTTTTTTCCGTGCACTACCCCTTACCCTTAAAAAAATTTCAAATTCCCCAATAAACTCCCCATGTTAAAACACAAAAATAATATACTCATAATAAGGAAAATGAATACCAGAACCTGAGATTGATACTTCTCTAGAAAAGGTCAGGTTCATACAAACTTACCACCTTATTAGCTAATCCTTGAGCTATACTCTCATACATATCTATGATTCCAAGGAAAAATGATCATTCCTCGAAGTCATATTATCTACATTTCTTTCTAATGATTCCTCCGAGACACACCCATATTTCTACAATACATGAAATTTTAACATGCTCTTTTTCTACATCACTTTCTCACTATGATCCAAAACACGTATCGAATGCTCCTCAAAGGAAGAATTGATCTCAATCTCAACATCATACAGATAGATCACATGATAAGGTTTAGGGTGATACCGTTGAAACTATAACACATGAAATACATAATGCCAAGACAATACCTCTATGGAAGATCCAGTCACTATGCCACAAACCTGATTCTTTTCACAACTTCAATTATTCCAACAATCCCAGGTGCCAAAATTCCATATCTCAGTAGCATATGGTTAACCAATCATAGAAACATACCAAACAATGCGTGATTTCCCCGTTCAAACTCAATGGGTCATCAAAATCTATCAACATATGAATTTTGAATAGTCTAATCCATTTTCTTGTGATTATGAATCAGCTAAACGTACACAGATGTCCCTTGAATGACACTTGGTCCCATATTCTTTGACTTAGCTACATTTATTATGCATATTGGTTATATTCTTGTATTACAATTAAGATACTCATGTTGTTCCATATAAATACTTTCTGATAACTGTTTTTTTTGGATAACTCAACTGGTTCTAGTTGCTTCTCCCAAGACCCAATAAAGACTATGACACATTCTTAAACTTGTCATCAAGAACCTTCTTGTATGTTCTGAATGTCCATCTTTCTATGGTTAGTATTGTACAATGTAAAACCTATGTACAAACAGCCTTATGCAATCTATACTAGAATCATGAAGTAAATCAAGTGTCACAATATAAAACAATACTCTTTGGAACTCTTTATAGATATACTATCTCCCGAATATACAAGTATCCTAACCGATCCATTAAGAAAGTATCTTTTATAAGCAATACATTGTCTACTTTCTGTCCACAACCACCCATGTACAGTCATTATTTTGAGGCTTCCTTTAGAGACCCACTAATAATCACATGGTAATTTCATCTACTCCAATCCCTTTTGACCACAACATGATTTACATCTTGAAAATTCACCAAATTCAACTCATAACTGGACTTCTAAACTACATGGGTTTGATTTATCCTACTCAAAGCATCAAGGACACTATTTCCCTTTCTGAAAATATATTCTTGACCAAGGTAAAATGACTACATATACACAACCCCTATCCAATTCCAGTGATTCAAATATCATTTTGGAAAATTTAAAATTTTTTGATCGGTAAACATATTAAACATTTCCCCCAAATACATAATTTCACCAACACTTCAAGGCATATAAAACTACAGCCAACTTGATGTCATTTGTACGGTAGTTAAGTTCATGTGGCCTTAATTGGTGATACCAATAAACCACAACTCGATCTCCATGCATCCACACTACAAAAAGACTAAAACTATAACTTTCACAAAACACTATATGCTCTTTACCTGGATTGTGTAGGATCAAAATCTATGTAGTATTCAAACACATATTTATATCCAAGAAAGAATTCTCACATTCACATATTTATTAAAACTTTATCCCATTTTTGGTCAAGACTTAATGGGGTTTTTACAAATAATAATACCCTTGGATGAACTTCCTATAATTTTCCTCTATGCCCAGAAAAATACAAATATCGAAATCAATCATGGGCTACTCCTAGTAAATGACTCCATGTACTTCCACTAAGTCAACTGACACAACTTATTCTGGGATGGTGTGGCCCCAAAAGTGTACCAGATCATTCCAAAATTGAAACATATATATATTGGCATATATCTGATGCTCTATCAATGTACTCGAAATTATTTCCATATGTTGGCCATGATCGTCCTGAGTCTTGGAGTACACCAATATGTCATCCAAAAACACCACCACAAACTAGTCTAGGTATGTGTGAATGATTCTATTCATCGAGGCCATAAATACTACTGGCATGTTCCATAGCCCCATTAGAATCACGAAAAACTCATATAGTCTGTTGTAGTGCTATTCATCAAGGGGTCCTTTGGGACAAAAAATTGGACTTCATGCCTTGTAATTAGGCCACTTGGCCTTGGGCATTTATGCTATGTAATTGGACTCCCTATACCCAATATTAAAGTTTTCTTTTCTTTAAATAATAAATTGAGGCTTCAGCCCCAACCATTTAAAAAAAAGGAACTACTAGAAGCCCCTATCAAATCATCAAAGAGATCATTAATACACGGAAGAGGATATCATTCTCCACTATCATTTAGTTCAATATCTGGTAATCAACATTAAGTACAGAGTGATGTCATTATTTTTAGAAAAATGTTGTAGAACCTCAAGGAGATATAATCAAATGGGTAAACCCCTTGTCCATTAACACTTCCAGTTGAGCCTTTATGTTTGGATGCTCTATTGGTGTCATTCTTTATAGTGGAATAGAAACTATATCATCCCCTAGAATGTGCTCAATAGTAAATCTCACATCTCTCTCAGGTGGAAACACTAATAAGCCCTCAGGATACGCATCCTAAAACATATCCACGATTTGTGGAAAGGAATCCTACTTTACTCTTTCATCATATCAAAATAGACTAGAAACCAGATTAGTGAGCTCCCCCAGTTGCTGATGAATTGTCCCCGCATGACCTGTCTTGATATACCACTATCCACATTGAACATAACTATCACCATTAGTTAATGTAAAAGTCACTATCCAATGGTAACAATCTATATGAGTTTGGTAAGCTACTAACTAGTCCATACCCATAATTAGGTTAAATCATGACATGTCAATGATGTGAATATCCCAACTAAAATGATACTCCCCAAGCTCAAGTGAGAACCCCTTAAAAAATAGATATATCTCAACCGTAATCCTAATGGACAATATATCATCATAACCCTACTCAAAAACTCCATTTCAAGGCATTAACCATTCACAATTGTGTAAATATAAAATAATGATAAGAAATATTATAAAATAAGGCACTAGATAGAATAGAATCTATAGTAATAATACCTCTTAATGTCAACACTCTATCCCCTATATCAACAAGTGTAAGAAGAAATCAATAAAAAAATGCCTTCCCTTATTCCCTATGATTCATTCTGAGTCCCATCTGCTACACCACTATAATTATATGGGAACTTTATCTAGAATCACCATGTCAACTACCTCTACTTCCACGACCATAAAAACTCCACCTTCCTGACTGATATAGGGTTGAAGAACCCTTCTAGGACTCTGATTCTCCATATCTACACCATCATTACACATCTATCATGGGTTCCTATAGAACCTCTATATATGTCTCATATTTCCCCAATCTTGGCACTCCACCATTTGTCGGGGGTACTATTTACGAATGTGACCCGACCAACCACACGGGTGACATGTCACCCGACTAAGGTCTGGGGTAACTGATCCTCTCCTCTGGACACTCTTCTTCCCACTACTCTAGTAAACATTCTCGAAAAAATTATTATCTCAAAATTCATACCTCCCAACCATCAAATAAATCCATTTCCCTCCACCAGAATCCTCCTTTAGGTTCCCCTTATAATTGAGATCGTGATTCACCACTTCCAAAAATGTATTCAACCAGAGGATATGAACTTGGGACTTAATTTCACATTTAATCCAATCCTGAAACAACTTTTTCATAGTTCAATCACCCACACCAATTATGAATCAAATGACGACAATATTGTGAAGTATCAAGTATAGTCCAATACAAATATGCTCCCACAACTCATCCTCATAAACTCTGCCAATCTCTCCTGCCAGATCATCGTAATATAAAAGTCCTCCAAAAACTTATCTGAAAAATATACCCACTCTATATTCTCTAGCTATCCATAATTAGTATGGATGTCCCACCAATTATTTTCTTAACCATGTAACATGTATGGATCCAATTTTAATATCTTCACAAAAGGAGTCTCCAATTGGTAATATATAGTCTGGAATGACTCAATCCAGAACTCAGTTGCCTCTCGCCCACCCTCTCTTGTAAACATCAGAGGGTGATGTAACTGAAACTCATGTTTAAGGTTATAAATACTCTTTAGAACCCACCATGGGTCTAATTCCATAAAAATAATAAATAGATATATGTTATAATGGAACTGATCTTCATCTTCCTCACCCAGCACTATCAGTTCCTTTGGTTTCACTACTGGACAAACATCTCCACCCTTGTCCTCCTATCACCCTATCAAAAAAAATTGTCCTGGAGGAATATCTCTATAATTCCAAACACACATCTCAAAACACATAAATAAATATTTACACATTAATCAATATGGATTCAAATTAAGACATAAAAATTCATTACCCATTATCCCACTATAAGGTCAAAACTAAGGCACTATCACTACCCTTAACCATCCTACATGTAGGTTATGATTAACACGGGTAAACAAATTATCATATTTCGGGATTCCCATTACACGCCCACTTTTCACATTTCTCATTATTACATAATTTTTTATTTCATATTTGGAAACCTCTATATTTAAACCACACAGGAAAATATAATCACTTTCATCAAAACAACTCACCCAAAAAACCTTTTTTTCCTGTCTCTAACTAAAATGATGCATGTCACATTATAATCCAGAGATCCTATAAATATGTATTAATACTCAACACTCATTAAATATTTTTACATATGTCAAATCATATATAATTTCATAAAAAATAATAACATCACACAAAAAGTGCATCACTCAAGGTGAAATAACATTCAACGGTAACAACACACATCAACAATAACAATCCCACCCTAGGTACTTTGATTTTACATTTGTACATGGGTTAGCTACACCCATGAACAAGTTCTTAACCAAGGACTGACCCATACTATTCTAATTTATATCTACCAAAATAGTAATACAAAATAAATGAAAATAAAACATCATTTGATACCACTTTGTGATATCTCGACGTAGGTTCCACACAACGGTTTCCTGAGTCGGTTTGTCAGATTACGTCAAGTGCTTCTCTCCATATGCCCAAGGTTTTAACTACTAGTGAGGGCCTAATGTAAATTATGGGAAGACTATACCATCTTTATCAAATCATCACAATCATTTAAATAAATAAAAAATATCCAAATGATATAATCATAACCACAATAATACTATTATCACATGTTGACCAAAACAAGAATATACAATTACTAAAACTAATGAAGTAAATATATAATGAACAAAACATTCCATGAATAAAATTCATAGCCCAAAATAAATACAACTCTAACTACCAATAGGGTCCTAATACCATGCTAGATCCCTCATCCATTCTCCAATCATCTCATCCATCTAACATAAGACTCTTACCCTTATCTAGTCCCACAACCATGATGTCTATTTAGGTACCAATCAGGAAACCTGATTTGGGTGTGAGTACAACTTATTAAGCCCCCATAAATGAAATCTAAAACAATTTCCATTACATAACATTATATATAACTATATAAATAATAAATTACAATTCATAAGGTTATCAGTTACCACATTTCATTATTCTTTAATAGGCTTATGAATTCCATTGGGTTATCTAGGAAACCCTTACTACAAATACCTTCTTTAGCCCATTTAGGGGTCTAAACCAAAACACATAATCAATAAAACTTTCTAAAAAACATTTTATGTAATTATACATTTAATTTAAATTCATATTATGTCCAATTAGAACCATTGTCTGACGCCAACTTTCTTTTCCTAGATTGTTGTGTCTAGAACCCTGTGGGTATTTGAAGCATCAGTTTGTGTCCCACTACTCATTTATCTCTATGTTATTTTGAATAATCAGTCCATGATCCACACACATATATTAGTTAATAGCAGATGGTATTTTGAAGAATCAGCCCATGTCCCACACACCTATATCACAAATTCACACATATATCACATCAATATAGATTAATTAACATAAATAATTTTATTATCATTTCATATCATAGTACTATCAAAATTTATCAAAAAAACATGATTAATTAATTTAATCACCAGGAACAATATTAAAAATTCACAATTAAACCATTTTTCATTATTTAAACAACATTTCACATTAAATCAATTAGGTTAAGATAAAAATATCATAATAATCATTATCAAGTAATTTATAATCACATTAATTGATCAATTACATAATCCCAATATCCCATCAATCCCACAATCACAATATTCTATTAATTAGTTAACTAATTAATTTATCAAATTCCACAAATTTCATTTTTTCCAAATTTTACCAAATTCATATCAGAAGGTAAATAAATTAAATTAATTCATTATTCAATAAAAATTTTCAATCATGGTAAGTGAAATTTAACAATTATATACACATAATTAAATTATGACTATGTAATTTGAATTTATAACACCTACCTTAAAATTGATGATGAACATTTACCAATAGAAATACCCTACTAAATTGGAACAACCAAGATCTTAACAAGGAACAATATCTAGATCCAAAACCAAGATCCAAGATCAAAAATATTAGCTCTACCAAAAGCTGCATCTATATCCACCACCAACATAGAAAAATATCCATTCAGAATATGAGAGAAACATATAAGTGAGGGAGTAAACTATGCGGGATGAGAATCTATTAATAGGAGAGGTGCATGTCTTTAATATGGACTTATAATTATTACGGAAAAAGGTTTTAAGGCCGTAAAATCCATCCAAAACCTCTAAAAATGAGAGAAGTAATTTATGGTAGATTTTGGTCAACTTTGGGTGATGTTTAGGGGGTTCAAGTATTATTGATCTAATTTTTGGGTGGCTAAAATTAAGCATGCACAGTTCCTGTATGGGGTATGTGGTTATCACTAACCCTAGATCTAACCATGTGCCACCTCACAGGGAGTCACACAGTTACTACTATAATGGAACATAGGTTTATAAACCGTGTGTGTAAGAACCAGGATCTTCGTTTGAGGTACGCCTTTCCTTTTTCTGAAGTTTTTAAGAAAAATTGAGTTTCTGGAAAATTTTGAAGTACACGCCGTGTACTTTCTGAGTACACACCGTGTACTCTTTTCCGGCTTGAATCCATGTACTGGCCGTTCCTGGGCCACACACACAGTGTGTAGGGGTGATGTGGAAGCCATTTTTGGCGGAGTATGGAAAAACCTAGTACATGTTGTGTACTCTAAAAGTACACGTCGTGTACTTTTCATTTTTCACTAAATGCACAGGGGTCACACCTGACGAACAGAACATACCCATTCTCCAGGTTCTTCATCCGAGAGCGACCGGTATGGCCGGATCTTCCCCAAGCCCCCGTGCCTCAGCCCCATCTCCGTTCTAGCCGTCGTTTATTACATTGGGATCGCCTCGGTATGCTCTCTCTTCTTCTTGAACCTTGTTTTCCAATTCTTCATCCTTCTCAAGTTATCTAAGGTTGAACGTTTTGTACATTTTCTAAGATGTACAATGTTCTAGGGAGAATCAGTCATCGTGGTTCAAGTATATCATTCTCCTAGCATTGAGGTGGGTGGTTTGTGCCTTTTCGTAGAAAGTCGATGAGTATTTTGTGCAAATTCCACCAATACACATGAACATGGTATTGCATGTTCTTATTATGCACTTGTTGTTTTTCCTGCTTTTCTTGATTAAGGGAGTAGATGTAATTGCCTATGAATATGGTAGTTTTTACTGTACTCTGTATGTTTTCCATGCTTGTTTTTCTTGTTTGGCGTTTCTCCGATTTCCATGCCTAGTTGTAGGATAGTGGAAAAGTTTCTATGTTATGTTGTTGATCCTTAGATTGATAGACAAGAATTTCTTGAGGTTTACTTGGATGACACATGCCCTCTATGCATGTTTAATTACACGCAGGAATATGAGAACCTAGTGTAGTGGACCAAAGGGATAATAGACGTAAGGGATTCTCCAGAGTGTCTTTTTATACGATATGAGACCACAGGGGGAATTGATGATGAGTGCTTCCTCAGAGATTCTGTAGTTCCTCGACGTGGGCCACAGGGGGAATGAGACGTTGAGTGCTTCCCCAGAGATCCTTTAGCATGATATGAGACTATAGGGGTAATTGATGGTGAGTGCTTCCTCAAAGAGTCTATTCTTAGATGAACCAGAGGGGTGAGATTGTGTGTTCCTCCTAGAGGGTTTCTAGTACTTGTAGGTTGAACCATAGGGGTTAGGCTGTGAGAGCTACCCAGAGGGTTTCCTGTTTTCTTCTTGTTACTGTTGTTTAATTATGTACTTTATATGTTAGAGCCGGGGATGGTAGTTGTTTTGTGCTTTTTTGTTTACTGTTTCCTGCACTATTACTTGCCTTGTATTCATTGACTGTTAGGCACATATCTTTGGGTGATTGCCTACTGGGATTGTATCTGACACCCTGTTTGGGCGATGCTTTTGGGACCAAGAAAACTTTGTTGTTGCATGAATAGATACGGGAAAGAGCCCTTCGACTTCCGGTATATGATTTCTTGGAGCTAGAGAGAAAGAGTCCTAGATTATGCTTGTGATGCTGAGGATTTTAGATTGTTTTCTTTTGTACTTTTTTTTCAGTTGTACTTCATCACGTTGGTTTTTTTTCTGGTTTCCATAGACATATGTACCATATTGAATCGTAATTATTTTATACATTGCTTCTGCTATTTATTGTTCCGTTATTGTATTTGGTTGTTCTTCTGATGTATACTTTACCGAATGAGGGCATAGTTTCCCCACAGACTCACCACGGCCCTCACTTCTAGTCGGAAACCTCTGGCATTTGGGGAAATGCGCTTGAGGTCATGTAGTGAACCGGGTACGGGGCACCAGTGGATAGGTTCCGGATTCGGGTCGATACAAAGTGGTATCAGAGGGGTTATTTTATCTTGATTTACTGTTTGGAGACTTTAGCTAGGGATATGACGGATTTGGTACTTGGTATTATGCTCTGCTTAGGAGTAGCTAACCCGTGTATAGGGAAAATCCATGCTACATCGTTAGTTGTAGTTTGCTAGTTTTGAGATTTTACGGTTGATATGATTTCACCTACAGTGATTCACATGCTATGTGTTATTAATTCCTTGATGATTGATGTTTTAATTCTGTCACAACCTGATGAGATGAGGGTATGCCATCTCATGCATCATATAGGAACTTGTAGAAATCACATACCATGCATTCTTGCCATGCCATCTAGGGTGCATTGGCGATTTCATGCTGTTGTGATAGAAATTATATAGATTATGCATGCGGTTGTGATAGATGCTTGATAGAATCTCTGCTTCCTTGTTAGAGGATTGATTGCTTCCTACGTTGCTTAAATGAATGCCAAATCTTGATTCTTGAGGTGTTCTGGGCCCTCTCGAATTGAAAATTGGTGGATCATGATATTGTTTTCTCTTGTATATGACTGTAGGAGATGCCAGGCATTGATTCGCGGGGAGTATGGGTCCTCACATATTGGAATTTGGAACCTCTTTTCCATGTTTTCTGTGTTTATGGGCTTCTGTGAATTTTCTGAGCTACTGCCCATAAAAACCCAGAATACACGGCGTGTACATTTTGAATACTCGCCGTGTAGTTTTTAGGCCGTGTCACTGATCATGTGAGAAGAAACACGATGTCATGAGAGTAACTTCAAGAACACTCCATGTACGGTTGGTACACACCATGTAGTCTGTAGCCATGTACCCGGCCTTATCACGAACAAAATGGGTTGGTGTTACCTTCTCTTAGACACGCCGTGTTGTTTTCGGAACACGCCATGTAGTCTTGTCCACGTACCCAACCGTGTCACGAACAACACGGGTCGGCGTTACCTTCTCTTAGACACATCGTGTTGTTTTCAGAACACGTTGTGTAGTACTTTCCAGGTACCCGGCCGTGTCACGAACAACACAGGTCGGCGTTACCTTCTCTTAGACACGCCGGGTTGTTTTTGGAACACGTCGTCTAGTCTTTTTCAGGTACCCGGCCATGTCACGAACAACACAGGGCAGTGTCACATTCACCTATACATGCCATGATTGTTCGGAACACGCCGTGTAACGTCCAGCCATGTAGACGTCCGTGTATTTAACAACACGGGCTGTCGAATCCTTGTCTAGTACATGCGGTTTTTTTCTTAGAACATGTAGTGTAGTATCGAGTTAAGTCGGACCGTGTGGGTTAGCCATGTAAAGAAACTCGGGCAAGGGAATGGTTTTCAAGTACACGTCGTTTGTTGGGTCAACACCCCGTGTAGTTTGAGGTGTTACACGACTTGTAGGGATGGAGTACATGCCCATGTCAGTGGCTTAAGAAGACACTCTGTGTATTTTTTATACACGCCATGTAGTTGTGCTTTGTAAACTTTTGTGTTTTTCTTCTCATGTTCCCATTTTGGACTCTTGTGTTCTATGTCTTTGTTAATTTTGATCTAAGGTGTGATTTTGATCTTTCATAGTTATGCCTCTGATATTTCCTCTGGTTGTACGTCTGTCGTCAGGCAGTGATCAGACGCCAGATATGGCTGATCAGGGACTTCCAACCGATCCTCCAGTCGGGCCAGCCCTGGCACCGGTTGTCATACTAGTTGCAGGCACTGATGTGCAGTTTAGGGAAGGTTTTTTAGGATGATGCAGACCTTTCAGGTATCACCACCTCCTGCCACAACTATGGTAGACCTGACATGGGTTTTTCAGCAGCAGCATCCTTCCACGTTATCAGGAGAAGGAGGGCCATAGGATACAGAGTCATGGCTGGAAGCCATGTTGACCATCTTTGATCATCTGGAGACACCTCTAGAGAGGAATGTCACGCTCGCTAACTACATGCTCCGAGACTCCGCCACGAGGTGGTGGGACATGATCTCACAGGAGGGTCATCAGTAGGTTATGGCTTGGGAGGATTTTCAGCGCGTCTTTTTTTACTACATCTACCCGGAGACCCTGAGGGCCGACTGACCCTAGGAGATCATGAGCTTAGAGCAGGGTACTCTTTCTGTCATGGAGTATTCCTCTCGTTTCACTAAACTGCAGCATTTCACACCCCTCCGGGATGGGAGTGGGGTGTTCTTAGCAAGTAAGTTCTAGGATAGTCTCAAGTGGGAGGCCCGATCGCAGGTGAATATCTTCCAGTTGACTTCCATCACTTCCATCTTCAACCAGGCAATGATTGTGAAGCACAATATGAGAGACTCCGGAGCTGTGAGCCAGGGTGGTTTTTCTTTTAGAGATAGTTTTTTTCTAGATGATAGCAATATGTGTTGTAGGGAGTCTAAGAGCGGTGATCCGAGGAAGCGAGATGCATCTTCAGGCAGCCAGGTGGTATGCTACCAGTTTGGCCGGTCAGGGCACATGAGGTCGCAGTTCCAGAGAGACCTCGTGGAGTGCTAATCTTGTGGAAAGATGGGTCACCTTCAGCATTTCTTCCAGGTTTTCTCACCAGCAGCTAGAGACAGGGGTTCTTCTATGACTCCTAGTTCATGAGCAGAACCAACAGTTTCTCACCAGTTAGAGAACTGTAGTTCTTCCAGCCGTTTGGGCTAAGGTGGAGGTAGAGTCTGTGGCGGTCAACCACCAGTCCCTCAGCACCAGCAAGGAGGTTCAGCTCAGAGTGGTCTGCTAGGGGTGTAGGGCCGCAGTGTAGGCCAGTCTTTCGCAATAGACCAGACCTATCAGGAGCAAGATCCTGGACCTTCTACTGTTCGAGGTATGATTTTAGTAGCCTTGGTTTTATCTTCAACTTTTTTTGATACTGGTGCTACGCATTGTTTTATCTTTGTTGCTGCTGTGGAGAGCGTTGGGCTCTGGGTCTTTTCTTCTTCCGACTCATTGACACTAGACACACCATTGGGGAAGAGGATATCTAGTGTACACCAGTGTAGAGAGTGCCCTCTCGAGGTTATAGGGTATTGTTTTTATGGGATCTCTACGTCCTAGAGATGATAGGCTATGATGTTATTCTCAGGATGCACTGGTTGGTTCCCTTCCAGGTAGTCGTCGAATGTTATCGCTGCAGAGTGAGTTTTGTTTCACCAGAGGGTGAATCTTTTCTTCATAGAGGTGAATGGAATGTTTAGGCAAGTTGAGCAGGACTCAAGAATCACAGGCTAGGAAGGGTGATAACCTAAATTGCATGTCTTTATCTAGACGATCAAGGGACTTCGCAGTTAGACCTTCCTCTGGTGGTGGATCGTTTCAGGGATGTCTTTCTAGTGGAAGTTTTGGGTTTTCCACTAGAGTGTGAGGTATAATTTTCTATTGAACTCATTCCAGGAGCAGCACCGGTGTCCATTCCTCCTTATAGGATGGCTACACCTTAGTTGAAGGAGCTCAAGAAGCAGTTGGAGGAGTTGCGGGAAAAGGGTTTCATCCAAACCAGTACTTATCCTTGGGGTCACCTATCCTATTTGCGAGGAAGGCAGATGGTACCCTTCATCTTTGCGTGGATTATCAGAAGCTGAACCAGTTGATGGTCAAGAACCGATATCCCTTGCAGAGGATCGATGACCACTTTGATCAGCTTCAAGGAACCCGGGTGTTCTCAAAGATCGACTTGATGTCCGGTTATCATCAGTTGCACGTTAGACCATCAGATATACCTCTAATATTCTTTAGGAGCAGGTATGGTCTATACGAGTATACAGTCATGCCGTTCGGTCTCACGAATGCTCCTGCAGTTTTCATGGATCTAATGAACTGAGTGTTCCATCCTTACTTGGATACCTTTGTCGTGGTCTTCGTGGACGATATCTTGGTTTACTCTCACAATCGGCATGACCATGATACCCATCTTCAGATCATTCTGAGTACACTGAGAGAGATTCAACTTTATGCTAAACTCTCGAAGTTCTACTTTTGGATGGTCCAGATTCACTTCTTGTGTCATGTCATCTCAGAGGCAGGAGTATCCGTAGACCCAGAGAAGGTGAGAGTTGTAGTTTCCTGGGAATAGCTGAAGAACGTTTTTGAGGTATGGAGTTTCCTAGGGCTGGCTGGATACTACATACACTTCATTCAGAACTTTTCACACCAAGAAACACCTTTGATAGGTCTGACCAAGAAGGGGGAAAAGTTCTTATGGTCAGATTCTTGTGAGTCAGCCTTTCAGGAGCTGAAGGGAAGGTTGACGTCGGTACTGATACTAGTCTTTCCAGAGCCAGGAAATATCTATATAGTCTACTATGATGCTTCATGTATCGGGCTAGGATCTGTGCTTATGCAGGGAGATGGATTCATTGCATACGGGTCTCAGCAATTGATTCCACATGAGAGGAACAATCCTACTTACGATTAGGAGTTGGCAGTTGTTGTTCACGCCTTACATTGTTGGAGACACTATATTCTGGGAGAGCACTTTTTGGTCATTAACGACCACAAGAGTCTCAAGTATATCTTCACACAGTTTTATCTGAATCTGAGATATCATAGGTGAGTCGAGTACCTTGAGTCTTTTGATTTCGAGCTTGCCTATATGCCGGGAAAGGGCAACATAGTGGCAGATTCATTGTGTAGGAGACCTCAGATTCAAGAAGTTCAGAAGGCCAGTAGTGAGTGCCAGCTTATGGATCTATTCTCTGAGATGCATCAGGAGGATCATGACAGATATGGATATAATTTCCTATTTTCTATAGTTGTTACCTCTACACTAATTGATCATGTACGGATGAGGAAGCTATCAGACTCAGAAGGCTTAGTCCTACGGGAGAGCGTGTCAGGAGAGGACCCTCTTCCTGGATGGATGGTGGGTGAGGATGATATCTTACATTTTCAAGGACGCGTATGGGTTCCAGCATACATACGTGAGGATCTGATGTGGGATTTTCATTTCTCAGTTTGGGAAGTTTATCCTGGAATGACCATGATGTATCGGGATCTTCACCGATAGTACTGGTGGCCAGGTATGAAAAAAGATGTTGCTGGTTTCGTCTTGCGATGTTCTACTTGTCAGCAGGTGAAGGCAGAGCACCAATGACCAGCAGGCCTTTTACAGCAGTTACCCATTCCGTAGTGGAAGTGGAACGATGTTGCGATGGACTTTGTGACCGGGTTTCTGAGGTCTCCTCGAGGGAATTATGTTGTTTGGGTTGTCATCGACAAGCACACGAAGGTTTCTCACTTCATGCTGATCAAAGAGACCTTAAGTCTCAATGATCTGGGAAGACTTTACATCCGAGAGATCGTTATTCTACATGGAGTTCCACGATCTATTCTTTCAGACATGTATGCGCGCTTTACCTCTTGGTTCTGGCAGGGACTTAAGAAGGCATTGGCTTCAAAGGGACTATTGATTACATCATACCATCCCCAGACAGATGGCCTTTCCGAGCATACGATCCCGGTGCTAGAGGATATACTCATAGCTTGCATTCAAGACTTTGGCGGTTCTTGGGAGAAGAATATTTTTCTGGAGGAGTTCGCCTACAAAAACAGTTTCCAGGCGACCATTCATTTGGTATTATATGAGGCTTTGTATGGTAGGCTATTTCGATCACCCTTATGATGGCTGGAGGCAGGAGAGATAGCCTTGTTGGGGTTTCGTCTTGTTCAGGAGACTTCAGAGCCGATAGAACTGATTCGGAAGAGGATGGCTACAGCACAGTCATGGAAGAAGTCTTATGTTGATCAGTGGAGAGGACCTCTGGAGTTCGAGGTCGGGGATCAGGTTTTCCTGCGTGTCACACCGAGGCTGGGACACAAGAGGATTCAGAGACAGGGTAAGCTTTCACCACGGTACATCAGACCTTTTTAGGTGTTGGAGAGAGTTGGGCTGGTTGCCTATTGTTTGTAGCTACCCCAAAGGTATCGGGCCATGCACGATTTTTTCACGTCTCTCAGCTCTGAAGTTACTTTTCGGACTCATCTCATGTCTTTCAGCCCGAGGAGGTTGACCTCGAAGCGGATACATTGTTTGAGGATCATCCCATGCAAATCGTCGATCGAAGTATGAAGGTTCTCTGTGTAAGGTCTATCCCTATTATACAAGTGCTATGGCAGCATGGGCGAGTACAGGACGAGACCTGGGAGAGGGAGGCAGATGTACAATCGCAATGGCCAGAGCTGTTTGCGGTTTCTTCTTCTACGCCTCACTTGGGAAATTCTGAGACGAATTTATTTAAGGGGGGAATTTTGTAAGAACCCAGATCTTAGTTTCAGGTACGACTTTCCTTTTTATAGAGTTTTTTAGAAAAATGGAGTTTCTGGAAAATTTCGATGTACACGCTGTGTACTCTTCTCCGGCTCGAAGCCATGTACTGGCCATGCCCAGGCCACACACATGGTGTGTAGGGGTGACGTGGAGGCCGTTTTTGGTCGAGTACGGAAAATCCTATTACACGTCATGTAATCTAAAAGTACACACCATATACTTTTATTTTTTTCACTAAATGCACCAGAGTTGTGCCTGATGGACAGAACACACCCCTTCTCCAGGTTCTTCATCCGAGAGCGACCCGTATGGCCGGATCTTCCCCGAACCCCCGTGCCTCCGTCCGATCTCCATTCCAGTTGTCGTTGATTACGTTGGGATCTCCTCGGTAATCACTCTCTTCTACTTGAGCCTTGTTTTCCAATTCTTCTTCCTTCTCAAGTTATCTAAGGTTGAACGTTATGTACGTTTTCTCATATCTACGACGTTTGAGGGAGAATCAATCATCGTGGTTCAAGTATATTGTTCTCCTAGCATCGAGGTGGGTGGTTTGTGCCTTTCCGTAGAACGTCGATGAGTATTTTGTGCAAATTCCACCAATGCCCTTGAACAGGGTATTGCTTATTCCTGTTTTTCCCATTTTTTTCCTGCTTTTCTTGATTGCTAGAGTAGATGTAATTGCCTATGAATATGGTTGTTTTTACTATACTCAGGACGTTTTCCATGTTTTTTTTCTTGTTTGAAGTTTTTCCAGCTACCATTCCTAGTTGTAGGATAGTGGAACTGTTTCTATGTTATGTTGTTGAGCCTTAGATTGATAGCCAAGTAGTTCTTTGGGTTTACTTGGACGACACACGCACTCTATGCATGTTTAATTCCACGTAGGACTGTGAGAACCTGGTGTAGTAGACCATAGGGAGAATAGACGTAAGGGCTTTACCAGAGTGTCATTTAATACGACGAGAGACCATAGTGGGAATTGACGATGAGTGCTTCCTCATAGAGTCTGTAGTTCCTCGACGTGGGCCATAAGGGGAATGAGACGTTGAGTGCTTCCCTAGAGAGTCTTTAGCATGATACGAGACTATAGGGGGAATTGATGGTGAGTGCTTCCTCAGAGAGTCTATTCTTAGCTGAACCAGAGGGGTGAGACTGTGTGTGCCTCCTAGAGGGTTGCTAGTACTTGTAGGTTGAACCATAGGGGTTAGGCTGTGAGAGCTACCCAGAGGGTTACCTATTTTCTTCTTGTTTCTGTTGTTTACTTGTGTATATTATATGTTAGAGCTGTGGATGGTAGATGTTGTGTGATTCTATGATTACTACTTCTTTCACTTTTACTTGCCTTGTATTCATTGACTGTTAGGAACAGATTATTGGGTGATTGCTTACTGGGATTGTATCTCTCACCCTGTTTGGGCCATGCTTTTGGGCCCAAGAAGACATTGTTGTTGCAGGAATAGATAAGGGAAAGCACCCTTCGACTTCTGGTACGTGATTTCTTGGAGCTGGAGAGCATGGGACCGAGCTTATACTTGCGATGTTGAGGAGTTTACTTTGTTTTCTTTGGAACTTTTTTTCAGTTGTACTTCATCACGTTGGTTTGTTTACTGCTTTCCATAGACATATGTACCATATTGCATCATCATTATTTTATACATTGTTTTCACTGTTTACTGTTCTGTTATTGTATCTGGTTATTCTTCTGCTATATACTTTACCGAATGAGGGCATAGTTTACCCACCGTCTCACCAAGGCCCTTCCTGCTAGTCGGAAGCCTCTGGCATTTGGGGAAACGCACTTGAGGTCATGTGGCGAACCAGGTATGGGGCACTGGTGCAGGGGCTCCGGATTCGGGTCCTTAAAGTATGATAGTGATGAGAATCCCTTCTGTTTGATTCACACGGCTTACTGGCTTGGGTGCACGGTTTGGGAAAACCACGCACCAACTGTGAACTATCCAACATCCTTCCAAAAATTTTCATCTTATCCTAAAAAAAACCAAAGGTAAAACCAAAATAGTATACAATAAAAAAAATTAAAACTAGTACTTCAAAATGAGCATGAGACACCTATAGAAACATCCATGTTCATAAAGTTTGGAATATACTTTACTAGATTTTGGATGAGCTAGATGGCGCATTTTAGTTTGACGAACTTGGGGAGGAGGTTCCCATTTATAATTGATGTGAGGGGTAGTTTTGATATTTTTATAAGTGTGAAATTATAATATATTAATTCTCATATTATATACCTCCAAATGGAATGAAATTCAAAGATAATTTTCGGTAGTTCTGTAGTCCCATCCACCAATAGATTTTAAACATGTTTTGATTTCCATTTTATCCTTATCATTTTCATTATACCCTTGGTTTATTATTTTTTACCTTAGTAGTGGTAAAAAATAATTTAATAATAAATTGTTAATAGCATTACTATAAATAGTAAAATGACTCACAAATTGAAAATGTCTGATTTTTGAAACACTATTCCATTTAAATGGCCAAAGATAATATTTTTATAAATTTTAAACAATTTAATAATATATTATTTGGATAATTTATCATTAATATCAATTTTAAAACTATATAATTATTTTGACATCAAATACATCACGAAAGGGGGGAATTAAAATATAATTATTTCACACATCTATAATATTTTATATAGATCTATAAAATTTATTGGAATCATTAACTCATTCAAATTAAATGAAAATTAATATTTTTAAAATCATTTGTTTGGTTTTTCTATTAAGTAGATAAATATTACATTATATTTTTATAAGGATTTAAGGTAATTATATAAATTTTAAAAATTAAAAATAAACTTATATAAGAAACTAATATCATTAAACCAAAAATTTACATTTATTTTCATTCTTTTCATTCTTTTGTACCTACGTGGGCACATAAAATGTATTAAAAACAAAGAGAGTGAAATTTTTTAATTATCAATGATTAAAATAATTACTCATGTTCACAGAAAAAAATCAATAAAAGAACTCAAATTCTTGCCTATGGTGATATGGGTCGATTAATATTCATCCAATATTAAATAGGATGAGTAATTATGGCCTTATCACTTTGTTTTAAACTCCATTGACCTAATTTACCCTTTACCAAGGAGAAAATTTTACCATAATTACTATTCATTTTGAAAAAAAGAAAATGTGACAAATTAACAAATTTGAACCTCATTATTAAAAATATGTAATTAATTTTATCAAATTCATAAGTGGTGTAAATTAATTTTAGTATAGGTGTGTAAAATGCAACATAACCTCCTTTCTAGAAAATGTCATTTTTTAGAATCAAACTAGATATATTCCACAATCCAATTTTTTTATATTAAAGAGCCACATTGAGGGTAAGTGGGAACCTAAAAAACATCATCCATAATCATGTTTCACCCACATCAAACAAACATACATAGTTCGAATTAAAAAAACGTATTCATACACCATGCCATGATTCAAAAGCCCCCTAATTCAACATTAACTGTCATCACACCAAACACAACAAATCTTGTAGCTGACCATGGAAGCTATGCACCCATGAAACTTTTCATTGAGGATCACAAAACTGGGATCATCACATCTTCAGCAAATAATTATCATCACCAGCATGTCATCACATCACTAGGGTCACCCTTATCTGGTCATCGTTATCGGTCTTCTCTAACATCCACCATCGAAACCAGACATCGTTGTCACCTCCAACAACTAGACTGTCAACAATAGGAAAGCTCAATCACTAGGATCACCACCGTTCAAACACTGTCAAGAAAGCATCATGACTCTAGGAATTCCAAAATCCCCTCAAAGAGCACCTTCCAATTCTCCAGTGAACACCACCTCTCCATACCGACCTAGGGAGGGGGGATGGTGCGTGGATCCAATGAAGAGTAAGAGTATAAAGTAGACTACACAGAGATACATGACCATCACCAATAGTTATAAACAAAAATGATACCCCACCATCACCGGAAAGCAGGCCTGGCCACTTGAAACTCCCCACCACAACACGTATCCCTAACCAAAGCCTCTAGGAATCCAATGCACCCAAACAACCAGGAAGAGAGTGTTGGACCCAAATTCTAGATAGGATTACTAGTAGATGAAACATACAAAGAATGTCATGAACAAGAAAGGATCAACATAATCATTTTAAAAACAGATAAAAAAATCTCCACCAGTAAACATAGACCAAAAAACCATTTAAAATCCTTAGCATCAACAGATATGCAACACATATCCATCATAGAAGGAGGAAAAAAAGAAAACTGGAAGAAACCCTTAATGAACATGGTACCGGAACCCTAAAAATGCATATGAAACGCTAAAAAAGTAATAATGTAATGGAATGAAACCCTAGGATAAGAAAAGGACATCGGGAGATATATCCCTATGATGGAGGAATTAGAATGATCCATGGAGCTCATTGGGAGATAAGAGGTCGGAAGATAACTCCAACACTGGGGGAGGGGGCTAGGGATGGAGAGAAACGTTCTTGGGAGAGTACTCCAGGAGAGAACAGGTCCATAAACTAGACTTATTCTTTTCCCATTAATATTAAAAATATTATATGAGTGTTAGAACATTTTATTTACTATATAATATATAAATTTCATCAAAACCACTCACCAATATTGACTAGTTCTATTTATTAAGATATAAAAATATTACACAAAAAAATATTTTTAAAAAAATACTTCTTTTTATTAATTTACTTTATCAAAAACTTAGTTCATATCAGTTGATAACCAATGAATTTATTTTATCGATGTATGAGAATATATTTTTTTAAATTTAGTTTATCCCATTTATAAAACAAATTAACGGATATGTTATAACAGTCACATAATAACATATTATGGTTCATTTGAACTCTGCATTGTATGAAACACAAACTCTATAATAGTTTAAATTTATTTTAAAAGAGGCATATTATAAAATATTAGGGTGTTACCATTAAATAACCTAAATAACTACATCTCCCAATCATAGAGATTTCCCAAAATTTAACCATCAGTAGGCCTCACATGTCATCCAAGGCCAATCATGTCTAACTGAACACTATGTTCACCTCCCCCAAGCTAAGATTAAGTCACCCTAATCAACTAACCACATAGGATAAACAAAACTCACTTTCATGACCCATAGTAGAGATTCTCATTCAAACCAGTCTCAAAATGATGATCACCTTCCACAAATGGCAACAAAAAATATATCCAACAAGAGTTAGTTATACCCTGGTATTCCATTCGAATCATTACATATAGAGTTATATCCAATTATTCCTCAACTAACATGACTAGTCTATCGACTAACCACACCATTTTTTTCATCTCGTCAATTCTAGGATTTCTCACTATATTAGTAAGAATACAATGCCTCATCTTAATGTCATATATATGAAAATAAAACCACTGGTCATTCATATAAGTCACCTCCATTCCTTTATCACACACTTATGAAAATCATTCTTCCTCAGTATTAAAAATTAATGAATCCACCCATGATTCTTATCTCTGAAGCCACTCATGGTCACATATGTTATTTCACATGCCTAGTTAACTCATAAGTAACTAGACCAGATTTCCACATGGCCTCAAATTCACCTCCCCATTTGCTTGAGGATTCATTTTGGTAGTGAGGTTCTATGGTGGTACGATTGGTGTCTATACTCTATTTATCAAAGTTCTTCATAGTCGTAAATAATAATTTGAGGAAATAATAATAAAGAATAAATTACTACTATATCAAAAAAAGATGAAAACCATAAATCAGTACATGTACTGATGATGTAGTGTGAATATTAAAATGAAGTAGGAAGACATGGTGGAGATAATACATAAAATACATGTCAGGAAATTATTTACAAAAAATTGAATATTTAAAATTAATTAGAATCCCAAGAACTGGCTTGTTCCACTTCTCTCACACCCTAATCTCAAACAAAATCAAGCATCCAAAGAAGGGTCATTCACTTTGACCATTCCTACATATATAAAGTCTCTCTGGGTACCAAACAGAAGCCCAAAAAATGTATCAATAAATCATATTAGGCCACCACAATTTATTTCTAATTGAAATTCATACTTTTATTATAAATTATAACCTTGTTCAATTGTAATTAAAATTGAATTGGTAAAAAAATTGGAAACCAAGTCGACCTCAGACTCCTTTTGTGTTACCTATTTGGTCTTACATACTTCAACCTAATCCAGATGTTAGTGAACATTTAACTTGTAAAAAGTCAAGGGACACTAGTAGTATAACCCAAGATTATATGTGATAATATCTATGGGTAATCCATTTACTCTCTCAAGGAATTTCCAAACAATAAACCCATTTCAAATCCTTGGAAGATTCATGGAATTCTCAACATTTTGATGTTGATCCAAATCATGGTGATCAATTCATTATGTTTATCCCTTAGGTTGTTGGTGTATCCCAAATGATGAACCCTTATACATTTACCTCTATTTATTTCAAACCAAACCCAGGGTAATCCACCATTAATTGTTGGGAAGGATAGATTGGAATCCAAGGGGCTATCTTGATGATTTCCTTGTCCAAAGGCACCCAGATGAACTTGGGGAGATCATCCCTAGAATTAAAATTTTTCCAAAGAGTTAAGAATAATCCTAAAACATCAATATGAGTCATTCATTAAGTATAATGATGACCAAATCCAAGTGGTTGTATCACTGGGAATTCAGATGAATGAATCAAGTGGCATCCAATTAGATCACCAAAGCAATTCCAACTTAGAAATTCAAGAATCACTCAAGCAATATTATATTAGTAGTGGTGTAAAAAATTCATATAAACAATAACCAAATAATAATTAAAAAATAATAATAATTTCAAAGTAAAGTGTTCAATATATTTAATAATGTAGTATTTATAACCACTTTTGTTCAGGAAAATGTAATCACACTCATAAGGATGGTTTCAATGGATAGTGTGAGTGGTTTCCCTAAATGTAAACCTGGACACACCCTAAAAGGGGTCCTGATGATTATTTAAAAATGAATTTCAATGGAATTTATTCAAACACACCCTAAAGTGTTTTTTGGGATGGGGTCTTCAATTTCAAATGGTTTCTAAGAGTCTAATAACAAGCCAATATCTAGTTTTAGAAAATTAATTGAAAAGGGTTATATATTTTACAATCAATTCGAGGAATGTCTATTGTGAGGCATAAGAAACATTTTATAATTATCATAACTTTTATGTGAAATTACTATAACACCTATCTTACCCCAATGGTAGACTCCTAATCTAATATCTACCTCAGATTTGGGTAGGAACATGAGAAAATGGAAAACCAAAACAATCATGAAAAATAAGAAATTTTGTCTTGCATGAGGATCACACAAAATAAAGGAAGATATAGAAATAAAATAATCAAGTGGAGTAATATAATTATATAGGGGGATCCAAAATGATAAATGGATATAGAATTGATGTCCAAAAGAAGGTGATACACCAATTACTAGAAACAGGGTTATGGAGATCTCTTGCATGGTAGCTATGCAAGAAAAGAGTGGGAAGAGAAAGAAATACATTTTAAAAGAGAAGAGGGGTAATAAGTTATAATAAAATATTTTAAAAATAAATTTTTTTGGATTCATAGTTTTCCAAACCATGAACTAATAATGTGATTTTCACTTTCCATGTGCCCTCACCTAACATTATTTGGGTTCATAGTTAGTCAATCCTGGTGTGGTCATCTGCTATAAATAATATGTTTTTCAGGGTCATCTGGCCCATGTTTCATGGTTTCATAAATTATGATGTACCCTCATAGCTTCATAGGGTTTAGTTTCATGGTTAGTTCTAACAATGATATAACCATGTGCCACACCTGGTTTCTGTATAATCCCTTACCCCGGGCTCCAAACCAAGACTGAATTCTCTTGAAACAACCTTAACCCCATTGGGAACTTCCATTAAGGTTAAACAAGAGGTTTATAATAAATATTAAGGGATCTATACCACTAAAAAATACAGGATCTTAAAACCTCCCTCTTTAATGTAAATCATCCTTGAGATTCCCTTTTAGGATTTTTTGAGTAACTTTCAAGAATAAATCATGTCATTGATCACCTATATCGGACTCTTATTCCTATGACTTGTTCTATACATATTTGTGTTTCCATAGAACCTAAGCTAAATCAACTTTCCTTCCTCGAAGATCCATTATGTAATTATATATGATAAAAATTGGATACTTCTAAAAAGAATCATCATCCTCTAAAACAACTTCATTTTTATCAAAAATAGGAGATAAGATAGTTTGATAATGGATGAATTGAAAAACATGTAAGACATCCTGAAAATCACTGTAAATGTGAGGATAATATGTCTAATATGCTATCATCCTGACCCTATTCAAAATCTTGAAAGTGCTGATGAATCTGGGAAACTACATAACTTTCCTCCAAATCCTATGATTACTAGATCTAGTCAAAATCCACAAAAATATCTAATCTCCCACCTCAATTTCTAGATGTTAGCATATACGGTTGGTATATGAATTCTTCCCCGACTAATATGTGGTTATATATTTCTTAATAAATTATACCTTCCCTGATATTTCATGAACATTGAAATCTCCTAGTTGAGCTACCTCTCTGGCCTCCAACCAATATAGGTGTGCGTGACATGGCCTACTATAGAGTGTCTCATAAATATCCAAATGAATAGTTTCTTGGAAAATATTTTTATATTACAACATAAGTAAAAATGAGTGATTTTACTATGAGCATCCAAAATCAAGGACATATGCACGGATAATTTCTTCTATGTTACACCCCAAGCTTCCACGGTACGTTTCCCTTCAAATAATGCAGTAGCGTGTGTTGTACGCAACCTCGAGCTCTAACACACACCACAACTAATAAACTAGCCATTGTGAATATTAATACCTACTTTTTGAAATTTTATAAATTTTATTTATCAAAATGGACTTCATTTTTGGATTCAGAATATCGAAATTACCCTATGTTGAATTTTTGGTATTTTTCTGAGAACTTCTAATTTTTTATGAATAGTGAAAAATACTTAAAAACAACTTTTTTAATCAAAATAATTTATAGTGATAAATTATAATATTCAGTGGTTTTAAAGTATAATTAGAATATATTTTTACCATTTTATCCAATGGTGGTCATTAGAATTAATTTAACATTGAAATTGGACATAAACAATTGCCAATCTTTTGATATAAATTGTTTCTTAAAACACGCTATTTGTTGTGATAGCGGGAATTAATTATAAAATTTATTAATGCAACATATGCTTGGAATTTTGTAAAATAGACATCATTTTTGAATTTGGAATATCAATTATAGCTTAGGGTGAAATTTTGGCATTGTTCTGAAAAACGTCAATTTATGATGAATAGTGAAACCACTAAGTGATAGTTAAATAACTGATTTTTCGTTTAAATGAAATATTACCACTTCTGTGATTTTATTTTAAAAAATCAGACATACATGGTTGTCATTAAGAAGTAAAATGTGGTTCAATGAGATCAAAATAATTTTTTGGTGAATAGTAACTTTTAAGGTCTTAATCGCGATTAGAGATAATTAGTGTAGTTTAAGGTAAAAATAATGTTTTAATAATATGAGATGAGCTTGACACTTGTCCTACTCCTATTGGATGAGTCATTGCCGACCATGACAACCCATGGGTCAACTTGGGGACCCCATGGAGCCACTTTAGTTGGAAAATGACATTAATATATATTTATTTAATGTTAAAATTAAATTGACACAAGCATGAGTTATTTTACAAAAACAGATGTTAAGTGGGGTTACACAAGTCCAAATTTTGATTATAAATATTCATTGGAAATATAAAAAGATTTCCTACATCATAGTATTTTGTTTATAATTTTTAAACATTAAATAAATTAAATTATTTATGACATCATTATGATGCAGTGATGACCTCATTATTTAACGATTTAAATAAAATGAGAAGATAATGAAACATCCAAGGCTTACACTTGTCCAAAGCCTATTGGATGAGGCGATTTCAAACCCTTATCACCATAGACACGAATGATATAAGTGTGGGACCTTTAGAATCCGAAAATCATTGTGTAATAATGTAACATTTCAATCTTTCCAAAAGAGCCCCTCCTCTCCACTTATAAAAGGCCCCCACCTCTCCCACCTTATTTACACATTCAAGCCATTTGGCTCTGCCAACCTCTGCCCAAACACTCTCACAACTTCCCCCTCTTACTCCTAGAAGCCTCACTTTGGGCAGAACTCTTCTCAAGGAAGCCTTTGGCTCAAATCAAAAAGAGTTACCCGATTTTGAGGTAATGTCTTCTCTAATGTTGTTTTGTTTTATTTTTCTTCTCCAACCCCCTAAAATCTTTTTATTAATTTCTTTTGTAACAAAACCAGTATCCTCAATATACTAGGATGTTTTTATAAGAAGTATTTGAGCTACACTTACACACACCTACATATAATGGTTAAAGAACATACGGTTTCTGTAGATGGTGAATTTCTGCCTCACGAAACGATGATTGTTCAACACTCATATAACACCTTCAAAGGTGGCCATTAAGATGTCACTATATTTATATATGATATATAATGTGTTTATGTTTTACTTATGCATCTGTATTTTTCATTTATGGCATACTTTATGATTTCCATTATGGGTAAACGCGATAATTTCATTTTAGGAAGTGTGGACTACCGCCCCCTCAAAGTGATTTGACTCGTTAATGCCATATGTGGGATGTATAAAGGATGGAGTAAATGTTATTATACACTATATTATACTGGAATTATATTATACATTTATATCATTATGAGTTCGTTCCATTAAATAAGAAATTGAAATGAAAGTAGCGTTCATGCGTACGTACGGATTACCGTCTCCATGAACGGTGCATTTCATTTCTTACCTCTAAATGTTACGTAATATTATAAATGAATGTATATACTGGATATATAAGATATATATGACATCTAAATCATGAATATAATTCTGGAGATAATGGATATTTCACCACATGAACAACTTGTAATTATAAGAAGTTTATTGTTGACTCAAGTACCAAAGATCGACAAAACGACCGTTATTAACTTAAATAATTACATAATGTTCATAACATTGTAATAGGTGATATAAAAGGATAATGAAATTGAAAATGGTTCTTAATAAGGTATATATTAACTCTAGTTTATTATTCAGGAGGTTAAAGAACGGTCGAGTCAGGACAGGACGCAAGGTAAGGGAACTTCTTAACCCAACTTCCATTCTTTGGGTTAATCTCCTACTTTCAAATTATGTCATGATATTATTATGTCTTATTTTGTATTTTTACTTTCTTTATGTGTACCTATAGTGAATACACATAATATATCTATTTTATTTTAAAAATGATCTTTGTAAGGACTTCGTCTCAATCTCATTTCATTGAGGCATATTTGGTTTTATACACAAATTTCTTTTATACGGTGTATAAACCCCTTTGACTTTTACGTTTATTCAAAAGGTTTTATTTTATAATTATGTGATTTTTAAATGATTTCAAAAAGAGAGAGATATTTCTCTCAAAAATATGAAAATCCAGTGCAAATGTATACGTATTTAACGCAAGTTTAAAAATGTTTTCAGAAAACCCGACTCTCGAGTGTGGTAGACAGGAAGGGATTGGGCGTGGACCCATCATGGCCTGCAATTAGTCGAGCAGTCTCAGAATTAGTTATTTTGTTTTCAGAAGCTTGCATAGTGTTTTTAGAAAAACACTGGAGTATATTTCAGCAATTTTAAAAGTAATTATCTTCTAAAAAAATAGCTTCGGTAGGTCTCATGAGACAACTAGACGTGGAATTGGCCGAGGCCCTTTCCCAATTTGATTTATGGTTTTGGCCGAGGCCTTAATCATTTTAGACGTCTTGGCCAAGGCCTTGACAAAATGTTTCAGAATGTCTGGAATTATACATTCCCTAATTATGAAAGTGGTTACTGATATTGCATGTGATTATTCGACCAGTAGAATATCCATGTGAATAACTGAATGGAATTATCTCATTTTACTTTTGCCATATTATGTTGATGTTCAAGTTTAAAAGGCTTTTGTTTTAGTTATACATTGCCTTAAATTTTTATGTTTATTTATGAAATCTTCCGCAATATTTTTATCCTTACTGAGCATCTGAGCTCACCCCTTTCAATGTTTTAATATTTTCCAGGATGTGAAGAAGTATTTTATGAATGACCTGAAGGTATTGTCAGAAGAGGATATGAGTGTGGACTATGGAGACTTTGTTATTGTAGTCTTTCACTTTATGATGTAATGTAACATTTACGAATGTATCTAGTGTTTCCAAGGCTACTAATCTAATCAGTCTTTCGAGAAGTGATCTTTTGTGATCATGACAATGTTACGAAGTATGCTCCGACTCTAGGTAGCTGGGGTCGGGGCGTTACAGTTGGTATCAGAGGCAGTTTAGTACTAACCTTGGAAGCTAGATTTAGATAAACTCTGATTAGAGCACATAGCCCGAAGATAGACTTTGAGGATTAATATAGAAGAACTTCCTAGAATTTTGGTATTGTAGAGATGTTGTGAGTTTTCCGAGCAATACATCCCTGTCTGGATACGAGCAGGTAGAGGCGGCTCTGGCACAGATGTACCTAGGGGTAAAACCCGAAAACACCGCTTTAAGTTAGACTCGAACGGGAACTGGTGCACGACAACGGGCCTTGCTGCACTCTTGGTTACGACACTCCCGGGGGATATTCTTAGGATAATTCTCATTTTATTTACAAACCACTATGAAGGGTTATGAGTATATACTTCCTCAAAGAAAACATTTTTTATGATTATGGATTATATCCATAAATAGTTCAATTTATGTAAAGTGTTTTAAAAATATGGAATTATGTATTTTAATTCATAAACTAATCTAGTTTATGCCATTGTTTAGAAATGGTGCCTAGTGGAAGGAATGGAAACCGTATCAATGCACGCACTCCGTGTAGGGATTGCCCTCCTGCTCAAGATAATTATTGTGGATCTGGAGATACAACTGGTGCTGATCAACTTAATACCATACTGGGACAACTCACGCAGGTTATGAATAACAACCTTACTCGTATAGAGCACCCTGATCCGCAACGTGAAGGATCAATGATAGACCGTTTCATGAGGCAACAACCACCAACCTTCAATGGGATTACAAATCCTATAGTAGCTGAGAAATGGATAAATTCCATAGAGAAAATATTCCATGCCTTGGGGAGTAGTGAAAGGGAGAAAGTTGTCATGGTAGTTTACCGCCTCACTGGAGATGCCGATCAATGGTGGTCACTAATTCAAAACACAAAGGAAGATGATGACATATCGAATATGGAATGGAGGGAGTTCAAAGAGATTTTCTTAGAAAAATACTTTCCTCGTGACCATCGAGCAGATATGGAAAGGCAATTTCTGAGTCTGAGGCAGAAGGAGGATGAGAATGTCGCAAAGTATGAGGCTAACTTTACAAGGTTAGCAAGGCATGCTGCCGATTATATACGTAACCCAAGGAGTAAGATTGATCGTTTCTTTGATGGGTTAAAACCATTTCTCCGTCCAGCTTTGGTATCACAATCGTTCTCAACATACGAAGATATTGTCTCGTGTGCTATCAAGACAGAAAAGGAATTCTCTAAGTCTTATGAAAACAAAGTAAAGCAAGAGAAGAAGAGAATGGTGGAACAAGAGACCGATAAAGGGAAAAATGGAAAGAAGGATTTTCCATTATGTGATAATTGTGGGAAGAATCACCCTGGAACTTGCCTAAAAGGAATGAGAGTTTGTTATAAATGTGGAGAAAAGGGTCACCAGGCTCGTGATTGCAAGGGAAAGAAAGAGGCTATCAAAGTTGAATGCTACAATTGTAGAGAAATGGGTCATTATGCAAATGAATGTCCTAAGCGTCAGGGAAACTTACCTCAGAAAAGGCCAAGGGATCAAGGACAATCTTATGCTGTTACTACAGTTGAAGCAGAATAACTAATGTATTGGTGCTTTTGGACTCATGGATTATATTCTGGTTATTAGAATAATGTGATATATATATAAGGATTGTACTTCAATACTTGTTGATTTCAGTAAGGTTTTAATATGATTAAGGTAATTATATTTTTAGTATGTGACAATAAGAGAAACTTTACTTTGTTTGGGGAATCTGATAAATTGATTTTGGAATTAAGATACCTTTTAGAGAAAGTCTGGACAGAGGTATTTTGGATAACTATAAAGGTTGGAGTGGATTAAGTTGATCTTTGGATAGTATTTTTTAAGGTTAAAAAATTTTATTCATACTATAGTTTTAGGAAAAGGACAACCTGCAGGGTGGGGCATAACCCATCGCGTTGGACAAAGCTGCAGGAATCGAACCCACAATCATAGTGCGACATGCCTTTATTTCCTACCACTAGCCTACAGGAAGTCCCTGGTTATTACAAAATAATTTTACTAATCTAAATGTTATGTGTTAACATTTGGAACCTTATACAATTAGGATAAGTATAAAATTTTTGAGTTTTATTATCTTTTTGAGTGAAAGATGAGCTGAAGGTTGAAACTCTAATTGTCAACCATAAATATATTTATACCTATCTCTTATTCAATGAATAAATTAATTCTTAAACTTTATTAAAGGGATATTAAAACAAAAAAATGTGTTATCCTAATACCTTATGTCTTGTGGAACTGATGATATTTTAAATCAACATAGATTGAAGGCTCTAAGGCCCTCAATTTGACAGTTGATTGTGATTGATGACCTCAATCACTCCCTACAAATATTTACGTTTTTCCTCCAATTATATGTCTCTAATTTCCACCAATGTTCTCCTAATCGAGATCATAATTGGGTGGGGACCTTTTCATTTCCCTTTCCCTCTTATTAAGGCTAAATTTTATTAATCTTATTTCCGATGTGGGTTTTCGACAAAGGTATTTTCTCTTTTCAACCTTTTATTTTCAAAGAAAAATTTCAAATTGCGAGCACGCAATTATTTGAAGGAGGGGAGAATGTAACACCCCAAGCTTCCACGGTACGTTTCCCTTCGAATAATGCAGTAGCGTGTGTTGTACACAACCTCGAGCTCTAACACACACCACAACTAATAAACTAGCCGTTGTGAATAGTAATACCTAATTTTTGAAATTTTATAAATTTTATTTATCAAAATGGACTTCATTTTTGGATTCGGAATATCGAAATTACCCTATGTTGAATTTTTGGTATTTTTCTGAGAACTTCTAATTTTTTATGAATAGTGAAAAATACTTAAAAACAACTTTTTTAATCAAAATAATTTATAGTGATAAATTATACTATTTAGTGGTTTTAAAGAATAATTAGAATATATTTTTACCATTTTATCCAATGTTGGTCATTAGAATTAATTTAACATTGAAATTGGACATAAACAATTGCCAATCTTTTGATATAAATTGTTTCTTAAAACACGCTATTTGTTGTGACAGCGGGAATTAATTATAAAATTAATTAATGAAACTTATATGTTTGGAATTTTTTAAAATAGACATCATTTTTGAATTTGGAATATCAATTATAGCTTAGGGTGAAATTTTGGCATTGTTCTGAAAAACTTCAATTTATGATGAATAGTGAAACCACTAAGTGGTAGTTAAATAACTGATTTTTCGTTTAAATGAAATATTACCACTTCTGTGATTTTATTTTCAAAAATCCGACATACATGGTTGTCATTAAGAAGTAAAATGTGGTTCAATGAGATCAAAATAATTTTTTGGTGAATAGTAACTTTTAAGTTCTTAATCGCGATTAGAGGTAATTAGTGTAGTTTAAGGTAAAAATAATGTTTTAATAATATGAGATGAGCTTGACACTTGTCCTACTCTTATTGGATGAGTCATTGCCGACCAAGACAACCCATGGGTCAACTTGGGGACCCCATGGAGCCACTTTAGTTGGAAAATGACATTAATATATATTTATTTAATGTTAAAATTAAATTGACACAAACATGAGTTATTTTACTAAAACAGATTTTAAGTGGGGTTACACAAGTCCAAATTTTGATTATAAATATTCATTGGAAATATAAAAAGATTTCCTACATCATAGTATTTTTTTTATAATTTTTAGACATTAAATAAATTAAATTATTTATGACATAATTATGATGCAGCGATGACCTCATTATTTAACGATTTAAATAAAATGAGAAGCTAATGCAAACTCCAAGGCTTAAACTTGTCCAAAGCCTATTGTATGAGGAGATTTAGAACCCTTATCACCTTAGCCACGAATTATATAAGTGTGGGACCTTTAGAATCCGAAAATCATTGTGTAATAATGTAACATTTCAATCATTCCAAAAGAGCCCCTCCTCTCCACTTATAAAAGGCCCCCACCTCTCCCACCTTATTCACACATTCAAGCCATTTGGCTCGGCCAAACTCTGCCCAAATACTCTCCCAACTTCCCCATCTTACTCCTAGAATCCTCACTTTGGGCAGAACTCTTCTCAAGGAAGCATTTGGCTCAAATCAAAAAGATTTACCCGATTTTGAGGTAATGTCTTCTCTAATGTTGTTTTGTTTTATTTTTCTTCTCCAACCCCCTAAACTTTTTTTATTCATTTGATTTGTAACAACACCAGTATCCTAAATATACTAGGATGTTGTTATAATAAGGATTTGAGCTACACTTACACACACCTACATCTAATGGTTAAAGAACATACGGTTTCTGTGGATGGCGAATTTCTGCCTCACGAAACGATGATTGTTCAACACTCATATAACACCTTCAAAGGTGGCCATTAAGATGTCACTATATTTATATATGATATATAATTTGTTTATGTTTTACTTATGCTTCTGTATTTCTCATTTATGGCATACTTTATGATTTCCATTATGGGTAAACGCGATAATTTCATTTTAGGAAGTGCGGACTACCGCCCCCTCAAAGTGATTTGAATCGTTAATGCCATATGTGGGATGTATAAAGGATGGAGTAAATGTTATTATACACTATATTATATTGGAATTATATTATACATTTTTATCATTATGATTTTGTTCCATTAAATATGAAATTGAAATGAAAGTAGCGTTCATGCGTACGTACGGATTACCGTCTCCAAGAACGGTGCATTTAATTTATTACCTCTAAATGTTACGTAATATTATAAATGAATGTATATACTGGATATATAAGATATATATGACATCTAAATCATGAATATAATTCTGGAGATAATGGATATTTCACCACATGAACAACTTGTAATTATAATAAGTTTATTGTTGACTCAAGTACCAAAGATCGACAAAACGACCGTTATTAACTTAAATAATTACATAATGTTCATAACATTGTAATAAGTGATATAAAAGGATAATGAAATTGAAAATGGTTCTTAATAAGGTATATATTAACTCTAGTTTATTATTCAGAAGGTTAAAGAACGGTCGAGTCAGGACAGGACGCAAGGTAAGGGAACTTCTTAACCCAACTTCCATTCTTTGGGTTAATCTCCTACTTCCAAATTATGTCATGATATTATTATGTCTTATTATGTATTTTTAATTTATTTATGTGTACCTATAGTGAATACACATAATATATCTATTTTATTTTAAAAATGATCTTTTTAAGGACTTCGTCTCAATCTCCTTTCATTGAGGCATATTTGGTTTTATACACAAATTTCTTTTATACGGTGTATAAACCCCTTTGACTTTTACGTTTATTCAAAAGGTTTTATTTTATAATTATGTGATTTTTAAATGATTTCAAAAAGAGAGAGATATTTCTCTCAAATATATTAAAATCCAGTGCAAATGTATACGTATTTAACGCAAGCTTAAAAATGTTTTCAGAAAACACGACTCTCGAGTGTGGTAGACAGGAAGGGATTGGGCGTGGACCCATCATGGCCTGCAATTAGTCGAGCAGTCTCAGAATTAGTTATTTTGTTTTCAGAAGCTTGCATAGTGTTTTTAGAAAAACACTGGAGTATATTTGAGCAATTTTAAAAGTAATTATCTTCTAAAAAAATATCATCGGTAGGTCTCATGAGACAACTGGACGTGGAATTGGCCGAGGCCCTTTCCCAATTTGATTTATGGTTTTGGCCGAGGCCTTAATCATTTTAGACGTCTTGGCCGAGGCCTTGACAAAATGTTTCAGAATGTCAGGCATTATACATTCCCTAATTATGAAAGTGGTTATTGATATTGCATGTGATTATTCGACCAGTAGAATATCCATGTTAATAAGTGAATGGCATTATCTCATTTTACTTTTGCCATATTATGTTGATGTTCTAGTTTAAAAGGCTTTTGTTTTAGTTATACATTGCCATAAATTTTTATGTTTATTTATGAAAGCTTCCGCAATATTTTTATCCTTACTGAGCATCTGAGCTCACCCCTTTCAATGTTTTAATATTTTCCAGGATGTGAAGAAGTATTTTATGAATGACCTGCAGGTATTGTCAGATGAGGATATGAGTGTGGACTATGGAGACTTTGTTATTGTAGTCTTTCACTTTATGATGTAATGTAACATTTACGAATGTATCTAGTGTTTCCAAGGCTATTAAACTAATCGTTCTTTCGAGACTTGATCTTTTGTGATCATGCCAATGTTACGAAGTATGCTCCGACTCTGGGTAGCTGGGGTCGGGGCGTTACATTCTACTACCTATATAGTGTGCTCAACCTAAAAATTGGTCTCAGGGTCATATGATTTTCTCATAAGTACCTCTTAAAATGGACCATTATGCATATATTACTAGAACTGAGAAGTGAAACAAGAATCCACATCTGATACAATTGTATGTGGAACCCCGTGAAGGTATACAATCTCTCATAAAAAACACCCAAATAATTCCATTGAAAAGGTATCCCAAATAGTAAATAATATTGAGACATTCATTCGAACTTCTATGATCACCCATATGACATCACCTACCCGAGGTGATTTTGGTAAGGAAAAAAATCATTAGTGATTTTATCCCATTTGTACTCCAGAATTTGTAATGGATGAAAGAGACAAGTAGGTAATCAGTGTTCCACCTTCACTTACTGAAAGGTAGGACATCGAACCATGAATATTAGAACATTAATTTTTCTCCCATGACACCAAAACTGGAAGAAACTTTCATAATATGCATAAATGATTCTTAGATATACAACCCACATATAATAATAAAATTATCACATTTCTATAGGTACCTGGACATACCCATGGATATACTGGATCTCATCCTCGTCCACAACCCAATAATTCGTTGGGTTGGACCAAAATGTATTTCCCTCAAGACTAATCCTTTGGGATTTAAACATTCTATCCATTTTATTATATCAATTAAGAGATTATTTCATCAATAATAAAACTTGTAAACATTCATATGAATTTTTTAAATAAGATAAATCAACTACGATTCACCATTAGACTCATGAACAACCTGAGTATGAGTCTTTCAGCATAGAGTGTTAGTAAATAAATTTCCCATCCACATTGTTTAATAAACCTCTAACATATGTGACTGAATATATTCAACCCATTTTCATTTTTGGAGGTTTAATTCACACTGAGTGAATAGGTATCGAATTATTATATATAATGTGTATACCATAACTCATTCCCCCATCAAAATATATCTCCAAAGGCCTAAGGCATGCACAATAGATTATAACTCAAGGATGTGTGTCCTGTAATTATCATCATGCAGTGTAACTTGATGAGACCCTTGTGCTATAACTTGATCCCCATACATTGAAACATATACTAGTACGATTACCAATGCATCATAAAAAATTGTATATAATATTGAAGGTTCAAGTAGATGGGGATCAATCCTACATCCAATATTTCCTTAAACTCATTAAAGGCCTTATCATAAGATTCAAACCATATACACAATACACATTTATTTTCCTTGAATGTCTGTTGATATAAATGACATGAGAAGTTAAAAATGAAATTTTGATAGTATCTAGATATACCTAAGAAAATTCTTTTATCAAACAGGCTTTTGGAGTTCTCCTAGGACATAATAACTCTCACATACTCAAGATCCTTAGATACCACTACTTATAATATAATTTGTCCTAGTAAGTGAACATTATCAATCCAAATCTAATATTTTTTCATCTAACATATTACATATGATCTCTTAGTGAACTTAGTATGATGTAAATGTGTTTTGAAAGATCATGTCATGTTTGATAGTAACTAAGATATCATCTATAGAAACAATCATGAAGGAATCTACGTATGGGTGGAAACCCCAATCCATTAAGTCCATAAGGTATTAGGCATGTTTGTTAGACTGAATGACATTACAAAATGTTCATATTTTCTATACCATCATTATAAATATTTACATGGTCAATCTGATGTTTTAACTCTCATGTGATGATATCCTGATCTAAGGTTAATTTTAAAGAAGACCTTCTCTCCTTAAAGATGGTAAAAGAGGTCATCTATATGAGGAAGTGGTTACCAGTTGTTAAGGGTATGTTTATTCAACCATTGGTAATCCACCCAAATTCTTATTGTACAATACACCTTCATAGTGAAATTAAATGTAGAACCCCATAGATAAGTAATAGGTCATATAAACCCTTTAGTTTCTACGTCCTCCAACTACCACTTGAGTTCCTAAATCTCAATTGGATTCATCATTTATGGAGGTAAAAACATTGGTTCTAATCATAAAACACGTTCTATATTGAACTCCTCCTATCCATCAAGTGGTATACTAGAAATATTTTTTGACAAAACATATCTGAATTAGTCCACCATTAGAGGAAAGATAGCCTATCATACTCCTTTGTTTTCAATATAATGATTTCAAATTTGAGCCGACAATCCACCTAGACCATGATTCCTAGGTCTAGGATAGCATTATTGTACATTCCATTTTCACTTTTGAACATAGATTCCACCGTCAACTGATTCAAAGGATGAAATATGATGAAAAAAATCAATATGGTCTCAATAAATAATAAACTAGTCAATCCTAAGAATTATGCCAATAATCATCATTGTGAGGATTTATTGGTTCCCTAAGAAATGGTATCAATCAACCTAAATGGGAAAATCCATAGATAGGTGAAAACGTTTTGACCATTCTCCCAATAGAGTATCCAGTTACATTACCTAGAAAAAATACTGAATATTGATTCCAAGTGTCTCTTTTAAATACATCAATTAGAATGAGTTTGAAGCACCGGTATAAAATTAATAAGATACACAACTCAATTCTATTGTGATTGTACATTTCAATATATATGACTCAACAATCTACACCGGATGTGTAGATTTCATTGCATGTAACCAGCCAGATCTTCATCCCTAAGAAACAACATTACCACTTAAAACAAGTTTGTTATACTAGAACTACACATCTATATTTTGGCTTCCTTGGCTATAACTTCTAACTCTCCTTGATCTTTTAGTGGGATTCCAATTTATTATCTAGAGTGTAGATACTGATCCCATTGAAGAAGATATATCTAGTGTAAATCCTCTCTTACTAGGAATTAGTGGGGAGTTCATACAGAATCATTGATGTTGTAAACTCTTTCGGCAAGATCAACACTACACATGGTCCTTATCACACACTTTCTTTATGTGAAATTTCCTTCTACATAAATGATATACCATATAACTACCTGTGTGGATACTTTTACTATCACTACCCTAAATATATACCTCATGGTGATGATTACTGCTACCAAAAAAACCACATCCTCGCATAGATTTGGAAACACCATACCCCACACATTAAACTTCACTCAGATTATGCATGAATATGAGTATTTTGGATTGGTTTGGAATTCCCAACGGTTCCGTATCTGACGATATGTGGACCTGATTTCCAAAGGTAGGCGTTCGATGGGCGATTTGGCTAGCCACACTTAAGAACTCACATTGGTCGAGAGGATGGGAAGTCAGGCTCATCGCACCCTTTTGGGGGGAATTATCGCCTGTTCTGGGACTCTCTTATAGATTTAAGACGTATTCATATGTTCATGAATCTTTGGTTTATACCCAAGCATAGTATCCAAAGATTACTCCTGGTTGGAAATTTTCAGCTAGACGCAGGGGTTCGGAATCATTTATGCCCTATGTTTACCATCCCTTGTTGGATTAAAGACCCCGAGGAGTCTGGAATCACTGAGACGACACTAGTTTGAAGCTTCGTAACCAGACACTCTTGAGTTTATTTTCATCTAGGGGGAAAGATAACGACATGAGGATTTGGATCGAACCCGTGATACGGGCTTCCTACATATCCCCATGAGAGGAATCAAAACCCTTGTAGTTCAGAAATACACTTTAACGTCATGCGGGACAAAGGATGAACTGACGTTAAGGGGTTCGGAACGGCCGATTGTTGGGGTTGAACCCCGTGGAGGTTTCCTATGTACCATGCCTTAACATGGATCAAAGTCCTCGTAGTTCGCAATGATGTTTCGGTGAACCGAAGTGAAGGAGGACCCGGGGGGTCCGGTGGTGATTGTGCTTGAACCTCTTGGAGGCTTCCTATGTACCCTGCCTAGGAGACAGGGATCAAAGTCCACGTAGTTCTAATGGGAGTGGGGCTTACGCTCTGAGGCAGCCTAGGGTAATGGATTGGGGCTTACACTCTGAGGAGGCCCATGGTAATGGATTGGGGCTTACACTCTGAGGAGGCACATGGGGTCGATTGGGCCTTACACTCTGAGGAATCCCATAAGAGGATGTCATGGTTGATGCTTTTACTCCAAGCCTATGTGAGTCATGCTCGGTGTGAGAAACAAGAGGCAGTAGGGACCAGATGATCACATCACTAAAGGTGCGTCCGTGGAAGTTGGAGTGGGGATTACGCATTGAGCAGCCCAAAAAGACGGGGATTACTCCGTGATGGATGCCCATGGTAACAAAGAGTAGCGGGAGAGGGAATTGCCCCCAATGAAGGATGAAGCAGCACCCTTCCCCACTACTCCCTTACTTGGCCATGGTCGTTGGGAAGTACAGAGGTGCATGGGGGATTCCTTCTGATCGGTAGTCTTCCATGCCCCAGAGAGGGGAGAAGTGCCCCAGTCCTAACAAGAGGAGTGGAAGAAAGGGAACTCCCGGGCTCAGATTCTGTATTACCGTGGGAATGTGAACCCATGAATGCTTCAAAAATCCACTAAAGGTCCATAGAAACCCCTTCTCCCTCGCTTACCATGGGTATGTGAACTCAAAACGGCGCGCTGATTTTCCTGAAGGTTACATCACACGAGTCCGGTGGCTTTGGTGGAGGCCTCAGCTCGGGGACGTTGAATGGGCCAATGAGGGGGTTGGAGAGGATCAGTCCAGATTGGAATGATTTTATCTGGCTCAGGGAATGGGAACTCTGAAGAATTTGGTGGGCCACATAGGTGTATGAGTGGTGGCACCATTCGCCTAGTGAGGTTCTACGTGGTGGGAGAGGTCGTCCGCAAACTAGGGTGGTCCGCGGACTGATGGGCATTCTGCGAACTGGGGTGGTTCGCGGCTTGGTGGGCATCCCATGAACCAGGGTGGTTCACGGCTTTGGGTTCGGCCCGCATAGAGTAGCGGTGGCCAAGGGAGACACCGGTCGGGGGTTCTTCGGTTGGGGCTTCTCCCGCGTAGGAGGGTGCTAAGTGACGCGACGGATCAGAAAAGGGGCATAAACTCCCCGGTCCACGGGGGGTGCATCCGCAGAAGGGCCACGGTTCATGGTCTTCATTTATTTGATATTTTAGGTTAACGGTTCACCAAGTTTTTATGCATTTTCAGTTCCTTATTAATTCTCTTCTAGCTTCATACCTGTTCTAGTTTGCGAACTGGAACTTCTTTGTCTGCAAAATCCTAAGCTCCTTCATTCGAAATCCATCCACCCGAATCTGATCGATCTCCAAAATTTGCTCCTTTCTCTCTTCCCCCTTGATATCATTTTATAGAGTGGGGAAAAATATGTATCTATGGTCATGCGGCACATTTTGCAGAAGCCCATGATTGGAAACCCAGTTTACGGATGACTTGGTCAATCCGCAACTCGCGGGGGGCATTGAACGCACCTCCTCTGCAAACCAAACTAGCGCGGGGAGTGCTTCGCAGCCACGTAGGGTTCCACCTCCATTTCGGTGAATGACAGTGAATGCGGTCGGGGCTGTTCGACATGGTCCGTGGCTGGGGCGGTTCGTGACGGTGAAATGGTTTGGCGTCTGTCTTGCTTCGCGCCTGCCGAGGGCTTCCGCCTCCATTCTGCGAACGACAATGGTCCACTGTGGGGGGTGCTTCGCAGAACCGATCGTGCACCGTTATCATTGGACCGGTTTGTGGACCGGTTCAGCTTGTTCCATCCTTTTATTATTCTCCACACACTTCCCCAATTCATTGTGGGGGAAATTGGGAATAATCTCCCTTGGATTAAAGGGGATTCTCATTATTCCTTTGCGGATTTTTCAGTACCCTACAAATGCCCCCCATCGGAATGGGGTCTGATCGGAAAGAAGAGCAGGTCATTCCGATTTAGAGTGGTCCTGAAACATGGATGGTTTGCGTAGGGGAGTTGTCCCGGTAGGGGACCATGCCTATAAATATGGGGGGCCTTACTCTTTCCTTTACCGGATTCTTCACAAAACCAGAGCTCTCTCGCTTTTTGTCTCTACTTGCTCATTCCTTTGCGAAATGCCTCGTCCGTGAACTAGCTACCACTTCCACGAACCATTCCTCATTCGCAGTCACCTTCACCCATGGACCAATCTATCATCCACAAACTAACACTTTTAATTAATTAAAAAGTAAGTCATGATGGGCTGCATAAGAACTCGCTCTGCAGTTCTGATTGTCCGTGGTCTGAAACCTTCCATAATTTGAAAATTTATGATGTCTTCCAATCCTAATTATTTAAATCCAGGATTAATATTCCATGGAGAAAACTGGTTCACGATTTTCTGGCCAACCCTCTATGGGCCAGAGTACCGCGGACCTCTTCTGCAAAGGATTGGTTCGTGGGATGCAGTCATTACCAACCACATTTTGAGGCTTTCTTTCGGTCCTCATCGTGAGGGATTCTTGACTCCTTCGCCATACGCTTGGTATTTTTTTCTAGACTATATTATTCCAGACTAACCATTTTCCTATTTTTCATAATGCGGGGAAAGAATATGGTTCCCCCTTGTCCTTCACCCAGGCCTACTGCCCAGCCCCTCCCAATTGGTTTAGGGAGACGTCTAGCTATGATTCGTAGAGCGGAAAGCATCAAAGAGGACCCTATTCATTCCATCATTCCGGATGATGGTGTCTTTAAGGACTTTATCTCTCCTGATCTCCTGGGTTATCCACTATCAAATCGGATTCCTCTTTATAGCTTTTGTCTTCAAGATGATGCCCCTATTCCCCATACCTTCTCAGGTCTTCCTTCACCTTTCTTGGAAGTGTCACCAAAGTGCATTCAGGCGAACCACGGCTAATCGGGGGAGATAATCTCTGATCCTGATCCAAAAGACACTTTCATTTTGAGAGGCTCTGTCTGGACCCAAATCGATCAGTACGCACAAGACTGCTCTCAAGAAGCTATCCTCAAGAGTTACCCCGCCATAATCAACCTTACTCGGGTGGGCCCTGAGGCGGGGTGGATTTCTAAGTGGGATCTGCAGTCTGGTGGGATTTTCTTGAAGGACTGGGGCAGGGCCTTTTGAGTCCATTATCATTCCTAGGAATCTCCCAAGTCGCTAAAAGTAGTCAATTTTTACACTACAGTGTGGGTCTCCCAGTTTTTTGTTTACCAACCATCTTTGATCTTGCCTAACCTGCTCAGTCGCTGGTGTTCAAGAACTAATACTTTCCACCTTTCCCATGGTGAAGCTGGCATTAGCTTGTGGGACATATACCAATTGGGAGGGATTCCGATTATTGGTGACGTGAATGATGAGTTTCTGCCTACTCCTAACGTATGGGACAACGTCGAACAAGTGCCTTCATTGGTGAGAAATCTACTGGTTATGGAAGAGCGTTCACTGGGTCAGGCCTTTCATGCCCTCTCTCTTATTCCCTATAGAACCTAGATAGGGTTATTTCTGAACACCAATGGTCTTGTGACAAAGATCAAGTGCCCCAGGAATCATCCTTCTCAACAGTCACGAACCATCTCAGGTTCCTACTGGGCGGTTCTGGAGGTGGGTGACTACCTTTGATGGGGTTACGAGGTGTGCCCTGGTGTGTCGCCTTTTCTCATATTGGAATGTTTGTTTGCTATGTTTTTGAGCAGGTGGCTATTCCCTTCTCGGGATATTAACCCAGGAGTCAGGGCATGCACCTTGATGAAGGATGTTGAATTGGAAGAGGGTCGCCCGATGAATTTGTTCATGCCCATTTTGGGTCGTATTTACGAACTTCTGAGCCACATGCAGGAGGGAGGGCCACACTACCGTTTGAGTGGGCCATTCCAATTTTTATATGGCTGGATTTCAGATCATTTTCGGTGTTATGAATATTGTCATAACACAGTAATCCTGCTTTCTACCTTTCGTCCTACCTTGCTCGATATAGTCGAGGTTCGCTTGATGTCCCTTAGTTATAATAAAGTCATCAATCTTCTGAGTGACTTCTCTTAGTTTTCATTCTCTCCCTACCCCATCCATTCTGGCTTCGTGGTTGACAACCGCAGGGGGAGCATGGAGGAGAGTTCTTACATGATTTCACTGCAGGATGGGTTTCTGTCTGCGCGGATTGATGGGTTTTCTTTGTGTAAGTTGTATGCCCACCATTTGTTTTCCCGCCAGTTTGGGTGTATGCAACTCCAAGTTTTCCATCCCCCTCCTCAGGCTTGAGGACTGCACCCAGCCACTCTCCATCAATGGTGGTTGATGCTGACGCGGGATGGATATGACACAAGCATTCCCTTGCCTAGAATAGGAGTGGCTGCTACCCTATCTTTGGAGTACGCAAGAATGTGCGTAAAACATTAACCCGATGGGATCATGGGGAAGGCTATCCGGCAGGTTCCCAAATCAAGATTCATTGTAGCTGCTGCGCCTATCACACCTTCCTCCTTGACTCTGAGGGAGGATACACTGATGGATCCTCTATCAATGCGACCCAGGGGATTTTTCTCTCCCAACCCCTCTACAGCCGAAGGTCAGACAAACCCCACCCTCTTGGACGTATATGAGGATGACCCCGTGGCTTCAGGTCCCATGGAGACAATTCCTGAAGTTTTGTCGGCTGATACCGGACATAGCAACTTGATTCCCAAGCTTGAACCGGGGTTAGAAGCTACAAACTGTCCAGCTTCAGAACCATTTTCTAGCATGCAGATATCTGCACTGATCGCAATTCCAGACTTCATTCCCATGCTATCTAGCAAGGATACCAACTATCCTCATTTCATGGCGGACCACCGAGCAGTGCACAGGTGGGCCTGGCCTCAGATTTGCATGATTGTCACCGAAACTCTTCTGGCCGAGATGGAAACTAAAACTGAATTTCTCTGAATACCCTTCTTGGTTTTTTGGTCAGGTGGCTTTGACTATCGGCAGTTTCATTTTCTTACTTTCCAGGTTGTCACGTCCCGTGAGTAATTTTCCACTAATGAGCTCAAATTTTTTCACTTTGTTTCCTCTCTTTGGGGACCCGAGCTGTGGAGGAAGCCATGATAAAGCACCATCAGCTGGTAGCACAGGAGGCGAGCTCTCTTGATCAGCCAACCTCCCTATCCACCAAGTTGCATGAATGTGAAGTACATGAAGCGATGTTGAGCGATCCATTGTCATCTCTGACTGGTAACCTTGAAGTCACCAGGAAAGGAATCAACGATCTCCAATCAACAGTAGGGAACACTCGTTCGGTGGCCGAGGTTGAGGCTACGGAGAGGGTTGTGCTGGAGCAGACTCGCAACAACCTCTGTCGCACGGTTTCTAATCTGATGGAGAGAGCGAGTCGAGATCCATTATGATGATCAGAGCCATTCTTGTACACTCTTCCCCCCCCCCATATTTTTTTTACGATGAGGGAGAGGCCCCAGCTCGTGGACGTCCTCCCTTTTTTTCGAACAGAATACAATCTTTGTCAATCTTTCCTTGCTATACAATTGACTGTTACTGGAGTAATCATTGTGTAAATAACTACTCACTGAATCAAAATTATTCATAATTTAATAAAATAGAAACAAACTCTAACTTTTTCTTGGATCATGGGTGTAACACCCGGAGATTTTATGAAAAATATTATTTTTAATTTCATTAATGTCTTGTGTTGTACGCTACACCAAAAGAAGCTTGCACAACACGCATCCTTGACTTGCCTTGCATTACACTCAAGCGCTCCCTTCTGCGATAGCGTGTGTTGTATGCAATATCGAGTTTCTCTAAACAATGATATGCTATTAAAATATTATTAAAACTAGCCGTTATGAATAGTAATAACCACTTTTTGAAATTTTGTAAATTTTATTTTTTAAAATGGACTTCATTTTTGGATTCGGAATATCGAAATTATCTTAGGGTGAAATTTTGGTACTTTTTGGATAACTTTCATTTTCTGATTAATAGTGAAAATTACTAAATTTTAATTAAAAACAACCTTTTTAATCGAAATAATTAATAGTGATAAATTTTTAATTTGAGTGGTTTTAAAGTATATTTAGAATATATTTTTACAATTTAATACAATATTGGTCATAGGATGTAATTTCACATTTAAACAAGACATAAACAAATGTCAATCTTTTGATACTTATTATCTCTTAAGAACACAATATTTGTTTTGATGACGGGAATTAATTTTTAAATTAATTAATGCAATTGATATTTTTTGAATTTGGTAAAATAGACATCATTTTTGAATTCATAATATCAAATATAGCTTAGGCCTAATTTTTGGTATTTTTCTGGAAATTTCATTTTTTGATGAATAGTGAAACCACTAAGTGGTAGTTAAAAAAATGAATTTTTCATAAAACATAATTTTACCGCTTCTGTGAGTGGAATTTCAAAAATCCAAGAGACACGGTTGATGTCAGTAAGTAAAATGTGGTTCAATGAGATGAAAATGTTTTTTGGTGAATAGTTACTTTTTACTTTTTTTTCCCACGGTTAAAAGTAAATAGGGTAATTAAGGGTAAAAATGATATTATTATTACCCTAACACATGTCCTAATTCTATTGGATAAGTTTAATTCGACCAAAAACAACCTTAGGAATAAAATATGACCATTTAGGACCACTTGGATTAGATTAGGATATTTATTATTATTTAATTCAAAGAAGAGTTAAAAGAGTTAAAATCAAAGTTTATTTACTACAACATTTTTAATATAGGGTTATACATAAGAAAAATTCGATTGTAAATATTCATTAGAAATATAATAAGATTTAATACATGATGATATTTTATTAATAATTTTAAGACATTAAATAAATTAATTAATTTATGACACAATGATGATGCAGTAATTACCATAATAGTGAAAAATTAGGATAATTGATATTATAAATACACAAATAAATATAATTTGAGACTTTTTTATGAATTACACTAATTTTATAGGTTAATATGACATTTTAGTAGTGATTTAATTAACTATTTTAGAACTAATCATTCTGTTATGATTTTCACAAAAATCAATTACTAAATAGTGTCAAAATTGATATTAAATAGAATTTAAAACAAATATTATATTAGTAATTATTATTTTATTCCTAAAAATATAATGTTCATCCAAATGACTTAGATAAGGTTATATATATTAATAATAAACAACTTGGGGTTCTTTTGGCTACTTATATTAAGTTTATTATCCTTATAGTATAAGAACACAAGATGACACGGTAAAAGTAAAATTATTTTACTTAATGTTAAATCTAAATGATAAGGTTAAAATAGGAACCTAAACATTCTTAAATTCTATTGTATGAGAGGATTTCAACCCATACCCACTTTAGCTTCTAAATAAATCAATTTGGAGCTATTTAAAACCGAATTTGTCTTTATAATAAAATAATATTTTTAGTTTTTCCAAAGGAGCCCCTCTCCTCCCTTATAAAAGGGAACCTCCTCCCTCTCTTTATCACACCACATTGAGCCTTAAAGCTCGGCCCACCCCTGCCAAATTCCATTCTCCACTTCCATAGAAACATCCTACAGGTCCGGGTCTTCCTCAAAGACCAATTTTAGTGCCCTAAATGGAGATCTCAAAGAGGCGCTTCAAAGAAGAGGTAATGTCCGTTATCGATTCTTTCAACTTTATTTCTTCTTCCACCTCTTCCTCTTAGGTTGTTTAATTATTAAGTATTAACATAAGTGTAACTCATATACTGATATGTTATTATAATTATTAAATAACCTTGTTTCACCATCTATCCATCCTACGGAAAACGAAATCATCGCGCGTGCGTACGTACGGAATACCGTCTCCATGCCGTGGTGTAATCTATTTTCCACCACCACCTTACTTGTATGGGTATAATGGTGTAAATAATAACTATATATGATTATTGTAAAGTGATATTGATTCTGATATAGTATACATACACTCCAATACAATTCCACGTTCAGGAGAACGATATCATCGCTCGTGCGTACGTACGGACTACCGCCTCCACGACGCGATGAGATACATTCTGCACGCTAACCATTCATGAATGATTATAAAGTATATATAATATTTAATCATGAAATATATGACATAATAATGATACTGTATTTATGTGTATATATATGTATGTCTTCTACTTAATTCCATTCAACTCAATAAGGAAATGAAAATATCGTTCATGCATACGTACGGCCTACCGTCTCCGTGAACAGTGCCTTTATTTCTATTTACTAATATTTTATATATATGTATATTCTGAATATATATTATATATAAATCATGTTTTATATTCTGGAATTAAGTAATCATGATCTAAGAAATCATATGAATAATTACAAGTCAAAACACGGACGAAAAATGAAACGATTTTACCCAAAACGCTCTTTAACATGGAATTTACAAAAGAACGGGTAATATAAAGTCATAAGTGAACCATATATGATATAATAACAATGAATATGATTATGGAATAAGTCAATAACATTATTTAAATCATTATACAGGAGGTTCGGACACTTACGAAGCCAATCGGACCTAAGGTATGGGAAATATCACAATCTCATTTTTATCCGAGATTGTTTATACTTTGGCATTTACTGGGTTGTATTTTATCATCCACATCCATGTTTCCTCAATATGTAAATTTATTTCCATCCACATGCAATTTTTTAAATCCAATTTTACTCTTCTATGAGTTTTTAGTAAAAGATATGAAAGAAATCTTTTGTCGTTTTTCGTACGAGGTACTTTTTAAATTTTTCAAAAAAAGTACGAGAGAATGTTTTCTTTTAACTTATACGACATTAATGGATTTTTAAAGAATTATTTCCAAGAAGCTTCCCTTACACGTTTTCAAGTTTATTTTTAATCAAATTATTTTAGTTTAAAATTGTATGACATGTTAAGAAAGGAAAAATGTTTTTGAAGTAGAAAGGATATTTTCCTCAAGAATGGAGTTCAAGTGTTTTATCAAAATTATTTTCCATCTAAGATAATATAGGATTCTTTTTCTATCCCTTTTATTACATTGATTTGATTATGTTGTGATGGAATTATTTTTATGAAATCCTTTATCTTATATGAATTGTTTTATTATGTCATGATGTTTAAGAATCCCATTTTCATTACATGGGTTATGCTATGATGTATGGTTTATGATTTTGTGGCACACATAAGAATGGTATCATTATGAGATGGGTGGGACCTATATCTCCCTCCAATTCATTGGGTAATGATTTTATATCTCATGAGATAGACATGGCTGAAACGGCAGGTTAAACCGGTTCAGTGAAACAGGACTGAAACGAGGAGTAAAATCGGTTCAAAAATGGACTTTGTCCACTAAGTTAGTCTTGGAAATGTGTCTTGATTAATAAAAAATGATTCTCTATGATTATGTGCATATTCCACAAAGTTTCTTTATTTATGTTATGATTATTGTGATTACATTTCACTACCATGATTTATCCCATGTTATGAAATTATGATCTCTTTTGCAGGGTAAGATTTCCAAATTGTTATGTTCATATGAATATGATGTGATTGATATTTATTTTGTTTACCCTTACTGAGCATTTGAGCTCACCCTTTCATGTTTTCATTTCCAAAGGATATAAAGAAAGGTTTTAGGTAAAAAAAAGGAAGATCTTTATGGGAGATGTTGAATATCTTTCACCACGATTAGAAGATTATATTCTGAGTATCCAAAGACACTAAACTATTACGGTCCTTGTGTGTGTGTTTATGTTATGTACTAAGTATTCCACAAAAGTAATGTAATTTACATGTACGGCAGGCTTTGGGTCTCTACAGTTGGTATCAGAGGAAAGGTTTAGTCAACCTTTGGAAACTAGGATGCGAGAACTTTAGTGAGATCCCTAGAGATATTTCTAAGGTATGTCTAGGGATGTACCTAAGGATAAGTATACATATAGGATATAGTCCAAGAACTATGGTAACAATATTAGATTAAACCAAAGATGTTAGATATTAAAGTTACTCCCCCTTTATTATGATTTTTACCTCTCACACTATTCTTTTTGGGTTTTAGACGATGGCTAGAACCCGAAGGAATCGTGTTAATCAATGTAATGGACAATGCAATGATTGTCCTCCTGAACAAACAAATGTTATGGGAGATGGAGTGCAAAATATTATTGCTATACTTACACAAGCTATGAATCATTCTGGACTTCCAAATGAGTAGAGAAGGGAACAATATTCTATTGAGTCCTTCATGAGGCAACGTCCTCATTCTTTTAGTGGGTCTTCTGATCCACTTGTTGCTGAACAATGGATCAGTACTACTGAAAATATATTTTCAGTTCTTCAATGTTATGAACATGATAAAGTCATCTTAGCAGTGTATCATTTGGAAGGTGATGCTGATCAATGGTGGAATCTTATCAAGAATACGAGGCCAAGAGATGAAATTGAGTCCATGGAATGGGACGAGTTCAAGAACATATTTTTCAATATGTACTTCCCTCATATTCTTCGAACAAAGATGGAGAAGGAGTTTCTTGAACTAATGCAGAAGGATGATGAATCTGTTGGTATATTGAAGAGAATTTTACAAGGCTTGCAAGGTATGGATCTGGATTTATCATCCAACCTGAAAGTAAAGTTGATTGATTCTTCAGTGGATTAAAAACAATTCTTCTAAGGGCATTAGCTATAGGAGACTTCAGTAGCTATGAAGAAATTGTGTGTTGTGCTATCAAGGTAGAAATGGAAGTTGGTGTTACTTATCCATCTCATAGTTTTGACAAGAAACGAAAGATGGAGTTCAAGGAGAAATCTCATAATAATGGTGAAAAGAAGATGAATGTTTCCTTATGCTCAAAGTGTGGAAAAAAGCATGGTGGAGATTTTCTTAAAGGGACTAGAAAATGTTTTAAGTGTGGAATAGAAGGTCATCGAGAAGTTGAGTGTCGAAGTAATGGAAAAAGGGTTTCTAATGATGTGAATAAAGAAAAGACTACAGAGAATACACCACCATCACTTCAACGCTTCATGTGAAATGAAATGGGGCATTATGCTAATAAATGCCCTAATCAAAGGGTTAGTGATAATCGACATGAGAAACCACTTAAGGAAAAGGACAATGGGAAGTCACATGCGATCACTATTGGCGATGTTGAATATGACAACGATGTGGTGGAATGATTAAGTGTTTATGTAATGGGATTCCAAAATAATGTTGTATATAGTATCGTGGAATATTGGAATATTTGTGTATTGGTCTATTGTGGTTTTCAATGGTACTGGTAACCATAGAATGTGATTGAGATATTTTTGGAAAAAAAGATGATATGCGCATAATGAAAGGAAAAAGAGAAAATGAAATGTTTGACCGTATTCATGAGCTCATGACTGATATAAGGAGAAGGTTATATCATGGTTTGATTATATAGAATTTTTAGATTTTGGTATGTGGAAAGAGTTAACTTTTGACTGCATTCATGTTTTCACTATGGTTCAATTAATGGGTATTCATTCTTCAAGAGAATACATGATTAAGGTATTCACATGTTTGTAATTTGACCAAAAAGATATATCTTATGATATATGGGGGATAAATGATGGCATTCACATGATTGTTATGTGACATTTCAAGTAATAATTTTCTTTATACTATGAGCTTGGACCGATGTATTTTAGATAAGAGAAAAGATTGGAATGGATTATGTTGTACATAAGTTAGGATAGAACTTTTTTCTATATTATTGATGGGATTTTATAGTAATATAGCTTTAGAAAAAGGACAACCTGCAGGATGGGCGACAGTCCATCGGGTCAGACAAGGCTGTGGGAATCGAACCCACAACCGAAGTGCGATTGGCCTTTATCACCTACCACTGGCCTACAGGAAGTCCCTGGTTGGTAGAAACTAGTTTTCTTTTATTACGCAGTATGATATATGAAGTATAAGTTTATTTTTGGAATCGTATATGATTAACCTCACTATAGATGGACTTATGTATATTTGATAACTTTTGCTAACCTTTTGTTTGAAACAGATGGAATGACCCATCATTCTATCACATGATCTATTAACACTTCATGAATAACAAATTCAAATTCATTTCTTTAAGAGATGAAGTGGAAATTGTTCAAAGCACGAACAATAATGAAATTGTACCAAAATCATGTAAGTATTTCATTTAATTCACCAACTTTAGCGAAATGATCTTGAAAACCAAAAATGTTGTCCTAGTTCCCTTATATCTGATGAATCAGATGGTACCTTATATCATCGCAAATCTATAGATTTGTGATTGTTGGCTACTTTATAGCCATGTTCTCTACCACTCTCCATCAGAACTTGATGGTTAGATTTTTCTTCCATATCCATATTTTCACCTATGTTCTTTTACGTGGAAACCCAACGATGAGTTTATTTGGATAACCGTTACATTTCATACATTAGTTTTTAAAGCCAAGTTTGGGTATTCCTTTTTACAATGTGGGTTTCTATTAAACAAACTTTCTAGTAGTAAACCATTTATAACCCCCGACAAATTTCGAGGGCGAAATTCTTCTTAAGGGGGGTAGAATGTAACACCCCGAGATTTTATGAAAAATATTATTTTTAATTTCATTAATGTCTTGTGTTGCATGCTACACCAAAAGAAGCTTGCACAACACGCATCCTTGACTTTCCCTGCATTACATGCAAGCGCGACCTTCCGTGATAGTGTGTGTTGTACGCAATACCGAGTTTTGCTAAACAATGATATGCTATTAAAATATTATCAAAACTAGCCGTTATGAATAGTAATAACCACTTTTTGAAATTTTTTAAATTTTATATTTCAAAATGGACTTCATTTTTGGATTCGGAATACAAAAATTAGCTTAGGGTGAATGTTTGGTACTTTTCGGATAACTTTCATTTTCTGATGAATAGTGAAAATTACGAAATTATAATTAAAAACAACCTTTTTAATCGAAATAATTAATAGTGATAAATTATTAATTTGAGGGGTTTTAAAGTATATTTAGAATATATTTTTACAATTTAATACAATGTTGGTCATTGGATGTAATTTCACATTTAAACCAGACATAAACAAATGTCAATCTTTTGATAATTATTATCTCTTAAGAACACGCTATTTGTTTTGACGATAGGAATTAATTTTTAAATTAATTAATGCAACTGATATGTTTTGAATTTAATAAAATAGACATCATTTTTGAATTCATAATATCAAATATAGCTTAGGCCTATTTTTTGGAATTTTTCTGGAAACTTTCATTTTTTGATGAATAGTGAAACCACTAAGTGGTAGTTAAAAAAAATGAATTTTTCATAAAACATAATTTTACCGCTTCTGTGAGTGGAATTTCAAAAATCCAAGAGACATGGTTGATGTCAGTAAGCAAAATGTGGTTCAATGAGATGAAAATAATTTTTGGTGAATAGTAACTTTTTACTTTTTTTTCCACGGTTAAAAGTAAATAGGGGAATTAAGTGTAAAAATGATATTATTATTACCCAAACACATATCATAATTCTATTGGATAAGTTTAATTCGACCACAAACAACCTTAGGAATAAAATATGACCATTTAGTCCCACTTGGATTATATTAGGACATTTATTATTATTTAATTCAAAGAAGAGTTAAAAGAGTTAAAATCAAAGTTTATTTACTACAACATTTTTAATATAGGATTATAAATATTATAAATTCGATTGTAATTATTAATTATAAAGATAATAAGATTTCATACATAATTATATTTTATTTATAATTTTTAGACATTAAATAAATTAATTTATTTATGACACAATGATGATGTAGTAATTACCATAATAGTGAAACATTAGAATAATTGATATTATAAATACACAAATAAATATAATTTGAGAATTTTTATGAATTCCACTAATTTTCTAGCTTAATATGACATGTTAGTATGTATGTAATTAACTTTTTTCGAACTAATCATTCTGTTATGATTTTCACAAAAATCAATTACTAAATAGTGTCAAAATTGACATAAAATAGTTTTAAAGAAAAATATTATATTAGTAATTATTATTTTATTCCTAAAAATCTAAGGTTTGGCCAACTGACTTATATAAGGTTATATATATTAATAATAAATAACTTGGGGTTCTTTTGGCTTCTTATAGTAAGTTTATTAGCCTTATAGTATAAGAACACAAAAAGACACGGTAAAAGTAAAATTATTTTACTTAATGATAAATCTAAATGATAAGGTTTAAATAGGAACCTAAACTTGTCTAAATTCTATTGGATGAGAGGATTTAGACCCATACCCACCTTATCTTCAAAATAAATCAATTTGGAGCTATTTAAAACCGAATTTGTCTTTATAATAAAATAATATTTTTAGTTTTTCCAAAGGTGCCCCTCTCCTCCCTTATAAAAGGGCACCTCCTCCCTCTCTTCCTAACACCACTTTGAGCCTTCAAGATTAGCCAACCCATGAAAAATTCCATTCTAAACTTCCATAGAAACATCCTAGAGGTTCTGGTCTTCCTCAAAGACCAATTTTAGTGCCCTAAAAGGAGATCTCAAAGAGGCGCTTCAAAGAAGAAGTAATGTCCGTTACCGATTCTTTCAACTTTATTTCTTCTTCCACCTCTTCTTCTTAGGTTGTTTCATTATGAAGTAATAACATCTGTATCACTCATATATGGATATGTTATTATAAGTATTAAACAACATTGTTTCACCATCTATCCATCCTATGGAAAACGAAATCACCGCGCGTGCGTACGTACGGAATTCCGTCTCCACGCCGTGGTGTAATCTATTTTCCACCACCACCTTACTTGGATGGGTATAATGGTCTAAATAATAACTCTATATGATTATTTTAAAGTGATATTGATTCTGATATAGTATACATACACTCCAATAAAATTCCACGATCATGAGAACAATATCATCGCTCGTGCGTACGTACGGACTACCATCTCCACGACGCGATGAGATACATTCTCCACATTAACCATTCATGAATGATTATAAAGTATATATAATAAGTAATCATGAAATATATGACATAATAATGGTATTTTATTTATGTGTATATATATGTATGTCATCTACTTAATTCCATTCAACTCAATAAGGAAACGAAAACAGCATTCATGTGTACGTACGGCCTACCATCTCCATGAACAGTGTATTTCTTTCCCTTTACTAATATATTATATATATGTATATTCTGAATATATATTATATATAAATAATGTTTTATATTATGGAATTAAGTAATCATGATCTAAGTAATCATATGAATAATTACAAGTCAAAACACAGACGAAAAATGAAACGATTTTACCCAAAACGCTCTTTAACATGGAATTTACAAAAGAATGGGTAATATAAAGTCATAAGTGAACCATATATGATATAATAACAATTAATATGATTCTGTAATAATTCAATAACATTATTTAAATCATTATATCGGAGGTTCAGACATTTATGAAGCAAATCGGACCTAAGGTAAGGGAAATATCACAATCTCATTTTTATCCGAGATTGTTTATACGTTGGCATTTAGTGGGGTGTATTTTATCATCCACATCCATGTTACCTCAATATGTAATTTTATTTCCATCCACCTAGAATTGTTTAAATCCAATTTTACCCATCGGTGAGTTTTTAGTAAAATATATGAAAGGAATATTTTGTCGATTTTCGTACGAGGTAATTTTTAAATTTTCTAAAAAAATTACGAGAAGAATGTTTTATTTTAACTTATACGACATTAATGAACTTTTAAAAAATTATTTCCAAGAAGCTTCCCTTAAACGTTTTCAATATTATTTTTAATCAACTTCTTTTAGTTTAAAATTGTATTACATGTTAAGAAAGGAAAAATGTTTTTGAAGTAGAAAGGATATTTTCCTAAAGAATGGAGTTCAAGTGTTTTATCAAAATTATTTTCCATCTAAGATAATATAAGATTCTGTTTCTATCCCTATTATTACATTGATTTGATTATGTTGTGATGGAATTATTTTTATGAAATCCATTATCTTATATGAATTTTTTTATGATGTCCTGATGTTTAAGAATCCCATTTTTATTACATGGGTTATGCTATGTTGTATGGTTTATGATTTTGTGGCACACATAAGAATGGTATCATTATGAGATGGGTGGGACCTATATATCCCTCCAATTCATTGGGTAAAGATTTTATATCTCATGAGATAGACATGGATGAAACGGCAGGTTAAACCGGTTCAATGAAACAGGACTGAAACGAGGAGTAAACTCGGTTCAGAAGTAGACTTTTTCCACTAAGATAGTCTTGGAAATGTGTCTTGACTAATAAGAAATGATTATCTATGATTATGTGTGTATGACACAAAGTTTCTTGTTTTGAGTTATGATTATGGTGATTACATTTCACTACCAGGATTTATCCCATGTTATGAAATTATGATCTCTTTTGCAGGGTAAGATTTCCAAATTGTTATGTTCTTATGAATATGATGTGATTGATATTTCTTTTGTTTACCCTTACTGGGCATTTGAGCTCACCCTTTTATATTTTCATTTCCCCAGGATATAAAGAAAGGTTTTAGGTAAAAAAAGGAAGATCTTTATGGGAGATGTTGAAGATCTTTCACCACGATTAGAAGATTATTTTCCGAGTTTCCAAAGACACTAAACTATTACGGTCCTTGTTTGTGTGTTTATGTTATGTACTAAGTATTCCACAAAAGTAATGTAATTCCCATGTACGTTAGGCTTTGGGTCTCTATAATGGGATCTAGCGAGCATAGTTTTACTATTTCTAGGGTTTTATAGAAAAACCCCACAAACTTTTTGTCTTTTCTTTTAATACCCTAATCTTGTCGGGGCCCATTTGGTATGGACCCAGCGGGTATGGCCCGACTTTTTCTTAGGTCTCCCTTTTCGGGTTTTCGGCCTAATAGGATTTGCGCCTCTTTTTTTTTACGAGCGGTTTAAGGTCCCACCAACAGGACCATTATTACTGATGTTTTAGGTCGAACAGCTTTGAATAGGTATGGTGGGGCGAGGGCCCTAATGGGGTTTGTTTGATTAAAAGATGTCTTAATATCTTCCAGATGCATATGGGTAGAACATGTTTATATTTTAACAACATGCAGGGCTTGTCTCAAGGCCTGGGAGCCGTATCGGCATACAAAGGTAGGAATATCATCGCTTAAGGAAATATTTCCTTTGGTAGACGGGCTAGGGGAGATCAATATGCAGAGCTGCTATAGGAATGGTATTCATAGATGATCAATGGTGTCCTTAAGTCAATGAATCTCCATTTCTGATGGAATAAGGACTTCATGGAAGTCCGGCTTATGGAAACCACCATGGGTGGCTTGGAGAATTATGAAAACCACCGAGGGTGGCTTAAAAAGGGTATGTGATGTCTGAAAAGGGTTTGAGGACATCTGTATTAATTAGGGGTGTGGACGCAAGGTTCCTTTCCTACGCATTTATCTAGAATAAAGGATAGTTGGAGTTTGGCACAGTTTAAAGTCATAAAGCTGAGACCTAATTTAGAATGGAACGGATTCTCCTGGTTCTTGGTAATCTCGTCAGAGATGTTCCTCCATATTCAGGAAGGGTTGTGAAAGGGGATGGTAAATTGTAGCTCAGAGGGTTTCCAAATCCCGGGATGGACATGGGGGCTCAAAGGCCAAGAGGAGTATGGAGAGAAGCATTTCCTAAAGAAATATTGCCTTTGGTAGATGATCCAGGTGCGATAAATATGTAGAGCCGCTAAGGGCATGGTATGCATAGTCATGCAAAGGTGTCCTTGGGCCAATTATTTCATTTTCCTAATAGCCGATAAAATTCAAGGAAGTTTGTGATTTGGGACCACCAGGGGTGGTTTATAAGAGTTCGACTCTTTCTGAGTATATAATATGGTTTATAAGGAGAGGGTGCCTGGATACAAGAGAAACATCTAGACTAAATTTCCCGAGAATGGGTGAAGTCGTTCCTTGTCACACTTGTGTGAGATATTGGTTTGTGTAGGTCTGACCCGTGCACTGGGGATAGAGGAAATACTTGGTTTCTTACTGAACCCATGACAGGTTTGACCGTACTGTTTAACATCGTGCGGCAAGGACAACTTCCATGCAGTTTAACGTCATGTGGTAAAGATGACTTCCGTGTAGTTTAACATCATGCAGTAAGGATGAGGAGAATTATTAAAGGATGTTGTGTAGTTTAACGTTATGCAGCGAGGACGAGGGGAGTTTTTTCCGATGCTATGCAGTTTTAACATTGTGCATCAAGGACAGGAAAAATATTCCATGCAGTTTAACGCCATGCAGTAAGGACATAGTTTCAAAGGCCGCTCTTGATCATAATGTAACTGGGCTTGAACATCTCGGCACGCCCAAGATGTGGAGAGGGGTTGATTGGTGTAAATCGTGGTTTCGGGGCTTGTTGGATCAGGAGAAATGATATGGGGGCTCTGAGGCCGGTAAGCATACGGAGCCAGCAAGAGTATCGCATGAGGAAATCTTTCCTTTAGTTGATGGTCCAGGGGCTATTGATATGCAGATCCGCTGAGGGAATGGTATGCATAGTCATGAAAAGGAGTCCACGAATCGATAACTTTACTCTTATGATGGTCGTTAATGGTTATGTGGATCCATGATTGTCTGTTCCATGAAGTCTGTCATTTGGTAAGAAAATATCTGGACATGATGGGAATATTCGTCCCTGGTTACTGTTAAAGTTTATAGTGCTCCCTGTGCTAATTTCCCTAGTGCATGAGGGTGTACCTTCACTCCATGTAGTTTTATGTCGTGCGGTAAAGACGAAGTACTCTTAGTTTAGCAGTCATAGATCTTGGACCAATGGGTGACCATTACTGCAGTCACTCGAAGGATAATTGAGTTAACACGCTCTGATATACTATGAACATGGTGGGGGATGATGGTTGTAAACTGTAACTCTGAGGTTTCCCAGATAAGGAGATGTGGTATGGGGGCTTTGAGGCTGGTAAGTGTATGGATCTAGGAAGAGTACCGCCCGAGGAAATCATTCCTTTGATAGGCGGGACAATGGCTATCAACATGCAGAGCTGTTGAGGGCATGGTATGCATAGTCACGCAAAGGTGTCTCAGGGTCGATGACTTTCCACTTCCGATGGCCATGAATGATTATGAAAATCTGAGATTTCTTACAGTACAGAGTTCGAAATGAGAGGGTAATGGTGTCTGAGCATAAAAGAAACATCTTCACTGCAATTTTTCTTTGAGTCAAAGTAGCCTGGCTCTGGATTGATGTTTGTAGAGGTAGGTCGTCATGTGAACCATGGGCCGATACATAGGCTAACTGGGTAGGGATACCCTGGAAACATTTGGATGTAAAAAGGGGGACGAAATTGTACACCACCACAACATAAATTTCTGGATCATGAGATATGATATGAGGGCTCTAAGGCCGGTAAGCATACAGATCTAGGAAGAGTACCGCCTGAGGAAATCGTGCCTTTGGTAGATGGGCCAGGGGCTATCAATATGCAGAGCCGCTGAGGGCATGGTATGCATAGTCATTCAAAGGTTTCCTCAGGTCAATAACTTTCCACTTCCAATGGCCATGAATAGTTATGAAGATCTATAATTATCCGGTTCATGGAGTCTGATGTATGGAGGGGATGCATCCAATTATGCAAGGATTATTTCCATCTTGTTTTTTCATATATCTTGGGTGGGTCACGATGAAGTCCATATAGTTTAACGTCGTGCGGTAAGGACGAAGTCCGTGCAGTTTAATGTCATGTGGTGAGGAAGAAGTTCGTGTAGTTTAACGTTGTGTAGTGAGGATGAAGTCTGTGCAGTTTAACATCGTGTAGTGAGGACAAAGAATACACCCCGTGCAGGTCTGGTCTGTACACGGGGGGAGAGAACTTTTTTTTTTGAATGGATGGGCCAAGATGGGGAACCCTAGCATCACTATATGTCCATCAAGGTCAGAAATCAAGCCTTACGTAGTTCTTTTAAAGAAAATACACCTCGTGCAAGTTTAGTCTATTCACGGGGGAGGAAGGGCCATTTTTTTATTTTATCCATATCCATGTAGTTTAACGTCTTGTGGTAAGGACAAGGAATACACCCCATGTAGGGATGGTCCATACACGGGGAAAAGAGGGAATTTTTAACTTTTATTTGGGGATAACTGGGCCAGGATGGAGAACTCTGGTGTCGCTACGTATCCTGCGAAGGCAAGAATCAAGCCGTATGTAGTTCTCTGAAAGAAGTACACCACATGCAGGGCTGGTCCTTACATGGGGGAATGGGGCATTTTTTTCCTCTTATTCTATTTGGGAGCGGCTGGGCCCGAATAGGGGATCCCGGCACCGCTACATATCCATTGAGGGCTGGAATCAAGCCTCACGTAGTTCTATTTAGAGTACCCCCCATGTATGGCTGATCCGTACATGGGGGAAAGGGGAAATTTTAAATCTTCTCATCTGTGCAGTTTAACGTCGTATGGTAAGGATGAGGGATACACCCCATGCCAGTCTGGTCCATATACAGTGGAAAGGGAATTTTTAGATTTTGCTTATCCAGGGGTGGCTGTTCCAGGATGAGGAACATTGGCGTCACTACGTATCCTGTGAGGGCAAGAATCAATCCATACGTATTTCTCCAAAATCCGTGTAGTTTAACGTCGTTAGGTGAGGAAAAAGCACTTCTTATTTTAAGGTCATAGAGTTTGGACCGTTGGGTGCTTGGTAGTTTAACGTCATGCTTCTCAGACGATAAATGATTTTAGTTATGTCGGTGAGGACGGAATACTCTTGGTTTATGGTCATAGAGTTTGGACCGTTGGGTGCTTGGCAGTTTAAAGTCATGCAGCTCGAACGATAACTGCTTATAGTTATACCAGTGAGGACGGAATACTCTTAGTTTATGGTCATAGAGGTTGGACCATTGGGTTCTTGGAAGTTTAACATCATGCAGCTCAGATGATAACTTATTTTAGTTTTGCCGGTGAGGATGGAATACTCTTAGTTTATGGTCATAGAGTTTGTACTGTTGGGTGCTTGGCAGTTAAACATCATGCAGCTCCAACGATAACTGCTTTTAGTTACTATGCGAAATACTTCTTCATGAATATCACATTTGTAGGATCGGTGATGAAATGCCCGTCCATGGAGATTATGGAATATGATCCATTGGAGTAGGCCTTGTGTATAACATACGGTACCTCTCACTTGGACTCCAGTTTGGAGGTTTCTTTCTGGGTATCATTGGGGTCCGGAGGACTAACACCATTTCTCCTTCCAAGAAAGACCGAAGACAGACCTTTCTATTGAAGGCTCATGCAATCCAGTTCTGGTATACTTCCAGATGATGCAAAGTGTACAAATGCTTCTCATCTAGCTGCTCCAATTCACCTAGCTACTTTTTCGATTTCTCATCGTCAGATAACTGATCACAAACGGCAACACGGAGCGAGGGAAATTAGAGCTCCATGGGAAGAACAGCTTCTGTTTCGTATACTAATGAGTACGAAGTAGCCCGAGTAGTGGTTCGGATGGTGGTTCGGTAAGCTGAAAATGCATGGAGGAGTTTATTCAGCGATGACATCTTCTCTTTGTCTACCATTTTCTGGAGAATGTTGGACATCATCTTGTTGAAAGCCTCTATCTGTCCGTTGGCCGCTGCGTGGTAGCGGGATGAGTGGTTAGCCTTGAAACCATATTCTTGGTATTGTTTCTTTAATTCATCAGAGTAGAAGTTGGTGTCGTTATCCATTAATATGGTATGAGGGACACCAAATCTGGTGATGATATTGGTTTTCACAAATCTGACAATGCTTCTTCCATCGACTTCATTAAGGGGTACAACTTCTGCACATTCAGAAAAGAAGTCAGTTGTCGTGAGGATATATTTCAGCTGTTTGGATGTGGCGGGAGTATATGGTCCCACGACATCCATTCCCCAGACGGAAAATGGCCAGGAGTACTTATCTTGAAGAAGTAACTCTGAGGGTTGGTGTATGAAGTTGGCATGAATTTGGCATAAGTGGAATTTTGAGGTAAATTGCTCGCAATCTGATGCCACGGTGGGCCAATAGTACCCAAGACTTCGAACCTGATGGGAATGTTTAGACCCCGACTGATGTGCCCTACATACTCCGGCATGCACTTCAGTCATGACAACATCGGTTTCTTCTCCATAAATGCATTGGAGGAAGATTTCGTCGAGGCCTCGTTTGTAGAGGACCTCCTGCTGACCCGCGCCACCAGATAGGACAAAGTTGATTTCCCTTATCCGTATTTTCTCTTGTTCATCCCTATCTGATTGAAGTTTTCCCCATTGAAGGTAGTTAGAAAGGGGGTCATCCAGTCGGTGGAAGGAGCATATGGCTTTAGGACATGACTTACTTCGTTTATTTCTTCCATCTTGGTCCGAAAAAAGGGCAAGACCATTCGATGATGATCAATACTGATAGTTGTTTCATCCCAGTCTGGGTCGGCTAGGGCTGTGTCCGCATTAGCTAATGCATCATCCTGGTCATTCTGAGACTGGGGAATATTGGTTAATGTTGGATATATGGATAATTCCACCATTAACCCTCTGACATGGTCAAACAGGGGAATCAACTCCTTCTTTTTGATAGCATAGTCACCATTGACATTCTTGATGACCAGTTCCAAGTCACCTTTGAACTTAAGGTGTTGTACTTGTTCTTGGAGTGTGAGATCCAGGCCTGCAATGAGGCATTGATATTCCACTTCATTGTTCGTAAACCTTTCTGACCGGAGGAAGGAATATGGAAAGACTGCCTTTTCTAGGGATATAAGTATTATCCCTAAGCCCAACTTGTTAAATTTGGGATCTTCCATCCTCTTTTCAGTTGGGCTTCGGGAGGCGTCATCGAAGTACATTTCCCATGCTGGGAACTCCTCTTGAACCTAGAAGATGTCTTCATCAGGTAGCTCAGAATCTTGTGCGGCGGTCCCTGTTGAAGGGTGCTCTACCAGAAAATATGCTAATTCCTAGCCCTTGATGGCTTTCTGAGGCACAAACCGAATGTCAAACTGTTGAAGTATGACTGCCAATCGGGATAGGCGCCCATCAGCATCGGGTGGCTGAGAATTTACATGAGCGGGTTACTGTGCGAGAAAAAATTAACTTCATGAAGCTGCAGATAAGGTCGAAACTCTTGAACTTCTAAGACCAAGGACAAACAACTTTTCTCGATGTTTGAGTATCGAGCCTCAGCATCAATCATGGTTCGGATGAGTTAATAGAGACTGTTTTCACTGCTGGCATCATTTTTCCGTGCGAGGAAGGCTCTAAGCGACCGCTCTAAGGCCATCACGTACAAGATGAGAGGTATTCCTTCAACCGAGGGCATGAGCACTGGTGGGATTAAGAGATACTTTTTTAGGATGTCGAATGCCTCTTGGAAATCATCTTTCTATTGGTACATGAATCTCTTCTTGATTAACCTGGTGAAGAGAAAACATTTTCCTTCCAAGTTGTCTACGAATCGCCTGATGTAGGCCTAGTGCCCTTGGAATGCTCTGAACTCAGTGAGATTGCGGGGGGGGGGGGGGGGGGGGGGTGGGGGGTGGCAGTCTGAGAATAGCCTTTGAATTTTCAGGGTCGACTTCGATGCCATGATAGCGTATGGCGAAGCCAAGGAATTTCCTTGAGGTAACCCTGAAGGCACACTTCAAGGGATTTATCTTCAGGCTATGCGGCCAAAGATTGTTAAAGACGGTCTCAAGGGCTGATAGGTGATCTGAGCGCTGCCTTGACTTAACCACCAATTTGTCCACTAATCATTCAATGAATCTCCCTAGGAATGGTTTAAAGATACTATGCATGGCATGCTGATATGTGGTGCCAGCATTCTTGAGACCAAAGGGCATAACCCTATAATAAAATATTCTTTGAGGGCCCTGAAGGCAGTGGATTCTTTATCTTCTCGGTCCATCCAAATATGATTATACCCAGAATATCCATCCAAGAAGGATAGAGACTCATACCTAGTCGTCGCATCGATTAATAACTCTGTGATTGGGACCGGAAAATCATCTTTCAGGAAATGCCGATTGAGATCTCTGAAGTCAATACAGATGCGGATTTTTTCATTCTTTTTCTTGAGAGGGATGATGTTGGCCAACCAAATGGTGTACTAGACCTCCCAAATGAAGCCTACTTTAATGATCTTATCATCTTCAGCCTCTATTTTGGAAGCATGTGAGGGGTGTGTCCTTCTGGCGGCCTGTTTATAGCCCCGGTGGTCTTCTGGCAGACCTAGGTGGTGGGTTACTACTTGGGGATCGAGTCCTAGAATTTCTGTGTAATTCTAAGAAAAAACATCTCAGTGTTGCCCTAAGAAAGTTTTATATACCTTGTGGTCCTTGGAAGACATGGCTACACTAATGACAGTGGGCCTTGGGTCTTCCTCGATACCCAGTTTTATTTCCTTGAGCTTGTCCACTGTGGTGGAGATACCTTCCTGAAATGCGGGAGGTGAATCCCTGAGATCTTCCTCCTCCTCTTCTCCAAAATCCTCAACTTCTTGACCTGTCAAGGGGAGATCTCCCAGCACTGGTTCTTGGGAATCCAGAGGCGAGGCGTTGCATGCGTCCTCGCTCAAGTACTCGCCCACAAATTGAGGGTTAGTGGACATTCCTGCATTGTCACACTCAGCCGTTATGGCTGAAGTAATGAGGACAACTGAGTGTGTTTCCAGACTCGAACTCATTATCTCAACATGGCTGATGGGAAGTATATATTCTCCACTAAGCTGCCTAAGGGGGTCGTTCGGAACCATTTCCAGGCCATTTGGAGCAGGGATCCAATCGACACCATCGACTGAAGGCTTCTTCTTCTTTTTATCATAAAACCCGGCGTCAATATAGTGTGACTCAGAGAGCCCTAAAGGGGCCTTGTCAGTGTGCAATGTCCCACTATTCCCATTGACGCATTACTTAATACACTGGTGGTAGGATGAAGGAATGGCCATGTGCTTATGGAGCCACAGCCTTCCTAGCAGGGCATTGAATTTTGTGTTCTTCCGACCCATTAGAAATTCTGAGTAGGCCACAAGGTCGCCAAAATGGTTCTTTTGCTTAATTTTTCTCATTGTATTCTGTTCACACTTGTCGTAACCTAGCAGAGTTGTGGCTCGGGGATTAGGTCATCCTAACTATTGCCCAACATACGGAGTGTCCATAGGGGAAGGTGGTTAACTCTAGAGCCATTTTCAATAAAGACATTGTGGATCTCATCATCATCTAGTGTGACAGACACATATAGTTGTTTGATGTGTCCTTGTATGGTGGCATCTTCATCCAGATCGGTGAAGGATATCACTGCATTGCATTCAGCCAATCCAGTCTCTGTCTGGTAAATCTCGGCAGCAGCTACCTCAACTTGAAACTCCTGGGAGATGAGAAAGGCTTCTATGAATGTCTCCCTGAGGTCTGCTGACACACTTAGGGCATCCAGGATTGATAGCTTGGTTGGTACTAATACCAACTGCATAAGGATGTCTTATTTCTATTCCAGCGGATGATTATTCTCCATTTGTGGGGAAGTCATAGCTGTTAGCTTGGGAGTTGGAATATGAGATGAAGAGGGACCGGCCACAGGGTCATATGTCAACGGTGTCCCCACATTTTGGGGATTCAGCCTAGCAGGTTTGTTTGTGCACACTAGGCGGCTAGACAATTGTTCCTCCTCTGATGGGTGCTGCAAAATAACGGGGGTCGAGTGGCTGCTTTTGGAGTGGAGGGGTATTCTTTTTCCTATTGATTTCATTGAAGGGATCTCCCACAGGTTTCCGTGATATTAACGGTTTGGGCTGAGGTCCAACCGTAGGGTTGATTTCGACCTTGACTGCGCCTCTCCTGATATCCTCTGCCTCTTCAATTCCCCCTCCCGGCCCTTTGCTTCGGGAACTCAGGTTCACAATCATACCCTTCATCAGGGAACGATTCCATTATATGGATTACATTGATGGAACCATAGATTAGCTCCTCATCCTGTGACAAGTCCACCCGATCGGTTGTCCTTGATGGTGCCATTTGGTGGGTCGGTGCCCGAGGCGCCAAGTTTGAGGGCGTAAAATCTGACATTGTTGAGGCTAACTTTGGCCTCATTGCAGACTACTCCTCTTTCTCTTGTCTTATCCATTCTTGATTATTCCTAGATGACCGACTCTGGGAGGGTTGTGAGGCCAATATTGACGGTAGTGTGGCATCAGGAGCTGTTGGCGGAAACATCGGTTGCTGTAGTTGAGCTCGGAGTATGCCCTGGGCTTGATTGATAGTCTTCCAAGTCATCCAGCTATCAAATTTCTTCCCCTTTTTTCTGGTGACTTCCTTCCACCCCTCCCCTTTGTCGGAGTCAGTTGTAGAAATATGAGTCACATGTGCTGAGGGTGGTCCCAACTTGACCTACCCAGAGTCTACCATCCTTTTCCGGAGGTCTTTGAAGACGAAGCAATCCTGAATATTGTTCCCCAACATTCGATGGTAGGGACAGTAATCTGGACTATCATTGCGATCGACTTCTTCGGGTTTCCTTGGCTCCGAGAGGCGGAGAAGGTTGAAAATCATGGCGGCGATGAAATAGTCACAGACTTGGTCCTCTCGGAACAAGTATACTTTTTATCTTTGTTCATAAAACAGGTTCTACCTCGACCCTATCTGATTGTCATGCTTGGGCGGAGGCGTCCGCTGATATACAGGGGGCCCTTGACGATTTGGCAGAGGCTTGAGCAGTAGAGCAAGTGCAGGGGCTGGCTTGAGCGTGACAGAGGATGCTTTGGCTCTAACTGCTCTCTTTATGGGAGCCTGTAAGGCTATTTGGGACTTCAAATTGGTCCGCTACAGGGAGTCCTCAATTCTATGAGCAATGGCAGAGAGAGGGCGATAGCCAGTGGTGCACTCCACTGGTATGAGCGGTGTTCGTAGCTCATCTTGAAGATTATGAATGTATATGGAAAGAAACTTTTCTTAAGGCATTGTCCTCATTAAGGAGTTGGTTAGACCCATCCATCTAGCGATGAAATCTGATACCCTCTCATTCTCCCTATGTTTTCAGTTCATGGGGTCGCTGACCGTTGTTTTAGGCAACGTCGAGCTGAAGTGGAACAAGAACTGCTGCTGAAGGTTTTCCCATACTTTTATTGACTGGGCTAGTAGGCTCATATACCAGACAAAGGCGGATCCTTGAAAGGTCCATACAAAGCATCTGAGTTTCACTGCTTCTTGTTGTTCTAGAGTTCCCATCATAGGTTTGCAATAAGACACGTAGTGCTTCAAGTGTTTTTCCAGATCGCCTGATCCATTGAAGATTGGGAATACAGGGCTCCCAAAATTGGGTTGAGGTGGTGTGTTGCTCACCCAATCTGGGTAGGGCTTCCGATATAGTTGTATTGGAGTGTGACGACCTTCCATTGCTTCCAATCGAGATTTCAGTGGTGCTGGTGAGTCCCTTGTTTACATCCTGTTGGGCCCGGTCTTGGGTAGGTGTATCCTGAGGCATTGCTTTAGGATCCAGCTCAGTTGGCACCAAGGGTGCATGTTCCGTTTGTGGCACATTCGTAGGGTTCATACGTACTCGCTCTGGTTGCTTCCTGGGTGAAGGGAAGTCTTGATATTCATCCGGATCCACATATAGGTAGTTGGACGGGCCAGGCACCTCGTTGGGTGGGAACCCTGACCATGATTCATTTGCTGGGGCAAACCTTGGTCTTTGAGGTGCACTTACTGGGAGTGCATGGTGTGGCTGCTCTTGGGATGCACTTTAAATAAGACGGTTCCTCTAGATTAGCTTGGCATTAAGTCTCTTCAATTATTTCATTTCATCTTCCTGTTGATAGAACCTCTATTCAAGTGTGTGTGGCTCGTTTTTATCAAGTGAAGAAGGTGGGTTGATGGTAACCGGTCATTTATTATTATCCTTATTGGAGGCTCACAGGGTCAGCGGAGGATGGCTAGATGAAGGGGCGGCCATATTTAGGGAGTCCCTCTGGTTCTGGGTGTGCACTCCTGGTGGTTCATTGTGAGTCACAGCCTGACTGGAACCATCGTCTCTCGATTCATCCAGATTTGCATCATCTTCGGTGTTACCAATGGGGTTAAATTCTATGGTGTTGATGGATGCATATCGTGGGGTGGAGAAGATGTCATCTTCCAAATAGGAAGAGGATCTCCCGCGTCTTTTACTGGTCTTACCTCTCCTATCCTGAGATTGGATTTGGCCTCCTTGACGAAGGGTGACATGGAGATTTCTTTGATGCGGCCTTACGGTACGCCTCCCTCTTGAAGGGGATGATGATTAAAAGGATGGGATAGGGCAAGAACCACCTCTTTTAACTGTCCTCCCTAGATGAGATAATACTGATTCTCATGGGGGGGTTGTGGTGGAGGAGGTAAAGATGCCCCCAGCCCTGAGGGTTGGGGTTTCCTCTGTTCCTTGGACGTCGAGTCTCTTCCCGTTTTTATTGGTCTTACTGTGAAATTTGTTGTTAAAAATGCCCCCATCCTTGCAGGCTGGGGTTGACCCTAGATTGCGGCAGTGGCTGCTGCTATCGCAACCTGACTGATCTTGCGTGCCCCCATTCGGGGATAAACTGGGTTTGGTGCCGAGTTCCTCTATGAATCAATACCTTCTTGGGGATGCATGCAATGACTACTGATTGGCCTCTCTTAGGAGAGTGGTCTGTTGTATCCTTTCAGTGTCCTAATTCAAGAGTTCTTGAATGGCTCGTTCCCTTCGAGACTGACGCTTCTGGGACTTACTCAATGCCTGACTCTATTGGGTGTGTTGCCTTTCATGAGCAGGGTCTTCACTCGATTGTTGTCTTGACATGTTGACGTTGCAAGAAACCATGCCGAACAGGTTCTTCTGGGTGGGGAGCTGAGTGAAATGCAGAGCTCCATGTTCCCCCCATCCCCTAATATGGACTCCTGTCAGAGCGTCATTGATGAGGCAGCACAGCTGGTGCATCGCACAAAGGCAGGCTTTCTTAATGTTTCTTTTACGCCTCTCGGGTCGTTGTTGTCGCACCGAAGGAAGAGGTTCCAGGTCGTTGTGATGCCTAAGGTCTCCTATTCTCTTGACATGGTCTACATACCCATTGTAGGGTAGGAAGATTGATTTCAGCCGGCGGAGGGTTTTCCATATATTGTAGCAGATTTCATGCACACATTCTACTGACAACTTTCTGGGTATGTCGAATTGAAAGGTGTCTGTGGGACAAAACATAACTGGGATATCATCCCTGGCCAGTCATTTCCTCAGGTGCAACATGTCGACATACTATTCCTCTAAGGACTCCTCTACCTGGTCAGGCCAACTGAGATGCTCAACGATAGTGTGGTCGGAGGCAGTGGGGCTGGTAGGTGTTAAATTATCATATGGGCGATTCTGGGGTGGTTCAGAAGATAAATGTGGCCCCTGAACGTCTCATGATCAAAGAAGGGTGTTGATGGTGACTAGCTGGGAATATTACATGCTTTATCCCATCCTTCTGAGTTCCTCGGCGTATGAGGGATTTTCCATTCTTGATTCGGAAGGGGGAGGCCCTTCATGTCGATATAATATGTCATTGTGGGGAGGAAATTTGCAATGGCGGCCTCAATGGGGAGGACTACCATTACTGCTTGAAGCCTCAATGCATAGAGGACTTTTGCAGTGCAGATCCGGGGGAGGACCTCCAAGGCATGTCATAGCAAGGGGAGGACCTTCTGTCTGCATAGCATTGTTACAGGGAGGGCCTTCGCAATAACTACCATCATGGTTTTACATTCGATGTGCATCCTGGGGAGGACTTTCAAGACACACTACGATAAGGGGAGGACCTTCTTGTTGTCTGGGGCCACTATGGGGAAGACCTTCGTAATGGAAAAAGTAGTGGCGAGGACTACCATCACAGCTGCTGCAATGTCGAGGACTACCATTACAGCTGCTGCAGGGAGAATATCTGTAGGTTACACCCCAGGGAGGGCCTTCAAAATGTACCACAATGAGGGGAGGTCATTTTTGTTACTTGACGTCTTTATGGGGAGGGCCTCTGTTATTGGGGTGGCGAGGACTACCACCGTGATCTGATGCCTAGCTGCACGGAGTTTCGTTACAGCATAACCCCTGGGGAGGACCATCAGGGTAGGACACGACAAGGGGAGGACCTTCTTGTCATGATGAGACATCACTGTGGGGAGGGCCTCCATATTTGTGACTATGATAGCGAGGACTACTATCATAATCTGTGGTCCCACTGCATGGAGAGTCTTTGCAGCATATACCCTGGGGAGGACCTTCAAGTTGGACCGCAACAAGTGGAGGACCTTCTTGTTGCTCAATATTTGTGTCACCTGGAGGGTTTCCATGACTCGTATCAAAAGAGGAGTTCTCATGATCGATCGTTATATGCCCGTGGGGGAGGCCCCTGCGGGTGCTCTGGGGAGGACCTTTAGAGCTGCTGGTAGTGAAATTCCGGGGAGGACCTTCGCAACTGCTACTGCCACTCCCATAATATGGTGATGGGTGGTTTGGGTTCTACACCTTTGATATGCTCTTAGCGGCATCGAGAACCCAATCTTTTTGCAGAGCGGAGTCATGAACCCGCTCTTTATTTTCCAGCTACATTCGGTGAGTTCGGGGCGCCTTCATATGGGCAGAGGGGACCGTCTGCTGTTGACAACAACCTTCACCTTTGGTTTCTTGTCTAATTGGGTCCCGTGATGTTTCCATGAAATGCCGACGAACATCTTGACTTTTATTAGGGATATATGCCTACTCTAGTGCATCCACCATGATGGAAGGGTGTCCCCCAGTTGAAACGAGTGAAGCTGCTCGCTCCGATTTCCATTGCCTCATGGAATATGGTCGGTGACCCTCCTGGGTGAAAGAAGGGATGCATATCTGCTCCAAGGCGGCTATCTCGTCTCTTAAATGAGTCGCCTAAATTGGGGAGACGAGCTCACATGCCTGAGTCCTTGCAAGTTTCCACTAATTCAATTACATTTTGAAAAGTATGCAAGATATGATCTGGGAACGATACCAACTCCTCTATCATTGCCAGGATATGCATAGAGACATCTTTGTCTATAATGGGTATGAAGGCCCATTCCGGTATCGGATTAGGAATATCCTGCCCCTGTCCTCTGGTGGTCAGTGGGTACTGACAATTCTCTTTTTTTTGGGAAGGTGAACGAATCTACCCCTATGACGGGATATGCCGGTTTATCTCTCTTTTTACTGCCACATTGGGATGGTAGACATTACTTGCATCCTTAGGGATTTGGCCCTGCATATGTTGGTTTCCCTCTGCATCGATTCGGTGGCCTTTTTTGGCTGGGAGATGTGCCCGCCTATTAATTGCCGCCACATCTGGATGGTGGGCTTTGTTGATCGCCACCATGCTGGGATGGTTGGCGTCAAGAGTATCTACTAGGAGCTAGTCCTGTAGGCACTGGGTTTCCCCCACGTCCGGTTGGTGGGCTTCACGACCCTGGGCAGGGAGAGGTGTCTGTCAGGTAGGTGTCGTCCTGTGTGAGCAACGAGTGTGATAGAGCGCGACGGGGATGCGCACCTGCTCTTATGATGCCACCATGTCTGGATGGAGGGAATTAGAGGAGCGAACAGGGGTATGTGCGTGTTCCTGATATGTCTCTGTGACTAGGCAGCAGAGCTCCTCCTCAGGGACAAGGGTGATGACCGATCCCTGGTTGTATGTCTGTCGCCCGTTTCGGGTGGTCCGAGGGGCCGGAGCTTGAATAGCGTGGACCTGGACCCTCTGGGAGACATCCTACTTAGTGTGAGGATGTTGAGTCGCAGTGTAACCACGATGATGTCTCCCGGTGGGGGCCTTGGAGCGGATCCCCCGTTCAGTGGGGATGAAGTCTTCATCGTCGACCTCATCTGCCTCTCTAAGATAAGGGTGGTAAGCATTGTCCCGTTCCGGGGATAGACTCTCGAAACGATTTGAGACGGCAACACGGGCCATCTGGATTTTCTTTTGTGGCCACTGTTGGGCAGGAGACCGGTGAGTCCTGGTGGATTGGAGAGCGTGCATGGCCACATCCACTATTGGTAGAGTACCGTTCACATGGTACTCTCAGATCAATGCATCTGAGACCCAGTTTTGAAGATACTGGGTAGGTGACGGGTTCCTCCGTTGGTGTGGACGTCTGGTCATTGCATTATTGGAAGCACGCGCATGTGAGTTCCTTCGTGACGCCATTGGATCGAAGGGAGTTCTGTGTGGTACCTGTAAAATATTTTAGCAAATAAAAAAATCAAACCTTTCAAAGCAGCATCTCATGACCCCATGCATAATTAATGACCTTGCTTGGACCTCCTTGTGAGTGTAAATGAGGCACATGGTGCGATTAGGTTAAATCTGTCATGCTTGGTTAAAGATTCACGTTGGTTTCACCATTTTTTGTTTTGGATCGGTTCAAAACACCCAACGGTTCCGTATCCGACGATACGTGGACCTTCTTTCCAAAGGAAGGCATTCACTGGGCGATTTGGCCAGCGACACTTAAGAACACACATTGGTCTAGAGGATGGAAAGTCGGGCTCTTCGCACCCTTTTGGGTGGAACTATTGCCTGTTTTGGGAATCTCTTATAGATTAAAGACATATTCATATGTTCTCAAATATTTAGTTTATACCAAAGAATAGTATCCATAGATTACTCCTGGTTGGAAATGGTCAGCTGGATGTAGGGGTTCGGAATCATTTATTCTCGAGGTTTACCATCCCTCGTTGGATTAATAAACCCGAGGCGTCTTGACTCACTGAGATGGAACTAGTTTGAAACCCCATAACCAGGCACTCTGGAGCTTATTGTCATCCAGGGGGGACAAATAAAGACTTGATAATTTGGATCGAACCCATGATACGGGCTTCCTACGTATCCCCATGAGAGGAATTAGAACCCTCGTAGTTTGGAAATACAGTTTAATGTCATGCAGGACGAAGGATGAACCGATGTGAAGTGGGTCGGAACGACCGATTATGGGGCTTGAACCTCGTGGAGGTTTCTTGCATACCATGCCTTAACATGGATCAAAGTCATCGTAGTTCGCACTAGAGTGTTGGTGAACTGACGTGAAGGTGGACCCCGGGGTCCGTTGGTGATCGGGCTTGATCCTCTTGGAGGCTTCCTACTTACCCTGCCTAGGAGATAGGGATCAAAGTCCATGTAGTTCGAATGGGAGTGGGGCTTACGCTCTAAGGCAGCCCAGGGTAATGGATTGGGGCTTACACTCTGAGGAGGCCCATGGTAATGGTATGGGGCTTACACTCTGAGGAGGCCCATGGTGTGGATTGGGGAATACACTCTGAGGAGGCCCATAAGAGGATGTCATGGTCGATTATTTTACTCTAAGCCCACGTGAGTCATGCTCAGTTTGAGAAACAATAGGCAGCAGGGACCAAACGATCACATCTTGAAAGGTGCATCCGTGGAAGGTAGAGTGAGGCTTACGTATTGAGCTGCCCAAAAAATTGGGGCTTACTATGTGATGGATGCCCATGGCGACAAAGCGCAGCGGGAGATGGACTTGGCCCCAAATAAGGACGGAGCATCACCTTTCCCCACTACGCCCTTCCTTGTCCATGGTCGTGGGTATGTATGGAGGCTCATGGGGGCTTCCTTATGATGGGAAGTCATCCATGCCCCGGAGAGGGAAGAAGTGCCCCAGTCCAAACAAGTGTAGGGGCAGAAAGGGGACTCCCGGGCTCGGATTCCGCATTACCGTGGGAAGGTGAACCAATGAATGCTTCGGAAATCCGCTCAAGGGCCGAAGCAACCCCTTCGACCTCACTTACAATGGGTATGTGAACTCAAAACTGCGCGCTGATGTTCCTGAAGGTTACATCACACGGGTCTGGTGGCTTTGGTGGAGGCCTCGGCTCGGGGCCGATGAATGGGAAAATGAGGGGGTTGCGGAGGATCGGGCCAGATTAAAAGGATTTTATCTAGCTTAGATAATGGGAAATCCAAAGGATCTGGTGGGTCACACAGGTGTATGAGTGGTGGAGACCTTCACGTAGGGAGGTGTTACGCAGCTGGAGAGGCCGTTCGCGAACAAGGGTGGTCCGCGGATTGATGAGCATTCTCCAAACCGGGGTGGTTTGCGGCTTGATGGGCATCCCACGAACCATGGTGGTTTGTGACTTCAGGTTCGACCTTCTTACCAGGTTGGTATGTGGAGAGTTCTATGTGAGAAGTGTTGGCCAAGGGAAACACTGGTCGGGGGTTCATCGGTCTGGGCTTCACCCGCGTAGGAGGGTGCTACAAGGTGCTATGGATCGAAAAAGGGGATAAAATCCCCGGTCCACGAGGGGTGCATCTGCGGAGGTGTCATGGTTTGCAGTCTTCTTTTCTTTGTTATTTTAGGTTCGCGGTTCACCAAGTTGTTATGAATTTTAGGTTCCTTATTAATTCTCTTCCAGCTTCATGCGAGTTCTGGTTCGCGAACTGGAACTTCGCTGTTTGCAAAATACTAAGCTCCTTCCTTCGAAATCCTTCCACCTAAATCTGATCGATCTCCAAAATTGCCTCGTTTCGCTCTTCCCCCTCGATCTTCTTTTATAGAGTGGGGAAAGAGTTGTATCTGTGGTCATGAGGCACCTTTTTTAGAAGCCCATGATCGGAATCCTGATTTACGTATGACTTGGTCAATCCGCAACTCGCGGGGGGCATTGAACGCACCTTCTCCATGAACCAAACTAGTGAGTGGAGTGATTCACAGCCGCGCGGGGTTCCACCTCCATTCCGCAAATGACAGCGAAGGTGGTCGGGTCCAGTCGATGTGGTCCATGATTGGGGAAGTTCGTGATGGTGAACCGGGTTGGCACTCGTCTTGCTTCGCGCCCATGGAGGGCTTCCGCCTCCATTCCATGAACGACAGTGGTCTGCTGAGGGGGGTGCCTCGCGGAACCGGTCATGCACCATTTTTATTGGACTAGTCTGTGGACCAGTTCGGCTTGTGCCATCCTTTGAGTATTCTCCACACTCTTCCCCAATTCTTTGGGGAGAAATTGGGAAGAATCTCACTTGGATTAAAGGGGATTCTCATTCTTCCTTTGTGGATTTTTTAGGACCCTACAATGAGTGTATAGTTTACCATTTTAGATATGGTAAAAATATAGAAAAATTTCACCTGATATTGGATGGTATATCTAATACCATAATAAAATTATCCCACCATGGATATCTTTTCATAATTAAAAGTCTATGGAAAGTGCTAGAGCTCTGTGAAGTATGATGGTTAATCCGTAACAGGCATAATAACATACTATAGATGCATGAATTCCCTAGATTGATCAGATATCATCATCATCCAGTAAATTTAGATGTAAAACTAGTCTTTAAACCTTCCCAATCCACTCTCCACTTGTTATCTACTCATGCTAAAACATCCCTCCACCTCTTGGTAGATCCATGAATCATATAATATTTCAACTTCATTTTTCTCTCTATAAGAGTCTATCAGTTCTCAAAGATCATATGAATAAAATTGTATATGCTTCCACTACCTCAGGACTACCTTCTCTAAGAAAAAATGGTGGGTGTTTGTATAGAAAATCCATCACCAACTTAGACATAGTGGCTATATCCTATGGTACTCCCTCCGTGGACAATACTAAGTATATGAAACCCTCTAAAATATAAGAATCAATCCCTTGTCCATGACTAATAGTTTTTATAACTAGAGGTGTATTTGATTCTAATATTGGTGATACTACTAGTGGTTTAGGTCTCATTTCATGAGGAACATGGTCATCACAAATTTCCTGGATTGGAACTCAAGGACCTCATTGAGACATATATCTATAATTTCAAATACATGCCTCAGAATGGATACAATGAGATAATGATTATAATTTTGAAATCAATGATAGAATAAATATATGCATATTTGAAGTATTCTATCTATTTACCCATTCTAGGGTTATGTTATAAGATGAAATTTCAAGTGTCAATCATGATGGTTTAGTTAAATAGAGTGTCAGTAGCATGTTATTGATGAAAATGCTCTTTAATTTTCAATTTTCATCCTAATTTAATGAAACCATTTCATTTTAGATTTAATATTTATTAATGTTTCATATAATTATTTAGTTAGATGTATTTCAATTTCTATTTTAAAAATTGCAATTCTTTAAAAGATTCAATTGACACTCTATATAACTATAACAAACCTTTTACATCAGATTTAAGGATGTAAGAAGTCCATATACTATGGTTTAATTATAGAAATATTACATCCCATTTTATAGAAGAAAAACTTTTTTAAATATCATTTTTCATTCATTTAATCGCAACCAACTAGACTTATCATCTCATATAACTAATGTTTCCATGCTTAAACTTGTCATAATTGGTTATTTAAGATGTCATAATCAATATATTTGGGAAAAAATATTTGGTTGATATGTAAACATTATGTAAAAAATCAATTTATCCCTTTAAGAAACATTGGAAAATTTATTTCATAGTAATCAAGGAAAATTAACTCGATATAGGAAATACTTGTGATGAAATATACATGGAATGGAATTTGAATAACACATATAGTTTTATGTGTCTATAATAATTTGTGAACCAAATCTCCCATTCCATCATAACACAAGGATATAAATCCATAAAAATAGAATCTAGAAACTTGTGTGTTTCCTAATAGTTAAAATAGTTAAACTATAATTGGAAAAATATAGAAAACTAGTCTAATCCCTAATAACATAACTTTCCCTTGAACATGGGTTAGATACACTTAAGAACGACTAATTAAAAAGTCCTAAAACATGCTATTCTTGTAAATATTAATACCAAATAGTAATACAATGGTAAGGAATGCATATGAAACTGCATTTTTATTTCTTGGTAAGAGTTCACTCATATGTAACCAATCATTAGGTCCAAATAGCCTCAAGTTTGTCTCATCATATATTAGAGGATACCAACTAGAAGTTTGTTTGTATAGTGGGGTGGTGGGGAGATTATACCATTTTTTTCAACTTATTATACTGGAAAATAATAAACAATTAGAAGAATATATAAGGAAATTAAAATAACAGCGAGATCATGCATAAATAGATGAAAACAAGTAATCAATATCATATACATATGATGTCATGTTGACAAACAATTAATCAGGTAGACATGGATATAGGAATACATAAAATAAATGTAACAAAATAAACATACTAAAATAAAAAATATCTAAACTCCATGAGAATCCCATTCATTTTCTCGGTGCTTTACACTTGTTCCCTAATCTAGAAAAAAATAAAACATCTAAATTTAGTCACTTTCTTTTGTACATTCCTGCATTCAAAATGTCTGTTCAGAAACCAAAAAATGTTTTGAAAAATGTGTGAGTATAAATAACGGGGACACCACCAATGCTCTCTAATGAAAATCCATACTATGAGTATATAAAAATTGTGTGTAATTTTTATTAAAATTTATATTAGGAAAACAGAAAACCAAGTTGAGTTTGAAATAATCAGGAAATTATTGACTTTTTGAAGTAAATAAATATCACAGTAATTAATTCATGATGTTTATTTATTTCATTTTTGGGTTTATTAAATAGGATTAACCCTTAACTTCACTTCAATGTTGTTTTTTAATTTAATTAAAAAGGAGAGAAAAAGAAAGTACAAAGAAGGAGAAGCCAGGATGAGCTCTCCTCCGGAAGGGAGTCTACGGGGGTCTGAAGTAGTGTAAACCGAGGGAATCCCCTTTAATAAAATCAATCCCCTTTGGTTTAATGCTGCCAGCCGTGTAGAGAAACACCTCCATCATGATAGGGTACTCCACCAAGGCTATGTAGTCTGCCACCATGTTCCCCTCCCTCCATGTGTGTCGTATACGAATGTTTCCATTGAGGAGCCTTTTGAATTTCCTTGTAGTATAGAATATCGACCATAGTGCGACACCCCACCCTTTCAAGGGATCATGGACAACAAAGGAGTTTGTTTCAACTTCCGAGATGGACAACCCCTACTGTCTACACAAGGTAAGCCCAGTGAACATCGCCATAACCTCCGCTTCGAGAGAGGTTCCCTACCCCAGCCTGGCCAAGAAGGCTAAGTGAATAGAACCACATGCATCCCGTACCACCCGTCCCCCGCTCATGTACCCCTGTATACATGAGCCGTCTGTATTGAGTTTCAAGCCACCCGAAGGAGTTTTCCATCTTACCAAAATGTTGGGCCTGCTATTGAGAGGCAAATTCATCTCAGAGTGGGACAAGAATCACTGTATCGAAGGAGACTCTTCCCAATATTTCACTCCCTTGTTCCATTCTAGCAAGATATTTTTTTCCCAGACAATTATAACTCGAGCAGTCACTGTCCCGCCTTCATGTTTCGACTTGTTCCGTGCCTGCCATAAACACCAACACCCGGCCAGCAGCAACACTGAGCGGGCCACCTTCTCCACCCCTCCTCCCTCAGCTCCATGAAACAAGTCCTCCAAGAAGGAGGAGATATCGCCGTACAGAGTACGGACCACCATAAACTCTTCTAGGGCATTCCAGACCTCGAACACCCATTCATTACCAAAGAACAAATGAGTGGCACCCTCTTCTCTATACATCCTACAACACACACACCTTGAATCCAGTTGGATGCCACACCTTCGAATGCTATCGTCAGTCAAAAGAGCTCTATTATGAATTCTGCAAGTGAGAAAGTTGTATTTAGTAGGAATTCTTTCCACCTAGATAATATCATCCCAGCCCCCTGACTGCACCATCCCATGAATCACGCCCCAGAAGCCCTTCGATGAGAAGAGTCCCGAGGGGGACAAGATGAAGACACATATGTCATCATCAGAGTTCATCTCAATGAGGTGAAAACTCTCCCTCTGGTTGTCGTCCAGAACCGAAAATATGAAAGACGGAAAGAGGATCGCTTCCCTGAAAGTTATATCTGTGGCCGGGCACCCAGGGAATTCCAGAACGCCCCCCCCCCATTCTTGGTGCCAGAACGAGAGGTCACCTCTCTTGACCAAACAATGGGTAAAGGGTCTAAGAATCTCAATAAATGGCCCAACACTTGACCAAAGGGTAGAGCGACCCCCCATCCACCAACCCTCGACACCACGGCAAGTGAGCAAGCATGGTAGAACCCCAGAGGGTACGACGTTCCAGCACACTCCATGCAAGGCTTGCATGCATATATAGCAGGGTATCACCAAGGTTGCGCACATTGATTCCACATTCGGCCACCGGTTTTTCCATTTTTATCCAGGACTTCCAGGGTTTCTTCCCTTCTGCATACGGGTTCCAAATGAAATAGGCGAGGATCTTGTTGATGGATATGATCACACCCTTAGGGGCCTTGGAGGAGGAGAGGCCATGTATAGGGGCAGCCGTCAGCATGCTGTTCACCAGGGCGATCCTCCCACCAAAAGAGAGGAATTTATTTTTCTAGTTCAGCACCCTCTCTGTAATCCGGGATAGAAGAATGTTGAAGTCTCGGATCCAGAGTCTCCTGGATGAAAGGAGTTCTCACTAAACTAATGAAAACCATTATTGTGAGTCAGGTACGCTCAATTGAAATCTAAGGGGCTGATCTAATGAATTCCTTTTCTGAATACATTGGGCCAAACCTAGGTAGATCATCCCTTGAATTATATGTTTTTCAAAGAGTTCATAAAAATACTATGATGACATGTCTATTCATTCATCATGTAATACAAAGGTTGAATCCTTGTTAATTCAAAATAGGTAATTCTTATTAATGAATCGGTTGGAAACCTATGAGTTGTCTCAAGTAATTTTGGTTTGTAAATACAAATCATACTCATGTCATTCCACACTTATAGTGGTAAAAACACTTATAACCAAAAACCAAATCATTATGGTAAAAGAATACAAATGGAAAATTAATGATTTCAAGAAATTTAATAATTTATTAATTTGATCTACTTATTTTTGTGGAAACATAAACACACCCATAAGAGTGGTTTAAATTCATAGAGAATAGTTTTTCCATGTGGTAAATATGAACACACCTTATAATGGTTTTTGGTGAAAACTACATAACTATTGTCATTGTAATTCATTAAAACACACCCTAAAGAGTGGTTTAGGTTGATTTTTTGAACCTCAAATGATGTATATGGGTCTCATAATATGTCATGACCAAGGATTATACAATTAATTAAAAAGGGTTACACATTTGAGGAGTGACACATGAAATGTCTGGCATAAGTCACAATGTATAATTTCATAATCAAAAATAATATTATTGAAAATATTGGACAACCTACCTTATCCCTATTATAGACTCATCATCCAGTATCAGCATTGTATTTGAGAGATAATGGGATAAAATTAAAAACTAGATAGACTCCATAAAAATAGTGAATATTATCTCCCATGAATATATCACCAAATACATAAAAAGAAAGAAGGAAAAGAAAAAATTGAAGATCACGACATACATAGGGGTATCTAACATTATGAACAGTTATAAAATCATAGTTCATATGGAGTAGATACACTAAATCCAAGAATTAGTGAGATACATATCTATCACATGGTTGTTGTGAACGAATGAAAGAGGATGAATAAATATGGTTTAAAAAAATAAGAGGGATAAAAATATGGAATCCATCTTTTTCAAGGGGTACACGGTTTTTCCTCATTGTTGTCCAAATTTTCCACCAACTATGAGATGCCCACTATCCATATTCACACACCTCATACGGTTAGAATGACCATATAAGAACTATGTGTAGTAAACCTATAATAAATTATATGTTTTTTATATTTGTGATGACCATGTTGTAGATTCTAAAAAATGTGCTTCACTCACTTAGGGATGAATGGTTGGGGTGAAAAGATAGTAATAACCATATGGTAACTTTGCACCTCATCATGTTTCCTTAAAAAAGCATTATCCTAAGCTTTGAACCAAACCATAATAATCACATAACCATAATGGACCCATTGGTGGTTTAAGGTAAGGTATCACAATGGGTTTGGAATGAATGATATGGGATCAATACCTCTATAAAATACAGATATTTTACATTAGCTAACCCCTATCCCACTAAAGTTACACTGATATATAAAAACTCATCTAAAATAATACCAAAAATTACTTTTCTACTCAATCAAAACCCCAAATAACTAATATCTTTAGTCACGTCTCAACACCACTTAAGTCTCACACCTTGTTTATAAATAACATCACATATGAACCATATATCATATAGTATAATATATTCTCATGTCTCAAATATAATAAAGATACTCACATTCCAACAGACCTCATATAGGGGTTTAATATATGCATATACACATATGGAAACTCATAGTTAATTCACTACCCACTCTAGGGAACTAATCCTCATTGGGAATCTACATACCAGACTACCCACTTGAAGATAATCCTCACATCCACATGCATATAAATACAAATCCCTATGACTACTTTTATTGAGTAAATCAAAGTTATATTATTGTGTGAAGTATAATTCCACTATGAATTTTTCAAAAAAAATAATAAATAATTTATTCTATTTTACTTTGACAAACTGGACATGATTCCTTTCCATAAAATGTATAGAAAATCACACACAAATATACACATGTCATGTGAACCAATGTGACTGATATCATGCATAAAAATATGCCTATTTATTTCTCATTCTATTATAAAAAGACAAAAAACATAAATAAAAAATATCATTATTAATATGAATCAACTCAACTGTAACATTAAAAAGATTGATCATCAATACAAACTCCCTCATCACTTGGAATTTAACTCATGAAGGTGTTGTCTTAGAACACGACAAACCTTCTATCCCAATTTCCAACAATTATTATATCTTATATACCATATCTCAAATAGTATAAAAATAAAACAAGTCCTTGACATCAATTTGTAACCACTCAGATTGGTCTAATATACAGTAACCCATTTGGGGTTCTACATAACCTCAGGTGTGTGTCCCCATTTATCAAAGGTAGATGACTAGAATAAAGGGTATATGTTATACCCATGGGGACACTATACCCATATATATAATTAGTATAACAAGGTTTAAATGGTATAGAATCAATCATTATAATGGTTCTATGTTATACCCATGGGGACACTATACCCATGGTTTTGATTTCCATCCTAGTCCAATCATCTCACTCAATCTAGGATTTCTCGCCCAACCACTGAATATTATGCCTCTTCCTGGCCTAAACATTCCAATATGATTTTTACCTAGGTAAAAATGTTACATGAACTCCTAATAAATTTATGATTATATCATTTTTGGTTTCCATTAATGGTGTCACTAATATAACTAGTAAATTATGTATGAAAACAATGTGATATGATCAAAATTTTGGACCCATTGTATGTGTTTTATTTATTCCTATCAAGAAAATGTGTTCGATAATGTCAATATGTGTTTATGGAGCGAGGATAGAGTATACCACACCATTGAACAAGGTATTCTTATAAAGTAATTCCCAATACTTTCAATACCACACCATTGCACTGGGAGTAGTGGTTGAGGAATTTCATTGTGTAACACATGGAAGACCAGAATGATTTTGGGGATGTTTTCGAATGTTATGAAGATGAATATGTTAAACAAGGTAGAAATATAGTGACCAAATTTTGGAGATTTTTGTGTTGATGTAAAAAAACCATGGTTTTCCACCATGCCATGGAATTGTGAGTGTTGAGTCCAAAGAGGCAAGGTTTTCTCACTATGTTAGGGAAATATTCGCGTTAATTTTAGTTCCCCCTGCAAAATATGGTGATCCCAAAACATGTATAGTGATTCCTATGGAGAGGTAATTAGTGTTTTGTATTACTATAATGAAAGAAAAAAAATGAACAATAGGCCTTGGAGTTGAATGTTTTGATGATAATTTCATCAATATATTGCTCGGATAATACAGTCTGTTTATGATTAAGTTGTGTTGGTGAAAATGTTATCCTGAAGCACACACAATGATAAATATTTTATTTTTATGATTTGAAAACAATTATTTAATGATCCAATAAATTTGGGGAAAAATTTTAGTACCTGATTCTAGTAGATATTAGAGGTGGTTTATAGTTGTTTATAATAATAATAAATTAATAATTAATTCTTTCTGTAAAGGAGAGAGAAACTATACCACAAATAATTTATTGATTGGTTTTAATAATATAGATTGTGTGAGTTATTGTGGAGTTATGGGAATTATATTTGATTAACCATAACACATTGAATAGATTGCAATTTAAATGGTATTGGATTTCTCTATTTCAAAATGGTGAATCAAGACATGTAGAATATGGAGAGTGAGTACATACAAGAAGAAGAAAACTGAAAGTCTAATAAACCCTATATTAAAGAGACAAAAAAATATCTAAATTCAGGTATCATCTTGGTAAATGAATTTTCATGAAGCTATGAATGATAAAGGTCATTCAAAATATAGTGGATGTTTCAAGACCAAGATGTTAAGGATCATCCTCAACTATTGAATATCATGAAGAGAGCATAAAAATGTAGATATGTTGATCTATATATTTATAAAGGAGTATATTCATCAAGAAGTACATCGATCACTAAATGAAAAGGTATTTATTTATTAAATTAGTTTTTTAGAATAATTATTTTTTCTAGTGGACTCGAGAAGCGTAAATAACACACAAAATTATATGTTCAAATATATTGTGGAAATAGTGGGGAATCTATGATAGGGGTATTAACCTACAAGGAAACCAGTAAGCATGGTTAGCTAAAGGTTGTAATTATCATGTGCTTTGATCATTATTTATTTATAAAAATAAGTTAAGGATACCATATTATATTGAGTGGAATAATATCTTTAGTGGGTTCAATTTTTTTTTCAATGGAAAACTCAAAAAATAAAAGAGGATGATGAATCACTGTATCCCTTGATAGTGATCTAATCAGATCCTGGACCAATAATTGGTATCATAGGGTGGATAAATCTAAATATACAAGTAGTATGAAGAATCTAAACTCTATGAATAGTATATTACTTCTTACCTATAATGAAACTGAATAGCATAGTTGGAGGAATAGGATTATTCCCTACCCTCATTTACATGGAATAGAGGTTTGAGATACAATAAATAGTAGGATTTATATAGGTTTCTGAAAATACTCAAATGACTCTAGATAATAAAATGAATATAGTGATTGACGTAAGTGTATACATTTTTATTTCTATTTCCTAATCAGAGAAATTATACATCAGTGTGATGGGTCTTAAAACTGAAAAAGAGATATAGGACAAATTGAGAAACAACATTTAAGGAAAAATCAAAGTGAAGGGGGCCAGGATAAAAGTTTAGAAGAGTAATTTTGAGGAAATTAATGTGGATAATGATGACTATATTGATATCTTTTTTACTCATGTAAATTAGATATTCAACAATATTCATGGATTTGGTGAGAATCTATAACTCTTCACTATTTTGAATAATCATATTAGGAACTATCAAAATCGGTTCTATAATAAAGTATTATCTTTAAAAGATTTATAAAACTATTCAATGGATGAAATCCACAATATTCATTTTTCATATGAAGCAAGGAAGGAATCATATTTTAAAATGAATGAAAAACATGGGATAGTTTTTGAATCTATGATAAAAGGAAAAAAATTTGATGTGAATTAACAATTAAGTGATTCATATTCTAAGGATATTGAAAAGATAAATCATATTATAGATCTCATTTAAAATATATTAATATATTTAAAATTGAAATTAAAAGGTTTATAATTTTTTAGACGTTCAAATTTAAATGATATCAATCACATTGAAAATTTTAACTCAAAGAAACAAGATGAAGAATATGAATTCAATGGTGAAGAAGAGAGTATTGAATGGATGAAATGGGATTTTAAGTATAAGAAATATTACTATCCAAAAGGATTATTTTTGAGTAAGTATATTAAATCACCTATAGATTCCAGTAAATAATTAACAATATTTTTTATTTTATTGAAAAAAATCATACTCATCAGGAAATTATAATTATCCAGAAACGAAAATTGAACTTGAGTGGGAATTAAAAGGTAAGTTTGAATCTCGTGTTAAACAAATTTTAAAACTCGAGGAATAAATGAAGATGGAGATTAAGGATGAAAAAAAGGACTTTGTGGAAAATGAGGAACTAATCAAGAAGTAATTATCCTATATTGATGAATTCAAGATAAAAAAGATAAATATTACATAATAAGAATTGATAGTGTGTGATCTAGAAGATCAGTTGACCCAGAATCAATAATTACTATTTTAGACATAATAAATAACTCTACCTATTCATCATCAGTTTAATATAGTAATATAAGACATCACCAAATAAATTTATATAAATGGGGAAACTTCACATGATTGTGAGATATAAAATTCAAATTTGAGAGGTAAAAATATTGTAAATATTTCAAAAAATTATTATTTCTTTGCTATCTATAGAGTTTATACGACCAATCGTAAAAAAATTTAAACAAAGGACAATGCGATAAAACATTATATTCCAAAATAAGGAAATATGTTAATAAAACCACAAATCCCTATATCAAATAAGGCTCAATTATAAAAAAACCATTCGGAAAAAATTCAAAATCATCACAGAATATATTAGTTTAAGGGTTAATTTTGGAGTTTTTTAAGGTATGGAGACAAAGACTTTGGATGTTGGTTCAATATGTATTTACCTAGTAATAGTGGATAACATAGGGGTTTATTATGAGAAAATTATTATAAATACTTAAAGAATTAAATTTTTCTCACAATAAGAAGTAAAATTTCATTGGAAGCCATCCACCACTGATAATTTGAAAATTAGCTTGGTATGAAAATAGTTCGACAAAATTGGGCATGCCTCACTAAATTTCATTAATATTTTTCATTCTAAAGAATAAATAAGAAATAGGCCAATTAAAACATAAGGATGTAAATTTACAATGAAAAGTAATTCTTATTAGGAATAAGTTCATCAGAAGAAATAAATAAAACAACTTGTTATGTATAATGACATGACAAAATGTCTTGATTTTGGAAAGTAAATAATATCCTATAGTGGGATGAAACACTGTTCCCAAATTTTTATTGTGAACCCTTAAAAAAATTTCTCTATTTTCCATATTATTCTTGTTTACTTTTCCATAATTACTAGTAATTAAAGGATAAGTTTTATGATTTCACTTTTGGAAAGAAAACAAATATTATTATTAAACAGATTATTTCTTCATGATGAAGAGGATAAGAGGTAATTCCTTGGGGTAAGAACACATGAGAACCTGAAGAATGTGGTATGAAAAAAAACTCACACCAAATGTTTTTTTGAATAAATTTCACATAAAAGGGGAAAAGATATTTGATAATATAATAATAATTTTTTAGAGTTATCATGTAGCACATGTTTTTTTATGGTTTTATAAAGATTATATTAGCTTATTAATATATTATTAACCCTGTATAATGAAATCATATTCATGTTTTTAAATGATAACTTTTCTTGGACATCATATGAAACATTGGTTATATCTCCCTTTTTTTCTACATTGGGTCAGTCCATATGGATTTAGATTGTATTAGTTAAAGAATCACTGCTAAGAGATTCATGTGGATTCATACTTCTCCTTATAATGGAAAATAAAGAGGAGAATATTTAATTGTAAATAAATATTATGTGATAATAACACATAAACTACCTTTTTATTTATGTTCAATAAGGGGACGATGAAATGGTAATTTATATATTAACATTCTATGATATTTATCCTTGAGTTGTTTTTATCAAATATAAAGAAGTGTCTTTTGGGACAATAAGAAGAGATTTATTTATTGTCAATAAGGGAAGGTCTTTGACAATGTCAATATGTGTTTATGTAGAAAGGCTGGAGTAGACCATTCCATAAAATAAGATGTTTTTCTCTATTATTTCTCAATATGGCCAAAACCATGATGTTTCACTGGGAATAATGGTTGAGGATTTTTACAATGTTACATAGAGAATACCAAAATGGTTTTAGAGAATATATATAACATTTTTAAAATCGAGATAGTCTAAATGGTAAAAATTGGTGACCACATCATGAATCTCACTACACTCAAGAAAAAAGACCATGGTTTTGTCATTATATCATCAAACATGTAATATTGAGTAAAAATAGCCACGTTTTTTGTGACTACACCATGTAACTGGTTATTCTGAGATCAAGTTCCACTTGTGAGACATGGTGAGCCCAAAATGGGTGTATTTTTCCCAATAGTGAGTGAATTGGAATTTTATTTTCCAATAGTAAAATTAAAAATTAACAACATTCCATGGATTAGGGAATTTCAAAGGGCGATTCACTGCGAGATTCCCCTAAACATGTCATGGTGATTGTGAGAATGCCATGTTGGTGGGAATTTCAAAAGTATATGAACCATGTGTAAAAAATTTCAATGTGAAAATGCATTAATGATTCTTCAATGATTGAATTATAATGGACCCCGATTTTAGGTGATGAATTTAGTTGAGTAAAGAGTTGTATTGTATTGGTTTATAATGTGAAATAATATAGAATTAATATAAAATTCAAAGGAGAGATAAATTTACCGATGAAGCTATTATTTCTTAATAACATAGATAGATCATGGTAGTTATTATGGAGTTATGGGTGGTTTCTTGGATAACAAATATTGTACTGATGGATGGGAAATTTAATTGGTATTACATATTTATATTGGAGAATATATATTAAGAACCTGTAGAAGGTGGAGAGTGAGTATGTATGAGATGAATAATACTAATAGAGTCTGATACACCCTATATTGGAGACCAAAAATGAAGATCCAAAGTCAGGTATCATCTATATAACTGAGTAACCATAAATCAAATTAAGATCAAGATCATTAAAAATCTTGTAGAAGTTTTAAGAAAAAAATATGAAAATCATCTTCAGCTATTGAGGATCTATAAGAGAAAATAAACATATTGATCTTTTGATATGTCTGTTTATGGAGTATGAATTTCATTGAGAAGTGAAAATATTACTAGATGAATAGGTCTTCCATTGTTGGATCATATTTATAGAAGAAGTGTATCTTCTAGTTGACTCTATAATTGTAATTAAAAAAATGGATTCTATGTTGTAATACATTTTTGAATTACTGAATAATCCAAATTTGGGGGACTACCAACATTACAAGGAGTTGGCATAGTTATACAATACCAATAAATACAATTTATTTTAATCTTTAATTTTTTTCTTGTGAGGAAATAGTTACATATTATATTTAATAGATCAAGAACCTTCCCAGGTTAAAGATCTTTATTTTAATGGGAATAACAAATAAAATTAAAAAGATCATTGATTTCATCCCACCTAATCTCAGTGATCTAATTGAATCCTAGACTAACTCCAAATAATTAGGCAATGTATATAAATATAATAAAATAACCATTTATTCATCCTCGGATTATAAGGTGACACCAATGATGAAACATAGCATCTTTATACACTTCTATATGAATTTGATCAAGTCATATCACAATACTAAGTTTTGAATAAGATTCTTCCAATGTTATCATCATATAGAATATCATCATAAATAAAATCTATGAGAATAGAATCCAACCTATATATCAATATGTATCATACCCACCAGGGGATAAGAGTCATTCTTAGATATACTGTCATATAACATAATCATTGGGGGGATATGTGTTCGACCTAGATATACCATCATAAATCATAATCATCAGGGTGATAAGAATCCCACAATGATATTTCATCATATATAAAAATCATCAAGGGTATAAGTGTCTTGTCTAGATATATTGTCATATATAATAATCATCTAGGGGATAAGTGGCCAACTTGAAAAAATCATAATATATTATATAATTACCGGATAATTGGTCCACATAGATATACAATCATATATCACAATCATCAGGGGATTATAAGCCAACTAGGTTGTACCATCATAAATAATAATCCTCATGGAGATAAGAAAGTTACATGTATATATAATTATATATCATAATCATCGGAGTTACAAGTGGTCCATCCGAATATGTTGTCATATCATCATAGCACATGGGTTAGTTAACTGTTTGATATGTAATGGAATTTAATAGGTTTATCTATCAAGAAGAAAACCAATTATTATCACTATATATGAAAACTATAATATAACCACACTAAATCAATCTTATAATCCTTTTTAATGTTAAAAAAATAATGGGGAACCCACTATGGTTCCTGATATGACATGACAATTTGAACACCCAACATGAGTTCTATTGCCTTGTTCCAAACCTATAGGGTAAACACACATTGATCAAGTGTATCACCATACCAAACATATAAATTATCACACTATGAACCTTCTATTCCTAATAGAAATACCATATATATATATGAAGAATAAAGAGTTTCATAACATTCAACTCACCTAAATGTTTAAGATTAGATGTTCTTCTCACTCCACAACTAATAATCAAGTTGTTTCATGGTACCACCATTTAGATGAACAGACATACTACTAGAGAAGGATCACTCAACCCATATGCAATTATATTTCTAGGTGCTGCTATGATACACTTGATTTCATATGGTCTACCCATTGGACAAAAATTCACAATCCAGAAATCTTCCCTATATTGAGGGAACTTATAAACCAATAAAAAAGTAAATTATTTTACACTTATTTAATTTATTCCACTTTTTCATCTTCATATCATATAGATTTTTTTATAGTAAACTATTTTCCAACAATGACTAAGGCATCAAGATAGTGACTAAGGCTCTATCATGGATTGTGAAACATATATTACTCTCAATTGTTTTTCAAAGAATAAAAATTAAATTATAATTCAACATAGATAACAAAACATTTGTAGGACCACATATCACGTTGTACAAAACAGAATAATAAACCTTAGAGAGATTTTTTAGGACCACATACCTCAATAATTATTACTCACTTTTATAGAACCTCAACCACCATCACATACGTTCATCCAAGATCATTTGCTTATAACACTTCAATGTGAGGCCCTATATATTTACAAAATCATAAAAATTAATAATTAATCAACTAAAATAAAATTAAAAGTTATAAAAATTTTATTTTATAAATAATTTCCTAAATAATTTCCTTAGAAAAACTAAATAATTACTCACTAGTATTTATTTAGGACCAAAACCTCAATTTATGTAGTTCTCACCACCCTTGATATCCACCTATACCTATGGACTAAAAACTATAATTTTACATATTATAATATCCATCAATTTTTCCCAAATCAATAGAAATTGCTAAGTAAATAAAAATAGTGACATACCTCAAGACAATAACGAACAAAATTATAAAAACCTACACCCAGAACCTCCTTTACATGTTTCACCACAATGTATAATGAAGATGAATGATTCCACCATGATCTAGTTGAATCATCACTCAAAAACTATTTTTAGGAAAATAATAATTATACGAAATTAAGGATAAATAAAAAGGTGGATAAAAATATATCACCCCATGAATATGAGAAAATAAACTCTCTTGAACAATCTCTATCAAAGGAAGGAAAAAGGTGTAATAAAGGTAAGGATACCCCTATCCTCCCTCTTCTCACATATCTCTAAATAATTAACTCTAAATGGGGGTTTCTAATTTAGAATCCCTAATACCATTTTTTTCCCTTTTAAAAACCAGCCTAGTATATGGGTAATGGCGTAACCATGATTATTACGCCATGAATCCTTAGTACCCAGGACCAATTATAGTGAGGTCCCTCTATGTCATGGTGTGACCTATTGCCCAAGGAAGAGGGATCTTCCTCGTATTCCTCTATTGTGGCGTTTATGTCCGGGTTAACGATGTGACCATCCCCAATGAACAGTCTTGACCCTAGGTAACCTACCATCACGACATGACACTTTTTTTTACAATATAGATCCCTACCATCAAGCCAAACCAAAATCACTACACATTCCACTATGTAATGGATTTTATTATTCAAAATTCTACACCTCCATATCAGAGTCTCTTCATGGAAGGGACAATGGGTCATAGAGTGGCCTACATATCCCCCTTAGAAACTATAAATTGAAAATTATTAGGGTTTTTTCACTTCATACATAAGGGTTCAATTTTTTTCCAAATTTATAGAAAAAACTTATTGATGGGTCAATATAATGGAATAAATCACTCTAACATAGTGTGATAATATGCAAGAGTACATTCTTTATCCAACCCCCATATATAAGAGTCATTTCAATGAAATTATTCTTTCATCCATTGTGTGATTCCTATACATAACTTCCCTTGTTTTAGAAAAAAACACACATAAATACAACACCCCTTTATCCCCACTAGTCATTGCATAACTTTATACCCTCTTATTATGGTACCCTCTATAGGTATGGTGTGATTCCTCAAGTATCACCTTTCCATGAAATGAAACCCAATTGAAACGATGTGGTGATCGGCTTTCAACAAAACTCGTAGCATGACCACCCCAACAATAAAATCATGAAGTAAATGGTTACTTAATTAATCAGACACTATATAAAATTGATCACATCTAAAATGATCAATTATTTTATTCTTCATGGAAAAATAGATATATAATTTAATATCACATTACATTTGAAAACATAAAATACAAAAATATTAGTTTCATTGATGATATCATTATTACTACTATCATATCATTTCATATCAATAACATTACCATTCCTAGAGTCCTATGGAATTGAATCACATGATAGGGGTGAGCTGAGATTCTCAATAAGGTAACACACAAAAAAGAACTTATCAAATAATAAATAATTCATGAGTAATATGATAATAATTATTGATGATCAAATAATGCTATATAAAAAATGAACATAAAATTTATCCATGGATTACTTAACTGTTTGAATAATCACATTGGTAATAATAACTAATTCCATAAATATGGAATTCATAATGTGTTACATTGGAAAATTATAGTCAAGGCCTCATACTAAGACATATTATGTAAATGGGTAAGGCCCTATGAAAATACACAACCTTTTTTTCTCAAGATACTAACCATGCATCGAGGGGATATGTAATTCTAGGTCCCACCTATCACATAATAATTCCAACATATTCATCATATGAATTTTCCATAAAACATAATCAATATGCCATGAAAAAGAAATATGGATGAAATAGAATAAAACATATATAGAAATAATCATATACTCTCTCCATCCAAGATGATTATAAAACATATATAGAAATATGTTGGATGGTATCATTATATTACATCCTTGGTAAAATATAAGATTCATTAATAGATATTGACATAGATGGAAAATTTTAAAATATCACCTGGAAATTTCTTGATGTAAATGCGCTTTTCATTTTCAAAATCACTTATTTAAAATATAATAATTTCAATAATATTAAGGATAATATTAATTTCAAATAGTTGAAAATTGAAATTTATTCTTTAAATAATTTGACAGTCATGACGGTGGGAAATCTTGTTCATGTTGAGTATATGAAAACAAAGATTCTATTCATTTTTTGATAAAAATAAAAAACTACCTCATTTGAAATAATAAAATAATAATACATTAAATTTTTTTATAGAAATTCAAAAATGGGTATAATGTATTTAACAAATAATATTTGAATAGAAAAAAATTAAATAATGCATAGACATGGAAGAAAATGATTATCAAACAATGAGTAAATAAATTCTAATTTTATTAAAAAACATATTGATCATCTTAATAATAAAAGAGAGTAAAATTGTATTATTTCATGAAAATTACATGAATATACAAAGGATAATAAAATTAAATTCTTTTACCATATAGTTATTATATAATTTTCATCAATTTAAATTCAACCATAAACAATCTTGATTGAAATTAGATTGAAACATAAATCTCTTACCTCAAGTTAAAATTTCATAAAAATAGCACTAAACTATTATATAATAAATATAAATATATTAATTTTTTATGAATAATTTAAATACATATATTATAACAAATTTTAAATTTATAAAATTTCAAAACCAATTTATCAATAATTACTTATTAAAATAATCATTTCTAGGTGATAGTTATTTCATTTTTCAGGGATGTTTTGGTTTGGATGTCCTTGTAATTAAACTATAATAATAGTAACTATAATATATATAATTTTATTCATCGTATAAATATCATATATATTCATTATATTAATATTTATAATCATACAAAAAATTTAGATATTAAAAAATGATTTACATCGTTATTGGAGATGGTAGGCCTTACATACGAATGAATGATGTTTTGATTTTCTAATGAGATGAAGGAAAGAAAGATAAATAATATTTTATCAAAAAATAACTATAATTATATAATTTATTATGTATATAAACATTAAATATATACTTATTACTATCAAATTAGAGTGGAAATTAAAAATTTAATGGCATCGCTTCATGAAAGTGGTAGTCCACACAAACCCATAAGCGGCGTTATCTTTTTCCAACGAATGGGAATACATGAAAGAAGATATTATATTATAAATATTAAAGAATTATTCTTTCCAAAATATTATATATATAAATTAATCTCATCATAATATCCATCCAGATAGATGGTGGTGGAAAATGAATTGTATCTCTATGTGGAGTCATTAGTCCACACATACACAGTAGTGATACATTCACATCCCATTTGATGGAATACAAGGTGGATAATGGCTGCCCTAATTTATTAATAATAAAATTTTATTATTTGTATGATAATTATTTTATTCTGAATAACTTATATATATATATATATATGAGTTAGAATATAAAATGAATTTAAATAGGTTTTGTATGATGATTGCCTCTTATTCAGCAGGCCTCCTTAAAAACCCTTCATATGGACCCTGGGAAAGGACTTTTAAGAATATATAAAAATATAAAGTGTATAGGGAAGTTTAGAAGTTATTTTGGTAGTATTTGGTTGTGAAATTTGGTTAAAAGTGATGTAAATAAAAGAGAGCATGGGTGACCTTATATATGTGGGGGAGGACACACATGAAATTTCTTAAAAGATAAAAATTTACAAATATAATTTTCACGATAAAGTATTATAAATGGATAGGGATTGAAATTTGGCAAAATTTAAGGTAATAATAAATCCAATAAATAGTATTTATACATGTTTTAGGTCATTTTTATTAATTACCACTTTATTTTAACCCCCAGTAAACATATTTTAACACTAACTATGGTAACAACTATTTATTATTTTTATTGTTCCATATAACCAAAAGTTATTATGTACATATTAAGTAATAGTAATTATTTTGTATAAATATATGTAATACATTTTACATTATTAAACTTATATAAGTGTAAAAAATTCATTTTAAAATAAAACCATAAAACGCAATGTAAAACAATTATCTGAAAAATTCCTTTTATGTTTAAAAGAATGTTTATACTAAGATCAAGTATAATATTTATCCAACATGTATATTATAAATAATTTTTAATAAAAATAAACTAATTATGTTTTTAAAATAACAAAAATAAAAATGGTGCTTTGAAAAATAATAGAAAAATAATAGAATTTTCATATAAAAATTGATATTTTCATTATTCACCAAAAAATATAATTTTTTAATAAATTCAAAGAAACTTACCTAAGATACATTTGATTTTTTTATTTGATAAATAATATCCTATTTATAAAACTCAATTTATAAAAGTGCGATAAATCTATTATAATATTAAAGAAACAAAATCATTAAAAACTATTTTTGAAGAAAACACATTTTTGAAGCATAAAATGACTTTACTAAAAATTGAGTATTATGTCAATACATATGCATTAACTAAAACCTTTATATATATTTTCATAGCTTTTTTAATTTTATTTATACACATGAATCTAATAAAAAATTTATAAAGTATATTATATCATGGTTCATTTTACCTTTGAGTTATGTATAAAGAAAGCTATCGATGAAATCAAATTTATATAAAGAGAAATATAACATAAAATCTCATGTTGTAACTCCGAACCCACTCCAAAAATCACCTATGTACCCAATACACCATTCAATACTATGATCACATCAAAAAATACCTTTGAGAGAAGATACATATATTTTATTTTCAACCTGAAATAGAAATCTCAAAGCATTCCCAACTATGAGACCAAAAAATAAAATTTTACATGATTTTCATGATCAGTAATGACTCAAGAATAACACCACCCAAATAGAGAATGCATAATGAACTAGGTAATAACTTACTTATAGCAATTTTGGTTCTAGTAATATAACCCCACAATGGAGAGAGGGAAAATAATAATGTCTTTTTATAAATATTATTAAAGGATAATGTGAGTTCTATTAGCACTCGACATGTGCACATACACCTAGGCCCTAGTAGCACTCAAGCACCCAATAACATGCTACTAAATATTTCACTTATACCTATATACCTATATGTATTCTTGGTTCCCCCATAAACAACATCCTCATAATCATCCACCACTGTATATAGTTTTTTCCGTCATCTATAACTCTTTTGCACCCGCATACTTTTCATACCTAATTATTGTACCTGATGTTTTATTGAATAGATATAAAACTACACTAGAACCCTAAACATTCCATTTCATATATAAGGACCACTAAAAAATAATATTAGACAAAAATGGATAGACTATAATACATGATTACTAATAAAACTATATTATTATCCTAGACTTATAACGACTTCCCACATGTGATTTTCAAGTGAAAACCTTTTGGAAAATAAATAGAAGTTAAGGGTAATTTTTCATCTAAGATTATTTTACACAAGCATTCATTGTCACTTCTCACATGCCCTTCTAGAAACACCA